>VCAZ01000195.1:0-598448 GCA_005784505.1 Bagarius yarrelli | reverse complement strand
ACATTGCAGAGCATCCGCTATGGGAAATTCCCCACCTTCACTTTCCTTTTAAAGATTATTGGCTCACTCCAGTGCATCAGACTTGGTCGATTGTCGCTCAAATGCAAATGAGCAATAAGCACTTACCGCCATTTAAAGAGAATCTGTGCCTGAACATTACTCACAACATTCTGCGAGCACGGCGATGAGCGCAGTGTCTTGTTCCTACTCTCAAGGAACTGAGGTTATGAAAGTAACCGGAGAGGTTTCCTTTTAAGCTTCACAAGCGACATTTTGGAGCATCCGCTAGGGGAACAGTGTGTTAAATCACGACGTTCGAAACAGACACTTGCAACAGAAAAAAAAAATCCACTGTTTATAAACCAATAACCAAGGAATCAAAAGGAGGCCCTCCGGGCGGACGAGGGAGGTAAAGCCTCCAAGCCTCTATTAGAAATTTAACTACGAGTGCATGCATTGATCGATTGCCCATCTATATAGGGCTAACAAAAAGCAGCAATGGCTGCTACGTACACCTTGAGAGTGAAGGGCACAGAGCCGCTGTCCAGCCTGTTCTGAAGAAAGCTGAGTATGTCCGACACAACAGCTGTTCGGGTCAAGGCTGGCTTTGCGACACACCATTGAGCAAAGACTTGCACTTCAAAGCATACAAGCCGCCTTGTGGACGGGGCTCGCGCTTTCTCTAGAGGAGTGCGTCCAGCTCTTTTAGCGGCCCTGAAGCAGCCTAGGCATTTAGGCTCCACAGCTCTGGTCTGGGATGCCAGATTTTGCCTCCCGCCTGAGACAGTAAGTCTGTCCTGATGGGAATCGGCAGCTCCCTTAGGTCTGGAAACCACAGCTGATTTGGCTAGTTCAGAGCTATGAGGATTAACGAGGCACTCTTCTCCCTGATCTTGGCTAATACCAGAGTCAGGATTTTCAAGCATACAGCCTGTGTGAGGTCAGAGCATCTCCCCCCAGCGGAAAAATGGGACGGCGAGAAAAAGCTGAACAGCTGACAATGCTGACAATGCTCATTCTCCCTCGTGACGTCACTGCCCCCAAGGAGTCTCCCTGGCTGTACATTTCGGTAGATGCAAGCAGTCAGCGTTGTCCAACGCCACTTTTGCCACACCCCCCCCCCCCCCCATGTCTTATATACTCTTCAAATGGCAGCACATGCTTATTGCTCATTTGCATACAGCAATTGGCCCAGTCTGATGCACTGAAGTAAGCCCATAATCTTCAGAAGGAAAGTGAAGGTGGGGAATTTCCCATAGCGGATGCTTCGCAATGTCAAACGAAGCTCAAAAGGTAAACATTGATTTAGTTTTAGATATTTTGTACTAACTGCTATACTATTTCTACTTAAATCCTTTAAACATTTTCCTATTGTTCTTAAGATAATAATAATCAATCATTCAAATAATAATACAAAAATCAGACATGTGGCCATATAAATGGCTACCCGGGTGGAATTATTGAGTTAACCTTGATCTGGCTTTGGTGAATTTATCTGATTTATCAAGACATAATTCTATTTGAATATACAGTATACAGTTTGTAGACAGGACATTATAAAAAACCACACACTGCTGTTACTCAGATAAGGATGGGTTTCCCCTTGAGTCTGGTTCCTCTAATGGTTTCTTTCTAACATCATCTTAGGGAGTTGCTCACTGGGGATAAATATGAACTTTTTATAAATAAAAAAAACAAAATATTTATAAAATATTCATATTGTTTTCTGTAAAGATACTTTGAGATGATGTCTTGTTAAAAGTGCTATACAAATAAAATTTAATTAATAATTGTATTTGCTGTGCAGTTTCCTCTAATATGCCCCTAATGTATTGGGATTTTTGCAGATCACTGGCTGTAGTTCCACTCCTGTAGATGGTGCCTCATCTGATGATCCATCACTCGTTTATTTGTGCAGTGCCCAGTCACGTGAGGATGGCACCTTCTTTTTCCCATGCTTGCCTAGTGGTGAATACACTGTGGTATGATTTTTGGGTTCCATTAAAAAAAAAATTGCAGAGTCACGAGTCACTAAAAATGCATCATAATGGAAATAATTCTCTTTAAAACTCCAGGTGCCGTATTACAGAGGTGAATGGATCACGTTTGATGTTGTTGCTCCATCCCGACTAGATTTCAGAGTTGAACACAACAGTTTAAAGTTAGAGGTAAGATAATTGTCACCTGAAAATAGTATCAAGAAATGTACCCGATTTTAAGATTTTGCTGTTTGAGAGAGCTGACATTAAGCTCCTCTACAGCTAGGTTAAGAATCATGTATGTTAAATAATAAAATAAGTGTTGGACATGTAGTTAGCAATGCTGTTGACCATCGTTTTTTCTTTTCTCCATTCCTCTGCGATCTCTTTTTGTAGCCCGTTTTTCGAGTGATGGGCTTTTCAGTAACAGGAAGAGTTTTAAAACAGCCCCAATGGTGAGGGAGTGGCAGGTGCAGTTGTCACCCTTAACAACCAGATTAAAGGTAATTCTAGTATTTTCATAGAAATTAAGTTGCATCCTTTTCTGCATTCTGTATAAAACTTTACATCTTTTCAGTTCCTGTCTTGGTTGATTTATGGAGACTGAGCAGAAAACTATCAGTGCCAGTTTATTTGTATATATTTATTCATAAGCCTTTGGGTTTAAATTTCCATTTGGTCACACAAACATTTTAATTTCTGACATTTGGCAGTCACTTTTTCTCCAGAGTCACTTATATTCATGTTTTAATTTAAGTGAGCAGTTGAGTGTTAAGGGCCGTGGTCAGGGGCCCAGCAGTGGTAGCATGGTGGTCTTGGGAATTTACCCAATGATCTTCTAATTAGCAGTCCAACATGCAAAAAAGATAAAGTTATTCACTTTTTCAGAATTGCTTTTTAATAGAATTTTTTACATTGTGAGGGGTCTGTTGCCATGTTCTTTGTCGTTCTGGGAAGTCTCAGTGCAGACAAATGAACGTAGATTAATTAAGGATTTCCAGAGAGTGGGAGGTTGGTTGCAATGTTTGCAATTTGTTTAGTCAATGTCAAATACATTATACTACTCATAAGATTTTACAAATTTGATAAGGATAAAATAAGACTAAATCTACTACAATGTACATTCATATATATTTTCTATACTTGTACTCATATTTGCAATCATGCAAATGAATTTGTCTCTACAGTGATCTGCACATGTTTAGCTGATTTAGCTGAAGTATTATAAAACACATAAAATATCCAAAAGTCTGGTTGAATTCAACCAATCAGAATAAATTCTAAAATCCTAAAAGATTTGATTTGTTTGCCATATGCATTAGAAATTCAGCCACCAGGTCATAGGCATAATGTCTGAGGTTAAGACTAGAGGTTTCTTTACCATATCTGCAACAACAACCTCAGTATCCAGAGATATGAAATATTTCTAACCTTTCCCTACCTGCACATATGCCTTTCTCACAGTATTGAGAGAATGCTTTAACAAAATTAGAATTGTTTGTCCTTTTTTTTGATGCCCACAGTGCTAACTAAAGAGGATGGTTCTTTCCGATTGGAAAACATGACCACTGGCACCTACACCATCAGCACTCATAAGGAGCTTATGTTTTTTTTGAGCCAATCACAGTGAAGATTGCACCCAGCACCCCTCAGCTCCCTGACATTATTACAGCAGGGTGAGGCTATATATGTTTATATTTATTTATTGTAACATGTCATAACATACAAATGCAATGTGCAAGGTTTTGATCCAAAAATGACTAGTAGTATATATGGTATGCGGTGATAAGGCTATATAAATGTGCTCCTTATTTTTTTTTCAGATTCAGCATGTGTGGGTGAAATTGTCATTGCCCATCTACCAGACGCTGTAAAACATCTAGGACGCTATAAAGTCACACTTTCAGGCCAAGGATTTGAGCAGACTGTAATCCGCACGACTGAGAGCAACCACCAGGGGGTGTTCTGCTTTCAGGTCAAGCCAGGAGACTACAGTGTACAGGTACTAGCTGTTAACTGTAGGAATTAGTGTCTCTTATAATCTGGAGCTAGTCAAACATCCAAAATTTAGACAGTGAGCTATAATTGAGTTTAACCTTTAATTATATATTTCTTTTGCTTTTTCTTTATTTCCTTTTCTGTTTTTGCTTTCTCCTTTTTTTCTTTTGTTTGTTTAATGTCTTCTATAGGTGTTATTGCCAGAGGCTGAGGTCAAGGCTGGACTTGCTTTGCAGCCCCAGTCTCTCAACATCTCTTTGATTGACCGTCCAATTAATGACCTGCTTTTCACCCAATTTATCGCAACTGTCTCCGGCACCGTCTCTTGTTTGGGTAAGACTTTTTATCGTAGTATGAGTGGGTGAATTAGAGGTTTAGCCTGATGGTGATATTGCTGGACACCAGTGGAGTACAAAATTCATTTTTTAAATTTATTTTACACACTGCAGGTTGTGCAATGTTAAGTGGGGCTTATAGTTCACCACAGTTCAGAACACATGTGATCTGTGGATTAATAGCAAAGTTTAGTAATAGAGTGAAAGTAGCATTTGCACATTGTTTCAAAGCTGGTTAGGGGCTGTTAACATATTGTGCCTTTTGAGTGCTTAATTTAATTAGTGCTTATGTAGACATGGTTTAAATAGAGAGTTATGCAGTCTTTTTTTGCAAAACTATATTAGTGAGTGTGGCTAAAATTAGAAATAGAAGCGATTATGCAATGGATTGCAGGCACTTCAATTCATACACACATAAATCAGCATAATGAGCATGCAGAGAAACTGCGTATTTAACGAACTGCTTTATAAGCACTGACACTTGCATTCTTACAATACCTAAAGACAAAGGTAAGCAATTACATTTACTATGTTACATTCACTTGAGTAAGTTTTTTGGGTAACTTGCTTTTAGAGTATATTTAAATATGTGTACTTTAACTGCTAGGTACATTTTTATTTAAAAAAACGTAACTTTAACTTCACTACATTTGCTCTGTTACTGTAAAATGGTATCCAAAATGACGTTTTAAATAATTAGTTTATGTGAATTGTTCGCAAGTCTCATAAGATTTTGGAGAGGCAGCTTTGCGAGAGGCTGTTACAAATCTCCTGCTTAAGTTTAGCGTGTGTTTAATTGGAAGATGAAACCGAGGAAGACGTGTGTGTGTGTGTGTGTGTGTGTGTGTGTGTGTTATAATGACCAGTCATTAGATTCAGTCTATGTTTTTACTCCAATATGTCAAAAAAAATTTTCATAATGTGATGCATGCTGTGTAAACCAAAATAAACTGACATCACAATGTACAAGAATTTCAGCTCCAACCTAAAAAAAAAAAAAGAGTGTCAAAATGACGCCTATTTAAACCCCTTTAATAATCATTCTGTATCTATGGGCACTTTAACCTTACTGTAAAACCACATTTTACACACTCTTCAATATCCTTATTATCCCTCTCTTACAAGAAATGACAAATATCTTGTGAAAACTACAAACCACATTCACAAACAAACATCTGCAATTATTCATATCCATTTAACACAAAAAAAACTAAACAGCTACAACAATCCAGACACTTCAATAAAGTTTTTTGACACCTGACTAAAGTGAAGAACATCTATACAAAATCAACACAGGATTTTATCCCTACCTGAATAATGCATGTAAAATGTTAAAATAAAGTATATTTTTAAAGGCACTGCTCTTGAATGGTGGAAACTAAAGGCAGTGTTACTGTTAGAAAATCATCTGAGCGTGTTTGGGATTTGATTGTAAATGACAGGTGATGTTAATGTCCATCACAGGACTGAAATTGGCGTTACTTTACTTTTACCCATTTTATACAATCAAAGCAGAGCAGTAAGATTGTGTTTTATCTTAAAAAATTAATTGTTAATAAGTAATTTTATTTTTTGGACCCCTCAGCTGCGTGTGGAGATCTGGTGGTAACGCTTCAGCCTATAAGCAGACCTGGTGAGAGGCAGAACCTCCAGCTTTCCAGCAGTAGTGAAGTTCTTGGATTCTCCTTCAGTAAAGTCCTGCCTGGAAAATATAAAGGTAGACATGGATAATTATACTGTTGGTCATTTTGCTGACATCAGCATTGAAATGTGTGGGGGTTTTTTGATGTTAAGTTAATGGATGAGGAGGTTCAGTTGGTGTTCCAGTTCAGCTTAATGATATTTAGAGAGGGTTATGTTAGGGTTCTTTGCCAGACATTATGATTTTACAGTTGATGTGGAAGAACTCACTGAAATGATTTCATGGATCTGAGCGGCTTTGGCATGCTGGAACACTTGTTTGAGTCTTGTGGTTCCAGTGCAGGACTAATGAAATAATAAAATGTACAAAAAAACAAAGTGTAAGAGTTTTAACATATTATACAAAAGTGTTTTATCTGTCAGTATCTATTACTAATGAGGAGTGGTGCTGGAAACACAAGTCAGTCGATGTGGAGGTGCTGGAATCTGATGTGTGGAGGGAGTGGAGTTCAGACAGACAGGCTACATGCTGCGCTGCTCTCTGTCTCACGCCATCACACTGGTGAGAGCATTTTTTTTTGACAATGTCAGAATGTTACTATAAATGTAAATGGCCATCCAAATAAAAATAACAAATAATCCTTCAGTACCTATGGAAATTCACAAATAATAATAATTTCCAGTGGAAAATCTACCCTGATTAAAGAATTTTGTCCCTTAAAAGTAATGGAGAGCTTAAATGCAAATTGTGCCATCTAAAGAAGGGGCTAGTTTTTGTTTGTGTCACCTTTCATTTGCAAGGCGTCCAGTGTATTTAAACAATCGGTCAAAGATGCATGATTGCCAAATGTTTGTGATAAATTTATCTGTAGAAAAAGTATGTTGTTCCACGTGCCATCTGTTGGACATTCGACTTTTATCTTAATTCTGTAAAACAAGCTGACAAGATTCCTGCAGGAAAAAAATCTTGCATTTCTAATGACTACATCTGTATAAAGAGTAGCATTGAGTTGCTCCTCCTTATGCAACAGTTTATGGTATGTTTGTTTCTTTCTTTAGGAATTCTTCCAGGATGGCAGCAAACCTGAGAATGTTGGCGTCTACAATCTCTCGAAAGGAGTCAATCGCTTCTGCCTGTCAAAACCAGGTATCTGTAATGATAATATTGATCTTCAGCTGTGTAGATGATCTTTAGTTATACAGTATGTAACTGCTGACCTACTGCATTGCTCCTTGTAGGTGTGTACAAAGTGACTCCCCGCTCCTGCCATCAGTTTGAACAGGACTATTACACTTACAGCACGTATGTAGATAACCAAACTGGTTGAAATATGTTTACATTTTTTAATCACACCTTATTTATCAGGACTTTTGCTCTTCTGTTGATCATATTAAAATAGAAATAAATTGTGTACTGATTTGTGTATTAAGTTGCGTATTAAGTTTTAAAACAGCCACAATCAGATTTTTAAAAAGTATCTCAACACCTTCTAGGCACACCCATAACCTTGTCTTCCCCAAACCTTACCTAAATACCTAAATTTGGAAGCACACAATTTCCTAGGATAATTCTTTATGCGATAGCATTGAGATTTTCCTTCACTGGTAATAAGAGGCCCAAACATGTTTCCAGCACGACAATGATCCAGTGCACAAAGCCTAAACATCAGCCCTCTCTTAAAGAACACATGCTCTCTATCTGTTTTGAATGTCTGCTCCAATACCTTATCATCATTTGCTCCAATAACACTGCCTCAGATTGCTGTAAAACTGCTAATGTACATTTAACATCATTGAAAATGATGATAAATGTTAGCTGGCATATGTAAATGTAAATTTCAGAATAAATTCAAGTTCGTGTCTAATCGTGTCTAACAATTAGGGGGAAAAATCTTTTATCAGGTTTACACATTGCAAAAAGCAAAGACAGCAATTTGGACCCACAATATAGATTTCTGGGTAGATAAAATTTTTTTGATACCATAAATTTTCTATTTTTCTCTCTTCCCAGATCTGCCCCTAGTATCTTAACCCTAACTGCTGTCAGACATCACATGACTGGAATTATTACCACAGACAAAATGCTGGATGTCACAGTTACTATAAAGTGAGTAAGTGAGAGGAGAAAGAAAAATTACATTTACAATTTAAAAGGAATAGGAGCAATTTCAAAAAACTTGCATCTCATCTCAGGTCATCTATTGAGAGTGAGCCTGCACTGGTCCTTGGACCTCTACGCTCATCTGAGGAACAGCGGCATGAGCATCAGGTACTGGAGATCGCAGCCCGCAAGAAAGAGCGGGAAGAGAGAGGGGGGAGAAGACATGGGACCACCGGTAATGGAGCAACCAGATGAGCTTCATGGGCCATTTCACTATGAGTTTTCCTATTGGGCACGGTAGGTTCTTGATTAATACTGGGTTTTTTTGCTCTTGATTCTGGAACCTGGGCTGGTATGAAGAACGTTCACTACTAATCATTTACATTTTTTTGGCATTTAGCAGATGCTCTTATCCAGAGCGACTAACATTTACCTCAGGGGCTTAGTAGTGGCAGCTTGGTGGTGCTGGGAATTTAACCTATGATCCACCAGTCTAACACCTTAAGCACTTATGATTACTTCCCCTACCACATAAAATAAGTATTTTTTTCTAATTTCTGATTAGGTTTAAAAGTGCACAGTTCTTCAGCCCTAAAATAAAATACATTAGTGGAAATACACTGACTATTAAGTTCAGGAAAATTTGAAAGCTCTGAAGCAAAGAAAAGGTGTACTTTAGGCTGATTGTAACTCATGTGGCCTGTTATGTCAGTTTGTTCTTTTTTATTGCTGTTATAGTACCAAATACAAAGCTGTATCATGTGGTTGAAATACACAGTGAATATGGGTCATCTGAAGTCTGTTTGATTCAAGAATAAAACAGCTTAATGAAAAACCTGACCTAAATTAACTTACAAATTAACTTTCAAAGCTAAATAATTTTTAAATGATCATAAATTCAGTTTTTT
This sequence comes from Bagarius yarrelli, assembly GCA_005784505.1. NCBI lineage: Eukaryota > Metazoa > Chordata > Actinopteri > Siluriformes > Sisoridae > Bagarius > Bagarius yarrelli. The sequence continues at coordinate 589,486 of VCAZ01000195.1, read as the reverse complement.
GAATGCATGTTTGGCTGTGGATTGTACCTGGTGTTTATTGTATCTTAAAATGTTTTGTATTATTTAATCACAAGAATCTTAAAAAATATGTGTAACGTGCCCACCAACAAAGAAATGATCAGAAATTCTAACGCTAGGTATATTTTAACAGCGAGAGGAGAGTGATTAATTTGCATTTTGTAATGGTTTTTATTGTTTTGTTATTCTCACTGTTAGAAAAAACTATTAAAATTATACACTAATCATTTATTTGTCAGTGGGCAAACGTACAATATCAACCAAGGATAAAATATGTTTTCCCTTACTGTAGCAATACATCAGATAATTATTCATTTCCACTATGATTTCTTTCCCTTACAGACTTTGACGTAACTTACTGTGACTTGATCTTTTGTTCTTGATCTTGTTCTGACTTGACCTTTTTTGTAGAGCTGGAGAAAAGATCACAGTTACACCATCATCCAAAGAGCTCCTTTTTTACCCACCTGAGATGGAAGCTACAATCACAGGAGGTTTGTTTATAAACATTTGTAAGAATCTGCTTTACAGTGTTACTAAAATGAACATGTGCGACATTTAAAATTAAAAATGTACTTTTTTATATTCAATCCTGGCTAATTGTAAACTAAGAGCGAGATTATTTAATTACAAAGTGTGAGTTAAGTGACCGTCCTGACCATCTTTCAGCTGCATTTGCACCCTTCAATCTAAAACAAACCCAAGCATGTAAATTATAACTGATCAGCCTAATAAATATTTTATCCTTATTTTACAACATGTCATTGCAATTGTGTTGATCTTAAATATATTTTTCCCTCTTTGTCAGAAAGCTGTCCAGGTCAGATGGTGGAGATCACAGGCCGAGCAGGTCTCTTTTTGCAGGGACAGGTGACTCCAGAGCTAGAGGGTGTGGAGATTTCCATCAGGACGTCTGGAGCTACGGAGCCTTTTATTACTGTTCTTACAGACATAAGTGGAACCTATAGGTACCAAACATTACATTTATTTACTAGTTACATTTGCCTCATTATTGACCGGGTTTTATTATCTACTGAAGTCTAGCATTGAAGTGTAGACATGTATTGAAGTTTTTGTGTTGTATGTTAAATTCTAACAATTGCAATAATCTTTTTTCAGGTCATAAAACTTATGATTGTTAAATAAATGAACTTAAAACTAACAAGTGCTAACAAAACTAATATTCCATTAATAATCAAATTGATGACTGCAGTGTATTGTAGTGTGAAAATAAACTAATTAAAATGTGTAAGAAACCTTGCGGAATCCAAGATTGAGATGGAAAGGAAGGAAGAAGAAGATTTCCCCCGATCCGCTATTGAATGGTTTGATGCTCGCACAAGACGCAGACGGGACACCAAGAAGAGCCAAGAATCTGAAAACATAATGTACACAATCTGCATCAGGTCATGAAACATAAGAACTTCTTTTTGCTTCATCATTTTATTCCTGTTCTCAAACCTTGCAAATAAACACTGTATCTCTTTAACTACAGTCACTCCATGGAGAGAAAGCTTACAGGCATGGCGATTGCTGATATCACATTACTCAGTGGTTTTGAGCCCAAAACCGAGGATCTGGATTTGGTTAGTGGTGGAACAAACACATATACAGTATAATAATTATTTTTGCATGATAATTACCCAACATCTTCTCACCATGTTTACAGTTAAAGGATGCAGAAGTCCCATATATCTCTCACTACGAGATTGCAAATGGAAGGGTCATGTTATATTTTAACGAGGTGATACACACACACACACAGACACACACACACACACACATAAAAGCAGCTAAGTAACCCTGCGTTCTCTGCCTACAGATATATAAAAGTCGGGAATGTATTGCATTTGAAGCTGTACAAAAAGTGCCAATAGGTTTGCTGCAGCCTGCTCCTGCTACATTCTATGACTATTATGAACCAGGTAGGAGATTTTTCTGTTTCTGTTCTAGTTTGTTTTACAACTCAGAGGACAATTAAATGAACTAGTTGGTTCAAGTTTCAATATGTACTGGAAACTACATTCTAAATCCGAATGTTGTCTTTACTAAAATTATCACCTTTATATATTAATATTTGCATTTTCTACCCATAACTCAAAAATATAAGTTAGTGTCACTTATTAACCTTCAAAATACATTAACTTAAATTTTTAAGTCTCACAGCAAGAAGGCCGGAATTCGATTCCCCAGCAGGGGTCTTTCTGTGTGGAGTTTGTTCTACCCGTGCTGGCGTGGGTTTACTCCGGGTACAGTTTCCTCCCACTGTCCAAAAACATGTATGTTAGATTGATTGGTGATTCTAAATTGCCCATAGAGGTGAGTGTGAGTGTGTGTGGCCCTGTGATGGACTGGCGACCTGTCCAGGGTGTACCCCTCCTGCCTTTTGCCCTTTCAGAGACAGCTGGGATAGACTCCAGCAGATCCCCGTGACCCCGAATTAGGGAATAAGTGGGTATAAAAGATGAATGAATGAATGAATGAATGAATAAAGTAAAATTCCTACCCTTATCTAATTAGATAAATTTACAATGGTTTCCCTTTAAAAAAAGTTATGTTTAAACTTAACCTAATAGTTTAATTTCAATATAGACTTTTTAACCCATTACTCAAGTCATGATTAATGAGTCAAGTCAAGATTAATTAAAAAATTGGGTTATCAAGGTTTTTGGTGTAACTAAATGTTTGTTTGTTTGTTTTTTAACGTTGTCGTTTTGTGGTGTTCTGTTTTACTCTATATAAGCTGTCTTTCCCATTCTATTTCACAGAAAGACGATGCACAGTGTTCTATTCTGCCCCAAATAGGAGCAAGATGGTGTCTGCTTTATGCTTAAATGAAGTGTGCCAGTGTGCTGAAAGTAGGCCTTAACCTGGGTTTTTTTGTTAATAAAAATAAAAGACAATTATATTAGGACACCTAATAATACAGCCATTATATTTAAAGTGAAGTCTCACTTTTACTACTGTAATAACTTCCACACCTCTGGAAATTGTGACCTCACTTTATTAACTAAAGCTATTCTGTGTCCTCTCGATTTACCACAGCTTTGAACTAAGCAACATTTAATTAAAAATTCAAATATATTGTTTTAACCTGTTTGCAGGGGCTTGTTTTAAAGAAAAGGAACCATCAGAATCAAGTATTCATAAAGATGATCGTTTCCGTTATGCTTGCTACCAGCCTGTAACTGAATATGGTTTGTATTCTACTTATATTTTTTAAAGATATATTTTTTGGCATTTTTACCTTTAGTGATAGGACAGATAGAGGATAAAAAAAGAAAGAGAGAAGGGATTGGGACAGGAAAGGAATCATGCCAGGATCAAACCCGGGTCGCCGGGCGCAAAGGCGCATGCGTTCCGGCACCTTAACCTACTACACCACGGTGCCGGCTTATATTTTATTTTTTAAATTATTATAAACAGTTGTCTTCTTTGGCAAAAAAATATGTTCTTTAACAATTTAAAAATTCTATTCTAAATTCTAAAAAAATCTAGTTGGGTAAATCGAAAATAATTCAAATGAACATGTGGTTGATCTACATTTTGTGGTCTTCTAAGACCAGCCACATTGCTCCTACTTTGTCCTCTGCAACTGAGAGTGATAATTGTGTTATAGGCTTCATGGTAACTGTGAAGGATGTGGAGGATAAACACACTTTTGACTTTTACTACACTGTGGTGACTGAGGTCCTTAAATTTAGTAAGTCTTTATCTAAAATTAAACAAAAACCCTTTTAATATGCATGACATGGACATTTGAACATCCAAGACTGTTAACTATGGGTTTCGTGTCTCATAGATGGGGATGTCACTGTGGATGTAGGTGATATTCGAGTTTTTGCCAAAAGGAAACATTGTAAGAGTCAACTAACAGTCGGGCAGACTTACCTTATCATGGGCAAAGACGGCTCGACTACTGACCTTAAAGGACAGTGAGTTTCATCTTATACTTTTGTAGTTTGCAGTGCTTTTACGTTGTTTTATAGTTGTTTGTCGTGTGTTGATGTAATCCTATGTAAAATTATAAAACTGCTTATATGTCCTGTCTCTCTCTTTTAGCATGGTGTATCTTTTGGATTCAGATGCATGGGTGGAGCAGAAACCTTCCAAGGAGAAATGCTCAGCAACAAACTGGAACTTATACTGCAAGGGATTTAAAGAGTTCAGAAAACAATACCAAGTTAATGGCTGCTCCCTTTAATTTAGTCAGTCAGTGACAGCAGACTAAATTGCATATTATGCATCAACTTATTTCTACCACTGAGAATAATTTTGGGAAAGTCTACACAACTGCACTCTCTCCTGACTCACTGCAAATTATTATTTTTGCTTTGCCAACTACACACTATTTAGATTAGATTCAACTTATTGTCATTGTGCAAGGTACATGTACAGAGCCAATGAAATGCAGTTAGCATCTAACCAGAAGTGCATAAGTGGCTTATTTACAATAAATATCAGTGTAATAAATGGGTATGGGGATGATAATTACAGAGGTGGGGGTAAAGGCCAAATTCCTAAAAAACCTGACAATCACATGCATGTGTGTTTTTTTAAACATCCTATTTCAAAATCTTATCTCACTTCTTGATAACCTTGCACTTTTGATAACCTTGCACTTTTGAATTTGCTTATTCAGTCATAAAATTATAAAGCCATATCAGAAAATATAAATGTTGGATAAGGATGTCTCTGGTGTGTACTTATTTTTCCATTTCGTCCCAAAGGTGGTCAGTGGGGTTAAGGTAGATGTGGTATCTCACTGGTTGAGGTGTTTCACTGTGGGTTTGACTCCCACCACTCTTAGGGCCCCTGATTAAGGCACTTAACCACAATTGCTCAGTTGTATAAATGAAATAAATATAAGTAGCTATGGAAAGGGTGTCTGCCAAATTCCCTAAAAGTAAATGAGACTTTATGGAGTTCAGGGGATTCCGTACAACTGTGTGCCTCCAACTGTGTGATAATTTGGACACTTATGTGGGTGTGCTGGTAAGGGTGAGTCCAAAATTTTGGCCATATAGTATATATATAATATATATATATATATATATATACTACTCAACTTGCTTTAATGATTGTGTGTGTGTGTAAGCTTTTTTTGTATTTTGCAATACATACTGTATATATATACTATTCATATATATTTAATAAAATGGTTTAATTAAGGTTTCTTTAGGTTAAATAAGGTTTCTTTATTCTGGTTATCTACAGATACAGTATCGTATGTGCTTTTATAAAGTCTAATTTGTTCTCCCTAAAAAAATAGTTAGCCTCAAAGCAAAATAAAATAGTTTAAAATGATAAATCAACACTTCATCAAGCTTCAGCAAAATAATTTGAAAAGTTAAAAACCACTGACCACACACAGGTAACCACATGATAGCATGCGCTTACGTTTGCATATCCACATATTTATTCATTTAGCCAACTCCTTCACCTGTACAAACCCTTCCATTTCATGCTCGCCCACAGATCTGGTCCACTCGGCAGTTCAGCAGCTCAGCAGTGGGCTGATTCACTTTTCCTGCCAATTCCCTAGTTTATTTAGTTAAAATGTCACCCAGTCTATACCTTCATCATGAGGTGAGGTGTGTGAGAGCAGTCTTTGTGTTCAGGTAAACCCTGAACTGTCCGTACGTATGAAAATGGAAGGACAGATTCACATTTAAATCTGCAAACCCAAAAACTGCGATCACATATTCTTTTAAAAAAAAAGCTCTTTAAATGCTAAAGGAAATCAGTTCCTTAAATAATAGCTAGGGGGTTTAGTTTGCTTTTAAATTGAGCAGAGGGTATAGAGAGAATTGAGAGAGGAGTGAAAGAATAAACAATCAGGAAGGAAACAGTTGGGAAGGTAATGTGTGGAGGTGAATAGATTAAGCAGTAGGCTGAGGGCAAAAAGGGATAATGAACAAACCTAAGCTTTATGTGATAATATTATTTTAATCTCTAAAGGCCAGTCCAATGTAAGCAACCTGGGGCTTTGGTCATCATTTCAGTCAGGATACAGTGAATGGCTGGCTTGTATTCTAATCACTATTAACCTTCTGGTTACTTTAGCACCAATAAATACAAATGACTGTTTTGAAATGCAGTCTCTTTTTCTATAAAGCAGAACTGATTTTACATGACTACTGGTGTTTGGGCTAAAATACTCCAAATACTAGGGTTAGGCCTAGGATTCCAATTCAATCCTAAATCTGTAGAATGTGCTGAAAAAAGAAGTCCAATCCATCGGACCAATCCATTTACAGAGCTGTTTTGGTGACACAATGGGGATCTTTACAATATATGGCAGGTGGTTTTCATGTTAATTTGGGTATATACATGCATACACTATATTGCCAACCGTTTGTGAGTACCTGACTATCAGAATCATTTTGGTCCAGATTTACTCCCCATTTTGCTGTTTGATTAAGCTTTAATTTTCCTTCAGCTACAACAGTATTAATGAGTTCGGGCACCAACGTCGTGTAAGGAGGTCCGGGGTGTAGTCTGCACCAGTTCATCTGAAAAGTGTTCAGTGGTGTAGAGGTCAGGGCTTTGTGCAGAACCCTCAAGTTTTTTCACTCAAATCATAACACACACCATGTCTTCATGGAGATCAAGTGCGTTGTATTGCCATGCTAAAAAGTGTTTGGGTCTCTTAGTTCCAGTGAAGGAATAATATAATGCTACAACATACAAAGCCTTTCTAGACAACTGTGTGCTTTCAACATTGTAGTAACATTTTGTAGGAGACCTATATATATGGATCTGATAGTCAGGTGGTCACAAACTTTTGGTAATATAGTGTATGTTAAACCTGCTTACATATCACATTTTATTATTATTTTTAACTATACAGCAGACTATGTTTATATATTCAGTCAGTCTAACAACAGTGTTAAAAGATGTTCCTTAATAATTTAATCCAGTCTGTGGATTTTTCTTTTTTTTATTTCATAGAAACAAATTAAGAATGTTACCTCACTAATTCTTAAAATCGCATTTGGCGAGCTTGAGTTCGGCTGTTTGATACAATCTGTGTACACGGTGACTTCGAGGCCAGAAATTCAGACACTGAGGAACTAACATTGCATCCTGTGCAGTAAGTTCAGTAAGGTAGGAATACTGTTAAATAGAGACCACCCATCATGGTGCAGCTGGGGGTAGCAACAAGCCCTCTTTATGTTCCAGGGAAAAGGGGAGGGGGTTCCTTAAACTCTAACACGTTGGCATACTAGGGGAAAAGTACTCCACATATCCTATATGTGACTTGGAAATTTAAACATCGGCACTAAAATAATTACGCAACTGAAAATGAGCCATAAGAACATGAGTGTTGGAATGGACCTTCATATGAAATAATCAACTCTTAATACCAGAATCCAAAAGATTAAATTTCCACTGCCATGTCGCACTGTGTATCAGTGTATAAGTGGCTTATATAAAATGAGCAATATAGTTAGACGCGTTTTTAGAAAAGTCTTTCTAAAGAGTTTGAGCACAAGCATCTAAAATATGAAGAGGTTATCGTCACTAAAATGTAAACTGTAAGGTTACCCAAACCAAAAACCCAACAGCATCTTCATAAACATTTTATGTCACACCAATTCATTTATCAAAGAAAAGAAAATAATTTTTTAGTTATACTCATTGAAAAATAGCTGAAATGTCTATTACAGTCAGTAACATCAATGTAATGGTGAAAGGGTTAAACACACACACACACACATATATATATATATATATATATATATAGGAATAAAGTTTGCACTTTAAACGCTCCTATTCTAGATTGAAAAAAAAAGAGACCAGAAACATAATTATCATAAATTAGTGAGAGGTGGGGGAATCTGGCTGTTACATTTAAGTACATAGGTTTAGTTGCCTCCCTCCTCGGGTACCTCGTGTAATCTTTCTTCCTTCCTTCGAGCGTTCTCAGACTCACCAGTGGAGGTTCTGAAAGCAGATGTAGGAAGCCACACAATAACAGCTCAAGACAAAGTGCATGTGAGTTTTGGTTATAATACTGCTTCAAAACTATGATGTTTGCTGTTAAGTGTGTTAATTTTTTAATAAATAAAGGTAGTAGAGCAAATAATACATTAAGAATTTCTGCCACACAGTAAATGTAGTTTTTTTAAATTGCTTTTAAATAATGATGTGTTTTATTGAAGGGAAATCTAGGAATTCGACCTCTATCACCAAGGAAGATTTTTTTAAGCTTGGCCGTGTAAAACTCTAATATTTTTCAAATTTTGGGAGAAAAAATAAAAATAACTGTTGATTATAGAACTAAGATTTTCAGTGTTCCAAAAGTCCAGCCAAAGACATGGCGTCTCTTAGAGCCTGAATGCACAGTGCACCTCTGTTAAGTATATTCCTCTGGCTGGTTTTTTTTCTTGCTAAATATTTAATATTGAGCTCACTCCTCTCTTCTGTACACATTTAAACTTTGGTATGCAGGGCACATTTTTGAGTTAGGGTTTGGCTGTGGATTGTATTTAGAAGTGAAAAAATGATTGGAAAAAAAAATGATGCATTTAGCGAAAATAATGACTCTTTTGTACGGGTATTTATTTGAGTTGATTTTCCAGATAGTGGCAGTCCATGTACGTTTCAGTATTTTCCAAAGCATGTTTCAATATTTTTTTTCTGTTTGTATGTCTTTTTTTCAGTTAATACATAACACAATTTGGGAAGTGATATCTAAACCAGTACCAGGATTTTATTCTGTAAAACTGTGTAGATTTTCAACCTCAACTCAAACTACTGAAGATTCCATTGAAGTCAAGTCATTATGCTCATCTTCCTGGCCTTCCTCTTCTTATTAACCCCCTTTCCTACTCATCAAGCCTCAATAGGTGAGAGGAAAAATTCCACTAAAACAGCACTTCATACTATCTCGACACTGAATACCAAACCAAAAACCCCAGCTCTTTCTCCTGCCTTAAAAACCAGTAATGCCAGTCAGACCTTGTTCTCTACAACAACAACGTCTCCTGAGACTCCCAGCATCAAGAAAACATCCAAAGACAAGCCTCTCTCAAGCTCACCCATCAAAGTTGTCATCACTGAAGGCTGCATTCAGAAGGAGCCTCAGAAAGACACGGTCAACAGCAGCAAAGTGCAGGAAAAAGAGCTTAGTCTAAAGCCAGGTTCTCCTCTGGTGATGACGCACCACATCAACCTGGTGCCAGGGTCTTGCACTGGAGGCTGTGAGGCTGAAATGGCTGCACTGAAGGACCGCTTAGAGACACTGGAGAAGGAAATGTCAGCTTTAAAGAAACAGTGTAAGATGTCTTAAACTTAGACGCATCATTTAACTTTATTATTATTTTTTATTTATTATTATTTGACATGGACATCAGAATTACGTAGGACAAACCATATGCATTTGGTCCCAAGCTAATTTTCAATACCTGTCCAAGAAGAAAAAAAAACAATAGTAATAATTGCAATACACAAATAAGCAAATAAAAGCTATGCTATTATATAATTAAAATATCATTATTTTATATTAAATAATAATAATAAAAAAAACCCAAACATTTATATTTTTTACATACATAAACTATGGAACAATTGTCTCTAAAAGACAGCCAGTGACTCAGCTGTTCTGACGTTGATAAAAAGTTTATTCCAGCATCTTGGTACCAGAAAAGAGAAAATGCCTACTAATTTAATTCAGAAAACTGCAAAAAAATGCACTGATGCATAATAAAAAAAACTATTTAAGCTAATTAAAATCAATAAAGCTATAAAAACTCGGAAGGTTATTTTTTAGAACATCGCAATGATGTCATCGCATAGGTTTCTGGTCTATAACTTTTATTGCCTGTTTTATCATTGGAGAAAAAGGCTTCAGTGTAGTGGGAGTGGCTTGTATCCATAATTTAATGCAATCTGATAAATGTGGTAAACGCTTAACCCTTATCCAAAATGAATGACATTATCTCATTTTTTAATCCAACTAAGCAGTTGAGGATTAAGGGCCTTGCTCAGGGGCCCAACAGTGGCGGCTTGGTCGTAAGAAGTATTACACCTATAATGTTTTTATCTTTTTTATAAAACTTGACTGAAATACCACTGCCCAAATAACCCGTGCAAACAAAGACCACTTCCATAGAGCTTATAATGCATGTGGGCTGAAATATAATATTATAAAAATTTAGTTTCCATTTTTGTGGCAAAAGTGTGGGAAAGATACACTTATGTTGGTGTACTGGTGGGGTATCCACAAAATATGGGCCATATACTGTAAGACCGTGTACTGCAATACAAGCACATTAAGCTAAATGAGTGAAACCCACTGTGAACCTATAGGAGGTAAATATGAAATGCTTTGATTAGTGAATAAAGCCAGTAACAACGTATGTATAAATCACAGAATTTTTTTTGCACTTGTGTATAGGCATCCTCTGCTCTGGAGTACAGTGCCCAAATAACTGCAACAAGAATGGAAAGTGTGTCAGCGGTAAATGTGTGTGTCAAGCTGGTTTCACTGGTGTTGACTGCAGCAAAGGTGAGACACATGATGGTTGAACAAACCTTTCGTTTTTGGACCTGTAGCCGTATACTTTTAATGGCAGGTGTGAAATCTTCCCTCTTACAGGCTTTAACAAGGAAACTAAGGTGTCCTCGGACAGTAGCACTTCTAAAAAAGAGAAACCAACCCTGGAACAATCAAAAGCAAACACTACAATAATAAAAGGGAAGAACAAAGAGGATCAAGCCAGTGGTCCAGCGACCGTGAAAAAACTTTTACTGAAGAAGGATTCACCTGTAATCCATAACGTGACTCAAAGCACTGACAAGAAAACTAGCACAATGTTAAAAGGTTTAATAAAAGTGTTAACTGGCACTAAACAGTCAGCAAATGAATCTGTTCAAACAAGTTTAAAGAAAGTAAAGCTGTCTTTGTCCAATGTGACTTTCACAGATAATGAGGACAGCGGTATAAAGCTACTTTTAGGAGACACATTTGTGGCTCAGAAGAAGGAAAGGCAAGCAAATTCAACCGAGGATTTCAAAGAAAAAGATAAAAAGCAACACAAAAGCCAAGAAAAAAAGGTAACGGAAAAGAACCCGAATGTTATTTTATCCACCAATACAGACAAAAAGTCAATGAGAGAGAGTGTAATGCTTTCTAAAGAAGTATCATCTGAAAAGAAATTGGCAGAAAAACACTCAAATGTCAGTACTTCCACTGAAAAAGATGAAAAAACAAAGCAGGACAGCTTGACACTTCTTAAAGAAGGATCAACTATAAAGAATCAGCTGCAAAAACTTTCATATGTTACGATTTCTGTTGAAACAGACCGAAAGCCAAACCAGGGCAACATTACACAACCAAAACGAGGATCCACTGAAAAAAACACCTTTTAAATGCCACTTCTATCGAAACAGACCGGAAGCTGCGACAAAGCAGCAACTTGCCTAAGGACGGATTACCAGGAAATAGAAAAGTAGACAGGTTTCTGAATGTTACAGCTGCCGACAACAAATACAAGAAGTTACAAGAGGATGACAAGATAACAGCAAACCAAAAAGCAACTACGGGAAACAAAAAAATGGAAACACGTCTAAATGTGACTGTTTCCACTAAACAGGACAAAAAGCTGAACCAGGGTGATGCCATACTGCTTAAAGAAACATCAGTGGAAAAGACAAAATTGGTCAAGCATTTAAACTTAACTAATTCTACTGAAAAAGACGGGAAGAACCAAAGCCACGTCACACTAGCTAAAGAAAAATCATCCGAAATGAAAAATGCTACAACGTCCAGTGAGTTTTCAAGAAGGAAGTTAGGAACAGGTAAAGAGACAAAAACTCCTAAGCTGACCCAGGTACAAAAAACAGAAACGGTACAGAAACATGTAAACATAACTTGTTTAACTGAAAAGGACAATAAATCACAGCAAGGCAATGTTACACTCCTGAAAGACGAATCATCTAGAAAGACAAAGCAGGACAGCCATCACAGTGGAACAGTGTTGTGTAAGAAGGAGAAAAAGAGCAATGAGACTAAAGTTCTTAAAGACGTTACAGCTGAAAAAAAAGTTGCGGTGGGAAAAAAGCTCAACGTGACAACTTTCATTGAAAAGGACAAGAGTTGGTACAAGACTAACACCACCGTTATTAAAGAAGGCACATATCAAAGGGAAAAAATCAGTCATGTAAACGTAAGAAAAACCAGTGAGAAAGGCAAGAAATTTTTACAAGGTGATGAGACGACGACGGTGACAAAGGTGCTGCCAGTAACTGAGGAGAAAGTGAATGTAACTGCCACCACCAGTGCAAAAGACAAGAGTTTGCACCTCAATGTCAAAGAAGACAAATCCAGCAAGATCAATGTAACAAGTGATTTAAAAAAATATCACAATCCCCAAAACTCATGTTGAAAAGACAACAAAACTCACAGACATCGGACCGATTCAGGTTCACACAACATAACCTCCACTGGGTTTGTTATCACATGGGAAGCTCTAGGAATATTTAGGAATTTTACAGTAACAAGAAAGGAGGTTTGGTCTGAAAGAAGAGGTGAGGATGATGCAGAGGAAGCGGAAAAAAAGCAAGACAGTGATGTGAAAGCAGATGAGTTCATGAGTTGGAACAGAACTTCACCCAAAGTCAAAAGTGCTGAAAGGTTCTCACAGATTCTTGCTGGAAGTGCTCGCTCCTATCATTTCAGGAATCTTCGACCAGAGAGAAAGTACTTGGTGTCCTTGTCTAGCTCAGGACCTCATGTACGCTCCAAAGTTCACCGTCTGTTTGTGTCTACAGGTAATCAATCATCAATCAGCACAGACATAATAATAATAATAAAAATCATATTAATAATAATAATATTAGGATCTTAGGATCAATGGTACAGTATATACCATATACACCATAATAATAATAATAATAGTAATAATAATAATATTAGGATCTTAGGATCAATGGTACAGTATCTTTCAACTAACCATCGTTTTGATTTCATCTCTTATACAAACGTTGTGTTTAATATTTTTGTTAGTGTCTTTGATCTCACCCTGACCTCGTGCAAATGATGTTAAACTTTAAGAGGGTGAGCAATTATCACAAGAATCACTACTTTAAGCATTTACTTGGCGGTTGGCGGTTGGCGATTTGATTCCTGCTTTCCGTCTGTGTGCTTGGGGCTTTCATGCACTTCCCATCCTTTGGTGGTTTCCTATCTCAGTTTAAAGATGTGTTGTAGGCTGACTGGCATCTCTAAATTTGTGTGCTTGTGTGTGTGTGATTGTGCCTCTGGGATGGACTGATATAGACTTCAGGTTCTTTACAATCCTGTGTAGTAAAAGATATACAGAAATTGGAAAGTTGTTTATAATAATATATTAAGCATAAATAATACTAATATATACTAAATAATAATAATGAATACATTTCTGGTCGACTTAGTTTCTACATCATCTTCTACTACATCTTTCCGTGTCCTTCCTCAGGGCCTGAACCACCGACAGACCTGTTGTTCAGCAACATTACAGAAACATCTCTTGCGCTGTTCTGGACCAAACCTAAAAGCACAGTAACAGGATTTAAAGTTATATACACCAATACTGTGAATGGTACTGTGATGAGTTATAACACCTTCTCTATGTTTATACATGCTTTTGATGTGTGATCTGAAGTATATTTTTTATATTTTAGGGCTAACAGGATCCATGTCTGTTGACTCACAGTTGTCCCACGTTCTCATTGCTAATCTCTCTGCTGGTTCCCGGTATGACATTAGTGTCAGGTCTGTTATAGGAGCAATAGAGAGTGAAGCGACCACAGCCTCGGTTGTTACAGGTAGACAGTAAAGCTATGTGTTACAGTACGTCCACTATATAACTATAGTGTTAAAAGATCATTAGTAATCATTAATTTGTCCTTTTTTAGTCCCTGACCCCCCCACTGACCTTCAGGCTGTGAATGTCACAGACAGTAAAGCATTGTTGGTATGGAAGCCTGCTCAAGCCAAAGTCCATCATTATATTCTCACTTATGGCTCCACAAGATGTAAGATAAGTTCATCTTTAGTGTTTCAACCTGTTAAGGCGCCATACATTTACACATCTATATGAGTATATTTGCATTTTTTTACAGTGCCGAATGTGACGGTGACAGTGATGTTATCTGGAACATCTGTGGAGCACCAGTTAAGAGGTTTACACAGATCTACCCTCTATGCAGTAAAGATCATGAGCCAAATCAACAGTCTTCAGAGCAGCTCTGTTTCACTATCTTCACGACAAAAAGCGGTAAAGAGCAAAACGCCCACAGAGCATTAAAAGTGGAGATAGACCAATAATCGCTTTTACCAATACTGTTCCTGGGATTTATATATCATTATATATTCCTGATTTTGAAACTGGATATCGGTTTTGTAATATTGGATCCTTTGATTTATAGTAATATATAAAATTATATATTAATACAAAAATATATAAAATTGCTCATAAGAACGCAATTATGGCACTGCATTGTGAGGGAGAGAGACCAGTCAACAATTGTACCTAAAGGTAAAGTAACAGGATTGTCTACATTTTTTTTAATTTTAAATTAAGAATTATATTGTTATTTACTTGTTGTCTGCTTGTTCACCTGATTAAAGTTTCAATGTCACAAAGACATTTTGATGACAGTGCAGTTTATTTATTTATTATTTATGTAAGTTTGAGGAAGGAAGTAATATTACAGTTTTGACGGCTATTAATAAAAAAAAATGCTTGTTGTTATTATTGTTGTTATTATTGTGTCAAACAATATTTATCTTGTTACAGGTCACAAAAAGATGCAATTAGTTGATATCTGTATCATCAATTAATATCGGTGGATGTCTAATAAAGCATCAGTTTAGTAAACATCAGATGAACTTGGGTGTTATCTCAGTATATGTTGAACGCTTAAAGAAACACTTTTTATGGATCTCTGAAAAAAAAATTTTGGCTTTTTATTTCTTCTGTCCATGTTATTGCATGTTATTATGTATTGTGTTTTGTTAGGAGTAAAGCTTCAGTTAGTGACACCCAATAAAATCACTTGGAACTCAGCTGTGATTTCATGGAAGAGCACTCATTTAACTTTCAGAAGTTATAGGCTTACATACCAGTTGGGAGAAGAGATTAAGGTAATTATACAGGAAATAGACCCTAATCATCACACACAAAAAATCCACTTCTAAAACATTTTCATTTTAGATTTTGCCTCAAATTTGTCTTTTATAGTAACCACCGCTATTTCCCAAAAATAGTCTCTATATTGTTTCTCTATATTGTCTCTATATTGTTTCAATAGTCATTGTTCTCACTTCCGTACTCTAGTCTACTGTATTTAATAAGCCCTTTTATTCTTCAATTTTTAAATGCTGTGGTTATGTAATCACAGTAGTTACAGTCTGACTTCCCTACATAAACAGGAGGTGATCCTTAATCCCACTGTGTCCCAGTACGAGTTAACTGACCTGAAAGCATCTTCTCACTACACTGTAAAAGTAGATGGAGAAAGTGAGGGCCAATACATTAGTGTGGTTTCCACTGCATTCAAAACAGGTGAGCTGATCACCCTGTCCTGTAAACCCTGGCTTACTCGAAGTGTTTCTCTAAATTAGTCATGATCTTCACTTTCCCCATTCTACAGCACAAGTGCCGTATTTGTACCCTGCCGACTGCTCGCAGGTGCAGCTGAATGGCATGAAGAAGTCAGGAGAGGCTGAGATTTACCCTCTGGGTAAAGATGAAGAGACAGTTTGGGTCTACTGTGATATGGAGACTGATGGAGGAGGCTGGACAGTAGGTTTGACTATGTAGTTTTGCTTAATGAGTTATTTAGCAGCATGAATGTAGAATGTGTAAAAACAATTTTATACTTGTAGGTATTTCAGAGAAGAATGGATGGATCTACTGATTTCTTTAGAGACTGGAAAGATTATAGCAAAGGTTTTGGAGAGATGAGTGCAGAATTTTGGCTAGGTAAGCGACTAGGTTTCTACTGTATAAATCATTCTCTTTTCTCCACACTTTTCTAATTATTCTCATCATCAGGAAATGACATCCTTCATACTCTGACCAGCATGGAACCGATGAGCCTGCGCGTCGATTTGCGTGTTGGAAATGACACGGTCTATGCTCACTACTCCAACTTCTCTGTGGGGTCGGAGGTGGATCATTACACCATCGATGTGTCCGGATACTTCGGAACAGCTGGTAGTTGAGGATAAGATATACAGATGTTTAGAATAGGATATACAGAATGTTTAAAACAAGATATTTAGAGTCTTTAGAATAAGATATACAGAGTGTTTAGGATAAGATATACAGAGTGTTCAGAATTAGATATACAGAAGGTTTGGGATAGGATATATAAAGTGTTTAGAATAAGATTTACAGAGTTTTTAGAATAAGATATACAGAATGTTCAGGATAAGATATACAGAGTGTTTAGGATAAGATATTGAAATTCAGAGATACAGAGTGTTTGGGATAAGATATACAGATGTTAAGAATAAGATATATACAGATTGTTTGGAATAAAATATACAGAGTGTTTGGGATAAGCTTTACAGGTGTTAAGAATAAGATATATATTTATACAGAGTGTTTGGGATAAGATATACAGATGTTGAGAATAAGATATACAGAGTGTTTTGGTTATATAAGAAAATATAAACAGATGTTAAGAATAATAAAATAAGATAATCAGATAAGAATATTTATACAGAGTGTTTGGGATAAGATATACAGATGTTGAGAATAAGATATATACAGATTGTTTGGAATAAGATATACAGATGTCAAGAATAAAATATACAGAGTGTTTGGGATAAGCTTTACAGATGTTAAGAATAAGATATATATTTATACAGAGTGTTTGGGATAAGATATACAGATGTTGAGGATAAGATATACAGATGTAAAATTTAAATATATGGGATTGTATGTGAGTTAATGTCAGTCATTGTTAATGTCTCTTTGCAGGGGATTCGATGAGATACCACAACGGTTGTCCTTTTTCAACAAAGGACAAGGACCCCAGCAATAATAATGTCCAATGTGCAAAAGAATACATGGGAGGCTGGTGGTACAAAAACTGTTACAAAGCTAATCTCAATGGAGTCTACGCAACTTTTTCCAAGGACCAGGTATGGATTAAATCCTGATAGATAAATATTTCATATTAATAGTCCAACTTTAAAGCTGTTACAAATTAAATTGTCAAGTTTGGTGTTTTTAATAATCAAGTATTTTTTTTTCCATCTATACTATCAATAGTAAGCCAATTTAATTATAAAAATAACTTATTCTAATATACTTATTTAGTTTTTTCTTTTTTTATACACTGACTTTAAATTTAAATTATAACCTTTTTTTGTATCTATAAAAATATACAGTGCAACAAAAAATAAGTTTTGTCATAATGATTGTTTTGTATTTAAAATTGTTGCTAAATTACTTAAAGTGGTCAATAAAAGAGACTTCTGTAAAAGTAGCACAAGGTTTAGTTTAGATTAATTGTACGCAAATGTGATAGGATGAAAAACTTTATATACCTGGCAATTCCAAACCTTTCAATAAAATTCGGGCTTATTTTATTACCATTTAAAACTATGATTACTATAATCTGAAAAGAAAAGAACAACACAGAGCTTGTTGCACTTTCACTGGCTTCATTAAGCTAATTCCATTCTTTTCTTTTCTTTTACTTACCCACGATGCATTATTACACACTAATAGTTAATTAGATTAACAATAAATTCTGCATTAATTGTTCTTATTCCATATACATAATCCCACCTTATATTAACTCTGGTTTTTGGTGTCCAAAATGGGTTTATGCTCTGTTTATAATACCAGAATAATTCCAGTGTGTTTGTGGTTAGGAATAAAAGAACTGGCTGTGTGTTTACCGTGTGTTATGTGTATTTATCAGGGGGTGGTGTGGATTGACTGGAAGGGCAAGGACATCTCTCTTCCCTTCACTGAAATGAAGCTGCGGCCTGCCTCTCTGAGTCACATGACCCCCAACACCCAAGGCTAGATCATTTAGTGAACAGTCACTTTTTGTTGTTTTATACCCCATTGTATGACAAAGTTCATTATTATCTTATATTATATCAAAATAATTAACAATCGCCTGTTAAATCTAGTACTTTTTGTCTAGGTATGTGTACAGGACACATAATATGTATGCCACAGTATCTATTTTAATAAGACTGAATAGTGCGGCCAATGTGCTACTGAACTGAAACATACAGAGTGTTCTTTACACTGTTCCTGACTCACACCGCTACTGAAATAAATGCACTGTTACATTGTTTTGGATATAAAGCTTACAGGCGTTCCTTTTCTTCTGTTTTTTATAAAGTGGTTTTGTAGAAATACCAAATAAATTGCAAATATTGGCAAAATGGGCTGGTAATAGGATTTTTTTTATCATACACTGTAAAAAAGACTTGCTCTGAGTGGACAGTATTTCCTTTACAGGAAAAAATACATTTAAAAACATTTTAAAGGAAAAAATAAAATATAAAACAAGTTTTGACTGTAAATTTTGTTAGTGTTGGAGTTGAGTTAGTTGTAAAGTTAGAGCAATAGACTGGTTTTTTAAAACAGATGTGGAAACATTAAATATTATATTTTTCTTTAAAATATTACTGAAAAAATATGAAAAATGAAGTTTAAAAGTAAGTAGAACATACAGTACAGTAATGTATTTTATTTAGTTTTAATATAATTAATTTAATTACAGTACATTACTAGCAACTATGTAATATAATCTATAATCAATTTAGAAATAACACTGATGTTTATATTTATATGTGCTTAATAGCTCTAGGTTACACATTTGCACTTAAATGTATAGTGTAAATTTACAGAAAAGGTAAGGGTGTGCTTTTGTTTTTCAATTTGTTCTATTAAGGTTTCTTGCTCACTGTGTCTCAGTTACAAAATTGTCTTCGTCACTGGTTTGTTCACTGAAGATAAATATAAATCGAAATGGTGAACTTTAATGTATATATACAAATAAGATTAAAGACAAATTTCTTCCAATGCTAGTAAATAACTACATTTAAGTTTATCACATTGAGAATTGCTGCAAAAACGAAACGCTCACAGAGCTACTGTGTGTTTACTGTGTGTGCACTCAGCTAAAACAAAGAAGCCATTTTCAGTAAAGCAGTTTACTAAAA
Organism: Bagarius yarrelli; assembly: GCA_005784505.1. NCBI lineage: Eukaryota > Metazoa > Chordata > Actinopteri > Siluriformes > Sisoridae > Bagarius > Bagarius yarrelli. The sequence continues at coordinate 570,273 of VCAZ01000195.1, read as the reverse complement.
CGCCACCTCGTCCCATCCGGTTAGCCAGCAGCGGTTTAAATCTCGCCTTTTGGTTTGGCAATAAACAGGAATCCACATCCACCTTTACACTGCACACCTTTCATTCCATGTTTTTTAACCCGAATCTATGATGCACTGTATTAATGATATATATGCTGTTCTATTTCATATGAATGGCTTCCTTTTTATCGTCATGACCTCCTGAGGTTATACGTCATAAAGTTTGACTGTTAATAATATCCATAAATATGCACAAAAAGCCAGTGTATCCTTTCCGGACTACACGGTTTATACACACTTTGCAAACATTAAATCAAAGTATGCTGTGATAAGCCTCATTTAACAAGAAGCTACGTAGATTTTAAACAAACATATTAAATATTAGCCACATAATTCAGATAACACCAAGACTCATTCATTACCTCTACTTTGCATTCGACACTGAGCTGAAGGTCAAAACAATATTTACCTATCCTTGATTTAGGTAAGGATGGACAGAAAGCCCTGATTGGTGTAAAAGATGGAGGCTCATTGTTTTTTAGACTGCAGACACAAAGATGCAAAGAAAACACTCCATGTATTCAATAGCAGTAAGTGTGGGAGCAGCTGCATTGCTGTTTCTATTTCTGGTGGTGGGCCACCATTTTGTAAAGCAACGAAATCTACAAAGTAACAAAGATGTCAAAAGAAATGTTCAGCCGGAAGGTAAGCAAATACCTTAGTTAAATGTAAGATGATTTTGCGGGTCAGATGAGTTTGGTGGAGACAACTGATATAGGATAAGGCTACAGCATGCAGTAATGCAGTAATTCCTGAAAGACAAAATGCTGTGGTGTATAAGTGGGAAAAGTGGTAGCGCAGCGGTTAAGGTTTTGGGCTGCTAATTGAAAGATCCAGGTTCGATTTCAAGCTGTCACTGTTGGGCCCTTAAACAAGGCCCTTAACCCCCAATTTCTCAGTTGTATAAAAGCAATGTTAATTGCTCTGAATGTAATCTTAATGGCTAGTGCCAATAACATTTTTTTTTCCAGGAAAATTACATCCTCTTTTATATTGGTGTTATAATAAACTTTCTGAAAATTTACATTGTTTACAATAACAAAATAGTTATTTTAGTGACAAATCAGTGATTTTAAAATATATTTGTGGTCAAGATTCTTATTATAATCATAGTTTAGCACAATATATAAACATGACAAAATGAAATAAACAAATGTACAGCAGACTGTAAGTTAAGGTTAGCTATTTTGAACTGGTGGAAGAATATTTTGTTGTTTTTTGTCAATCTGTCCCACAGGAGGAAATGTAAAAATAAAATAGTACGTTTCAGTAGATGTAAATACAATGATGGGTGTAATAAACCTCAAAATTGCAATTACAATATTTTTATAATGTTAGTATCAAGAAATATTCACTATTCACATCACTGTCCAAATCTACTTATGATCTTGTATATTTTCTGCTTCATCACATGACCTGATGTTCTGGTCAATGTTTTGATCATATCATATCCCAAGCATTGTAACTATTTTTCTTTTTCTTAGACAGTTTCCAAACCTCTGCATTGCCTCTCCCAGCTTTTCCGTCATTCCCTTGCTCCTTCGCTCCCTGGACCTCCCTCTCTTCCTTTCCTGGGAAACATGTTTGAGCTTAGCCATGATCATTTACCCATATATCTGACTGGACTGGCTCGTCGATATGGGAATATCTACCAGCTTCACTGTGGGAGCACCAGTGAATAATTTACATCATAACTTTTACAATTAAAGATTTAAATCTGCAGTATAAATAAAAAGGATACACATTGTGCTGGTCATTAAAGGCTGTTTTTGTATATTTTGTTTAGCAATGGTGATTCTGAACAGTAGTGAGGTTATTCGTGAGGCTCTGGTGAAAAAGTGGTCTGATTTTGCCGGAAGACCGGATTCATACACTGGTACGGTCTACAAATAAAAGCATATAAATGCATCTAATGTACATTTACAATGATTTTTGCTCAAATGTATAAGAAAATACTCTTTCCATATCATCTCTGTCTCTCTGTATCTGCTCCTGGTGTAGCTGCTAAAGTGTCAGGTGGGGGCTTCTCCATCTCTCTGGGTGATTACAGCGAGGAGTGGAAGTCCCACAGGCGCCTTGCCCACAGTGCTTTGCAGCGTTGTGTTTCTGGGACTCTTCACTGTCTGATAGAGGAGCAAGCGCTTCACCTCAAACAGGTACAGAATGCGAAGAGGTTTAGGTAAATTAGGTAAATTTCTTTTTATTTGTTAAAATATTAAATACATTTTAGAAAGAAAAACAGTAAAATAAGCCAATTTTATTAGCCTATGTGGCTTAATGGTTAGTCCATTTTCTATACCTCTTTGGAGAAATGAATGCTTAACAATCATTCATTCCTTCTGATACTTTGCTTTTGGTCACCTAGGTCACCTAGTTTCATTAAAGGCTAGTGGTAGCTCAGTGGTTGGTGTGTTGGACTGCTGATCAGTAGTTTGTGTATTTTGAATCCCAGAACCACTAAGATGCCTCTTCTGGGCCTTTGTGTAAGCTCATTAACCCCTTAACTGCTTAGTTGTATAATTGATCCAGATAAGTCATTCCAGATACGACTGTCTTCCAAATGTCAATGTAGTGACATACAATTCATCAAATAAAGTATGTAGTATTGCATTGCATATCTGATTTAAAGGTCAGTGCTGGGGAGGAAAAGGATGTGATCCTAAATAAAGATCATTTGTTAGTCCTGGATCAACATTTCAATCAACCAATCATAACAATCTAAAGCCATCAGTATGTGCCGACCAAACCAGCTTCGATCAATTTTTGAATCTTTCCCTCTTTTTAAAGACAAAATTGTAATTGTATTTTTTTTTTTAAAACACAAAATACTTAAATTACATATGTATACATTACATGATATACTGAACAGTTGCAAGTTTAGTTAATGTGTCAGCATTTTCTATGCCTTCGTGACCAGAAATAGATGTGTGTGTTTATGATTTACTGTCTAAATTTATTAATGTTTATTTTGGATTATTATCATCATCACAGTCTAATTTTAAAAATGTTGTCTCTGGATTATCATAAATCATTTTAATATAGTTTGTCCAGTTTCATGTTGTGATCCAATATTGATCCAGGGATTGTCATTGACAGTAAATATTTCCAGAATGAATTAATTGCAAGTTTTAGCCAATGAGATTTTTTTTCAGCATTTACTCAGTTAAAGTTCAAAAATAGATTGAGGCGGGTTTGGTCGGCACATACTCATGACATCAGATGATTATGATCAGTTGATTGTAATGTTGATTCAGGATCAACAAATGGTGTTAATCCAGGAACACATTCTACTTGGCAAAATCAAGTCCACCTAATTGTAGGTAGATGTAGGTGTATGAACAGGGTTTTTTTTTCTTATGTAAATAATCCAGTATTTTTATTCTTTATTCTTTATCAGGTGTTACTGGACTATAATAAGAAACCCATGGATCTGTCTCAAGACTTCACTGTAGCAACCAGTAACATCATTACAAAGCTAGCCTTTGGAAAATCAGTTAGTGACTGTGTACTTCATTTTCTACTGTAGCCAACAGTTTTTTTAATTGAACAGTCTAAATATAGTTTCTTTTTACTCTGCTCAGTATGAGAAGAGCTCAGCACATCTTCAGGAGATGCACAGATGTCTGAATAACATTGTATCTCTCTGGGGTTCGCCATGGATCTCAGCACTAGACTCTTTTCCTCTGCTCAGAGTAACACAGAGTTTATCACTGCATCTCCAAAGCACACAGTATCATTCTATCAGTCTCTAGTATTCTAAACTTTATTTACAATTCTATCCTTATAGAAATGGCCAAATCCTCCTTTTACTCGTCTAATGAAAGAGGTGGCCAAAAGAGACGAGCTCATTAGAGACCAATTAGATGAGGTTAAGGTAAAAATATACTAATATACTGTTCATATTTGGTACCACAAATCCACACAGTGAATATAATATAATTATATAATATAATATAATCAACTTATTGATATTGTTTCAGCAAAAAAAGCAAAGCAAAGACTTAACAGCACCTCTTCTAGAGTACCTTCAACCACCAGAGGGAAGGGTACCTAAGTGGGTAAGCATGAACGACAACAGTAGCTAATATTTTTTGTAATGTCAGCTGGACATTATATCATTCACTGATTAGATACCGAAAACATCATAATTTTTTTTCATTTACATGAACACATGCTAACTGTAGCCTGATAGGACCTCCCTCATGGTTTAAACCTTCTGAGCGTATGAACGCACACAGATTAGACAACCAGAGAAAACATTACAATACATCAAGAAACTTTATAGTACAGTTATTAACAGTAATAAAATACCAAACACAAAAACAGAAAGCGATTGCACGCTGCTGCCGTAGTTGAGCTAATGGACCTCAAGTGTGAAGCAGTGCATCGTTACTTCCGGTTTGTTTTTAAACCCAGCCTTCTTTTCTGCAGTACATGAACATGCTGATGACAGGGTTGCCAGATACTGTTAAAGTTGTCTATATATATATTATAATTTAAATTGTTAAATATACATTCCTGCAAATAATGTTAAAATATAAAAAAAAATAGATATATGTTTAATAAAGCATTTTTTCTCTATTTTTCTTTTTTTTTTTTACTTTCCTCTAAGCCGTGTCCTCCTTAATTCCCCCATGACAAAGCATTAATTGCCTAAACTGTAAAAAGACTTTTCCTTTATTACAGACTCTGACAGAAAGCCATATACACATGACTACAGTGGATCTGCTCATAGGAGGAACAGAGACGACTGCCGCCTTCCTCAGCTGGACCATTGCCTTCCTCTTACACAGACCAGAGGTAATAATACAACATACTAAATCAAATTTTACTCCATGGAACACAAATTATAACCGCATCCAAACGATTGCCTACTTACACATCCTAGCCAGATTATTCCCCACCTACACCCCTCATGCTTAAACTGTGCTGTGTTCATTTCTCTATAGGTTCAGACTAAACTACATAAAGAGCTACGTAGCGTGCTGAAGGGTCAGTATCCTCACTACAGTGACAGACACAGGCTGCCTTATCTGTGTGCTGTGATTAATGAGGTATTGAGATTAAGACCTGTAGCTCCGCTCGCTGTGCCACACAAAGCCATCAGAGACAGCAGGTAACTTTAACAGATCTTTTGGATACTATCACAGTGGTGTAATGGTTCTGTAGTAATTCAGTTTTGGCACACTTCGGTTTGTAATAAAGTAAATGTTCAGAAGTAAAAAGGCTGCAATTTGGCTGCAGGACATCCCTATTTATATATACTATAACCTCCTTAAAATGTTAACACAAAGCCAGAAGAACTCAATTGTATTAGATGAGGAAAGTGGTAGCTTAGTGGATAAGGTGTTGAACTGCTTATTAAAGGGTCAGAGTACGATTTCCAGCACCACAAATTTGCCACTGATCAAGGCTCCTTAATCCCCAATTGATATTATGAATAAATGAGATAAATGCTTTAATAGTAAGTAATATTACTTTCCCAATAGAGAACTTAGGGATGAACAGGAACACTGACCGCACTCCTCACTCAACATTAGTATCAATATCACTAAAGCTTCGGTTTGCTGAATTATCACAAATCCCTACCACACTTCAACATGTAGTGAAATTTTTTTACAAAAGTGACAGCTACAATAAAGGCAAAAGACGAAGATGGTAAATCCAAAAGCACACCAGTTGACTTTTAAGAATAAAAGACTTGGTAACCATCCAGTGAACTAAATGAGTTGAAATGATATAGTTCAATTCAATTCAGTTCAGTTTTATTTGTATAGCGCTTTTCACAATGATGATTGTCACAAAGCAGCTTTACAATTGAAGAAATTATAAAACAGAATTAAACATAAATCAGTTTGTCCCTGATGAGCAAGCCGGGGGCGACGGTGGCAAGGAAAAACTCCCTAAGATGAGATAGGAAGAAACCTTGAGAGGAACCAGACTCAGCAGGGAACCCATCCTCATTTGGGTGAAAACAGGTAGCAGGGATCATGAGGTTTCATAGTCACTGTGAACAGGAATTAGGTCTTATCCGGTTATGTTTTTCGGTTGATGATGGTCTGACAAAGACACAGATTGTACTTGCTGTTTTGATTATGTCTTAAAATGATTTAATTCACAAGAATCTCATCTTTCAAACTATATGTAATATGTTTAGCTATTTTTTCTTTCTAAGCACAAAGTTTACTCTTACTGTCCCACCATAAACTTGATCCTACTACATAGCCTGAGACTCCAGATTCAGTTTGGACACATAGAGGACAACACCGCAGAACACACTTTATTAAACAGCAGTACATACAGGGTCATTTCTAGCTTTATGCAATAATACATTCGAGAGATATGGTTGCAGTGTTAAATTGAATGTGATGAATGTATGTGGTGTGATTGTCTCTTCAGAATTGCAGGATATTTGATCCCCAAAAACACTATTGTTATCCCAAATTTATTTGGTGCTCATCATGATCCAGATGTTTGGCATGACCCACACAGCTTCAGACCAGGTATAATAACAGCTAACTCCCCCTTTCTATGACATATTACATTTAAAAAAAGACAAGTTTAATAATGTTAATAAGACGTATTCTTTATTTCAGAGCGTTTTTTAGAGGGTGATAGAAGTTGTCTCCGTGCTCTTATACCTTTTGGTGGTGGTGCTCGGCTATGCCTCGGAGAGTCTGTAGCCAAAATGGAGATGTTTCTCTTCACTGGATATCTGCTACGGGACTTCCAGTTTCTTCCTGCCAATCCTGAGGAGCCACTGCCTGACCTGCGTGGAGTGGCCAGTGTGGTTTTGAAAGCTAAGCCCTACAGAGTTATAGCCTGTCCTAGAGCCTAATTAATCACTGTAGGCTGTCAGGTTTGTTTAAGGATTTGTGAAGCTGAAACAAGCTTATAATGTAGAATAGTATAGAATTTGTTTATGTGATATATCAGTGCATAAACTCTCAAAACAGACCACTGTTTTGATCATACATAACATTCTAAGAAAAACTATAATCAGTGTTGTGTAGTAACTAGTTATATGTAACAACGTTTTATAATTTCAATTACAAAATAAATGTACAGTAATTCATTATGGTTACTAAAAGAAAATGTTTAATCAAATAACATTACTTATGAACATTTTCTAGATTACAAATCCGAATATTTTTGAAAAAAATTACAATATGTTGTCTATTATTCGTTTGTTGTTGCCTGGTTGAGAAGTTAATTACAATAAAAGTTCATTTAAAATTAATCTTTCCAAAACTGACCATAACAAAGTATCTCAAATACCAAAGACTGATACTGTGTTAGTGACAGCGGTGTGGAAATATTTTTTGATACCTACACGTAGCAGACTGCAAATTTGTACAGTTCTGTATCCAGAGGGGACAGAAAGATGTACTTCTAATTCAAGTAATCTAATAAAACCTCTGAAATTAAAACATAAAAGTGAGCCTGAGGAAATTTCTATTAGCAGTAATGTTATCACTTGGCAGCCAATCCTGCAGCACACCCTTGAACGAGGAAAGAAAATGGCAAGAGGAAAACATAGAGCTATACGAATAATCCCCATCCCTAAAAAGTACAGGTATCGGTATCGGTGAGTACCTGGAACCAACAACACACTTGGTCTTTAAAAATTATATCGGTGCATCCCTAGATAAAAGAATTGTTAATGTTAAAAACCTGGTTTAATTTTAGCAGTGATTATTTATTTATTTTTTTCTAAAAGAACAATTTAGAGTTGGCGCAGCATGTCTGATTCTGCATTAGTTAAATCACATAAAGTTCTTGACACATTAATCAGAAATGTTTAATGCTGTTCTTATTATTTTTTTTTAGCTATTTTCAATTTTAAAAATGTGGTTGTTTATGTGTCATTTCATAAACGTACAAAAGCTGTAAATGTCCCGAAACCTCTGTTTAGAATTGTATGATTGTCGCACTATTGGCTGTTTTGAATGTTGGTCTAAATGTAAGGGTAAATTTTTTTTTTTGCTTATCTTACTCCAAACAAAAAAAAAAAAAAAGGCAAAAGAACCATCAGGCCTCCGCTGACATATCTTTAGAAGTATGTGTTTCAGATTTATAAGTACTACAACAGTTTTTATGGGCAAAACATCTTTACAGATATCTGTATCCAGAAAATGATTTCAATTGGTCCTGATTGACAAGCCAAGGACAATGGTTGCAATAAAAAACCCAAATTTCTAATAGTGTTATTACAGATCATTTATTTTCTGAAAAACAAAAAAACATGTACATTATAAAGTTTTAATCAGAGTCACTGTTGAAGATTTCTGGTTTATAATTGATCAAATCTTCTTAGCAAATGCAATTATCAAGTTATCCAAGTCATCTTTAGGGTATCTGTGTATGTGTGGTACCACCTACATCCATCTCACGGCAAACAAAAGGCTGTACAGTGTGCGAAGCGGAGGCAGCGGCCACGGCAACACTAACTGTAACTGCACTAAGACAAAGACTGAGAATTTCACACAGGCATCCCAGACTATGAAGTGACCTGCAACATCACCATCAACAAACCAAAATGACATGTTCTGATTATTTTTTCTCATCCTGCAAAAGTATTTAATCTATAAATTATAATATTTAATAATAAGAAATGGCTAATCATCACAAATTATGAATGGTATGTCTGCTTACTTCTAACTACCAGGTCAGTAATTAGATGTTAAGTTATATATGTAGGCAGGGGCACACATTTTGTCCAACAAGAGGGGGGGACAATCAACATAAAATTTCCTAAGAATAATTTTTAAAGGGGACACAAAAATTTTTTTATTGCAATGTCTTTGAAATAGTTTACAATAAAAGCCACCAAATCACCATGAAATTTGACTTAAAAATTAAACATAATTTATTTTTAAAAAGTTTTCTCATATAAAAAAGCCCACTGATCACTTAATAACATATTGAGAAAAACAATATTATTCTAATAACCCTGTACTGTATCAGTTTACACGCCACGACATTTAGCGAGACGCTGCAAATGTGTAATGCGACTCCCAACCACAGGGGGGCAGTAAAATACACACGTTTACTTACTGGTCGAATTCCAAATCTATTTGTTTTTATTTAAAGTGCACTAAATGGACTATAACAGTGATAGCTTATACAGGGGACACTTCTACTACGCACTATGTAGTGCACTATGAATAACAGGAAGTAGTTTGGTATTTAACCGTTAGCCGTAGGTGGTGGACGTACAGTAAAGCAGAACTTGTTCAAAGTCGTGATTTTGATGCTTTATGTGTCACGATATGCTTTGTTATACGGTAATAAGGGGTTATAAAATGTTGGTAGTGTGTGTTATTAGTGTATGAAAGTGCTGTTTTCAATTGTGGCGTGTAGCAGAAAACATTCCCATACTAACAAAACCGATTTATACCTGAAAACTGCAGGTAGTTGACATCATTCGAGATGTTCCTTGTTTTTGTTTCTGACTCTTTTTCTTGTTAGAAATGTTTCTCAGTAATGTGTAAAGAATAATGACATATTTAAAGCTCTAATCAAAAGTCGTTTCAGTGCTGTTCTTTTTTTCTCCCCCTGATAAACTGATGGTTGCCCACCCATTTGTCATTATAAGCAGTCGTAAAGTGTCGTAAAGACTGTGAGTCAGAAAGTGTTTCTTTAACCTAAAAATAAAGTAGATTTATTAAACTATAATGGATATTTTGTATACATATGCGTGTGTATATATAACATTACATTGACCAGCTCATGTTATCTTCCACTCCACAGAGCACTGATGGACTTTGTGAATGAGTTGATCCCAGTGTCTGGAAACATCATTCTGATCTTCTCAGCTCTGCCTGCTGCTTTTCAGTTGTTTACGGTAAAAAAAATTAAAAAAAAACTTCCCAGTTTCACCTTTGAGTCAGACACAACATGTTGCTTTAGGATACAGGAACCTGCTCTCTTTGAATTACTGGATAATTTGGTATCTTTAAATCACAAACACAGTTTAATTTATTATTATCATCATAATCTCATCAACCTTTTTGTTTGGAAATATCAGAGGTCATGACACACACTAGGGCACCACAATGTATCGTTTCACTGTCGACATCACAATGTGTGTATCTGCAATAGTCATAGTACAGGATGTGTAATGTCAGGTGGGGATTATTTTTGACTGCATCACAGTTTAGTACAAGTGACTTGTGGATTAATTGCAAGGCTTAATAAAAGATTGAAAGTTTAACATTCATATGTTGTTTTAAGGTTTGTTACCGTGTAAACATTTTAAATAAGTTTAAAACATTTAGACGCAAAAATCCATTACATTTGGAGCTTTAAAAAAGATTGTATAACCTAAGGGCCTTTCTCAGGGGTCCAGAGGTGGCAACTTGGTGGTGGTGGTGGGAATCGAACACTGATCTTCCAATTAGCAGTTTGACACCTTAACCACCATGCTACCATTTTCCTGATTATAGTTTGTGCATTATATTTTATGCAGATTCACTCCCTTACAAAATCACCACAATCATTCTAAAATAATGATTTCTTTCCAAATAAATCTATTTGTCATCTGGTAATATTTTTTTCATATTGTAATATATATCGCGGGAAAAAACCCCCCAAAATTTTACAATTTCGAATGTTTCGAATATTGTGCAGCCTTAATACACATGTGGATTAAAGAGCGTCTTGGCCAAATGTGTCTCGAGATAATATCATATGACCCACCATACCTGAAATCTGTTGAAAATCTGCAGTCATTTAAAAAAAAAAATTAATTAGGAGTTTTTCCAATCATTGTGAGGTTTAGTTGATTTAAACGTTATTTTGTTATATAGCAAATGTTCACTACTCTCTTTCTCTCTGTCTGTGCAGCACCACCGAGCTCCATCTGTGGGTTTTTTGCTTATCGCATGCTCATCACTTCTGACACTTATCCCACTGCCGCCAGCTCTGTCTCATATCCAGAGAGACTTAGAATGGGCAGGTGAAATCCTGGGTCCTTCTTTTTCAGCTTTTGGCTTTTTATGGCTCAGTGAAGATCATTGGACTGCCCATGTTCTCCTAATTGGTTCAGTTCTTCTTCCGATGCTCTCCGATTGGCTGTCGGAGGACGGCTTGGTGATCCTAACACGCTGCGTGTCCTTGTCAGCTCTCTCATGTGCTCTGACAGTGTGTGTGTTTGCTGCCAGTGGAACTGGTGTGGTAGGCAGCGTAGCCCTCAGCCTCCCCGCTCTTGTGGCCCCCAGGGTCGGTGTGGGCAGCATGGCTTCTCTAATATCTTCACAGCAAGCCAGAGAGCTGTTGGGGTGGAGTCTGAAAGTCTCCATGGCTGTAGGGTGCTGGACCACCAAGGCAGCTTTGGATTCATTTCTCCATGATCTGAAAGGGTGGGATTGAATCCTGTGAGTTATCACAATGCGGTGCTGCTGATGTATACCTCATAGGACACGGCCAGTTTGCTGGTTTGCATTTAACAGACTGAAACTAAGCAGATGGCATAAAAATGCAAGTATACAACTGTTGCCCTCTACAGCAATATTTATGTACCTCAGATGTCATTAAAAAAAAAAAAGATTAGCTCTAACGGAGGAATGTTACTAGTATTAAACTGATAAAATTGTCTGATTTCACCTAAGAAGTCTAACAAAGCGTTGAAATAAATTTATATTATTTCTGATGGTGTAATTAATTTACCACTTTTCTGATCAAAAGGTTTTTTTTAAGAGTAATATAACATGTAAACATATAAACATTTTCATCAATAATTTTATATATGCCAGAATCAAAAACGGTTTTACTGTACACATGTTAAGCTTAATTGTATTGAATGTGTGGGTATAACCCATGAGTGAGCAGGAATAGTGTACTTAGTCCTGTTCGGGATTGTCCCTAGACAGCGGAATGCCACTCAGCAACTTCTTCCACCAGACCACATCAGCTGACTTTCATCTATCAATCACCAGCTTCCTACTACAAACAGTATCTTTAACTGTTTAGCCAGAAAACACTTAATATTATATATTACATGGTCAAAAGTTTTTGGACACCTTATCAGCACACCTAAAACAATGTTAAAAGCACACAGTTGTCTAGAATGTCTTTGGAGGTTGTAGTATTACATTATTTCTTTCCTAATAAAGTACCATTATGACAATACCTTTGTGCACAAACTCTCTGAGCTCCATTAAAGGTCCTAACCGCTTCTTTCATTTCTGAGTTGGCTTCAACGCAAATAGATTTAATTCTGACCCACAATTACTGTTACAGGATGAGCAAAAACCTGTGTTTTTTTAAGGTTTATTTAATACAATTAAAAACTGTTTAATTCTGACTAATCTAAAATTGTGATAATGTAAAAAAGTGTTTGCTAATGTAATCTATTATAAGGAACTTCTTATTAAAATTCTGAATAATCACATTATTTATCGCTGTTACTTCTCTTTTATTGGCCATTTCTCGATCACATTGTTTCCTATTTGCAGTATTATTATTTCTTATGCATTATAATGAGCGCCACCAAACAGTGTAAATCCTGTCAGATCAGCTCTTTTACACAAGCAATTTAATCACTTTTTATTACATCCTGGCAAATACCTCAGCACTGACATTTTTGCACTCACAAAGTATAAAGTTTCATGTTACGGGTGATTGGGGGGAGTCCATATTTATACAATTCTTGAGCACTTTATTAGGTACTCATTCATGTAATTATCAAATTAGCCAATTGTATAACAGCATCACATGTGGATTCAGATTAAATGATTCAATAACTGATGGGCCCCTGAGCAAGGCCCTTAACCCCCAGTTGCTCAGATGTGTAAAAGAGATAAATGTAAGTCGCTCTGGATAAAAGCGTCTGCCAAATGCTGTAAATATAAAAACTTTGATTTCAGTAACTTTGTGATCAGAACAAGACAAAAGACTCTAACACGGTGTCTTTTTTTTTTACTTACTAACCGGATTTTTATCCTAACTTAAAGCGAATCTTTTTAAAATTTGCTAAACAAAAAAAAAAAAAAAAAAACAGTAAATAAAACAAGGCAAGCATAATGGAGGAGTGAAAAACAACTGAATAATCACAGTGGAGTGCAGTCAGGGCCAGCAAGTCCTTCTCTGCTGCCTAAACACCATCAGAAGCGCTGGCCTACATTTACAAATCTCAGTTCTAATATTTGTTCCATTAAATTGTATTAATTTATTCCCAACAGTTTATTCTCTTCATTTTCAGCTGCACTGCTTTCAATACGTGTATGTGGATGTTAGATTTTTTTGTCCAATCAGATTTCACTTCCTATGTGATACCATGTTAATCTTATTTGCCCAAGGCCTTCAGAATCAGTAGTGCTGCCCATGTAACAGATTGCTTATTGGTTAAAGACTGTTTCTTTAACCAATCAGATTACAAATTCAAATCTCAGAGTCAGCTAGCTGGCCCACAATGGCGTCAGCATTTTTCCGTTCTCTGATTGGTTGATCAGAGTAGAACTGTTACAGCCAGGTTCGACTAGCGAAACGCATCTGTACAGTTATATTAGAATTTTTACGCCCACAATGTCTAACAAAGGAAAAGAAATTAACTTACTTAAAAAATCCGTTTTCAAGGTGGACTTTTCCGGAAAAAAGACATTGTGATAATAAAAATGGTTTTTATCCTTAATACGTGAAATGTCTCTATCTCTGTAATGCTACACCGTGTTATGATGAGTTTTTGTATAGTATTGCTAGTTTCTATAATTGTGATGTGATAGTGGTGGTATTAAGAGGTGTATTAGTCAGGTAAATCCCCACTGAAAGCCCAGGTAACAAATCTGTCAGAATGTATGCATTTCCATCTGCGTTTATTCGCATCCGCGATATGTAAAAATGCGCATTAACACAAGCTGATGGAAACAGCAACTGTGTATAAAAATGCTTTAAGATTAGCTGTTCAGAAATACTGAAACCAGTTCAACAATCATGACCACATTTCCAATACTGTGTAATTAGGATCCTGTAAACAATGTCTAAAGTTGCTGGTTTGTATCTGCATAATTTTGTGCTTTGCTTCGCTGCCAAACAGTTGATTCATGATGATCCTATCATCCATTTTTTTTCTTCTCTAAAGTATAAATCCTTTTTATAGCTCTAAATTTAGGCACATTCAGTAATTATGGATACTGTTACATCATCACACAGACCTTGACCCTTGTCTTATCTGCTTTGAGTTACTGTACATCATTGGTGCAGGTGGCTTCAGGGCTGGGGTTTATTTTAGGTTGTAAGGATGCAATGATGTGCTTCTGCTGTAAATGTTATAAGAGAACCCACTAGTGCTGTGCTGTATGATTGATTCTGATATGTGATTCTTTTTGTTTTCGAGAATGGCTGTAATTTTAATTGATAGGGTTAGATGAATGTACATGGTATTGTTTCCATTTATTTTAACTTCTCTAATGGATAAACTACTAAACCTTTTTTTGTTTGTAATATAATAGTTTTCTGTAAAGAAAAGGTTTAATTACTCTTTATGGAAGTAGTCTTTATTGTGAGTGCTTTGTAACAGTAGAAATTAGGGTTTAAGTTTTACGCCAATCTTCAAAACCAAGGCGTTTACACCATCAGATTCATCTGATACATAACAAGCTGTATATTACATTTAGGCCTCATTTACACTGCATATATATAGTAACCCAATTCTCCAATTTTTTCATTCAATGTAGCACAGATCAGATTTGCCAGTGACAGTGTTAACAGGTAAAAAACACATAGATTCTGATATTTTCAGATCGGATTCAGGCCTCATTCGATGTGGTAATAAATCAGGAATGTATTGGGTATGTGCATTAACGTGTGTAGTGTGAGCAGATCGGAATCACCTGTTAATGCGAGTCGAACGTCACTAAATAAGCAATAGTAGCGCATGATGTCAACTCAGGTGGACTTAGGTGGACTTTTGATATTTATTAATTTTGTTCACTGTAATAAATGTTTAAAACCCAGAGCAGGGGCAAGTTTAACAGTCCACAATAATTTTTTTTTTCCTGTACCGCGCGCTGCACACACACACACACACACACACACACACACACACACACACACACACACACTAGGCTCTATTTCTGTTGTGGTTCTCCAGCTAAAAAACAAAATGAATAATCATTTGATTTTCGTCTATTGCGTTTATTGCTTATTATGCCGTTTTTTACTTCCTTTTCTGGTTAGCACGTCTACCTTGGGTTGTTTTGCTGTGTATATCCAGATATTGAATACAGGTCAATTTCAAAAGATGATGTAAGGATATAGTCACAAATTCGGAAATAGGCATCAAGACCTGCAGTGTAAATTAGAAAAGTAGGCAGGTCAGTTAATGACTTTTTATAATTGGCAAAACAGAAGTGATAATTTGTCTCTCTCTGAAATGTAAATGTAGACTATAAACAGCTGAAAGGATCTTA
This sequence comes from Bagarius yarrelli, assembly GCA_005784505.1. Classification (NCBI taxonomy): domain Eukaryota; kingdom Metazoa; phylum Chordata; class Actinopteri; order Siluriformes; family Sisoridae; genus Bagarius; species Bagarius yarrelli. Next base: position 554,803 of record VCAZ01000195.1, on the reverse strand, counting down.
CTCCATATTTGAATAATTTTATTTCTGTGAAATACAAAGAAAAAACATTTCAAGATGTGCATTTAGTGGAAAATAATTACTTCACTTTGCCTTTGCCGTATCATTCCACTTCAGTTTTGATTACTATTCTTAAGCCACGTCTTATCATTTTTTCCTTATGAAACAAAGAATACATCTATGCTGAATCCTTAAACAAGATTTCTGTTAAACATCATGCTATTGTATTAACACAGAGCTCCTGGCGGCAGGAAATGAATACGTGTTTCTGCAGAACTCCCACCGACAGCCCCAATTACACTTTCTGCAGCTGGTGTCAGTGCAGAAGGGGATGTGCAGAGGGACACAGTGTCCGTGTTGGTGAAGAAGGGGGAGGAGTAGAAAGAACCGTAGCTGTGGAGAAGCTCATCTCATGAGCACCATGTAGAGCTGCAATCTGGGGCAAAAGGATGTAGAGAGAGAAAGCGAGGAAGAGAAAGAGAGAGAGGGAGAGAGAGGGGAGAAAGCTGCAGCAGGAGCAGTTTAATGTATGGGTAAGTCTACAGGCAACCGACAAGAGCTAAACAATTCGTTCATTCCATTGCAAGGAACAAAGAGCTTTCTCGCTGAGTGGAACTGTGTCTTTTCCAGACAATGGAATTGATTTGCTTTACAATGTGGATACAACATGGATATGATTATTGAAATCAGATATGTTTCATCTGGGTTTTGCTTATAGGTGTTTGTGTGTGTGTGTGTGTGTTGCAGCGAAAGCAAGGTGGGAGATGTTCTAAAGAAGCCGGTGTGTGTTTTCCACAGCTGATAGCGAGGTAAAGTGTACCTCGAGAAAGATGTATGCCTTCTACTCTCTGCTGGTTTACATCTTCTACACTGTTTTTAAGAAGGATGAGGAGGCTGCACTCGAAGGGGCATGTGGAGGGACCACAGAGGTATGGCTAAACACAAACACACACTTTACTTTTTGCTCAATCTGAATTTGTTATGCAAAACGGTTAAGGTTATGTTCCATATACTACATTTTGCTAAGAAGCACTGCTGCCTTAGGATTTTTTTTCAAAAAACCAGAACGTCAGCAGAAATCGAATTCCACTTGAGACTATCAGTCTTTGGCTTCAAAATGACTGATGTGTAGGCACCAGTGCTGATCAGCTGATCAGCTCCGAAACCCTGATCTCAACACTTATTATTAATGTATACAAGTCCTTCATTTGACCTAAGATATTCTCAAATGCCTCAAAAAGCCATAAAAATACTCTCTGCCAGAAGTGCATTTCCTGAACATATATATTACTGTTAACACTAATGAAATTTAACTCCTGCATGACATCCTTCTCACGGATGCACCTCCACTGTAGGACCCTGGCCATGTTTCCATGGAAACTGAGAGCAGGAGAAAGGCTGGCCACACCCCCAGGTTGGGAAAAAGGCTGTGTGACAAAATCAGTGACTCAAGTAAGTGTTACAATGGGAGGCGACACTGAGCCCAGATCCAAGACCAATACACACATCAGAGAAAGAGAATAAATTGGATCCCACGATGTGAAGATTTTCTTAAGATGTTTCAGTGTAAATTATACCATACAAAGAAACTTCTTGTTGTTAATATCATATTTACACTTTGAAACTAATGACATTTGTCATGTAGTTCAAGCTGTGGCTTTGTGTACAAATCACGTTTTTAGCTATTTTAAATAACTTTTTTTACCTTTAAGCATTGATACAGATAGAAAAGCATGCTATGCTGGCACTGCTAATGTTCTGAATATCTTTAATTAATTTACATATTCAAATTATCCTTATGGCCGTCTTATGTCCCAGGCAGCAGCAGCGAGAGCGATGAACTGTCTCTCAGTGATGAAGATGGTGACATTGATGCCAGTTACACAATCCCAGTTAAAACACCTTTGGCAGCCTTCCTGTCTTTCAAACAGGAAACGGAAAAGAGGAGAGTTTCCACTGTCCACACTGAAACAGGGGAAAAGGTCATCGATACTAGCGAGATCTGCACATTTCTAAATGAAATAAAAATGTCACACTAATAATTTCTCATATGTCACTCCAAAGGTGTTGGATTCGCCTCTGTTGGCTGTAATGTCTCATTTACTAAGCTTCCTGGAGCAATACTCACACCTGCAACAGCTGCAGCAGCAGGCCGAGCAGTATCGCATGCAGCTGCGCAGACATCGTGTGCAGCATCGGAGAAAGATGAAAGCGCTGCGCATGTCCTATAGGCAGCGCCTTCGTGACAAAACCAGCGTCATCCACAGCCTGGAGGAGGCCATTGGGCAGCAGCAAACCCCTTCACCTGATAATGACAGTAAGGACGTCTGTATAGCTTGTGTATCTTTCATTTTATTTGAAAGAACATGTTATGCATATAATACACTTTTACCCATAAATATTCTTTCTGTCTGCTGCTTGTCCGAATCGAATAGTTACATATATTTAACATAGCTGAAATCTTTAAATTCTAGTCTGCAATAATCATTTTTACATCATCTGTCTTGACCGTAATAGTAGCTACTGTTTTTGTGGAACTTTAATAAGGATTGGTTGAGATCTAATGAGTGCTATGCTAAGATTTATAGAAACAGGGAGGGGTTTTGGAAGTGGCAGCAGAAGGTCACAGGGGAAGGGGGGGGGGACCTTGGACGAGTAAACGAATGCAAGTAATTGAAATGAATGGTGCTACACACAGTGTTTCCAATAAAATGTCTTGAATTCTAAAAGCACAGCAAAGTTTTTCTATTTAAGCAATCTCATTTTATTTAGGTTCACATTTTGGGCATTTGGTAGACGCCCAAATCAGCTTGCGTTTATTTCATTTTTAAATCCATCTAAGCAGTTGATGGTCTTGATCAGGTGCCCAGCAATGGCAGCATGGTGGTCCTGAGAATTAAATCAGCAAAAGTCTCCTTGAATCCCTGCCATAACTAAAGAATGTTTAGCAACACTACACAAAAATCTGGTCATCATTTTTTTATAAAATTCAATAAGATAACAATAAACAGACATTTTTACAGTTTAAGATGGTCAAGTCTCACGACGATTTCACTGAGGTGAGCGAAATACTAATCCCCATTAATAGAAAATAACATTATCCAGCTGCTTTTACACCGTCATTAGGACATCTAATCATCATGAGATCAATCATAACTTATCTATAATTTCAAAAAATAAATATTGTCGCTCAAGGATGACTCAAGCTGAGATTCTGTAAATGTGTTAAGTAGCCAAAATAAGGGTTATTTTTTTTTTCTGTATTGTATTTTAACGCGAATTAAACTGCTAATTAGTACTAAAATACTGATGTTATGTACTCAAGCTAGCTTTTATCTTGTGCGTGATAAAAACTACACTTACGTCACGCTTGCATTTAATTAGCAGGTCGTCCTACTCATAACACCTCCTGGGATAAAAATAGCATATACACATCACACACCACCTCACTTCTCCTGGAACTCAGATGCATGGCTTGCATTTGCATGATGGCAGAGTAGGCATCAGTCACATGTTCATTACTTTTTATCTCGTATTTAATCAACGGGATTTACAGCTCTGTACTCTTGTATAATGCTTACTAACAGGTTTTCTCTCATTGGCTGGACTGTGCAATACATTTTTCTGATAGATCTATAAAGTAAAGGATGATTTTAAGGGCACATGCTGAAAAATGTCCAACTTCTTAGTCATTTTCTGGCTGGTATTCTTGCTCACCCCAAGCCAGAGCAGAGAACGCATTATGCTTTTGCCTTTCACCCTTTCAGAGACGGCTGGGATAGACTCCAGCAGATCCTTCTGACCCCGAATTAGGGAATAAGCCGGTCTAGAAGATGAATGAATAAATAAATAAATATGAAATAAATGAACAGATAGCAGAGAACTCAAAATGTGTCACTAGGTAGAGACGAAACACACATGCCGTCACGTGAATAAAATAAACATTAGTTTATTTTGTTTGTTTAATGAAAGAACACTATATTATGGTGCCAATCTCTCCCTAATTTAATGGCAGGGGAAACACTGAAATTCTTGACCTCAGTTAATAAGTTCTTCAAGACTGCAGGTCAGCTGACCTAATGAATGTTAACAAATGTTGCTTTATTGTTAAATAAGATTCAAATTGTTATTCAAGATCGTGTTATTATTTATTCCTCTCTCTCAAAATGTTCTGCTGTTCTTAGCTTTTAAACTTAGATAGCCAAAGTAAAAGCAGTATTAAACTTCTTGCTCTGGAAACCTCTCGTTTGGGAAGCACTGCCACCTACATGTGAATTATGGAACAGCAGTATACGAAATATCGAATTTAGCAAAATTTTCGGATTGTTTTTTTTTTTAAAATATAGGATATAACACTCAATGAAATATTTTAAACTTAAATGTAACTCTTAACATGTAGCTTATTACTATGTTATAACCACCATCACTAGTTTCGGTAATATGTTTTCTTAGTTTGATTTTACTTAATGATAATCATATAGAACAATACAATGCATGTCAATATATTTTTTACATCATTATTGCTTATATAATTCTGTGTGTGTTTGTGTAGCAGAGTCTCCAGGCCTGCATAAGTTAGTGCAGTCTCTGTGCGGCCTGCAGGGGGAGAAAAGTCTGCTGCGTGGTGAGCTGCGTCTCCTTCACTCACAGCTGGAAGAGAGAGAGCAGGACCGCCACTCCAAAGTACAAGCCTTCCAAACAGCAGGTGTGATAATGATACACACGCACACACACACATCACACTCACTCTTTTTTTGTCACATCATCTTTACCCCTTTTTTTCAAGCACCCCATTTCCAGGCCCTCATCCTAGCCTCCATGCCTCAGTTTTGCCTCAGCCTTCTAAAAGCAGGTACAATTACACTGCTGGTTCTTATTTCAGCCCATACAAAAGGTCCAAAAATAACATCCATCTATCCACATTTATTTACTTTTTTTTTTGTACCTTCACTACGTCGTTACAGAATTTCCACAAAAAATGTGCTTGAACTGATTCTTCTTCTTTTACATAGATTGATGAGCTGAAAAGCTGCATCGAGGAGCGAGAGGAAGAGCTGTCCAAACTCCGCATTGAATCTGTAAGCATTTCTCAATCCTACTTTCCTCGAAGAATAACATCCACTATGCGGTGGAATCTGGGTGTACGATCCAGAAAATCATTTTATCTTGGGTATTTTTACTTTGGTTTCTTCTTAGGGAGCAACCGACTCAGAAAAGCGCATGCTGTGTTTGTCAGCTGAGAATGAAAGTCTGAAACAGAGTCTGTCTGTGACTCAGGGCCTCCTTCAGCAACTGTCTATCATCCCATCTCAGTCCAGCTCACTGCTAATTAAGGTAAAACTTGCAAAAGGTGTTCAGTGGGGTTTGAGTACAATAATGATGATAAAAAAGCATGTAATCAATTTTATTAATGTGGTTAAACAGGCGTAATTATAGAAACACCAGTAATCCAAGTCATATACAGTTCAGTTTATAAAGCTGTTTTAGAATCTGCTTGCCGCAGCTTCACTTGTGGTCCACTTTGCAGGAGAATGAGAACTTGCGTAGCCGTGTTCTGCAGCTGGAAAGCACTCTGCAGCAGCGAGTCGAGCAGCTCTCACGCCTGGAGCGCCAGAGCGAGCAGGACCAGTGGCGCAGAGGAGAGGAGCTCCGGAGACGAGATGAGAGAGTGAAAGAGCTTCAGCTCGAGCTGGATAAGGAGCGCAGCAAGGAGCCTGTAGTGAAAGTAAGAACACGCTACATATCCTGTAGTGGTGATTTGCAAAAAATGATAATGTCATTTCCTGCTCTCGGGGTGGTATTACTGTTTCAACAAGTAGGTTCATTATTGCTGGATAAAGAGTGTAAATTTAGACTGACAGACAGACAGACAGACAGACAGATAGATAGATTGATGTCAGGATGGATGGCTGGATGAATAGATAAATGGATGGACAGGTGGATGGATAGATAGATATATGGTTGATGGACAAATGGACTGATGGATGGACGGATGGATAGATGGAGAAAATGTGATTTCTGTGGCTTTAATTATTGGTCTATTATAGATAGAAAGATGGATGTATGGATAGATATATGGATGGATGGATGGATGGATGGATGGATGGATGGATGGATGGATGGATGGATGGATGGATGGATGGATGGATGGAAGGATGGATGGATGGATGGATGGATGGTTCTGTATTTCCATGTTTAAAGTTTACAGTCATAGATTTATGTTTCATAATAATATATAAAAATATTTGTTTTATTACTTAATTAATGAAAGGTAACATCTGAACCTATCATAGCAGAAGAGCACAACTTTAAAATGTTTCTTAGTCAGACGCGAAAAGCTGATATACACTTTCGGGTTTCTTTTCTACAGTATGTTACTCAGACGGTGGAAGTGGAGTCGCCTTCGACACTGAAGCAGCTGACTGAAACCAGACAGAAAAACACACAACTCAAGCAGAGGTTGTCTGGTGAGAAGGAACGATGCAAACAGCTGGAAGAGAAAATCAGACGCTCGGATGAAGTCAGCTGCAATCTTCAGCATAAGGTGATCTTTAACACTGTCATCAAAAAGCGTTAAAATGTCATATAAAGTTGTCTTAATCAACTGAAATGTATTTATATTCAATTAAAGAAGATTGGCTCCTTCAGAGGGCAATAGAGTCATGTAATAGAGTCTGTTTTCCTCCAGATTGCTGCATATGAGAGAGAGATTGGGACCCTGCAGGCTGAGCTGATGAAGGAGATCGAGCATCTGGAGGAGAAGAAAGATGAAGCTGTGAAAGCAGCAACAAACTGTTCACAGGAGCAGTTTCAGAGCCTGCAGGATCAGTTCATGAGTGAGTCTGTACTAACACAATACCCCACCAGACCAATGCATGACTTTCTTTGTAATCAGCTGTTTAAACATGAGTGGCAGTGTTTAATATGAAGTTTTTGTGTGTTTGTGATGATCAGCTCTACAGCAGCGTTTAAACTCTCTCCCTCCCACCCTGCGCTCTCTGAAGACCGACTATACTAGTCTGCGCAGTCAGGTTCGCAATTTCGCAGACTTTTATGGATCAGCCATCAAAGAAGCCAAGAAACAGGCACGTAGAAATGACCTGCAAAATCACGTCTTTAAATATTTTTCAGTGATCAGTAATTGAGTCCTGATTTATGATTTTGGTACCTTTTACGTTCACATTATTTGCAAGACGTTCTTATCCAGAGCAACTAACAAAAAGTGTTCTGAGTGTCTATCAGTTAACTGATCATTACTGATACGCCAGATCACAAATCAAGTGTAACAAACCCAAAACTGTTGGAAGAATGGGGCACTTGTACTAATCAGGCTAATAAAGAACTAACCACAATGTGAATCTTATAAATTCATGCATAAATAACGACCACATCAAGTACGTTATTACGTTATTATTACGTTATGTTAATTAATGTACGTAATCTTTGGCGCTTGTCTCAGCAGATGTTTAAAACAGATATATGACAAGCGTTTCAGATCGTCAACTTTTGTAACATGCTAGTTAGTGAGTATCAGTGTGCTTTTTTCTACTTGCTAGTTGCTAGTTAGTGAGTAACATGCTAGTTAGTATCAGTGTGTTTTTTCTACTTGCTAGTTGCTAGGTAGTAAGTAACACGCTAGTTAGTGATGTATCAGTGTGCTTTTTTCTACATGCTAGTGCCTAGTTAGTGAGTAACATGCTACTCACTCACTAACTATTTCATAATTATCTTAGATTGTGTAAACCATTGTAAAAAGCGCGATACAAATAATATTGAATTAAATTGAATTAAATAGTTAGTGGGTATCTGTGTGTTTTTTAGATGCTAGTTTCTGGTTAGTGAGTAACATGCTAGTTAGTGAGTATCAGTGTGTTTTGGGGTTTTTTACAAGATCTCATCAGCAATAAATGAAATGTCCGAGGCCAATAAGGACCTGCTGGAGAAATACAGGAAAGAGGTCGCCCTTCGCAGGAAATACCATGAGCAGTTGGTAGAGCTGAAAGGTACCATGCATTTCTAATAATTACTAATCATTGTTCTTTTAGCATATGTGTAGACTTTAACCAGGAAACCGAACGGCCATGTATTTTTTTTTCCATTAGGCAACATCCGTGTCCTGTGCCGAGTTAAACCGGTTCTTAAAGAGGACCAGCATGATGAAGGCCAGGCTGTGGCCGTGACTACGGACCCACACAATGAATCTGCTCTTAGTGTCCTGAGTAAAGGCAAAGCAAAAACCTTTGAGCTGGACAAAGTCTTTCACCCTCAGGCTACTCAAGAGGAGGTAAATGTTTGATGAGAATGCCATTATTCGTGCTGATAATAGTAGGGTGATTTATTCAGGATTCCTCTTTTGTTTGTTGTTACACATAATAAGCGTTTTAGAGTTTTCAGTATTTGTTTTGAAAATGGTGCTACTTGAGTCATGAAGAAAAATAAGACATACATATAGAATAGTATATGAAGGGCTATTAAAAAGTTTCGAGACACACCAACAGATGGCAGCACAAGGCTGTCCTACCTGTGATTGTGCTGCCATCTGTTGGAAACTTTTTAATGCCTCCTTATGAAATACTTGCAATTGTGACACTAGAACCAGAGACAGAGGGACAAATGTAAATTGTATCTGTTCTGTTGCAATAAACTGAGGATGGAACATTAGCAATTAATTTTGAATTAATCACCACATTTTATTTACTGTTTGATCAGGGGTGACACTTCAAGGTCGGGTCAACTTTGTTTAACTGTGTCGTATAGCAAATTCTAACCGTCACCTAGTTCGAATCAATACATTTACATGCAGTTGTTTGAGTTTAACCTAACATGAACTCATGATCGTTCCAGGCAACCTGGAGCTGTACAATTAGCTCTGAGGCTCCTACAACACTACCCCGTGCCGATACATTAAACATATAAAGTCGGAGGGTGATTAAACACAGATTAAACCAAAGTCAAAAGCAGACTACCTACAGATAAACACAGAAACTACAAATTAAAAAAGAGGAACTAGCAACACTATCAATACTGTTCAGGAGTTCTCAATACTCTACAGAAAGAAGTTTAACTTTTTTAAGAACAAAAGAGGAATGGGTTTTATTTCAGAATGACTACAAGTGCAAGATGTATAAATTATACTATTTAACTGAAACAACGGTTTTATCTGCCTAATGTTTACCTTTCAGGTGTTCCAGGAAATCGAGCCCCTGATTACTTCCTGCATAGATGGATATCATGTCTGTATCTTTGCTTACGGTCAGACAGGCTCAGGGAAGACCTACACTATGGAGGTACAGTGACCTACACAATGTTTGAGAAATGAATTCATCATTATTCTCATTCTCGGTCTTAGTTTTGATCATCGATCAAAAAATTTTTTTTTTTGATAAAAATATGTTTTTATTATTATTATGCTTCTAAAAAGTTACATTAAGCTTTGCCATAAAAAACAAAACCAGTGGAACTCAGTCAAGAAAAAAACAATCCATGGACAAAGACAAAGCTAATCTTGGTACAAATCATTTGATGTGCTTCCTTATTATTTAAATAAATTAAGCCATTGTTCACGGTAAATATAAACAGTCCATAGTTTCATGCTCTATTTTCTACAATCCACGCCAAGGAACTATTCAGTTTTATTCATGTACCTTTTTAACAATAGGTGCCCCCACAAACCAGCTTTACGAAATATATATTTACAGGATAAGAATTAGAACATTTTCATTTAAATGCACTATTAATGAGCAAGAGAGCGGTAAAAGTGGTGAAGAAAAAAACAATCCGACCCAATCTGGGTGGCTACTAGTGTGTTTATAAATAATTTCCTTTTTTAAAACTGTTGACCATATTGTCAAACGTGTAACTGCGTAACCAGAAAGCCTATTCTAGCTTTAAGATGAAGTCTATTTTGAAAAATAACATGACTCAAGTAAGAATAAATAAGTATTTTGTGTGAAAGATGTGAAAGTTGATCTGTATTCAGGACTGATGGGTTGTTTTTCTTTGCTGCAGAGACTTACAGTATTTATCATAGTGGACAAACTCTGGATTTATTGGTCTTTTGCGTCTTTTACTTAAACAGATCATAAATATATACAAAATTCAAAAATATATTAATACAAAATATTCTCATACACACAGTCAGTTTAGTCTCAAATAAATGTGAACAGTTGGAAATGGAAAGACAATATCATTTGCGAGTTTTAAAGGCATTAGGTCAGTATTTAACCTATTAAAACTACATTCTATAATCCCCCAACTAATGCTTCACACCTACAAAGCAAATTAAAAAGTGTAGCAAATTTTAATAATTTATATTTAAACAACTCAAGTAAAAGTACCTTAATTTAATTTTACTCAAAATAGTAGAAAAAATCTACGCAAGTCATGTAATGAAAGTATTTGTCATTTGTTTGTTTCCACCACTGGTGATGTCATACATTACAGGGTCCTGTGGAGAATCCAGGCATCAACCAACGAGCTCTGAAACACCTTTTCAATGAGATTGAAGAAAGGAAAGACATGTGGAGCTACACAATCACTGTCAGTTCAGTGGAAATCTACAATGAGGTTCTCAGGTATCACTTCCTGTCTGTAAATAAGACATAAGAATAACACCTTTTTATCTTTGTGTGTGATTTTTTTTTGTTTGTTTTTTGGTCTTTATCAATTACTCACTTATCCATCCATGTGTGCCAGAATAGATTGTTCATTGGCTGTCTGTAAATAAAATACGTTTAAATTTAATAAGAACCAAGTTGGTTTAAAATAATATATGTACATGAAACATTATCTTTTTCCTTTAAAACTTAGAGATCTGCTGAGTAAAGATGGAGACAAGCTAGACATTAAAATCAATCCTGATGGCACGGGTCAGCTTCATGTGCCCGGTCTCAGAATCAAAGAAGTCAAAAACTTTCAGCATATTAAAAAAGTAAGTCTTCGTATATTTCAGTAGATAATCTTAAAAGCATTACCTGATTTTTAATCTGGTGTCTTTTTTGCAGATTCTGGCAACAGCACGAAGAAACAGGATAACGTTCGGAACCCAAATGAACCAGCATAGCTCTCGTTCACATGCTCTGCTCACCATCACAGTGCAGGGAACAGACCTCGCCACTGGAACCAAAACCACCGGTCAGCTTCACTGACTATATCTATACAGAGCTCTATATATATATTTACTCCCCACTTAAACAAGTTACAATTTACAGTATTAGAACTTAGAACAATATAAGGATTATGTTATGAATCCACTTGCAAGGCTCAATAAGGAATTCATTTCAATTTATACTATTTGGGGAAAAAGCCACCCCAGAAGTGCTTTTAAAGCTTTATTAAAAATAGATTTATTCTGGTTCACTAGGTCGTGGATAAAATCTTTTGGGAAATAATAATTTAATAGCACACAGACAACACAATTTTTATATGCTAGGAAGAAGTTTAAGAAAACAGTCAATATTCAAAAATGGCAGGCGTTGTGGTGCAGTAGGTTCAGGCGCCGGTAGACATTTGCATTGATACACTCCAGTGACCCACGTTTGATTATGGCTTGGGTTCTTTATGGTCTCTTCCAGTTTCATCTTTCTCTCTGTCCTATTAACAAAGGCAAAAAATATACAAATAAATTTAAAGACAGTCAGTAGCTCGGCTGTTCAGTGACAGAAAACGTTTATTTTATCGCCCAGGTGAAAAAAACTGAAAGTTTTAACACCTACCTTCCTTACCAGCTCAAAAGTACTGAAAAAAGTAAGTCAAACAGTGCCTAAGGATCTAAGAGAGAGTGATACAGGGTAGGAAGTGTTAATTGTTGGGGTGTTTAGGTTTTTATGCAGGAAGGTATAGAACATAGCTGGAGGGAGTATAGCAGTGGGGTGATGTGTAATCTATTTCAAATTGAAATGATAACACTAATATATAGGGAAAATGTTTACTATGTGATTAGACTGTACACACATTATATATTAAAAAATGTTTTCTGTTATGTGCCATTTATTCAAGGAGCCTTACAGAAAATTTACAGCTTTTCACAGACTAGTAAACACGATAAACAAGCGCAGCTTGCATAACTAGTTCTTTGAATTGTTATGAGAGCCTGCAGCCTCTGTTCCTTTTCTAAAACTAATGCAAAACAAAACTGATCAGGCTCAAAACCGAAGACGTCAAAGGATCAAAACAATTTTTTTAAGGTTTGCTCTATTAAACAGTTGAAAATTGCTTAAATCAATAAAGATTTTTATATACATTTAGACCACAAGTTAAATATCTGTATCAGTCTTAACAGTAGAAATAACAGCTTTCTTTCCTTCTCTGGAATCCTCCTGTATATATCTCCTGTAGGCAAGTTAAATCTGGTGGACCTGGCTGGATCGGAGCGTGTGTCCAAGTCAGGAGCGGAGGGCGAGCGGCTAAAGGAGGCCCAGAACATCAACCGCTCACTGCTGGCACTGGGAGACGTGATCCAAGCCCTGAGGGGCCGTCAGACCTACATCCCCTTCAGGAATTCACGCCTCACATATCTGCTGCAGGACTCGCTGGGCAAAGGCAACAAAACAGCCATGGTGGTGCAGGTAGTCAGAAAATACTGCAGTTATTCACATCAGCACAATCTAATTCACTATCAGTTGAACGCGTATAAAAATAATGATGCGTAGTAAATAAACAACATCATTTAAGAAAAATACTCCCTTGGATCCTGAATAAGACTTGGAGATCATACGTCTTGTAGAATCTGCAAACTGTCCTGGCTTTTTTACTCAAATAAACCAGTTTAAAACTCTCCAATTCAATTTAGGTTTATTTATCTACGGATATTGTCTTAAAGCAGCTTTACAGAATATAAGTAACAATACAAAAGTCCACGATTCATCAGAAAAAAATTTAAAAATGTTAAAACATCCTAGTGAGTAAGCCTAGGGCGACTGTGACGAGGGTGACACTTGTTTTATAAATTATTTGAAACTCTTGATGCTTATTACTGTGTTATTACCTAAAAGATCAGCCATTGTTTGTATGTTTTGTGATAATTGAGTCCCTTGTTTGTCCTCTGGTTTTCTAGTCTTTTATGCATATTTAAGAGCTTTTTAACAGTATAATTAAAATCCATCCACAATTGGGACTCTTACACAAGTTTTATAACAGAAGGCACAAACATTCAACACAATATATAAATATTCATGTAAATATCATACGTAGCTTCATGATACAAGATGCTATCATGTAAGCAACCAATGATACACCAAGACCCCTGCCTCTACTCATCACTGAACTATTACTGGATCATGTTGCCTTTTTGAGCATCAGTGATTGTTTGCAGCTTGTGGTAAACAAGTCCCTCAGTGGTCCTTGGTGTAAAAAAGGATAGACCTCACCATCACACTGTTTGAGACAGAACAATATGCAGAAAATTCTGGAAAAGTAAATAATGTGCATGTGTTTTCGGGACAAAAAAGAGCCTCAGAAAAAAAACTGTCCCAAAAATCAAACATATGTAAACTTTTAAACCGGTTTATTTATCTGTAAGCATCTATTATGTGAACTTAGCTTATTTAAGACAGGAAAAAATGAATTTTTAATGCCCCTATACTTTCTCAAATTATTAACATTGGGGAGATTCTGCAAGGTGTATCTACACCTATGATCTAAACTGTATATTGTGTGTTTATAACATTATTGTTTGTTTACAAGAAAAAATTGGATTCATTAGTTATTTCATCACAGGACAATTAAAAAAAGGACACGTTTTTATGTAATCTTAAAAATCTTATTAAACTAAATCTCTAAACTAAAGGTGCACAGGGAGATAGAATAAGAACAGTGCACACATCCGGCAAATTCAATTCATCTATCCTTTATCCTTTCTGTTATTCATTTCAGATTTCCTCACTGGAGAAGAATGTTGAGGAGACCCTTTGCTCACTGAAGTTTGCACAGCGTGTGTGTAAGGTGGAGCTGGGACCTGCTGCACGCAAGATCGAAAGCGGAAGCCATTGTGAAAACTCCTAAAGCAAACTCCACCTGCACATGCCTGCAGCCTAAAATTTGGGAATATATTCATCCCTAAGCGTTTGATTTTGTCTGAGATTTTAAGCTGATTTTAAGGGCTATGTTTCAGGAAGCCACATATGTAGCAACTATTTCTTACTGCTGAGTCGTCTCAATAGCCATGGCTAATACCTGATCGCATGAAAAGCTGTGGTTCCTTTTTCAAGGCTGAGCAGCAATATTCCTGTGTGCAAGTTGCACCACGCACGTCTAAAAACCTACCCCACTTCCTGATAATGGACATTTTATTGATAAGGTACTATAGAACCATTTAATTGTCAGATTCTAGGTTTCTGACACTTCCTTATATATGGATGCTGCTGTTATATATATCTATACATTTTTAGTTTATGGTTGTGACATGCGTCAGTAGCTGATCTATTCTGAGGTGATGAAAATGGGTTTTATGTGATTACGTAACTGTACAACTACTTTTTTTGTGGTCATGGGAGATGGATACATTAATAGGAACACACATGTGACAGACTGGGAAATCTATCAGGCATTGCTATGGATAAACAAAAAAAAATAACACAATTCAGTTTTAGTAGTATAGTATAGGCATTGCATTGTCATTGGAATAAACAAAGGTAAACATGTACAGAGCCAATTAAATGCATTTTTCGCATATCCCATCTTAGTAAGTTGGGGTCAGAGCGCAGGGTCAGCTATGATACAGCGCCCCTGGAGCAGTTTTTTTTACAGTTTTTACTAACCCAAATACACTCACCGAGCATTTTATTAGAAACCTCAGGAGAAAAAAAAGAAGATACGAGTAATATAGGAGTAAAGACTCACTTTCGCAAAACAGCCTCAATTCTTCATGGCATGAATCTTCCCTGCTAACACATACTGGGGCACGTGGTAGCTCAGTAGTTAAGGTGTTGGACTGCTAACAGGAAGATTGTGGGTTCAATTTCCAGCACCACCAAGTTGCCACTGTTTGGCCCCTCAGCAAGGCCCTTAACGCCTGATTGCTTAGTTGTATAAATGAGATAAATGTAAGTCTCTCTGGATAAGGGCACCTACCAAATGCTGTAAATTTAACTGACTGGTTTTAAATCCAATGACTGGGAAAATCAGTAAAAAAAACACCAGTTGGAAGAAATGTATATTTCGTGACATGCTGCATCATCATGCTGGAAGTTTCCATTAGAAGATGGTAATTTGTCTATATGAAAGGATTCACATGTTACTTAAAGCATCTGCCATCAGGTGATTAGTATTAAAAGTAGGGCTGCAATATTGGAAAAAAAACTGACATTTTGATATTTTGGGGTTTTTTTGCAAGATATATTCCAAATTGAGAAAAGGTTTAGAACCTGTCAACTGTGTGTATAAGCAAAAATGATCAGATATTTATTTTCCAGACTTTGACTGTCCAGTTTCGTCACCAACACAGCTTCAGCTTTTGGTTCTTAGAGGACTGAAATAGACCCTGATGCGGTCTTCTGCTATTGTACTTGGGGTCCTAGCCAATAGACTAATCAACGAGCTTGCTAAGGAAGTTATACCTGATTCTGACAGTTATATAGTTTTATTATGCTCATTTTTTTTTCTTTTAATGGCCCCCTTTTGATTTAACACTAGATAATTCTAAACCAGGCACCAACAATCATGCTACAGTCAGAATCACCGAGGTCACATTTTTCACATTCTGACTGCTGATGTGATCATTAACCAAAAATTGTACAAATAAGTAGATGAAGAGATAAAGCTAGAGATAAAGTGCTCAGTGGGTAGATTTCAGAAAATGGTGTAAAAGATGCTTTATTTATTCATACCAACGTGGAAGGTTTTCCCAGGCTGTAACACAAAAGAACCACAAATTACCATCCTTTCATACTCTTATAAATATACACTATACAGCCAGAAGTTTGTGGACACCTAACCTGCACACCCAAAAGTTGTCATGAATATCATTGTATGTTGTACCATTACAACAGGAATTTTGATGGAACCCCAGACGCAACATAAGATTCTGATCTCACTAATACTACTGGCTGAATGAACAAATCCCCACAACCACAATTTAGCAAATAGCCTTTTCAGAAGCAGACGTTTTTATAGAAGTGAGACTGAATCTGGATTAGGATGTGGGATAAGGATATGATGGTCAGCTGTCTCAATGCGACTATATAGACAGGTGTCTAATGTCTATATAGTCGCATTTAACCCTGCAGTTTCTTTAGTAGTGAATAATCCAAGTTAATTAAATTATTCTCTGGGCAATGTTTCTGTGAGGCTCATAATGGAGAAATATGAGTAATGATTTATGTAGGATGTTTGTTCCTTAATCAGATGTGTTTTATTAGCCATAATGTTTTACTGTAGCACTTTATCTCCGATATAAAAACAAGGTGCTTTGTCCATAGAGCTAGTGAAAGTTTCACCAACAAAAAATATTGCTCGTGTTGTATTCAGTTAGTAGACACATTAATATTTATACAAGATCTAATATAGATGAACTAATACTTATTGAATGTGACTTCAATAATGTGATTTAGAATTATGAGATGAACTTGAACACATGCTCGTGTTATCTCTACGTCCTGATTTATCACCAAATAAAAGATTGATTGATTTCTTTTGTACTCCAGGGGAGTAAAGTTGTTTTTTATGAAAGCTTTAAATGTAAATATTATATCAGCTTGTTATTGAAGCCAGAAAGTGAAGCAGTATTTTCCTAACACACACAAACACAATAAGTGTCTTTGGCAGTCGCATTAGCATTAGAAACACCAAAGAAAATTAAACTAATTTATGTTCTTTTTTTATAACCCTTGTGATGTTTACAGATAAATGTTATCGTTTATATTTTAACAAGAAACGTATAACAAATGTTGTAGGTTTTAGATTCCTAAATTTAAAAAAACACAAAAAACGCAGATACAAACTTTGGATAAAATTCCAGGGAATAATTAGCTAAATGTTTGACTTATGCTAATCCGTATCTTACACCAACTAAACATGTCCTATAATTAACATCTATAAAACTATTATATCAATTCTTTGTTACTTTTTCTTAAACAAAACAATTGTAATTAAAATAGAAAAACATTTTATTTCAGTATAAAAGAACAGAAATTGTTTCCAATTTCAGAAGAGACACCAGATACAGTGCTTTGTACATCACTTTTTCTCTCTCTCTCTCTCTCTCTCTCTCTCACACACACACACACACACACAATCCAGTGAAGAACTGAGCAGATCTAAACTCTAACTCTCAGCACCTAAGTTCATCTCTCATGCTGTTTGATATGTGAGCTCCGCTCGTCTTCCAGAAGGAGTTTTATGACACAGAGTTCTCGGGTTTAGACTCAGTCTGAATCTGCCTCTTCCACAGTTACCGCACCAACCGCAGCAGCCAGCTCCGTTTCACTCCTTTTCAGTCGATCCCCTGCACATATACACACACAAACATAACTTGAACAGTGTTCGGTGCCTTATCAGACAGAACACACACTATACTACAAAGAAAAGGAAAATGGGGGAAAAAAACATTATTTGCATAATTAGATAAATACCACATTTTTTATTTTTGGTGGGGTTTTTTTTGTCCAACTTTAATATACAAATGTTTATGAACACTGCATCACCCTGAATAGTTTGGCAGGCTAAAGCTTTTGGCATGCATCGTCCTTGTTTTGATGATTTTAACCGTGGCCTGAATTTATTTATGTAGCTCCATCCTGAAGGACAACAAATAACATGCTTTATTAGGCAAATATGGAAAGCTGATAAAAATCTCTTGGTCACGGTCAGTTTTATTTTTAACTGGTGTAGGACACAGAGAGAGGAAAACCGAGCGTGTAATGTCATCCTGAGCAACAAACTCTCAAGGGCTTAAAATGCCTCACAACAATTACCCTCAAAACAAGACAATTAATATACTAAGAGATTCGCTGGTACCGGTTAGGATGTACTGATAATACCAGAATGAAAACTGGAGTCTGATGTTTTAATGATACTTACGGATTAATTCTGCAATGGCTTTCTGTGTTCTTCGCTCGAGTTTATCCAGTTTTTTTGCAACATCTCTCTTTAGATCCCTACCAAAAAAAAGGCAGTGAAAAAAAATGTACAAACTACATGTGTAAATAAACAGAATGCTTGTCAATGCTTAAACTCCTCACCAGTCTGGTTTTCTTGGAGCTAAATTAGCCAGATCCTGAAGCAAAACAAACATCATTAACAGTCAGTCAGTCTCGTGCATTACCTTTTGACCACACCTTGCAGCAAAGCCCAGAAAATTACCTAGAAACCCCTGTACCTGCCTCGCCCACAGAGCAGAGGTTGATCTCATTACTCAGGAACTAAGCCATGTTATAAATCCATTTCTATATGTATTCACTTTCGAAAATATGTATGTATTAAATTAAATGTTCCTTTTAAAAGTAGGAATTATACTATAAAGGACCTTTATGGCTTTTACATTGAATCTGTGTCATTTTAATCATTTGTAGCACTATTTTCTTGTTAATTTCTTGTTGAGATGTCTTTAGAGATTCTGCCCGATTTCCTTTTTTTCAAACCTCTGGTTTGCAAATCATTCAAGTGGTAGTTCATTGGTGAAGTTTTTGGACTACTTCAATCCCCAGCACCCCAAGCTGCTACTGCTGGGCCCTTGAGCATGACCCTTAACCTTCAACTGCTTAGTTGGATTAAAAGGATAAGATAAATGTAAACAAACACAAAGTATTTAACACTGCTGTAATGGTCATGGCCTGATAATAAAGCATGCTTAATGTTTCTGTTGTTTCTCTTAACATCAGGAGAGAGAACTGAACATCAAATGAGCTATACATCAATTCATTTGCAATTCGCTACTTTGAATATTAATTAGCAGTCATGGTCATGCTTAGCAGTTCCCAAATAAATTAGCTTCAGTGAAATTTCCTAATTTTTTTACAATTACTTTTTTTATGCAAAGAAAATGCTAAATACAGCTAGCATGTAGCTATGCAATGTTTGGTGGAGAAATGCGATCACTCGACTGACTCACCACTTCCTCTATAATTGGCTCTGGATTCGCTGCTTCCAGCTGGTCTTGTACTTTATCTTCCACTGTAGGGGTACAAAAGCCGAATAGATCAGACTCAATGCAAACTCCCAGTGCTGCTCCAACAATCATATTACTACATCATTAAAATGAGTCAAAGCTTGCTAACGCGTACTACAGCAACGTTCTATTATCATAATGCAATGTTATTTTAGCGCTCTAGCTGTAGTTCTGCTGAAAGTATTCATGAGATTGTAAACAGCTGAGGATGTAGAGGAGATTCTCACCTGATACAGGTTTAGCTTTGGGCACCTGCCTTTCTTTTAGCTCTTCATCTTCAGGAGTGTAGTTTCTCAGCTTCAGGTCTCTGTAAAAACACAAACACACAATTGTGGGTTATCTTTAAAAGTGGTCTGCTAACCGGAATATTGTGGGTTTAATTCACAGCACCACCAAGTTACCACTGCTGGGCCCCTGAGCAAGGCCCTTAACCCCTAACTGCTCAGATGTATAACTGATAAAAAAAATGTAAGTGGCTCTGGATAGGGGCGCCTGCCAAAATGCTGTAAATGGAAATAAATAATGTCAATCTGACATTAGGTAGAGAATAAATGTAGTCCTTATGCATAAAATACAAATTCTGCACCTTTCTTCTGTTTCGTTTCATCACACTGTCTGTTTCTTCCTCTTACAGGAGGACATAGTAAGTCTTCAAAAACAGTTTTGTTGTTTTTTTTAAATAGCGTTTCCTTGCTGATTCATCCATACTTCGAAAAACAATAAAAGGTTAAATCTTTACATAGGTGTGACAAATAGAGTAGAGGAGTTACACCCAAGCACTAAAAGTGACATGTGAAATCTTGTAGGACTTGTTCATAAATACAGAACTGTCACAAGAGTGGCGTGGCTCACAATATCCCCAAGCCTCTATCCACAAACAGCTTTAATGCAACTCATGACCAGCAGGGTGCAGTGCAGGCCACAGATCATGACCGGGTACTTTCTACACCATATCGCTGATGCAACCCAGCATGTCTACAAAGCCTTCCTTCATTTATTTCACCAGCTAATTAGCATGTAGCACCTGTACTGTGGGCTGCATCTGGGGAGTGCAGTTTCTTAGCTAAAAATTGAGTCAATACATGCCTAATTATGTCATCTCTTACCTCTTTCTGAATAACAGCCATTTGACTAATCTCCTGGTAGGTAACGGCTTCACCGAATGAGCACATAAGACAGGCACGAAGCTTTCACTTAAACTGAATGAAAGTTCATTTGGTGTGATTTCTCATCAGTGTGTCTCCTGTGATGTGTGCCGATTCTGTGCTGTTTAATAACGGGGGGAGGGATGTGTTGTAGAACAGGGCAACATATGAGCCTATAAGCATTATCACTGGCAGACGACCATTTATGGTAAAACTCTGAACTAAAATATAAACGCTGGCCAATTTGTCAAACATAAAGAGCTTGTTTTTTTTAAAATGTGACATCGTCCAAAAATGTGAAAACAAGAGCAGAGCAGGGAAAAAAATCAGTTAAGTGAGACACAGAGACAAAGGATTCGGAACCCCTCCCACTCTCGGGTTTCCTGGTGATACTTCCTGACCACCTGCTGGAACAATACGGCGCTGCTGTCATTCTTCACGTACAGTGTAGTTCAGCAGCCAAACACAGCTAGTGCCTGAATGTCAACAGCCGAGTCCTTTGCCCAGCACATTCTGAGCTGCTAAACGCTGCAGGATTTTTAATGCAGTAACATCCCACCAAACAGCAAAGCAGGAAAAGAATAGATCAAACCGACAAAATCATAAATCAGCTTTATCTAATACAGCTGTAGGACTGCGTTACATATATTGAGATACATAAATTAGACTTTTAATTCGGGTGGAATTTATTTTAGTTTGGAAAAATTCCTAACTAATTACATAATCATCTTTAATCTTAGGGTTAAGGTTAGCATGAACAATGTCAGAAGCCTTACCTATGACCTATTGCCTTACCCTTTTTGTCAGCCCACACAAAAATGCAGCACAATTACACACATGCCAGACCCACTTATTTACACTCTTAGTATGCTGGGAAAGGTGCAACACCAATGAAGAATAACTGAACTCTAGTACTAGAAAAAATGAGCAGATACAATTAGGAAACTGTAATTTAACTTCATTATTAATGAATTTAAAAACAGGTCAGATGATCGTTGGGGATTACTTGATTACTCCTGACATCGTCGACCATCGATGTTTGAGCTCTCCACCATGGCGTCACGCACGGTAGTATGTTTTTAAGGGGAATAGAATTAAAACAAAAAAAATCAAGATACCCAACATAGGAAATTTTAAGTCGGTTTTGATTGCTTTTCTATTAATCTGGCAGCCCTACCTCAGTGCATGTCAAACGACTTTCTCCTTCGCTCCTTGTATATGTTGTATTGTTTTTTTTTTGAGTATTGGTATGGATTGTATTGTATTGCAATGTATCACGATATATTGTATTATGACCCGTGTATTGTAATATGAATCGGCTCTTACCAATACACAGCCCTAATGCACTGCTTTATAAACAGAACAAATCACAAGTAACTATAGTAACAACATGATCAGATGGACAATTAAAGATGTCTTAAATTCGTCCCTTGTAGTATTTACAACACAATGCAAACAGGACGTTTAAGCTGGGAGTTGTCCTTCACTCATCTGTGAAAACACTGTTTTGCAATCGGAGCTCCGCTGCAAATTTAATGATGCCTGCTTAGTCACCGGAGACACTCCTATAAACTTTTCAGTTAAAAGGAACACCTTTGGTTACCGATTCTCCGGCTGGATGTGCGTTTTTTTAATTTTAGCTGCAAGATGACAACGTTTATATTACCTCACTTGGAAAACAACTAAGAGGGACAAAATTTCCATTGAAGCCCAGAAAAATGGCACAGACTCCAGAAAGTACCTTGATTGCTGAGAGAGAAAGAAGTGAGGTTCTAGCCAGTATAAACAATGAGTATAAGCAATGGAAAGTATCCACTGAAGCTTTGCCTAAAATAGCACAGAGAGAAAACCAGCGACCCTAAGCGATAGCTCATGTAAACACTGATCGCAGAAGTGTGCAAGTCGTTTTCTCATGCACAGCCCGCGGTGTCACCCTCAACTCAGAAATTCAAAAACACTCAAAACAGGAACTGGACTGGATTTTGTGCAAAAAAAAAAAAAAAAAAAATCATCTGTGCATGGTTTTTTTACCTGTGTCTTTCCTCTGGTTCTACTTCCTCTACTGCTCTTTTGCAATCAGGTTCTCCTTCTGCTGGTTCCCGTCCCTATGAAAAAACACTAAATTAGTATAACCACAGATTGACAGTCATTATGTCTGCAATGAGCCACCCACAATTAATAAGCACAAAGTTAACTGTAAAAGCACTGCAAAGAATGGCCAGGAAGCTTAAACCATTAGGTCCATCAGATTAAACTTGATAGAACTTGATAAGTTAATCTCGATAAGACTTGATAATGCCCACAGATAATTAAACAGTTAATCAACTCTCTGACAGTGATGTTGGCTGATCTTCAACTGATTTATGCAAATTAAAATATCATTCAAGTTATTTTGTTTCTATAGTAACAACAAGACCACATGGACAAGAGGACAGAGTACAAATAAATCTATATATATAATCGATATATAATTGCCATGGAGACAGTTCTGTCTTCAATTTTTTTATTTTTATGGACAAAGTCTCCAGTGTCAAAATTTTTTAATCACAGGACAGAGGTTTGAACAGTTGACTTTCAACTACATGATTAACAAAACTGTAGCAAGAATTGTGCATTCGGTGTTTGTGTGTTGGTTTTTTTTTTCTTCCTCTATTATTATTGAACTTCCACAAATCACGAGTTCTGAACTGTCATGCGGTCAAATATAATCCCCACCTGACATTTTACATCCTGTGATGACTATTACAGATACACACAATCCGATGTTCGATACTAAAGCGATATATATTGTGCAGCACTAGGACACACCCACATGTCTAAGATTTGTAAGGTTAGGTTAGACTCTAAGCTTATTGTCATTTGTTTTGTCTGAATCTAGCATAAACTTTTTAATGTATATACAGTGACATCATAATAGTTATCTTTGACACCTAAATTGCGTCAAAGACATTTTCATTTTCCTGTGAATGAAATCCGACTGATTCAGTGATGTCAGACTTATTGTACTGGGAGCTGGAATTCGAGTTGAAAGACTGGACCCAACAGGTATTACTGGTGTTATTTAAGCCGAACCATCAGCCGTTAGTCAGAGGATTACATACTTCCATTTCAATAAAACCACCAATGAAATAACACATTTTTTTATGCAACTAATGTGTTAACTCATTGGTGGTTATATCATGCTTGTTTCAAACCAGTTTAGTCGGTTGAGGAATTGCACATGCCAACTTCAATGAAGAAGTCGGGTGGAGTTGTCCGAGATAATTAGCGAGCGCCTGCACTGCCTGTAAAGGGCAGGGATATCAAAAATCAAAGAGGGTTACTGCGTCAATGGCCGTTTAATGAAGGAGGCAATTTTCTGTAGCACATTCGCCTTTCTGAAGCCTTGTACATAAATGTAGGGTAATATATATATTACTTCATCAACTAAACTGCTCAACATGTCAAAATGAAAACCAGGATAAGCTTTTTAAGATTTTTATTTTCATCTCAATGTTTGATCATTGATTCAATGCACCTTCACACGAGTGCCAAAACTCAATGGTTAACTCGATGTGGGCTTTAGGGAAAATATACATTTACAAAAAACTATTTACACTGGCAGAAATCACAACCTAGCAAACTGAATAAAGTAATATGGAAGGTAAATTTCAGCAGAAAACGTCAGGAATGAAGAGCTCTGCAGTAATGATAACTGTATTCCTATATTTGGCCCTATAGACAAATTTGATAGTTTTTTTTTTTTTTTAGTCTTGTGTTAAATATTTAAGGATATCTGCTAGGATATACAGCTCACAACACATATTATGGTTTGAAAGGAAAGATTTACTACAAGCTTTAGCCAGCACAATATCAATGACCTGTCCCTAATCAATCAGCAGTGTTCTCAATGATTAATCCCCAATCAATCAGCAGTGTTCTCAATGATTAATCCCAATCAATCAGCAGTGTTCTCAATGATTAATCCCAATCAGTCAGCAGTGTTCTCAATGATTAATCCCCAATCAGTCAGCAGTGTTCTCAATGATTAATCCCCCAATCAGCATCAATAATCCCTGTTCATCAGTCAGCAGTGTTCTCAATGATTAATCCCCAATCAAGTGTCTCATCAGCAGTGTTCTCAATAAATAATCCCCATCAGCAGTCTCAGCAGTGTTTCTCATGATTAATCCCCAATCCAATCATCAGTCATGTTCTCAATGATTAATCCCCAATCAGTCAGCAGTGTTCTCAGATTGTAATCTCAATGCATTAATCCCCAAAATCAGCAGTGTTCTCAATGATTAATCCCCAATCAATCAGCAGTGTTCTCAATAATTAATCCCCAATCAGTCAGCAGTGTTCTCAATGATTAATCCCATCAATCTCATGTTCTCAATGATAATCCCCAATCAGTCAGCATCTCATGATTAATCAATCAGTGATTCAATCTCAATGATTAATCCCCAATCAGTCAGCAGTGTTCTCAATGATTAATCCCCAATCAGTCAGTTGTGTCAATGTTAATCAGTCAGCAGTGTTCTCAATGATAATCCCCAATCAATCAGCAGTGTTCTCAATAAATAATCCAGTGTTCCAATCAAGTCATCAGTCAGCAGTGTTCTCAATGATTAATCCCCAATCAATCAGCAGTGTTCTCAATGATTAATCCCCAATCAATCAGCAGTGTTCTCAATGATTAATCCCCAATCAATCAGCAGTGTTCTCAATGAACCCCAAGTTGTTCTCAATGATTCCCCCCCAATCCCCAATCAATCAGCAGTGTTCTCAATAAATAATCCCCAATCAGTCAGCAGTGTTCTCAATGATTAATCCCCCAATCAGCAGTCAGCAGTGTTTCTCAATGATTAATCCCCAATCAGTCAGCAGTGTTCTCAATGATTAATCCCCAATCAGTCAGCAGTGTTCTCAATGATTAATCCCCAATCAATCAGCAGTGCAGTGTTCTCAATAAATCAATAAATAATCCCCAATCAGTCAGCAGTGTTCTCAATGAGTGTTCTATGATAATCCCACAACATCAGTCGGCAGTGTTCTCAATGATAATCAATCTCAGTGGTTTCTAATCCCAATCAGTCAGCAGTGTTCTCAATGATTAATCCCCAATGATTCAATCCAATCCAAGATTCCCTCCCCCCCAAGTCAGCAGTGTTCTCAATGATTAATCCCCAATCAGTCAGCAGTGTTCTCAATGTCCCCAATCTCAATGTAAATTCAATCGTGTTCTCAATTAATCCCCAATCAATCAGCAGTGTTCTCAATAAATAATCCCAATCAGTCAGCAGTGAAATTTCTCAATGAATGATTAATCCCCAATCAGTCAGCAGTGTTCTCAATGATTAATCCCCAATCAGTCAGCAGTGTTCTCAATGATTAATCCCCAATCATCAGCAGTGTTCTCAATCAATGATTAATCCCCAATCAGTCCAGCCCAGTGCAGTGTTCTCAATGATTAATCCCCAATCAGTCAGCAGTGTTCTCAAATGATTAATCCCCAATCAATCAATCAGCAGTGTTCAATGAAAATCCCCAATCAATGATTAATCCAGTTGTGTTCCAATCAATCAGCAGTAAATCAGCAGTGTGTTCTCAATGATTAATCCCCAATCAATCAGCAGTGTTCTCAATGATTAATCCCTAATCAATCAGCAGTGTTCTCAATGATTAATCAGCCGTGTTCCAATGATTAATCCCCAATCATCAGCAGTGTTCTCAATAAATAATCCCCAATCAGTCAGCAGTGTTCTCAATGATAAATCCACCACAACCAGTCGGCAGTGTTCTTAATGATTAATCCCAATCAGTCAGCAGTGTTCTCAATGATTAATCCCTAATCAATCAGCAGTGATCTCAATGACTCCCAATCCCCAATCAGGTTCCAAGATAATCCCAATCAGTCAGCAGTGTTCTCAATGATTAATCCCCAATCAATCAGCAGTGTTCT
This sequence comes from Bagarius yarrelli, assembly GCA_005784505.1. NCBI lineage: Eukaryota > Metazoa > Chordata > Actinopteri > Siluriformes > Sisoridae > Bagarius > Bagarius yarrelli. The sequence continues at coordinate 528,615 of VCAZ01000195.1, read as the reverse complement.
CAATGATTAATCCCCAATCAATCAGCAGTGTTCTCAATGATTAATCCCCAATCAATCAGCAGTGTTCTCAATGATTAATCCCCAATCCCCATGTTCAATCATCAGCAGGTTCTCAATGATTAATCCCCAATCATCAGCAGTGTTCTCAATAATTAATCCCAAATCAGTCAGCAGTGTTCTCAATGATTAATCCCCAATCATCAGCAGTGTTCTCAATAATTAATAATCCCAATCAATCATCAAGTGTCCCCAATCTCAGCAGTGTTCTCAATTAATCAAATCAGCAGTGATTAATCCCAATCAATCAGCAGTGTTCTCAATGATTAATCCCCCAATCAGTCAGCAGTGTTGTTCTCAATGATTAATCCCCCAATCAGATTTGTTCCCAATAATGAATCCCCCCATCAATCGGAAGTATTTCAAACAATTAAACCCACTTATCAGTATGTTCAACAATTAATCCACAACAGGCAGTTTTTTCAACATTTAGTTCCCAATTAGCAGTCTTCAGTAACAAACCCTTTAGTTAATAAATTGTATAGGTGCATCCATTATTTTTTTATATACTTATATATAGACATGGAAATAAATTTGGGGTTGAAAACAGTTGACATCAGGGTTGCTATTTTCTTTTCCAGTATTGAAATCCAACAGGAACCTACTATAAATCATTTCATTATTAGTCAAATAAATCGCATCCACTTTAGCCATCATACTTCGACGCAACCACAACTACCCAGATTAACTGATCTGGGTTAATTAGCACTTGTTTCAGAAAATAAAAATGTATTACTGGGAGTCTATTCCTGCCCTAGATTCTAATCCGACACTAGGGCTATTGGGAGTCAAGGATTCTCCAAACTAAACTAAAGCTCATTATTGATAATTAATTAGGTGAGAAATGCCATTTAAAGACACAACAGTAAGTTAGTTTACCAGTCGGTTAATGAACAAAAAATAATTTTAAAAATCTCAACATAAAAGTTTCTAAAACCTTTTTAACATTGAGCACATCCTACGGAACCAATGCCATGAAGAGCTGAATCTTCTCTGAGAGCAAAGGGAGAGCCTCCCTTACCCAGTGTTAGTGTAGGGTTTCTGATTAACAGTGGTGGAAAGCAACTAATTACAAATACTTTTTAAGTATAACTAAATTGTAGGACTTTTACTTAAACTGTTTATAATTAAATGACCTAAAAATGTGTACAAAAAGTGTACAAAGTAGAAGAAAAAAAAATCTAAGTTTATTTTTAAGATTTATTATCTCAAGGCGCTAACCAACAATAAGGTTCGGCTTTACAAATGATAATTTAGAAATTGATCTCTACGATGGGATTTAGGAAGAAACAAATGTCACTGTGCTGTAAAGTATGTGACAAAGACGTTTACTTTTTTTTTTACATTTATAATTAGAAAAGTTACAGCCAAAGAGCGCAATGTCTGCAGAGGATCCAAACAGACCCTGTAAAGATAATGATAACAATAAGCCTCATCTTTCTTCGCTATTCTGTTTCTGTTCATCAATTACGATTCTTATTGAAGTTTTTTATTTAAAACATTTACATATCAGACATCATCTTTATTTGGTTGGCAGCTAAATACCATAAAGAAAAATTAGCAGCCAACCTTTCCTGAGGGATTTTACTAAAATTACTGCAGCAGCAAAAATAATAAAACTTATTATTATTAAATAGAATAAAAGGTAAAAAAAAATAAGAACAAATTATTTTTTTTAAAAGTTTCCTTCTCCAACTGTTTACGTTCACTTTAGACTACACGGACTGTCTCTTTAAGAGAATATTTTAGGACTTTTGTATATATTTATAATCTGTTTAAGGAAAAGACGTAGAAAACTACTGTGAGATACTGTAACTCTCTGCATGCAGCACAGAAAAACATCCCATCAGTCCTGAATACAGATCAACTCTCCCATTTTCTAACACCCGAATGTTATAAAACACATTTTACACACTGACATACTTTGGAACATAATAACTTGATGTTTTTTAACAAACTACATTTAATTTCAGTAATTTTACTTGTGCTTAAGTAAAATAGCAATACTTATGTAAACATTTTCACTACTTTTCCACCAACGTAGAATAAAGTGCCCAGTGAGAGTTTATAAACTTTAGACCATTTATAACATCATACATTTTTCCTACTTCTGTTCTGTAATTTACATTATTCTGGTAATAGAATTTCCTAGTAACTTTTTTTGGCAACACATTATTTTACAAATTTTCATTATTTTAAATTAATTAAACCTGTTTGTAAATTTTATTATAAAGATAAACATTTCATTTTAAGATAAAGTTTGACTATCCAGAGCACACAGCTAACTAGCTAGCAAGCCAACAAGTTAAAACACACTTTTTTACGCTTTTTCCTCCAGAAAAACACACTGTCCGGTCGTAAACCAAACCTTTTCAATCCCAATTTTTTAATATATATACACATATATGTATATATTATATATGTATATTTACCACACTTATCTGTGCTAGCACGCTAGTAGCAGTACCTCGCTGAATTGACCGTTTGTTTGCTAGTTAGCTAAACTGCTATCATAAAATGAACTAAGGCAACATGATAAAATTCCTTTTTGTGGACTGTTTAGAGGGGGTTTTTTGTTTGTTTTTATTAAGCTTACCTGAAGTTTTCGGTCCTTGAGAGCTTTTAACCTTTCTTTTCTTTTTAAAGCTTGGGCTTGTAAGGCGCTTACAGCCTGCTGCTCCATGATCATTCGTAGATCTGACTGAGATCGATTATCTGTCCTGTTACAGGAGTCTAGCAGAAAGCAGGGATCATCGATTATCAGCCGCTTGAATGCTGTCACTGTGCTGAGAATCACGTCATACATCTTAAACTTCTTCTTAATCTATACTGATTGGATTATTGATCCCATAATAATATAATATAATTCATTTTATTTCTAATGTACATATTGTTAATTCATATGATTACATTAGTTTATCTATCTGTTAATATATGCTATCTGTACACAATGCAACTATTTTTGCAAAACATGTGATCACACCTAACACTTTATATGCTTTACATCGACTTATCTATTAATGTACATATATACATTTTTATTTGCACTTGTTCATTTGCACAGTTCTACTATTTGCACTTCTGGTAGATGCTAAACAGAATTTTGTTGCCTGTACTTTGCAATGACAATAAAGTGACATAAAAAACTACATATGTATCTACACAAACTTTTCACAAACAGTTCCCAAAAAGCACAATGTCTAGAATGTCTTGGCATGCTGTAGCATTACATTAGAACATCGTTGAAACTAAGTTGCTTAAACACTGTTCCAGCCTGACAAAGTCCCTGAGCTCCATGAACATATAATGTGTTATGGATGGTGTAGAAGGGGGCGAGTGTACTGCACAGAGCCCTGACCTTAAGCCTACTTAAAACCTTTGGGCTAAACAGCAACACCAACTGCACTTCATTTGGCATTAGTGCCTAAACTTACTTCTACTTTTGTGACTGAATAATCTCACAACCACACTCCAAAATCTAGTTAGCCTTTGTCAGCGGTCTGGCTGTTTTTTATGAGACTTTATTTTAATTAGAATTTTCCAAAACCACATATGGATTTGATGAAATTCAGTTTTCCCAATGTTTTTGTCAATATTGTGTATCAGTTTTTTGCATTTGTTATGAATATATAACATATATATTCTAATAATAAGAACTCTTATTACTTATGTTCACAAAAAACATAGCACAGGGCAGATCCATATACTCATGGCAGTATAGCTGCCTCTTGGTCTATTTCCCTCTTATAAGGAAACAGCAGCTTCAAGAGCTCAGGAATCGTATATTATTTAGACAAGTATTTGTAGGATTACTCGATAATGTTATTGGAATGCAGCTTTGTTCTCTTCAACATTGATAAGAGATTAGAAGTGGTAAGTAAGAATAATATTGCACCAGAATCACCAGCAAATTGGCCAAACACCAATTAATCATTCAGATATGGACAATAATCACTGTTAAAATAAACTGAACAAAATAATTTCTGTTTGATTTGGGCGATATATCTGAAGCTGCTGTTTCAGCACATCTATGTAGACATTCAAACTTTTCTAGGTGAGACCTTTAAAATTCAGCTCTGTCGATATTTATTTGCATTTTTATTTGTATAGGCCAAAGGTTTTCACAGGTCCTAATGCCTGGTTTTGAAAGCTGAATGTCATTTGCATTCAAAAGTTTTGCGACCTTTAAAATGCCAGTGCAAATCAAATGACGATTATTCATAAATATACACTCTTACGTAGTGATACTTTTCAAGGTTTGATATTGTAAGACATGTAAAGTAATCACAACATTGTGTACATACAACCAGCGCTAAGCTAGTACAATGCCTTGTAATTACTAAGTTATATGTTGATTTGTTATGATGTAATGACACTTAATTGTGGTACTAATATGTTGTAACCAATTAGACCAGAGCTATAGGTCTTTTAGAACACTTCATTTGAACAAGCCTTTAATGAGACTTGATTAGACAAATCAGCATCAACTATTTCACTGACTTCAAAGTGGGTATTGTAGCATGCTTGTGGTAAAAGTGTATATGTTTTTTACCTGTGCTGAAACATGAGTGTTAACTAAGGGAGGGATGTCTAATAAAACTAGGTACAAACAAGAAAGTTATTTTTCATCTATGAAGAAAGTAGAACATCATGATATCTGTGATATGTGTGTTTCAGTGAAACCAATGACACATCCTTCAGAAATCATTTAGCATCAAACCAATCAAAGTAAATTCTAAATATATTTCAATTTTTTTTATGCCTTATTCATCAGATATTGAGCTAAAAGTTTGTGGACATGGCTTCTGAGGCTGAGACAACATACAATAGATTAACACCCTGTCAAGTGTGTGTCCCCTGGAAATGTCTTCCATTTAACATTTTGTAGTATAAGTGGCACAAAAAATGGATAGATGGATTGATGTAGCAGGGATGTTTGAATATTTCTCAACATAGGCTAAGGCTGGAAACGACTAAACTACCTTTCACCATTGTACTGATTCTTTATATATGCCCTATTTTACCAGTGGTGGATGTGATTTTGCAAAGTATGATGTGTTCCTGGATTAACATCCTTTGTTGATCCTGATTCAACATTTTAATCAACCAGTCATAACCATCTGATGTCATCAGCATCAACCAAACCCGCCTCAATCCATTTTTTAATTTTTCTCTTTTTTGTCCACAAACAAATTAAAAAATTTTAACTGAGTAAATGTTAAGAAAATAGCTTATTGGCTGAGACTAATAAATAATACTAATATTACTAATGACTAATAATTAATTGATTCTGGAACAATGTACTGACAATGATGATTTCTGGATTAACATTAGACAAACTATATCAAAATAGTTTATGATAGTCCAGTGACAACATTATTGAATTTAGACTGTATTGATCACAATAAACCAAAATAAACATTAATGAATTTAGACAGTAAACGTAAAATGCCATAATAGAGCAACATTCTTACTATAAAACTGGACTTGTGTTTATTTAATGAAATCACAACCTTTTAGAATTTAACAATCACAAGCATTATTTAAGTATAAAATTGAAAAACAAACTGATGAAGTTACCTTTTATTAATTTTTTACTGCACACCCGGTCTATTTTTAGTCACAAAGGCGAGGAAAGTGTTTACACATTAACTGCACATACATGTTTGCAATTGTTTACTATATCATGTAATGTATCACATATGTCATATTAGTAGTTGGTGTTTTTTTTATTTAATAAAAACATTTATAATATTATATTTTGGTTTACAAACAAGGAAAGATTCAAAAACAGAGGTTTGGTCGCGTTTGGTCGACGCACACTGATGACATCAGATGGTTATGATTGGTTGATTAAAAAAAAGTTAGTTTTTACAGCCTATAATAGCTGCAGCCTGTTATTAACACTTTAACAGGACTGGAAGTAATGTAGACCAATAATTGTGTGGAAAAAAGTGTGAGTTAATATTAACAGGTTTTTTATAGTCCACGTAATAGTATAAAACAGTATAAAATAATCAATATAAGCGGGCAAATCTAAAAGACGAATCAAACTAGTTCGATTCATATGATTCATATGAAAATGATTCATTTGCTATAGTCGAGGCATTGAAGTGACTCGTTAAACCCATCACTAGCGCTCTCTACTGTCATGCTTTAAAAGGGTTGGATTCTGGAGGTGTGTGTGTGTGTGTGTGAGAGAGAGAGAGAGAGAGAGAGAGAGAGAGAGAGAGAGAGAGTGTGTGTGTGTGTGTGTGTGTGTGTGTGTAGGGCGGAAAGTCAACCTTGCGTTCTGTTTGGAAGTGTGTAAGGATTCTCCGCACAGAGATGCCTGTTCACAAACGATCGGTTTCTCGTGTTGTTCGCTGACAGTTTTGTGTCGTTTAGTTTTTGGTGTCTGACATGCCATGCGTGTCCAAAGCCCTGTAACTTTGGGAGATCTGGCCGAGCAGGTAGTCTCCTGCTGAGGAGCCGAGCATGCGATTCCTTACTGGGTGGATCCGCCGACGACACTTCGCATGTAACGAAAGTTGAATGGTTTAATGTCGTCCTGAGGGAGCCGAAGCAGCAGGGCGGCTGGAGAACATGGCTTCGACTGAGCTCTGGATGTTATATACTAAGGTGAGTGAGTGAGTGAGCGAGTGAGACTAGCAGAGCCGTGTAATGCACCTGTTGTCGGCATGGAGTTGGTTAAGTGTTTCAGCGTGCTTACACACACTCACACACACACGACAAAAAAGGGGGGGGGAAAGCATTTGAATGATTTTAATATTTAATAATAAAAAAATATGGCTGTCTAACTGGAGTCTGTAACCTTTTCCTGCTCCTGTTCCGATCAAAACAACAGCAAATTCAGGAAGTGTTCCAGACTCTGTCAGCACGGACAGCACTGCACTTTAATTATATTTACAATAACCAAACAATCATTACTGTGATTCATGCCTGATATGTTATCTTTAAGTAGATAGTTTGGGAACTTTTTGCAGAAGTAGCAAAAATAACATTTGCCTGCTGTTACCTGGAGTCAGGTAGGCTGTGCTCATCTGATCTACTTCCTTATTCTTCGTTGCTTCATTAAAACGAGAGCGATCATGCTTTAAATGGAAAACCAGACGACACATAACATAAACATAACACACTTTACCTTCATAACAGAGCAGTGTTTTTCAGGATATTTTCCCACTCCAGACACTAGAAAAATGTCTCTAAGTTAAGGATCGGGTTGTTTCCAGCATGCCAAACTTACGCTAGAACGTGTTTACAGATAAAATATTCTATAAAAATATGTTTAACGTATAGATTTTTTGTGATATGAATATTTATTTATTTTAATTTTTAATTAGAAGCGTTAGTTGACAGTTCGGTGCGATAGGCTCGTTGAATAAAATAGTTGAATATGTGTGTGATTCTTTGATTAAACAGTATATTTAATAAATAATTATTTAGGAAATATATAAATAAACCACAGTTTCTTATAGTTTTTAAGAAAACTAGGAAGGAATTAAAGACTTTAATTTCTTGATAAATATCCGGCAGATCCGCTGCTTGCTCTTTGGCACGCCCTCTAGTGGTTCATGTTTACAGACTATAAAAAGAGAAACGTTTTATTATTATTATTTAAGTTTTAATAAAAATGTATATAACTGCGTTTTCTATGTTTCTAAAATTATTGCGTGAATTCGCGTATTCGCTGTGTGTGTTTTAGGTTTAATGTGTGATGTGAGCTGTGTGTACGGTCACTGGGCTGCTTGAGGGTGCGTTATGAATGGTTGCCATGGAAATAGAGAGAGCCGGTGCAGGATGCTAGCGGCGGTTGCTAATGCTGATAACCGTGATAATGATGCTAATGATGCTAATCTGTAAGGATATCCACAGAGTGTCCGCCAAAATCACTTATAAGCAACTTTAATCCTTAAATTTTTTTTTTACTTCAAGAATTTAACCTTGCTCGAACTATTTCCTTTTTTATTCTGAATTACCAAAAAAATGTTATACATTATATATATATTTTTTTCATTACTTAGCATTACCCAAGGAGCACATTTGGCTTTTTGAGCCATTGAAAACTCACTTAAAAAAACACAATTGTTTGCTCAAGAAGTTTTTTCTTTTTTTATATATATTTTTACAAATCTTTACCATGTTGTTGCACCATTGCATCCGGCTAAGCTAACTTAGCTAACACTTTTTTTTTTAATCCCACCTATTTTAAAGCACAATTAAAATGATAATATTGAATAAAATTATGCTGTAATTGTAATTGTAATATGCTGGAATGGCACAGTGGTGAAGTGACATCGCTATTACACAGCTTTAGGATTCTAAGTTTCCTCCTGAACTTCATCTTAATGTCTCTGTAGAGTTTTGCATGGTTACGAAAAAGTTTACGATAAAGTAAACTAATAGTAACGATAGTTATGATAAAGTTTCCCTCCAAATTAAAGGCTATGTCCAAAAACACATACATCTATACTTTATAGTACGTGTAAACAAGTTTGCATATCCAAATCTTTCGTATATAAAAAAAAAACCCTTCCCCGATGACCTATTACTTCCACCTGGATTTTTAAGTATGCATATGATGTCCATCTTAGTTTTAGCCCAAGGAAAGGGTGACTCCTTATATTTTAGAAGGAGCCACCAGAAGGAGGTGGTAGCTTTGGGTACTTTACTGAAAAAACATTGTTAAATTGCACTTGTTATTCATCATCCAAATAAACATCAACTAACCTTTAATTCACGCTGTTGTGATGTCGTATGTCACATGACAGTGTAAAGGTGGTAGATGTAGTACGTCTCATTCATAACTCTGAAGTAGTACTTTTCAACATTACATTGTATGTACATTTTAACTACCGTTAACGTGATCTTGCGCTGGCTGTGTATTTGTTGTGCTTCTTTGCGCCATGAAGAACCAGGCAACGTTTCGTCCAAATTTTGTCTACATGAAAATGAAGATGAAGAAATCTGGTAAGTGGTTTGAGGGACGTCATTAGCAAGTGCAGCACAATGTTCCTTTAGCTCTGCTAGCAGAAGCCACAGATCGAGACTTGCTACAACAGGTGTCAGTAGTTTTTGGCATCCCAAAATCAGCTTGTAGTTATCTATCAGTCGACAATCTTTTCTGATTGCAAATCATGCGCATTCCACATTTTCAGCTGTTCTGCTAGCCGCAAGACCGCAGAATTCTCGACCATCTTTGAAGCCTTTGTGTTTTGTATCACTTTAATTTGATGGGAAGATTATTTCACCGTCTTGTGCCGGAACAGAAAAAAGTCTTGAGGCCGACCTACCTTTCGTCTTAGTGTTACAGGTTTAGCGGTGCTGAGCAGTGCAGCTCATACTACTGAAGATGATTTAATTAATTTGTGTGTGTGTGTGAAGTAAAATGAAATCCGTGACTACAATGTGCTATGTTAGTTTGATAAATTATTGTCGGAGGATAAGCAGAAGATACAAACAAGCCTCATAATCTGATATTATGCGTTATGAAAAAGCAGCCGCATTAGAAGTGCAGTTGATGGTTCATACCAAAAACATCTTCATACCATTCCACCCCCTTGTTTTTCTCTTCAATAGATGACTGTCTGTACTGTGTCTAAGACCTTTAATGTTAAAGTTTAGCACTCTCTTTTTGTTTTTATTGGGCGTTTGGTATGCTGTGTTTAAAGATTCCTAGTATGTAAAGGTCATGGCTTCAAAACCTGCCTAGCAAACATTTCTAAATTAATGTAGTGCGCTGGGCTTTTTGTAACACTTCTCTGGTATTAGCGTATCAGTGTCAGCTGAATGAGGCACACACAGAGTCAAAAGGCAAAAAAAAAAACAGATGACATTAGCGTTTTCAACCCGTTAATCATTACTATTTGTCTCACAATCTGTGCACGGTTTGTGCCTAGTTGCTAAAAGTGTTATTAGCAGAACTATTCCAACCACTTCTGATGTTGTTCTATATCTATGTATATATATATACACACACACTGAAGTCTTTAGACATTTCTCCAGCATATTTCCAGCAGGCTCCCAGGTCTTCCACTCCACTTATAACACACCATGTCTTCGTGGAACTCATATGGGCTTTGAGCACAGCGGCATTGTCATGCTGGAACAGTGTTTGGATCTTTTAGTAGTGCAGCGACATGCCTGTGAGTGCTTTTAACTTTGTGCCTGTCTGGGGAAGACACACTAATGTGGGTGGGCTGGTAAGGTGTCCGCAAACGTTTGCCTATAAACCATACATAAATAGCTGAGGGAAAGTTTTCTACACTGCGGTGTGACACTGTAATTAGCATTTACAAGCAGTCACAGGGTTGCAGCCTAAAGCACAGCATGTCTCAGAGGTGATACCACACATAGACTATGCTAGTCCTGTGCCAGGCGCTCTTTAACCTGTCACAGCAAAAGAGATGCCTCATAATCAGACCACTTCCTCCTGCCTGTGCTTCACTGAGGACTTCTGTGATGTGATAGAAACCACTTCCTGTTATGGCTGCTATCATCAGTAACCTGTTTCTGTGTGTTCGTCGAAGTTGTGTCAGAAAGTGTTTGTGAATTCAGAACAGGATCAAATGAGGGATAACTTTTTTTGCATAGTAAAGCTTTTTCCCCCAGATTGTTGTTTTCAGTTTGTTTACTCAGATGCACATCTAATACCGTTAAGTTTTGCACAGTAATAGAGCTGTAATAATGTTTATGTAAGATCAACCAAGTCATGACAAATCAGTAGTTCAGTAATGGATGTAGTGTGTTTAATCACGTTATTGTCCACTAACAGCAGGTGTGAGAAACATAATTAACCAATTAATCTTCCTTGCTGATGATTACTAACCAGCTCATGAGGATAAATAATGCGTATGTGTAGTGAAGTAATCAAGGATTTTATTGCATGAAGAGAAGTAAAAATCTAGTTTAATCTAGTAGAGAATTCGCTTTGTTTTATGGTTGCTATGTTCACAAAAGGGGTAGCAGTGGCATGCTGTCCTGTTTACTCTTTTTTATCAGTCATAGTTACACAAGCCAGTGCATGCAGAAAAACATTATTCATCTATGTGTGTGTGTGTATGTGTGTGTATGTGTGTTACATTGGGTTTTGATGCTCGAGAAAATGAACTGCACTAGTTTTTTAGTCCCCACGCTTCTGGATTGGTGGCTGTCGTATAATAGAAGCCGTGTGTGAGACTTGACTAAGGTTAATTCTTTGGCAGTGAATTAGTAGGAAATACAAGATGTAGGGCCATGTTAATATTAAATTGGTGGGTAGTAGAGCAGAAGCGCATGTTTGCAAAATGTGTTGTCTCAAGATAATTGCACAACTGGTTTTATTTGGTATTATGAGTCTGACTATACAGTCTGATCATCTATTGATTTATGTATAATTTTAATGATAGGAATATTCTAATAGTGAGAGACAACAAAAACATCCATAAAAACACATCATAAATTGATTTGCATTTCAATGAGTGAAATAAGTATTCCCCTTCGCAAAACATGACTTAGTACTTGATAGCAAAACCCTTGTTAGCCCCCACAAAGGTCAGACTTTCTTGTATTTGGCCACCAGGTTTGCAGATCCTCTTCAAGTAATTAAGGTTTTGAGGCTGGCAACTCAAACTTTCAGCTCCCTCCACATATTATTTATAGGATTATGGTCTGGAGACTGGCTAGGCCACTCCAGGACCTTAATGTGCTTCTTCTTGAGTCACTCCTTTGTTCCCCTGGCCGTGTGTTTTTGTGTGGTCATTGTCATGCTGGAATATCCATTCATGGCTCATTTACAATGCTGAGGGAAAGAGGATCTCACCCAAGATTTGACGGTACATGGCCCGGTCCATAGTCCCTTTGATGCTGTGTAGTTGTCCTGTCCCCTTATCAGCAAAATCTCCACATTTGATGACGGGGTTGGTGTTCTTGCAGTCATAGGCAGCATTCATCCTCTTTCTAACACTGTGAATTAAGTTAATGCTAAAGAGCTTGATTTTGTTCTCAACACTTTCACCCAGTTCTCCTATGAATTATTCCGATGTTTTACATGTGCTTTTTTAAGCCGGATTTTAGCCCTTCACAGTAAAGTGTGTTACCACAGTCCGCATGGAGCCCCAGACCAAGGGAGATTGACAGTTATTTTGTGGTTCTTTAATTTGCGAATAGTAGCACCAACAGTTGTCAGCTTTTCACCAAGCTGCTTGGCCACCAAGCTTTTTGGTCTTATCCATGGTGAAAAGTTTAAAATTTCTGCTTGCTTCTGTGGACAGGTGTCTTTTATACAGGTAACAAGCTGAGATTAGGAGCACTTCCTTTAAGAGAGTCTCTTTAGGAGAGCCCCCTATAAGAGAGTTCCTTTAAAAGAGTCTGTTTAAGAAAGTTCTGCTAAGACACCTGGGAGCCAGAAATCTTGCAAATTGATAGAGGATCAAATACTTATTTTAATAATTAAAATGCAATTCAATTCATACCTTTTTTAAGAAATACCATAGAAAGGTTGAACTAATCGTTTCATTGTCTGTGGACAAACGTACAAAATCAAAATTTCTCACAAGGCAGCTCTGTCCGAGATCTTTTGTCATGCACCAGAAGGTCAGGTTCTGTTGTTTGGTGACACCTTTGAGCTTGCCATTTAATTGTCTGTGCCATTCCAGGTAAACTAGAATTCTGGTTATTCAGATAACGCCTGTGATTGCATTACTTATGTGTAAATATTAGGTTAACTTAATGTAACCACACACCTTCTGAGGATGTTTTTATTGCAACACCAACACAAGTGTTGATTCATTTTCCACAACAGCATCTCCAGGCAGTTATGACGTCAAAACAGAATCATTTATCAACTTCTCCTCACAGTCAGATTGAATGTTACATTCAGTGGAAAAAAATTGCAAGTTGATCAGCTTGCTGGACTAAGCAGATGTTTAGTCAGTGCATAGTATAAGCAGTAGCTAAGATTGCCGGGTGAAAAGTGAACAGTATTTTAACATCATAAAGCTTTCCGTCACATTAGTATTAAAACTAGTATTTTGTTTCCCAGCAGAAAAGAGTCAAGAAACTATGTGTTTCCTAGGTGTTAGTCACTTGTCTTAATCCGTTTTATCAGTTAAGGTTTGTGTTAATGCATCTGTTCTAAGAAATTAGCATTTCTATAGCAACAGCTCATTAATATAGACTTACAATTGTTGTTTATTTAATAAGAACACACACCAGACAGCTTCATTTTTTGTTCAAATTAATAGGCTAAGTTTACTTTCTAACCAGAAAAGGTTTTCTTGCCATGGGGTCGGACTTCAGGACTTTTTTTTCTGCTATTACCAGAATTTTTTTTAAGGTTTTAGAAACTGGAATAAGTGCTAACATAAAATTTTGTCATAAATGTTCCGCAACATCCAATCTGGCTAGTTTTTTGAAATATTTAACTGTTTGGGCCATGACAAAAAAAAAATAGTTCCTCCGTCGCCCCAATCAAATCACAGCTATCTTGTGGCTTGTCGACTGGCTTCTTGTGTCTTGCAAAAAGCATGTTAGCCTTCATGGTAGCACCATTTGAGAGGAAGATCAGGCTGATGGCAGAAAATGGCAGGTCACCAAAACAGGAAGAAATGAAGTAAGGGTTTATTATTGACAAAAGTGCTGTGATAGAATAGGGTTAGAAATGAAACACTGCTGCGGTAGGAAATTGTTATCTGATATGTGGTGAAATATTCATACGAGTGTGGATGCAGGCGCAGGTATACAGAGTTTTACTGAACGAGGTAAAGACAAATCGAGAATCAATGTCAAGGTGTAAAGGTTAAGCGATCAACAATCACAATCAGCAAGACACAATATGTACTTTGTAAACTAAAGTTGTAGCAAGGCTGCTTATGAGTGTGTGTGATGAGTAATCAGGTAAACGTGGAAGTCGAGTGTTAGTAATGGCTGTTAATGCTAATTCTTAGTGCCCATGTTTTTAGGTCATAATGTATTCGTGGAAGTTGGAGTTTAACTCTGACACTGACATTAGTATGGCGTTTACACATTGCGTTACTTCATCAGATGCTTTATTCTAACTAGTCAATTAATGTGGAATATTTGTTATATTTAACTAACGTTATTATTATTAAACCAACCTTAGCAATCATCCCTATTAGTGTTAAAATTATATTCATACTATGTGCAATTTAGAGTAAAAATGTTACATTTACATTTCTTTGCATGTGCAAAACCAAATATTCAAGTAAAAAAAAAAATCTTTGGTCAATTTCATTGCAAGCCTCCAAAGAAATACAAGATTAATAAATGGCCTAAATATAAAAGCACTTTGTAAACATAATTTATTATATACTAAAGGTCAGAATGAAGCTGCCAGAATGCTCGAGATGATATTTTTTTGGGCTGCTGTGTAAATCTTGGTTCTGCTTTGAAGATTAATATTCATCATGGACAGGATGGAATTTTAGGTAAACATCCAGGGTCACTCTCCTAATGTTAGCTTCAGGTTAAAATAAGTTTATTAAAAACTGCATGGGATTCATTCTAAAAAAAAATAATGTTTTGTAGAAGAGATAGCATGCTCAGACAGCTTAGTGTCTATAAAACAGAAGTCTGGAAAATTTTCCTTATATTACTTTATGTGAACAATGATTTAAACTACAATTCTGTAAAAAAAAATAATAAAACTGACAGCCTAATTAAAGGCATCATTTATAATATAATCAAAGTTACACTTAAATAGGTGATTGTCTTTAGAAACATTTTTTGTTCTACTGGTTAAAAAGTCTCTTCACATTCCGATAGTAATTTTTTAGTGGTCTAAATGTATTTATATGTAATTAAATTATCTCATAAAGTTGTAGGACCAAACAATTTTAATAGGCTTTCCTACCTACTTGTCAACACATGTAAGTGCAGGCAGGATTTGGGTGTTGCGTTTTTTTACCACGGGACTTAGAGTCTAAACAACGATGCCATAGTTACAGTATTTCTTTTGGATGGGTAGGAATATGGCAGCGGTTAAGTGTAGGGGTGCCTTGTAAAAAAATATTTCAGACTTTTGTAAAATGCTCAAATGTGTATAAAAGATTGTGACTGAAATATTACCTAAATCCAAAAAGTCTTGTCTGCTTGCAAAGCCATGGTTAACACCATGCTGGGTCCACAAGCTGTCAAAAAAAAGTCCTCATACATCAAACGCAGGGAAGTGGTATTAAAAAAAAGATCTACGGCTAAAGCTACATCACGTGTCAGCAAAACACAATCAGAGAAAATGTTTGAACATTACTGAGTAAACATTAGCGGTATACTTGCCAATTCTGTGTCCAGATGACTTTAGCATCATCAGGCAAAAAGGCAAACTCTTGGGTGCTGTAGTTTAATTGTATTTTCCCATCCATTTATCTTCAATCTTTCTCTCCTTCCTTTTATCTTCTCTTTTATTTTTTTCCTTCCTACCTTTCTTTCCTTTTTTATTTTATTTTTTCTTCCTTCCTTTCGTTCCTTTCTTCTATACTTTTATTCATCTATCCATCCATCCTTCTCTCTTTCCTCTCTTTCCTTTCTTTCTTCCTTTCTTACTTACATCCCTCCTTCTTTTCATCTTCCAATTCATACATACATACATACATACATACATACATACATACATACATACATTGATCCATCAATTAATCAATCCATAAATCCCTTCATCCCTCCATCCAACCATCTATTTATCCATTTATGTATCCATTTATACATCCATTAGACAATACATTTATTCATTCGTCCCTCTGTCTATCTAATTTTTCTCCCGCTTGTGTTACACGGCTCATGAGGCAGCTGGAGTCTAGCCCAGAGGACTTGGGGCACAAGATAAGGGACATCATAGATAAGGTCCTAACTTGTTAAATGCTACCAAAGTATACACACACTATGGTTACTTTAGACATGCCAGCCAGCCCACAGCACGTCCATACACTGAAGGATGGAAACCCCCTAAGGGTGGGAAAACTCCAGACACTTTATTATTTTTCTTGTTGATTTAATAATAACAGCGAAGAAACATTAGGGCTCATTTAAGGTGCAAATAACTTTTCATTCATGTAGACAAACAATCTGACATTCATTTCTGTTCAAATTGAAACCAGAATAACTTCATTTAGCACCAGTCACTTGATGCCTTAAGGCCAAACAAAGTTAAGTGTTCCTTATAGCTGAATTATCCACGCGGAGCAACAGTATTAATGAACTGTAATGAGTAACTCTGTGTTGAGGAACTCGCATCAAATGAAGTTTGCTTTGACCATCTATTGTTTATCATTTACATATTTACGCTGGTGTTTTTGGATGCACACAATGTTAAACCTTTTTGGTATTTTTAAATTGTATAAATGAAACTATTTAAAAGAAAGGACGATGATAGAAGTCTAGCTCATGTGTTCCTCTAGGTACCAGAAGTGCTATAAAGCCACATGGGCTAAACTTTTGACACATCTGATACTTCAAGGTTTATATAACTAATATGTTAGCTCTCTAATCACTGTTAGCATTTTTGGATAAGGAAATACTATCGATAAGTACTAAATAATAACAAAAACGTATTCAATATACAGTTAAACATTTTTTTACAGTCAGTTAAAATCAGTTTTATAGGCCAGAATATTAAAAGTTTTGGACAATATTGCTTTATTTACGTAAACATTTACAACATTAAGGCATCATGTATGTCCTCACGTGTTAAAGTCATCAAAATGTGATCGGCTCATGAAGTCGGACAAGTTTAGTAAGTACCCATCGAGTCATAAAATGTGATTGTCTGCTGATTACATTTACCGGATAAATTCCAGCATGCGCATCAAAAAAAACATGTAATTTTGTACCAGTTTATCATAAAGTGATGATTTTTATTCTCTTCGACTTGTATTAAAATGGTGCTTTATTTGCCAATGTTTTATGCGAGATTTGCATATAAGTTTTAATTCGCATCTTTGGATGAAAACAGAGCTTGTCTGCATGTGCCTGGTTGTGCAAGGTTTCCTCTTGGTTATTGGTTCACGTGTCTACACCTGCCTGGGAAAGTGTCTAAACATTATATTTCACATCTTTTTAATCTTTCAGAAGCAGATTTCTGCATAAGTGTTGACCTTATCTGTCCTCTGAGATTTATGTAGGTGTGGTGGTAGTTTAGAAGGTTAGGCCTCTAAGGGTTCAAGCCTTGCCCCTGTCAGGCCCCCAAGCAAGACCTTTAACAATTATTCTGTCTTTTTTTTATTTTTCCAAATTCAGAGGTACAATACAACAAAGTATCCAAGTCATTTATATCATTACTTGTACTTGTCACAGCTAAGGACAAAAGTCTAAAGGGGATCTTTTAAACGGCAGGGAAATCCACCCCGCTCCTCAGAGACATTTCCACCGAAAAGGGCTGTTAAATGTCTCTCAGATGAACAGGTCCAGGCCCGCTGCTGCTGATCAGCTCCAGTACTTTCCAACTCCCTCTTGAGACATGTTTCAGCTAAATTTAGCTCTTTAACTCGTTCAGTAGAACTGTGCCTTGTCTTTCAAGGCATGTATAAACGGTGTGGTTATAGAACACTGTGATCTCTGCTACATCTGGGTTTATCTAAACCTGGGGTTTTGATACATACTTGATGTATTAAAATAAAAATAAAAAACTTTTAGGCTTTATTTTTTATTTATCATGTTTGAATTTTTTTCTAAATCTAACTCCGTCTCTCATTATCTCTTATTATCACATCTCAGCAGATTGTGAAAGTCACTTGTAAAGTGAAAGTCAGACTTGGCAGAATTTGAACAATATTTTATTAACTAAATAACAGATCCATAACTGCCAGAGGAAGAATAGCACAAGTGTTGAAAGAATGTGGGTAGGATGGTTTGCATGAATGCTGCACAACCCAAAAATTTGAGACAAAAACGGGACACGCTATTTAATGTATCCTGAATGATCTGAATCTGTTTCCCTAATTTTGCCTTTAGACTTAACCTTCTATTTATGTAGCTTTCTTCCATCACATATTCCATTTCATTTCCATTTCAGTCGGTTTGGTTATTATTACAGGCTATTTTGGCAAAAGGAGCTAAGGTTTGGCAATAGAGCCTGCAGCTAGGGAAGCTGCTTAAATGAGTCCAGATAATTAGCTGTGTAAAGGACAATCTAGTTAATGACATAGTCACTTCCTGTTTTAAAAAAGCAACTTGAAGAAGTGACAACTGGATTGGATTGGGATGGAAACTTTGCAGCAAGTTGGACTAAGCAGAGCCTTGTGTTTAAAAGTAGTTGAAGAATTGGAAACTGCTGATGGTGAAACAAAAGATAATTTTGTGTTTTAAGGGACAAGGAAAGTTTTGTGGCTGGTCAGAGCATCTAAATTAGCTTCCCAGATCATAGGTTTTTAACCCTATATATTTATGTTTCAATAGAATTAATGCTATACACACTTTTTGTGGCAAAATATTACGTGAATGATGTTATTTCGTACACCGATTTGAGCAATGGTGTGGTCTGACATTTGTAGTGCTGATGATTGAATTTAGTGGCTTTTATATATCATGTAAATTTATTTTGTTTCTGTTATGGTGCTTTAAGCTAAATCACAAACTAGCTAGTGTTTTTTTCTGATCATTTAACACACCAGTAAAATGTAAAAAAATCCAGTTAAATGTATCCAGTCAGTGAGCATAGTAAGCGTCAAATCCTGATAGCAATGCATTGTGGGATTTTATTTTACAGAATTTTAAAAACTTTTTACAATTAACACAGACTTTAAAATGACCGACTACCTGATTAAAATCTTAGGAAGCTGATTAAGACACACCGACTTTTTTTTTCTAATGCTAATATTTTTAACGCAAATTTTGCTAACCTTAATATAAACCTGTTGACCTACAAAATCAAACCATATCCTGAACTCTCAAGTTTTAATGCTCCTTACTTTAATATATGTGTACTTGGCTTCTAAGTTGCACTGTACTAACAGAGTATTTAATAGGAGTTAATGAAGAATAATTACATTTACAGAATTTGGCAGATGTCCTTATCCAGAGAGACGTATAAAAATGCTTTAAAATGATTATGATTTAAATAAGGGAAGCACGGTGGCTTAGTTAGCACTGTTGCCTCACAGCAAGAGGCCCGGGTTGATTCCCAGCCAGGGGGTCTTTCTGTGTGGAGTTTGCATGTTCTCCCCGTGCTTGCGTGGGTTTACTCCGGGTACTACGGTTTCCTCCCACAGTCCAAAAACATGTACGTTAGGTTGATTGGTGATTCTAAATTGACCATAGGAGTGAGTGAGTGAGTGTGTGTATGTGTGGCCCTGTGATGGACTGGCGGCCTGTCCAGGGAGTACCCGTCCTGCCCTTCGCCCTTGCAGAGGCGGCTGGGATGGGCTCCAGCAGATCCCTGTGACCCCGAATTAGAGAATAAGCGGGTATAGAAAATGAATGAATGATTCAAATAAAGGGCAATAAAGTAGAATCTGCATTTACATTTATGTCCCTGTTGCATTATTATATGTCAAATTTCACAGTTGTGCTTGATAGTCCCCATATAAGCAATCACTCAGTACATTAATAATAAGAAGGATTATCTTTTTGTGGAAGTATTTTTGTTTTTATCCAGCCTACCAGGGTCACATTCTCATAAAAAGTAAAAACAAATATCTTTTTTGTTTAATATTAAATGGCTTAGTGGTTAGGACGGTTGCCTTACAGCAAGAAGGCCTGGGTTCGATTCGCAGGCAGGAACTTTCTGTGTGGAGTTCGCATGTTCTCCCCGTGCTTGCGTGGGTTTCCTCCCACAGTCCAAAAACATGTTTGTTAGGTTGATTGGTGATTATAAATTACCCATAGGAGTGAGTGTGAGTGTGTGTGTGGCCCTGTGATGGACTGGTGGTCTGTCCAGGGTGTACCCCTTCTGCCTTTCACCCTTTCAGAGATAGCTGGGATAGACTCTAGCAGATCCCCGTGACCCTGAATTAGTTTATAAGCGGGTATAGAAAATGGATGGATGGATGAATTAAATATAGAAATATAAAAAAAAAATATTTTTTGCCCCAAGTGCTTGTACATAATTTTCAAAGCATTATTTTTAATCACTAAAATTATGTGTAAACAGAAGTAATAACGTCCTACACTGAAAGCCACCAGTGTTCTGAATATTTTCATATCATAATAGTGGCAATAAAACAAATAAATTATTCATTTGTTTTTACTTATTGAAAACGTCTGATAAGTTAATTTTTTATTTTGTTGCTGCACTGTTAAAGAGAATTTATTTTAATGTTATTAACCTATTGCAATGTCTAAAGCTTTAATAATGTAAAATAAAAAACACACGATAACCTCTAATTTCCTACTTAATTGAGTGCTTTTAATTTTAAATACGTCTTTTATATATATTCATGCTGTGTGAATTTGCCAACAGAAAGCTAACAGGGAACCTCAGAGAAAACAGTCTTTGTGTCTGCTCAGCTGTTGCTGGAGTCCAAGTCACTTAGAATGTCGAGCACTAGGAGGACAGCTGCGGATTTGTTCATATTTCTATCCAGTCTAAATTCCCATCTTTGAATTTACACAGTGAATCATATCCTAGAATCTAAAGTCAATCATATGTCAGTGATTATTCTGGCATGTGATTGAGAACCTTGTGCTTTTGAGTTCCCCTTATCAGCAGGTGCTAGTCGAAATATATTGGCGCTGCCTTTACAATGGAAGGTACCGTTATTTCTCTTGAGTTTCACTTCTGAAATTTTCATTTCCTACTGTTGTTAAATTCATGCTGGCTGTGGAAGGAGTTGTTTATGGATTGATAGTTTTGGGTTATAGACTAACTTTCTGCTTTGTAAAAGGTCAGGAATCAAGTTTGCCTTGTCTAAACCAGCTGATTCGGCTTTATATAATTGTTCAAATGAAACATTCCTTAAGGGGCTCCTTTAAAGCCTTTGGACCTACACAATCGGCCTTCAATCCCTTCCAGTGCCTCTTCCCTCGTGGGGTTAATCCTTAACAACTCAGTAAAGTACAGACACACATACATGTGTTTTTCTAGTGGATATAATTATGGTGTAGGTGGAGTTGCTAGACACCAGTCAGAGCATGTCCATTTACACCTCTTAGTTATTTCCACCTTTCACTTACAGATCTCTGGGATCTGTTCCTTTCCCCTGAGACACTTATTAGTGCCTGTGGATAGGAGATGAGTCAGAACAGAACATTTCAGAACAGAACGTTTCTGTGTCTGGCAGATAGCTTAAGTCTTTCTAACATCTTTTTCTTTATATGAAGTTTTAACTTTTAATTGAGTTATGAGATTTTTGTACACATTCGCAGTTTGTCTTTCACGTCTATATAATAACTAACCAACAAGAAATAACGTACACGCTGCTGGAGGTCTACCATTTAAGAAGTTAGACAGCAGCAATGGCAAGAACGGAAGCAGTGATGAGAGGAAATGTGCTTCACTTTAAGTGACATGGCATTTCCTGGTTGCTTAACAGAAGCAGAGAGACAAAAAAGAAAGTCAAAGAAGAGCGAGCGACAGAGAGAGAGACAGAGGAGTTAAAGTTTGTATGAGGTAGAACAGAGGAATGTGCCGGAAGACATGAGTAGGAATAAATGTTCCTGAGAGTCAGAGCTGTAGTGCGTCTGAAGAGACCGGGGTTCCAGTGCCCCCTTCAACCTTCTTCAACTGCCATGAGACATGGACTGGCCCCAAACAGAACACCAACTGGTAAACGTCAGCCCTTCTAATTTTCCTAAGGATGCAAAATAGCTTTTAACATAGTGCTTTTTAGATCTTATTGTGTTTTTTCTAGAGCGCATGACTCGATTGTGGTGAGGTTGATGATGAACTTCCTTTATACACCACTCAAACTGTATTACAGCATCTACACATGGCATTTCTTTCCACTTTAAATGCTTTCAAGTTGTTGGACTATGACTCAGTTTCACACTTTAATAAAAGATGCCATTTAACATCTGGTCACGCAAGTTGATGCCATCTTGCGATAACGTTGTTATACAAAGTAATGATGATAGTAGGCTGGTACAGGAATGCTGCATGATGTTGTGAAATGCTTTAATTAGTATTAAATTAGATTACAGTGACTATTTGACAAAGAGATAAGATCTGTAATCCATGTGAAAATATTGTAGTTTTTGAATTATCCTTTCTCACCGAAAGCTGTTTTTTATGAAGTTCTACGAATTGTATGATCCAGATTTCAATGTGAGTAAGTCGGTTTTGATTAGTCAATCAGGGAAAATAATAAACGTCTTTTCATCACATCTTCAAGTTTTTGCACAAGATTGTGTCTGATGTAACCGAGCGATTGTGTATATTCCTAACCGTTATCCGAAACCCTTTCAAGACAACTCTAGGTTCTCACGTTGTGCAGAACCAGTGACATCACACTGAAGCACCGTCTGCAACATCCTGTTTCACCAGCAACAACTCTAGCAAACTTGGAAGCTCATGTAGTGTGAAACTCCACACACTGTGGCTTCACAACTTAATACACAAACATCTCCACATGACAACATTGTTAAGGATCATTGTTAAAGAGAAAGGAAATCATGTTTCACTCTTTGCTGGCACTGTTCATTATTTGCATTGCAGAAATTACTAACGTTTCACTGCCGAAACTTTTAATGTTAAACGTTGTGGTTGGTAGGCTAATTTGTTTTCCCAGAATTTATTAAGAATTATTTGAAGGAAGTGGTAGCTCAGTGGTTATGGTGTTAGCCTGCTGATTGGAAGACCATGTTTTCAATTCGCATGACCGTTAAGGTGCCACAGATGAGCAACTGTTTAGTGGGATTGAAAATAAGATAAGTGTGAGGTGCTCTGGTTAAAGGCGTCTGCTAAATTCCAGAAAAATAAATGTACACGGTAAAGTTTGCTACGAAAGTTTTCAGCATATTTTAAAAACGTTCTCCCAAAGGGAAACTCTCTGCTGTGTCATTCGAAAACATAGGGTTTCCCTTTGAAAGAGCGTCTTTAGAATATCTTCTTGTTTTGCGAGTGTGTGTTTCAGTTGCATGTTAATTATTTAGTGCTGTAACCTAAAGCTTGGAACGGTCAGAAAGGAGGGAACGGGGGTGTTGATCCACATTACAGGTGAACAAATTAGGCCAATCAATCCATGACAGCGTAGAACTAAGATAAAAGCAGTTTCAGACAATAATCCTGTAAAGAAAACTTTATTGCAGCTGAATTGAGATTTAAAACCAGTTATCATCTACAGTATTCATAGAAACATCTATGGTAACCCTCGTTCCCTGATGGAGGAACACTAGGAGTTACATTAGTGTCGTCAATCGACACAACGTCAAAGTAAACGACAGATAGGGATGGGTTCTTTTTCCACATAACTTGAGCTAATGGTCCATTTATAATATACAAAATTGTCATTGTTTCAAGCACAGTGTGATTAATCATTAGGGTAACTTCCTACAACAGTCTATGTAATGTAATATTTTATTTTCTTTATCCTGCAGAAAGATGTTAGCTACCTGAAGCAGTGCCTTGAAGATTTTGTGGCGTCCTTCAAGAAGGTCATCGATGTCCAGTCGCTGGAGCCACGCCGGTAAGACAGTCATATACAGACTAATGTAAAGCATCAGGAGAATGCATGTCAGTGCAGCCATGAATCTTAGTCATGGCATAGCAGTTTTTTACCGGAATATACAGTATGCCCCTTTATCAGTTTTTAACAAAGATAATTGTCTTTTAATTAAGTCTTTTTTAGACTAATGATCTATAAGGTTTGTACCAAGAAACCATAAAACCGTAAAAATAATAGTCATAGACCTTAAAATACTGTGTGTAAATCAAAATTTTAAAATGAGACAATTGAAAATGATTAACTCTCTTGTCTGGAGATTACATAGCCATTCAATATCGAAACGCTAGGAGACCTAAATTGGTGGAATTCTGTTGTGTTTCAGATTGATTTTGTTGTGTTTTGGCTTGATGCTGTTGTGTTTCAATTTGATTCTGTTTTGCTTTTTGGCCTCGATGCTGTTGTGTTTCGGCTTGACGCTGTTGTGTTTCGGCTTGATTTTGTTGTGTTTCGGCTTGATTTTGTTGTGTTTCGGCTTGGCAATTGGAAGGTCATGTGTTTAAATCCCAGTTACCACCTAGTTACCAATCCTGGGCCCCTTAACTTTAATTGCTGTTTTTTAACTATTGTATAAAAAATGAGATATAATGTAAGTCTGAAAAAAATTCCCAGATAGTTAGCTTTATCGATTATTTTACCCAGTTCTACTGTTCTACTGTAAGAGTTAATTTACACCTCAACATTATCGCTTAAACAGCTAGTTTGATTATTTAATGTCTTAAATGCTGCATCTCGAGTCATACAGTAATTCCTGTTCCCATGTCTGCAGTCTGGAGGAATGGAATGCCGAGGTGCCTGTGGTGCCACGAGATTTTCTCGTGTTCCTGGAAACACAGCTGTCGCACAGCGTCCTGCACCTGTCCGGTCAGGAGCCCAACAACAGCATGCCCCACCCATTGCTCCTCATCAAGTTCTTCATCATTATCTGCAGGCAAGGGCTCTCTAGTGTATTTACCATCTAATTGTTGACGCAAGGTCACAAGATCTAGTCCAGTTAAATTAAGACATTCTTTTCTACATTAGTCCTACAGCTAAATGAGGTCCACATAAAATAAAAAAACTTTCCATATTTACTGTGTCTACGTTTTGTCTGTAAAGAGCATGCAACACTTACTGTTATGCAAAACAATTAAGAATTTGATAAAAAAAATATTAAGTAACGTGAAGTAGTGCGTCCTGTACTGTACACGGAGTTCAGTACTCAATCCAGTGCACCTTTTCCGTCTCGACTCCGGAATAAGGAACTGGTTCATTTTTTTCTTGTTTAATGAGTCATATTAAAGTGTCCATTGCTAAATGCAGCATTACTTTAACAGTAAATGTGAACTTGAGATAATTATAATGAATTTGCAATGAGTTTGTTAGGATGGGAAATAGACGTTATCTTCAAGTTTTTCTGCAGATGAAATAAAAATGACTTGGCCATGTTGGTTATATTTTATTTAATGTTAGCTTGGGCTTTGTTTGCCGAACTGGTTTGGCAAACAGTGGGTAAGAACTGGTTTGGCAAACAAAGGGTAGGAAAAAGTGTTTGAACTAAGTGGGAATGACCTTGCAGGAACATGGAGAATCTCGACCTGGACAAGACCCCCGGCTTTGTGCTTGAAACCATCAAGCTGTTAAACTACTGTCTGAATCAGGTACACACTTATTAGTATGCAACAATAAGTTTACAACAGATATTGCTATATAAATATCTAAATATATCTAAATATATATAGAAATTTAGTTTTTATTAATATTCGGTCCGTTTGATGACCGCTTTTTTTATTTGAATGTTACTAAAACACATTTTTATTCATGTATTTATTTAATAATATATGTGAATATTTAATATTACTTTTAGAACAAAGGTAAAAACTTTTTAAGTTGTTTCTTGAGACACTTGACCCATTTACAAAAAGTATGTAAATTGGCGTTTAAAAGACGTGGAATGTGGGTGTGGCATGTTTGGGTGTGTTCCAGATAAAGGAAAAGCCTGAGGAGCAAAGCAGTCTGCAGTTTGTTGTTCAGCACTGCCTTCTCCTTTGTGAAAACCTCTTTGACCCTTATCAGACATGGAGGAGACGGCAGGCAGGGTGAGTGTGTGTGTGTGTGTGAGAAGGGTATTAACCCACATCCAAAATGCGTGGGAGATGTGTGACATGATGCATGCAAACACACAGACCCATACGTTGTACAATGTTTTTGTCAACTCAACACACAATACAAGTGGCTTGTGACATCTTGTTATTCCTTTTGTGTGTATCTCAGTGAGGAGGTCAGTATGCTAGAAAGGAGCAAATATAAGTTCCACCCTCTCACCCTGCCAGAAGAGCTACCAGCATTCTTTCATGGTATGCCACACGCTTTTCTACCTGCCTTTCCTTTAACACACTTGTAATTCACATCCTGTTTAGATCTGTATCATTTTTATCTAATAACATTTGTGTACTTATCAGACAGTTGCTTGATTGTTTCAACTTCTGTTATTTCTTGATATTAAAACATAAAATGTAGGATTAAAAAAAAAAAAAAAGACATTTTTTATACAGATGTTTCACCCCCTTGGTCTTAGGATCTGGAATGTTTTTTAATAGCAGATACACAATTGCCTGCTGATCCTAAAAATATGCAGCAGCACCACCTTTAATCTGTGTGCAGTTCAATAACACTCATATAGATACATATAACAGGTCATTAAAGATATAATAATTTTATTACTGTACATTTTTGGCATATTTTGGTCAAAATAACTTACTTACTAATTAATATTTACATCGATCCCTTTCCTTTAATGCGTCTGGTACATTACAGTGATTACATATACATATGTGGCTTCTCCGCTCAGAGTAGAATCCTGTGCATGCAGTTTTGTCAATTGTAGCAGTTTTCCTGACTAAGCAAGTTGCAGTGTAAATAGAAGCACCACTGCAAAATGTTGGCTTTTTTTGGCTGCAACTTACAAATACACTCCATTAAATCTTGGAGAAACTGATATGAACATATAACATCACCTCCCAAAGCTGTAGAAGAAGCTGATGACCAGCCCGGAAATGTTGTATATTTTGCTTTACTTTTACAATCCTTTGATTGTGTGTGTGTGTGTGCG
The DNA here is from genome assembly GCA_005784505.1 of Bagarius yarrelli. NCBI lineage: Eukaryota > Metazoa > Chordata > Actinopteri > Siluriformes > Sisoridae > Bagarius > Bagarius yarrelli. Next base: position 501,879 of record VCAZ01000195.1, on the reverse strand, counting down.
TGTAGATTGCCTGCAGGAGAGCGAGCGAATTCCCAATGCTCTGCTGCTGCGTCTGGTGCATCTACAGGGTGCTGTCACCAGCGGGTGCAAAGTAAGCCACCTTTTCACACCTCCTGCTTGATGTTTCCTGAAATTTGCACTGACCTGCTGTGTGTGTGTGTGTGTGCAGAAAAATGGCTTGCTCTCGATCACACCCGAAGCCGTGGAGGATTTTATGTCAGTCCTGCGCTCCTGGTGCCTCCGTTCTGCTGAAGAAGATCAGTCCAAGGACCCGCAAGTTTTACGCCTGACTCTCCGCTGCCTGACCGCCATGATTCACCTTCTGCATTGCAGCAGCCCTGCTGAACGGCAGGTCGAAATGAAGACCGTGCTCAACAATTATTTCCAGCTGCTTAATTGGAACAGACCGCCAACGAGCAAGCAGGAAAACAGTCTAGCCTGGGAGGAGAGCATCATCACCCTGCAAACACACATGCTAAGTAAGAGAACTTACCGTTTATCATGCATCATTAATATTGTCAGTTAAAATGCTACGCTATCTGGATACCTGACCCTAACATTTATATGTATTTTTATTATTCTAGTCTCACCTTTACTCTTAAAGTAACCTCCACACTCCTTAAAAAGTAACTATCCACTGGATTTCGAAGTGTGACTATGGGAATATGCGCATTCAGCCTCAATAGTATTATGTGTAAAATGTAAATGATGTGAAAAATGTAAGGGAAATTTGTTTCTCCGCATATCCAATCTTAGTAAGTTGGGGTCAAAGTGCAGGGTCAGCTATGATACAACGCCCCTGAAGCAGGAAGGGTTAAGAATCTTGCTCATGGACCCAACAGTAGCTGGCTGGCGTTGACCATTTGAGCCACCCAAAATAAATAAATAATAATAAACCATAGTACACCATTTCAGGGCTTTGTGCATAGAGGCAGTGTTATGCTGGCACAGTGGGTTTTTTTTTTGTAAAGGGGAATCTTCACATATGCACCTGTGCTACAACATAATAGGACCTTCTAAACAGTCGTGTACTTGTTTTGGGGTAGACACACTTATGGGTGTGCTGGTAAGATGTCCACAAACTTTTCCTAGCTTTTCTAGCCTCTACATTTCTAACCTAAATCATTTTATATAAAATGTTAATTTCTTCTCGCTGTTTTTTTTTTGTTCTCCACCCTGCAGTTTTACTTAGGAACTGCTTTGACACTAAAAAAATAGATAATTATCCATTGATCCCCTCTGCTGTAATACAGGGTTCTATATATCTATAAGCAAATCAAGAGGTAAATTAAAACAGATGTTTTTTGTAGGCTATTTTATCTAATCACTTCTTCAGTGCCTCTCTGAACTGTTTTATTTTTTTAACTGTACACTGGCTGAAATAAAAATTTATAGTATAACATTTGGCTGCGGTTTTTCTACCAGACCAGAGAGGAAGAAATCGATTGTGTTTGCAATGCCTGGGCTTCTGTACATAAAAGATAAGATCAGATACAGGAGAAGTTTTAACATCCCTGTTAAAGTCACAAGCTTTCAGTTGAATAAAAAGTCACATTATGTTTCCCTCTTTTAATGCGACCATAGCAACCAGAAAGATTCAAGTGTGAAATGTAAACAAAAGAAAAAAAGAGCTTGGTTGCATAAGTATGTGCACCCCTCAACTAAGACCTTTTGTTTTTAGGTCAAGTCGTCACCTTTATTTCTATAGCAGCATTACAGAATCAAATACTAGAAAAGTGTGTCAATACAAAGACAATAGTAAACGCACACTTAAACACGTAGTTCAGTTTAACTAGCAAATTAAGAGTCCCCAACTAAGCAAGACAGAGGCGACAGCGGCAAAGAAACAAAACGTCGATGACAAAATAAGGAGAAAATCTTGGAAGAAACCAGGCTTAGTCAGGGGGCAAGTTCTTCCTGGGTTAGGATCTACACAATTGAGCAGTTTGACTTCACTTCTGGTTGACAAAATAGTCATGAATAAAGGACATTTGTTGGTAAAAGCTTTGTCTCTCACACTCTAACATCCAGACAAGATTTGAGTTTTGAGACTTGGTGAACCCTGAATGGGAAGGGCTGTATTTGGTTACATTTTGAGTTTTTAAAACAGAGTGCTTTAGCTACCTTTTCCCAACATTGTGCACTAGGACTTCAATCGCAGGGCTGTAAATGTTCTAACAGTGGGTTTTCCTGTAGACGCCATCCCAGAGATCCTGCAGTGTTCAGACCGACCTGTGCTACAGGCCATTTTTCTGAACAATAACTGCTTCGAGCACATTCTCCGGCTCATCCAAAACAGCAAGGTCAGTGTACACACTCTTACAGATGTAGCTCTGTGTACTGCACTCATCACACTCCTGTGCTGTAGGAAAAACTCCCGGATCACATGGTCCGGCAGGAAGGCAACACTATCATGTCTTTACTAAGCTGCTAGTACTTGTACCTATCCATATTCTGTCTGTGTTTCTGTCTATCTTATTGTCTGTTTTTACTTGGTAGCAAAGAATTTTATGCCACAACCGACAAGATAATCGATTCTATATCAAGGATTTTTGTTAGGGTTTTACATAGACTCACATTAAAATTATAACGATAAACAACATAAATCCCCCTAACATATAAATAATAACTTAATTGCCCTTTGTTCTTTCGTGTCCATAGTGTTTTTTATGGATTATCTCCACCTTTGCATTGCATTAAATGTGATGCGATTGGGGAAAATCACGATTATTACAGGTTAGGGTTAGGGAAAGCAAATGGTTGGGGAACGCAAATGAAAGCAAATGTGAAATTTGCTTTCAAGCCCTTTCCAAATCTGTTTGTAACAAAAGTTATTGTTATCTGATGTCGTCTGATCTCCATAATTTTCAGGAACATAATTTAAAAAGAAAATAGCAGGTTAAAAAAAAAGGCAATGTTTTAACCTGATTTGCATTTATATGGAATTAAAATCCTCAGTGCGTGTTAAACAACTCCCCCGTTCCTGTAGTCACTGACACAGACGGACGTTCTCTCAAAAGCAAACATGGCACAAAAAAAAAATAAGGGCATCTCCGGCTTTTGCGTTTATTGTATTTTTAGTTATTTTTTTTCTACAGTATTGTTCTGTTTTGCAATATATCGTTATACATTGTATCGTGATTATGATATTTATCGTATCGTGCGGTCCTTGCCAATACACAGCCCTAATGATAATGTAATAAAAACCCAATTTTGACATAAAAATTGACGTTCGACATTTATATTTTTTTATATTACTAAAAAGTCCCAGTGCAACATGTAACAGTTTTTAAGGATTTTATCACATATATTATTTGTTTTTACTGACAGGCAAATCAACTTAGCTTACACAATATGTACAGATAGATTCGATGTGTCTGTGTATATTAAAACAACAGACAGGAAGAAATAGAGTGTAAGTTGTGTGTATTTAAATATATTTTAACATTCTGTTATTTTACTATTCTGATTGGTGGTGTAGAAACACTGTAACCTCAGGATTAGGAAGATGTGTTTATTGTATCTGTTATGCCCATCTCTTCTTGTTTACCTCTTGTTTTTTTTAACTGTGGCTACGGCTCAACATGTTTTTCACTGTGTTTATTGTGTTTTTCATGTCTGCGTGTGTTTGTGTCTGTCCATATGTGTGTGTGTGTGTGTGTGTGTGTGTGTGTGCGCGCGTACCACAGCTCTATCAAAGCATCAGAGGTAAAACCGAGTATGAGGCTCAGTGTGACCTCACCATGCGTTTGCTCACAGAAGCTAAAGTGGAGCAGGTACTTCCCCCTGAGGGCCGTCCACAGGAAACTCACCCTTCTAATCACACAAACACACACTGTTTGCGCACATTTTTTTCCCTTATCAACAAATATCTCTCTGCATGTGCTCCTGTTGCACATGCAGACCTGCAAACATGCACACAGGAAAAACAAGAAGTAGTGTCTTGTTTTTTTCTTTGGTTTATCTATGAAGGGGGAAAGTAAATTGTTGGCGAGATTTTGTTCTGCTTGGGTGCATGGGTTTACTTTTGGTGTGTGTGATCTGTGTATAGCTGTGTCGCTATTTGTGTTTGCTTGCAAGCGGATCATGGGTTTTTTGCATGTCTTTTTCTTCTGTAACTGGGTTTGGTATGTGTTTGGTGTCGGGATTGTGGGTAATCATGCAATCTATTGTGTATGCAGGAATTTTGACTGGTGTGTGTATTTGTTTGTGTTTGGGTATGCATGTATTTAGCTTTACAAAATATCCAAGTCATATAAAATGAGGAATATATGATCTTTTTGAAGTCAGGTCTAATATATCTCAAACTGGACACGTTCATAAAGTTCCAGTCTGTTTCCTAAATTTCCAGCGCATATAAACCGGAATTTATCCTTGATAATTCCTATTTGTAATTACCTAAAAAAAATGTATCTGCTAAATTAATATGATTTTTAGTATGATAAATGAGAATTTATGCATGTCATTATTTATAGGGAAGTGGTAGCTCTGCGGTTAAGGTGTTCGACTGCTAATCAGAAGGTCAGGAGTTTAGTTCCTAGCCCGAGCATGCTTTTTAACTGCTTAGTTAGATAAAAAGAGAATCTAATCGTAACTCGTTATAGATAAGTGTGTCTGATTCATGCCAGAAATGTAAAATGTAAATCTAGCGCCATTAACACACAGAAGAAAAAAGCCTTTCATTATACTATGTACGCTGGATTAACAGTTTATTACACACACATACAGCCTCTAGTAGCAAAACCCAGTGGCCATTTTATCAGTAATGTCGTAACTATACAATACAATTACGAATTGTAGCCTGTTGTCTGTTGTCATGCATGGGGTATGTGATTCGCATAAGTGTACTCGTCAATGAAAATAGCGTACCATTGGCCGCCTCTAAGTGGTGACAATGACGGGGTAGTGACATACTGATGTGTACAGAGCAGCTATAACTGTAACAGTTACTTTAGAATTGCTGGGCTGCAGTCAGTGATATTAGATAGGTGTGTGTGCTAAACTGGCAGCTCGGTTCATGTGTGTGTGTTTGCAGGTCTGGGAAAAAGGTTCCGACTGCATTACAGTACATGCTATTGGAGTCCTTACTGCCATCATGAGCAACTCTCCGTCTGCCAAGGTAAGGTGCTCACTGAGTACTACTCGCACACACACACACACTATATATATGTATATATACAGTATATAATAAATAAATATAATATACCCCCCCTATAATAAATCCCCCTTTTATTTCAAAAAATGCTTTTAAATTTTTGTAACGCTTCCAGTCATTTACCTCTAAAAATCGTTTTTAGTATTACTGAAGTGTTGATATGTAAGAAGAGTTAAAAGATTGGTAAATATACTATAGATTATCTTATGCACAGTTGTTTAAACTAATGATATATAAAGCACAGAATGGTCCTAAGCCTCGTTTTTATCTACCCATCTAAGTCTTTATTTAATGTTTTACTATGTGGTCATTTATTTGTAGTTTTTTTTTTTTTTTAAAATTAAACTATAAAAGCACTTCATGAACATAAGTTTGGTGCTTTTGTATAATTCCAGTGTTTTCTTTTAGTTTGTGTTATATGGTTATATTAAGGTTATGAGAACGTTTTTTTTGTTGCCTTTCCTTTGCAGGAGGTCTTCAAGGAGCGCATTGGGTATTCGCAGCTCTTTGATGTTTTAAAAAGTCAAGGGCAGCCAACCAAAAGGCTCCTCCAAGAGCTCATGAACATGGTAGTTGACCTTGCTCAATTTAAAATGTTCCATTGATATGAGTATCTTTTATTTTTATCAGTTGCTGTCTTCTTATCCTGTCCCATTCTTTGACATTCTTTTTCGCAATTCTCTCCTATCGTCTCTGCAGGCAGTGGAAGGTGAGCACTGCCAGGCCGTCCCGCTGGGAATCAGTAACGTGCATCCCTTGCTTCTCCTTCTGCAGTGGCTTCCCGAGCTAGGCTCTCGCTCGCTGCAGCTGCTGGTGTGTGAATGGTTGTTGGCCGTGTGCCGCGGATCTTTGGCATGCCGCTCTGTGGCTGTGGAAGCTGGCTTGGTGGATGCAGTGCTGGATGTGCTGAACCAGGGACCCGAGCGGCTAGAGCGACAGTGTGCAGACTCTCTGTTGGGCCTGGTGCAGGAGCTCGGCTCACTCTCACTGCGGCCTCATCAGCTGAAGAGCCTACTTAGACTGCTGCGCACAAACCCGGGCTCGCCGCCTCATCCCTACTGCACTCGCACCATAAGGGCACTTGCAGCAATGGCCACCCACGCCCACACAGGAATCAGTGCTCTGCAGTACTTTGACCTTTCTCCGCCCATGGCTGGTATCATGGTGCCATCTATTAACCGCTGGCCGGGGAATGGTTTCGCCTTTCACGCCTGGCTATGCCTCAACTCCAACTTCCCTCCTCCAGTGCATCAACACCATTCTGAGTCGCATCTTTCTATCCCTGACAATACGCTCCGCATGACCAAGGGCCCGCGCCGCAAACAGCTTTACAGGTAGATTTGTTTTGTATGCAAACATGTAACGTTAGTGACTATTAGGATTGCAAAGAAACATTTCCAGTAAAGTTACAGAAACTTTTTATGGAAAAAATCTTAAAAATATAATAGGAATTTTATGCAAATTTGTTTAAGCTATTCAAAAATTTGAAGAAATGTTTAAAAAATCTATATTTCTGGTCATAGGTTGATATGCGTATATAATGTATATAATTTTTTATGTCATATAATGACCAGTATTGACATTATTTCGATCGATTCAAGAAATTGCATTGGTGTATTAGGTGTATTATGGGTGTTGTTATGAAAAAATGCACAATGCATGTAAAGGCGTGGCCTCTATAGACCTGCTGTGTGCATGTGATTTAAGGATTATCGATTAAAAAACTTCCCTGTTATATATTTTGTAAACACCAAGTTTTTTCCTATTTATTTCCATTAATTTCAGCCTTGAATATTCTTGGCAATTTAAAGCTGTTATAATAGATTTCTATAAAGCATTATCTTTCGATGTCTCATCGTGCTCGATTACTAAAGCCAGGCTGACACTGAGCGATTTTTAATAATCTTTTTGCAATTGTTGGCCGTCAAACTGAACGTGATCCCCCGTGTCACGCTGTAGGAACTCAGTTCTCATAATATCAGACGGTTCGACGGGTAAAACAGATGCACACAGAAAGACTTGTCTAGATTTTACTTTATCAATCTATTCGGTAACCTGCGTTCTCTCAATAAATGGTAGCTAGCAGCAAGCAAGAACGCAAATTTTGCTGATGACATGCTTCAGTACGTTTCTCTTCTGGCTGCACTGTCCACCGGATTTGTTTCAACATTTTCCCTGAGGTGGTTTGAAGTTGGTTCGTGGTTTGAGGGTTGTCGTAGGAGAAGTCAGACTGCAGGTAAGAGTTGGAAATCTTATGACGCCCCCAGAATTTTATTAAAGAAAAAAAATATGATCTCAACAGCCATTAATCGTCTGCCGGTGATCATGTCAAACTAGCAATCAAAGACAACTGATTTTAGCGTAGAATTATGGGAATCCTTTAGTATTTCAAAATTCTTTTTAGACTGAAATCGCACAGTAAAAAACAATCTATTCACATGTTTGGTACTTGCTGCACTGTATGACTCAGGAAATACCTCTGATTCACTGATTCATTTCGTTTCTTATTTTATTTTTGATTAGCAATACTATATACTAAATGAACTAGTCTGTATATTTAACAAACTTCACAAACAACTGTTACTCCTAGCTTCTTCACGGCAAGTGGAACAGGGTTCGAGGCATTCTTCACCATGGAGGGCGTGCTGGTGGTGGCAGTGTGCACCAAGAAGGAGTACATGGCTGTTTCACTGCCAGAACTCCCCCTCAACGATGGTGCCTGGGTAAGTAATGTAGACGCTATGCACTGTACACACAAACAAATACGCATGTCTACAACCAGTAATGTTTTAATACATTTAATGGCTCCTTTTTTCCGCAGCACTCTTTAGCCATAGTGCACATCGCAGGACGACGGCCGTTTGGACAAAACCTGGTCACAATCCACGTGGATGGAAACTTGTGTAAGACGGCACAGTTGCGCTTCCCGACACTCAGTGAGGTAAAGAGGATTAAATAAGGGGCAAACATACTTATCTAATTCTAGATAAAATCTTTGATAAAAGTAACAGTTGGATGTGCCAAAGAAAAAACTGAGGTCATTGCATTTGGAAACAAAGATGAATTGAATGCATATCTTGATTCTAGTGGTCGAACATCTAAAAATTAAGTCAGGAATCCTGGAGTCAGACGTTAGTTTCAGTAGTCATGTCAAAGCTATAACTGAATCAGCATAATATCACCTCAAAACAGTCAGGACCTGGGGGTTATTGTTCATACCTTTATTACCAGCAGACTGGACAATTGCAATGCACTCATTCCCAAGAAGATCATTGAACAGCTGCAGCTTAAACAGAATGCTGCTTCTAGGATTCTGAACCAGAAAATCTACACATACATCAGTCATCATTTTCTTGCTGCCTAGGGGAGGGGACAACTTCAGCGCATCAAAGGGAGGAAGGACAGGGCAATGTAACTTCAAATTATGTGTAAAAACCTCCTTCCCTCAGCGAGGGCATTAAAAATGGGTCGTGAATAGGTATTCCATCATGACAATGACCAAAAACACACAACCAAAGCAAGGCAACAAAGGAGTGGCTCAAGAAGAAGCTCATAAGTGTCCTGGAGTGGCCTAGTCAGCCTGCAGACCTTTATACCATAGGAAATCTGTGGCGGGACCTGAAGCTTGGAGTTGCCAAACATCAGCCTGGGACAAAATCCCTCCTGAGATGTGTGCAAACCTGGTGGCCAACTACAAGAAACGTCTGTCCTCTGTGATGAACAACAAGGGTTTTGCTACTAAGTATTAAGTCTTAGTTAAAATAAACATTAAAATTATAGACTGATCATTTCTTTATCTGTGGGCAAATGACTAATCAGCAGGGAAGCAAACATTTTTTCCTCAGTGTACGTATGATCTGATTTCATTCATTCTAAATCTAAATTATTTTAATTTCTTTCTTTTTATTTTTGTGCTTTTTATATAATAATTTTAATTCCTCTTATGTAAAGCACTTTAAATTACCACCGTGTATGAAATGTGTTATATAAACAAACTTTACCTTGCCTAGAAGGCATTTACTAGGATCAACATTCTTACCTTATACAAATAATGCTGAATGTCTAATAATTACCACTTATCCTTCCAATACAATATGCAAATCTACCTTTTCCAGCCTTTTACATCCTGCTGTATCGGTTCAGCGGGTCACCGCACCACCACTACCACCACTTCGCCGACACTGCTTCCCCCGGTACACTCATCTGAGATGGCGTTTGCTATGTCCTCCGGCCCTCCAGCTCTCACCCGCTCTCAGTCTTTCCCAGCCTCCTTTGCTGCAGGAGGAGGAGGACGCTGGGGACTGGGCAGAGATGTCCCTGTCTACACTATTCCCGCAGGACTTCAGGATACAGAGTGGGGCTCGCCATCCTCGCTGGATGGCCTGTTGGCCACCACCTTCATTTGCCACGAAGCCCTGCAGCCGGCACAGACACGAGCACTCTATATGGCTGGTAAGAGTCTCACACAAATATGCGCACACCCACACAACCAATATAATATAGAGCAAATTGTTTATGTTTCAAACGTGACCTGTCATGACACACAACTTATTAAAGTGTGTTAAAATTGAATAATTGCTTATTAAAATAATTATTTTATTATTATTGTGCTTAACATGAGTTTAACTCGCGATGGTGCGTTAGTGCATGCACCCGAAAACCACTACACTCCGAGTTTCCAACAACATTATCTGTTCCCTACACTGTTGATTAAAATATAACAATGTGTCTCTTCTGTATATGGTACTTTAATGAGCTCTGCTCTCTGCGTTTCTAATTGCAGGTCCTCATAGTGTGCCTCTGTTTAAAGGGGATGGGGAACTCTCAGAGCTCTGCAGTAAACTCCTGTTGTACTACACACCACAGGTAGAAACAGACCTATTTTCTCACTACTGATCTGAAAATAGATGGTCACATGGTATAGTCTCGGCTTGCGCATGCATACAATGCCTGCTATTACATTATATAAGAAAATAAACTATATTGACAAAAGTTTGTGGGGACCTCGCTTTGTATGTTGCAGTATTATTATTATTATTATTATTTCTTCACTGGAACCCCTGTACACAAAGCGCCAAAGGTTTATTAGGAAAATGGTGTCTTATGATTAGATTAGAGTGGTGGACTTTGGGATGAACTGGAATACTGACTGCACCACAGACCCCCTTACCTGATGTCAGTGCCTGATCCCACTGGTTATATCTCTCATTTAAGCCCCAAATTGTAGTGGAAAGTCTTACTAAAAAAGTGGACTTTAATCAAACCGCAAAATAGGGAGGAAATCTGGAATAAGCTGTTTAAAATCACATGGTTTTGATGGTCAGGTGTCCACAAACATTTGGCAATATAGTGTATATATTTTTGGGGAAAGTGGTTGCGATTCCTAGTTCCACTAAGTTGCCGTTGCTAGGCCCCCGAGCAAGGCCCTTAAATCCAAATTGCTCAGCTGTATAAAAGAACAAGATAAATTTAAGTCGCTCTGGATAAGGGCGTCTATCAAGTGCTGTGGGTGTATATATATATATATATATATATATATATATATATATATATATATATATATATATATATATATATGTATATATATATCTATATATATATATATATATATATATATATATATATATATATATATATATATATATATATATATATATATATGAAGAAAATCAGGCAGGCTGGTGTGTAAAATCTTCTTGTGGAACATCCTGTAGTCAAGTTATTCCCTGGTTATGCTTGTTTTTTTTTTTTTCTTTTGAAATCAGTTAGACAAAAAAAAAAAAACCACACAAAGCACAGCTTGTATTGTTACTAGGTTATAAATACTTACTGTATGTCAAAAGACCCCAACTTTTATTGATTACACCAGAAATAAGCAGTTTATAAACTTGTAATTCTTTTGCTGCTCTTGTGTTAAGATGCTCTTTTTTGTGGCTGTTGTGTCTCCAATTGTACTTTAGTTGATTAATAAAGTAGTCTGATACTCTAGAATGAGCACATATTCAATACATAATTGTCTGATTTCTATGTGCGTGTGTCCTGTTGTGTGGTGTGTGTCTTGCAGGCCTTTAAAAACCAAATCTGTCTGGATCTGTCTCCCAATCATATGTACGACGGCAGACTAACTGGACACAGAGTTGTCAACTGGGACATCAAGGTTTGAATCACTTCACTGTTTACTTGGTAACATTCGTAGGGGAGTATTGCAAGTTATATATCCTGTGGTAAGCCTGCTCCTGGTTATGTTTCTGTAGGACGTGCTGAACTGTGTTGGAGGAATGGGCGCTCTTTTACCCCTTCTTGAGCAGGTATGTGTACTGGAACAGGGTGAGACTGCTGGGCAGGGGACCTCTGACCTACTGGGACCAGATCTGACCTCTTCCAGGGGCCCTGCAGGCATGCTGCTTCCTCTAGGAAAATCCTGTGGTTAGTAATAGTGCAGTGTTTTTCAGAATTATTACTGTTTCAAAATTGTAGGTGGGGTTCATAGGAAAAAAAAACATTCAGGCAAAGATTCTTTTAAGGGTTGGCAAAGATTCTGGCTATTTGGCAACTCTAGAAACAATTATAGAAATCATTTTATAATAATAATAATAATAATAATAAAACATTTTATTTAAAGGCACTTGCTAGTCATTAAAGTTCACTATACAGCATCAACGAATAAAATAAATAAAATAGCTGTAGTCAACAATAGAACAATAATAATAAAAACAGCTGATTAGTAAGATGTGTAGTGCAGTGTGTGAGTGCAGCCTGAGATCATGTGGATTTGGGTTGTGTAGCCAGAGAGTGTGTTTCGAATGTTTTCTGCGAATGAGGTTCCAATGCTGAGAAGCGGTGCGGCTAAACAGGCAGGGGTGTGTAATAAGTGGACTAGATGGGAAAGAGCGGAAAGTACAGGAGGGAGTGTAAAACTGTAATAGACCGGAGGGGTATATAATAAAAAGTGAGGTTAAAGTAATAATAATTAAAGTGAAAAAAAGTAATTTAAAAAAATACATTGTATTACTAGAAGTCAGTGTAGTTGTTGAAGGGAGGGGCTAATGTGATGAATGGAGGAAGTTTGGCGAATGATACAGCCAGCAGAGTTCTGTATAAGTTAAAAATTGCAGTAGGCCAGATAAATATGAATTACAGTAATTGATGCGAGAGATGACCAGAGCATGTGTTAGGGGGTTTAGGTGGATACGATCACTGTGGAAAATATCCAGAAGTTAACCTTCATAGAGTCATTATTTTCACATGTAATTCATCTATTTTACTGAGGTTGAAATGTTATACAATTTATGTTTTTTCTTGGTCTTTTGCTCTTCCAGAGAGCCGTTTGGAAAAAAACAGCGTGGCCGCTTTCCTCCTTATGATTAGGAACATGCTGCGTAATCACCCAGTCAATCAAGAGAGTCTGCTCCAGTGCTACGGGCCGGCCATTATAGGAGCTATGCTTAACAAGGTAACACTATTTGACCTGCTTTATTGTTCTTGATCTGTAATTGTCCTCCTTTATGTCTTATTTGTGACCTCATCTTGGGGTTAATTTTGTTAATCATTCCTTATTTTATTTTATGTAACCGTAAAAAAAGTGTAAGTTTGTAGCCACTGTGGCAGAGAAAAAAGTAGGACGAAACCTTGAGAGGAACCAGAGGAACCAAGTGGGAACCCATCCTCATCTGGGTGACACTGCGTGTTTGTTAATTACAGCGTATGGAATTGGTAATGAAATGGCCTTTAAAGCCCATATTGAAAGTTTTAGTCATGTACCGCTCGACGGAAAAGCGAAGTGCGCTTAAATAACACGGTGACAGGACATTTTCTAGAAAACTTGGTTGTTTTTTTTGCAATATCACTTGTAAAAAATCTGTTAAACACACTGTTACATAGTAAAAAAATGTCGACGCTGCAGGCTTTAATTTTAATGCTTTTACTTTGAGAAGTGACTTGTTCCTTAGTGTTTTTCACACATTTTTGTTAATTAGCATTAATGAATTACAATGTTTCAAATAAATCCTCCTAAAAGTGTCTTTATGTCTTTTTTTTTTTGGGGTGTGAACATAATCCACACCCCTGACCAATGAAAACCCTACTCGGTGTTCTACTGCTGATAAACATGGCATGCGTCATTGCTATATATGCTGCCAGACGTAACATATTTTGTAGTTACACTATCATGACCAAACAACACACAATAGCAGATTTCTGTCATTTTTTTTTGTCTAACTTTTGTTATCTCGCCGCTTCTTATGAAAGACAAGCATTTTTGAAGGACAAACTCTAAGCTCATCTTTAAATACATTACAGTGTTATTAATGACTGTAAAATATAAAATATATTTACAGTAGCTACGGTTTGTTCTAACAAAATACTCTGTTTTTTTTGCCTCATAGCGTAATAATAAACATTGTGTGTTTTTTTTATACTGATTGTCCGGTTAGATTTTTGTCAGAGTATTTGATCATTTCAAGAATTTTTAAAACGTACAGTGTTTATACAGATGTTTGCTATTATTCTCATACTGTCCTGCTGCCCAGAACCCAACACACATCTGTTTATAGAACAAGGTCATTCTTATGATGTGTGTGATGTGTTACAGCGGTACTGAGAACAGATCTGTGGCTTTAATCTGACGCTGATGTTCATTGATGTCTTCTGCAATCACGTCATCATGCCACAACAAACAGTTTTCGTTTTCTGTCAGACTCACACATTATCTCTAATTTCCCCTTACTCACTCGCACTGTCTCCTTTACTCTGTGTGTGTGTGTGTGTCAGGTACCCAGCACTATGATGGACATGAGTGTGTTGATGGCATGCCAGCTGTTGTTGGAGCAGGTCTCCATCGAGGGCAACAGCGCTCTGTTGTCTCAACTTTACCAGTACCTCCTGTTTGACTTCCGCATCTGGAGCCACTGTCATTTTGCAGTCTGTCTCGGTAAACGCTGGTCTCTTTTAGAGTGATGGTCTCTCACTCTAAAATAGTCATATCATTTAGTTGAAAAAGACCTGTGTAGAAATGTTGTAGTCCTCAATGCTGACTTGGGGTTAAGCAGAAAGCCATAAGCTATAAGCTGTTGCTCTGTGTGTGTGTGTGTGTGTGTGTGTGTGTAGGCCATGTGCAGTACCTGTCCTCTGTCTTAAAGGAGGGCAAACAGAGAACACGCAGAAAGTATGGGGTTCAGTATATCCTGGACTCTATTCGTGCACACTACAGGTAATAGAAGTCAACACCTCACAGACTGATAGAACAGAACGAATGTGAATGTGTTTTGTGTGTGTGTGTGTGTGTGTGTGTGTGTGTAGTGTGGAGAAGAATGGCAGTGCTCTATCGGATGAGAAGAAAACAGTACAGATATCACTCTTAGAGCTACTGAAAGACTTCCTGAAGTCTCCCACTACCAAGGATCTGCACAGTATTCTGGCTTATACTGTCGTGGTGCAGGACCAGCAGCAGGTATAAATCTGACTCAGTTTATTCTCAACTCCTCTAACCCTATCTCTCTCTCTCTCTTTCTTTCTCTCTCTCTCTCTCTCTCTCTCTCTCTCTCTCCTCTCATTCTCTCTTTCTATCTATCTATCTATCTATCTATCTCTATATCTCTTACTTTATCTCTCGCTTTGTTACAATATCACTCTCTCTTTCTAGCCATCTCTATTGCTTTGTTACATCACTTTCTCTCTCTCTCTCTCTCTCTCTCTCTCTCTCTCTTTTCTATCACTCTCTCTATTACAATCTCTCTCTCTATCTCCATCTCTCTCACTTTATCTCTCGCTCTTTTAAAATCTCTTTCTCTCTCTCTCTTTCTTGTTGTTTTTTTTTAATTCTGTTTTGTTTTTCATATATTTTTCATTAATATTTTAAATTATTAGTTGTTCTATCTCCTTAGTCTTTTCTCTCTCATCTGTTCATCACTCGTACCTTCAGCTTGATTATTTTACTATTTTCTTTTATTGTTAGATGGTTTTTCCGTATGTATATTGTGTTTTTTTTGTTCTCTTCTATTATATTTTATATAATTCGACTCTCATCTGTTCTAGTCTGTCCAGCATTGAATCCAGTTTATTCAATCAGAAGAAATTTTGTTTTATTCTATTCTGTTCTCTAATGTGTTCTATTTTGTTCCGTTTTATTATTTCTATTGTGTTCCAATCAGTTCAATCAGTAATGCAATATTCAATTTGATCTATTTTCATTTCCCTTTAGTTCTAAATTCTATTTCTTTGGGTTTTTTATGTTTAATTCTATCTGACATGTTGTATATTCATTTTTTAGTATTTTGTCTATTCTGTTCTACTGCATCATTTATTCTAACAATAGGGCAGTTGTTTACATAATTATTCATTTTTTTTGTTTAATAATAGCCACGACTAACAGAAATATTTAAATTATACTTTAGCAGTCTTAAATAGTTTTGAACATATATATTTATTAATAAAATTCATATCTCTCTTACATTCCTCACCACTTCCCTTTTGTAAGCTGCAAGACATATTGTTTGTTTCATTATAATTTCTCTCTTCTCTCTCTCTCTCTCTCTCTCTCTCTCTCTCTCTCTCTCTCTGTTTTTGTGTCTTTAACTGTATGCAGGCGATCATGCTGCTGGATATTTTGTATACAGTGCTAAAAAACAATCCTCAGGCTCTGTCTGTGCCGCTGGAATGGGGGGTGGAGCAGTTTCTCTGTCTGCTGCTGAAGCCCAGCTATAACGATGAAGCCCGTGAAAAAGTCTTTAGGGTGAGCACACGCAACCCTCTGCCACTGCTACCTATTGTGTTCGAATATGCAGTCTTTGTATAGGCCAAATGACATACTGCTTCTCTGCAGATCATGTACAAACTGCTAAAGAGCGAGCGAGTCCCAGAACGTAGCAAACAGCGGGTCAAGCTGCGAGAGACAACCTACATGGGCCTGGTCTGCTTCTTGGAGGAGGTCCCAGTCACAATGACCATCATCCGCTGTCTGTGTGAGCAGGTGCTGGCTACAGGTAAACAGCTGGTGGGCAGTGAGACAACAAACTTCAGGCATAGTTATAGACTTTACATGGAATTTTGTGTGTGTGTGTGTGTGTGTGTGTGTGTGTGTGTGCATTGCAGATCCCTCACCTAACTTCAGAGACCTCTTGTCAGTTGTGTATTTGTCCCATCGGGCTGATCTCTCTGTCCGACTGGATATATGTCGCAAGGTGAGGGGCTACCACTCAGAAATAGAAAAGATATAAATTGTTTAAGGGGCAGATTAAAGAATTGACAGGAAAGGACAGAGATTTTTCCATTTACTATTTGCCACTGGAGCACTTTAATTTATATAATTTACACGTTTTGTAGTCGAGTGAGAAGAAATAAAAGCAATCTTAGCAGTTTACATGATTTGGCACTTCTTCTTGGTTTGTTACATATCTACAGCCGTTATTGGTGGATAGAAAGCAGAGACATAAATACCGGCACACTAGCTAGAGATTTTTACGATAGTTCACATTGTAAAACACACAAAAAGCATTTTAGAAAAGACAAAAGATTTACGGCAATTACAGACATTCGCATTCGCTTTGTCATTTGCTCTGGAATTTTTGAATTTGCAAGGTCGCGTTAGAAAATCACACACATGACAGATTCGGACGGGATTTAAATAAAGTACATCTGTAAAACAGTGATTCTAGCCCCATCAGTGTTTGTGTCTTTGTGTTCTTTGACCGTCCCGTCTGAAATTTAAGTAACACACTCATGTTAGAGAAGGCACATTGATACATAGACTACATTGTTAAAACATAACGACAGCCTCTTCCCTCTAAGCAAAGCAGTCCTACTTCTGAACTTTCAAATTCTACAGAATCATAATATATTAGATGGTATGTGTTTTTATAACATTTCTTTTTAGCTACATCATGGCTAGGTATTCACTGAAAAATTAAA
Source organism: Bagarius yarrelli (assembly GCA_005784505.1). Taxonomy (NCBI): domain Eukaryota; kingdom Metazoa; phylum Chordata; class Actinopteri; order Siluriformes; family Sisoridae; genus Bagarius; species Bagarius yarrelli. The sequence continues at coordinate 484,820 of VCAZ01000195.1, read as the reverse complement.
ACTTATGTCCACGATAATGCTAAATATACAAATGCATTAAATAGAGATTTGGTTTTAAAGTGCTAGATTATTCCCATGGAAAATAGTGAAAAATAGTATTAGATTATAGTGTATGTTTGGAGGTATTAGTGATGATGGTATGACCTGATGTTTTTTGTCTGTAGCTTTTCAGTCTGATTGACTCCAATGAAGACTGCGTTAAGCAGCTGGCCCGGCAGCCAGGCTGGCAGGACATTCTCATAAAACTCTATGTCAAAGAGTCCTTTGAGTCTCATAAGACCAGTGTATCCAGCCCTTATCCCTCCCTGGAGCCTATTCCCACCAGAACTCTGCTCCGAAAGGATGACAGCATAGATGGTCCTCGCTCTGACCCCTTCAATCCCTATAGCTCCCAGCGTGAGGAAGCAGAAGAGGATGAATGTGATGAAGAGGAAGAAGCATCTCGTGACATTTCAGAGCGTTTTATTGGATTGTCTCAGTCGCCGCCTGCAAGAGGTCAGCTGAAGGGCTTTAGTGACTCGATGAACTTCAAGTCTTTCGACTCGGTGGAGCAAAGCAGCCGCTCGTCATCCCTGTCCAACGCCGTGGACGTGCCATCCACACAGCTGTTGGAGGAAGAAGAAGAGAGTCTATATAATCCACTCTCACCCTTAGGCATGTCACCTGATCTAGAGCTGGGAGGGCAGAGAGCATCTCTGACTCCAGACACGCCCCCTTCTACAGAACATAACAAACTTTTTCTTGGCCCACGAGCTCGCAAGAGTTCCAGCTTGTCAAATGTGTTGGATGAAACCAGTTACTGCACAGAGCCTCCAACCGCCGACACCATCTCTAACAACTCCAACCCACAGGTACTGATTCTTCCATTAGATGAGCTCATATAGATTGAGCTTTTTTTATTACAGGATTGTGGGTGAACTATCAGTCACTCAGGATAACTAAGTAAAACACATTTCGTTATATAAAATATGTTTTAGATTTAGTTAACAAGGAATTGGTAGCCTAGCAGTTGTTGGCAGATAATCAAAAGATAATGGGTTCAATTTCCTGTTTTGACTGCTACGACCATGAACCACACATCATCTGAGCCAATTTGAATAATGTCATAATATTTTTCAGCTACATATTTAACTGTATTATTATCCCAGTGCACCTCCTGATGGACAGGAAGTCTTTGTTGTTTGCCCATGCTAGTCATTCAGTCATGCTGGTTGCTATTTAGCAGCAGTTTGCTAATGTTTAGTCAGTAATTAATATTAATTAATTCCTAATTTTATACGTTGAAATCGTATTTAGCTGCCACTTTCATTCCTGATAAATTCTCAGAAACATAGGAACTTAACATGCCCCTCTATATTTCTCTTCAGCAGGCCCCAGAGGAGGAGTTGTGCAACTTGCTGACTTACATTGTGTTCCGAGTGCTGTGGTCTGGCACAGAAGGAGCAGAAGATGCAGTGTGGCGGGAGAGAGGGCAAGTTTTCTCGGCCCTCACCAAACTGGGATCTTCCTGGCAGCTTGTGCGTCACCCGGATGATATCAAACGCAGGTAGAAAAAAGACTCCATTTCCTCCTGGTTGACCTACTGATGGAAGGTATTTAAGTATTATTCGCAGGGCAGATCGAACTGATTAAGAAAACTCTGTTGCTTGATTTCCGTACCTTGTCATACACATTGCAGCTGGAATAAAGGTTGGATAAAGCTTGGTTAGCGCTGTTTTTGAAATATTTTAGTCAGTCAGTAATGAGTTTGTGTGGGCAGTACACCCTTATCCAAAACAGCTTAAATTTCCCATCTCCTTTCTTTAATTTGATTGTGTAGTTGACGGTTAAGGGCCCTGCTCAGGGGCCCAGCAGTGGCAGCTTGGTGATCGTGGAAATTGAAGCCACAGTTTTCCCAATCAACCGTTTAACACCTTAACAACTGAGCTACCACTTGTTGCTCCTGTCTCTCTCTCTCTCTCTCTCTCTCTCTTATTCTCATTCTCTCTTTCTTTCTCTCTTTTTTCTGTGACAATAATAAGACACAATTGCAGCTTATCTTGCTGAGAAACGAAGCACAAATTACATTTCCGTATCAAAAAAAATGTTTCAATCAATTGCGTCTTTGTTTTAATGGCTAGTTATTTAATGCTTTATATATTTACTGGGTTTGTCTTTCAGTCTTCTGGAGATGATGCTGGAGTCGTCTCTTTCGGATCTGCGGGACTCTCAGGGCTTGTCATTGCCTCATATTCCCTCCTTACTTCGTCTCCTCAGACTGCTACACGATTTCCTGTTTGCAGAAGGCACTGACAATCAAACAGTGTGGAGTGAAAAGGTACTTTTTGTCTGTTGAAATGCCAAAAGATTTCTTATTAGAAATAACAGCTAGTTTGTTTACTGCACACACACACACACACACACACACACACAGAGTACACATACACGTTTATAATGTAATTTCCTGTTTTTGCACATGATGGTGCACATTTTTGTCGCCCAGGAACTGCAGTGTGTCTCGTCTGGTCTGCATGCCTTCTCATTTCGGTGTGTGTTTGTGTCTGTGTGTGTTCAGATCTTTGAAGGAGTGGTGAATTTGCTCGACAGGCTGCAGGCGTGGCACACCACCTCTGCAACAGCCGGCGCAACAGAGCTCAAACGGATGGCTCAGATTGGCTTGTGGATCATAACAGGATACATACAGCAGCAGAACTCGCAGGTTCAGACCTACACACACACACACACACACACACACACTTAAGCACTCAAGCTTTGAATCATCATGCACTTTTTCATGCAGCCTGAAGAAGCTGCATGCATTTGGCCATACACACACACAAACACACATACATAAACACATAATTTGTAATGTCTTTAATACCCGCCATCTTTACCAACCCTTTATTTAAGCTATTTAAAGGATTAAACAAATGCACAATTTAGTGTAGAAGTAAACAATTAAGTTATACTCAATTAAAAATAATTCAAGCATTCAAGTTAAACATTATACATTAAATTAGCCCTGCTGCTGTGATGTATGTGTGTAGTATGTCAGCATTTATTTATATCACCTGTAATCATACTATATAGAACATACTTATTTAACATACTAAAATCTGGTACATACTTTAGAATGCATTTTCAAACAATCTGATATTAGGAAGAAATTCCAGGAGGAAGATTGCTATCCAAACCGCATATTAATGTACGAGGAGATAATAGTGGATGGAAATGCGTGCATTGAGTCACTAATTTTTTTTTGGGCAAATATAAATTCCTGATTTACTTTTTCTGAATCACTAAATGGTGTGATTAAGAGGAGCTTGTAAAAGAAGATTAATGCTTGTGACACCTTTATGTGAATGTATTACATGACAAGCCATTTTATTATGTAGTTAGTTAAATAAAGTGAAAGGAAAATGAAAGTATTATGTTATGGGACTGCACATGTTGCCAAATCTTTATTCTGCATCTGTGATGTTTGTGTGCACAGGTGTGTGAGATGGCGTGTGTAAAGCTGCACAGTCTGCTGCAGACGGTCTTGTGTCTCTCATGGGAGGAGGTATACTTCCTGTTGGGCCGCCTGGGAGCCACACTGTGGCCTGCAGAAGGCATGTCTTTGACGAGCCCAGCTGGCACAGAGGCAGTCTTGAGGCCTATGGTACCAGTAGTGCGCACACTCCTAGACCAGCACGCTGACCCTACCAAACTGCAGCAGTCTCTACCCAACCTGCCCCCCACCAATGGCAGTGCCACCTTTGCCCAGGACCTACTGTCGTACTGCAACACAGTCGAGTGGCAGCTTTTCTACTGCAATCATGTAAGTCCATCCGCATGCAGTGACTGGACTGATGTCGGTTATTCAGCATGGAGGAGGTGGTAGCTTGGTGGTTAAGGTGTTGGACTGCTGATTAAAAGATTTAGCTCCCAGCACCTCTAAGCTGTCACTGCTGGGTCCTTAACTGGGTCCTTAAGTGTGTAGAATCTAAAAATGCTTTTTTTTCCAAGCAGGACAGAATTAAACGTTTATTTTCTTAAAGTTGTTTAATTGTCTGTGAGTATGATATTAAATTAAGTGATAACGATTTCACCACAGGAAATGCTTTGAATAATTTAATTTTTGAGCTTTTAAACAGTTTAGTATCCTTAAAGCAGGTTAGTTCTCACTTCCATTAGAACAAATATTAACTGTCGTCCCTATTACTGGCCTCCAGTTTTGTCTTAAGGTTATTAATATATATATTTATATTGATATATATCACTGGTTTTCTGTGGAATAAATGTTTCCTTTCAGACATCGCCACTGTATGAATAGTTATACGTGTTTCTTGACTGTTGTCCTTGGGTCACATGTGACCAATTTTGAACGAATTCATAATAAAAATAAAATGTTATTTTAGTGTAATTGCCTAAAGTTAACATGATGTAACCAAAATTGGGTAATACATTTGTGTTTCCTGCTTTATAAACAACAGGACAAAAATTGCATGATTGATTGGATAACAGTACTCGGGTAAATTAGATGTCTGGTGCTATAGAAATTATAAAACAGTTAAAAAAGCTATTTATTATTCTGCTTAGTCAGATTTAAGCCTTAACTCCCTGGTATAATTTTGTAGATTTTATTAGCCTTGCAGTCAAACTTGACACAAATACATTTACGTTTACAGTATTTGGCCGACACCCTTATCCAGAGCGGCCTACATTTATCCCTTTTACAAACATCCTTACTGAGCAATTAGGAGTTAAGGGCCTTGCTCACTGAACTACTTCATTCTGAACTGGACTACCTTAACCCAAATATACACACCCTCGAACATTTTTTATAAGCACAGTCACTTTAAAATACTAGTCACTTACAATACTATCGTTACCTTATTCACTTTACAATGCTATTTGCACAGTACCATTGTAATTTGCACATTTCGTTCTACCTCATCTACAGCATGGTTGGCTCTATTCCGTTATGTCCCGTCCTCTAATGTCTTTTTGCACTGTACTTGTTATGTCTGTATTGTTTTCTGCACTGTCTGCACTGACATGCACTTTATGTCTATCCTGTTTAGTGGCTCCTTGTTGTTTTGTGGAATTCTGTGTTTTGTGTAGCACCAGGGGGTCCTGGAGAAACGTTATTTCATCTCACTGCGTACTGCATCTGCTATATATGGTTGAAATGACAATAAAGCTCCTTGATAACTTGGTGGTGCTGGGAATCAAACCCCAATCTACCAATTAGCAGTCCAACACCTTAAACACTGTGCTACCAAACTGAGCTTCCCCCTGCTGTGTATATTAAGTCAGTTTATTTTGTTTGTTTTAATAAGCACATCACATTTTTACAAATAGTGTTCTTTTTGGAAAAGGCATCAGTCCTTCAGCTCTCTATTCGTTTCAGGGTTGTCAGCCTTTACAAAATAATGAACTGAAATAGTAAACTTTGTCGATTTAATTAGGCAAATTATTTACACACTGCTTATAGGTATGAAATAGAAGTCCATATTTAGACCAGTTTAAGACGAAGGCAGTCTGTGTTGCCAAAGCGAGGTAGAAAGGAAGGTGTGATTTATTTGCTGCTTCTCCCAGCTGCAAAATAAATCTTGGCTTTAGATTAAACAGATGTCGAACCCGCTGGCTCCGGAGAGGCTTTATGGGATAGAATATGACAACACACTCATTAATCTGCTCAGTTTGTATATACAAATCAGACACTGCATTAGAATTTCATGCCTGTGCAGAAGAAATATTGTATTTGTGCACCCTGTGTTCAGCTCATTGTGTGTGTCTATTTTCCAGACATGTTTTATGCCTAATGTGTTTAAATGAACCGTGTGCTAATCTTTCTGTTCTTATATTCGGTGTGTGTGTGTGTTTCTAGGTGAGACCCACCATGCAGCAGTATGAGCAGGACACTTTTGGGAAAAGCCACGATTTACTCTCCAACTTTTGGAACTCGTGTTTCGATGATCTGATGAGCACCGCTGAAAAGAAGAACAAGGACAAAGCAGAATTCAAAGCCAAGTTTCAGGTCGCGACACAAAATACCATTGATGTAGTTTATGTTGAATGATTGAAGATAGTATAGACTGGAATAATATCCTGTTTTATGTCTTAGTCTTTTATGGTAATTGTGTGTGTTTGTGTGTGTTCAGGAGTTGATTGTGGACCCATATTTGAAGCGTGTACGCGTTGAGAACAGTCGCTATGTGAGTGGACAGAAGCTGAATAACAGCCAGCAGGAGGTGGTGTGGAAGCACTGGAAATGCCAGCGCAGACTGATGACCAGTGAACGAGCAACTTGGGCAGACAGGTATGTGTGTGTGTGTGTGTGTGTGTGTGTCTGAGTTATTTTAAATCGCCGGGGATCATGGTTTTAAAACGGTGCTTTAATAATATGTCGTGACAGTAAAAAAATTCTAATAATATGAAGGATAATAATAATAAGCATGAGTGCCCTATCAATAAATAAATACTGAATTCCATTGCTTATATTATAAAGTGTAGATATTGAACGTACAAAACACCTGGAATTTATTGAATTGAAAGCTCTCGTTTGATCAATTTTGGTCTGTTTATGTTTTAGGGATCAGCCAGAAATGAAGTGGAAGCTGTCCAGCGCAGAAACATACTCCAAGATGCGTTTGAAGCTCGTGCCCAACTACAACTTCGACTCCCACAGCGAGGCCAGTGCACTCCGGGATAACATGGGTGTGTCTCACAGTGCATACAGAGCATGTGTTTAGTACACCCACTGTATATACACAGCTAGTTTATCAGCCACCAAGAACTAAACCCGACTGATACATCTCTTAATACCACCACTATCACGTCGCAATTATACAAACCATCAATACTATACAAAAACGCAATGTAACACTAACATTACAAAGCATTTCGCATATTGAGGGTGAAAACCATTTTTATTAAAGCAAAAGAAAACCCAGTTAAGACAACTCCAAACCTCTACACTACAACCGCAGCTGTGCCACATACATCATCTGCAGCAGTTCAGAATCAATATTTATCATATAACATTATGTTAAGTCAATTTCTCCTCCTCCGTCAAACGTTGTGGACATAAAAATTCAGCTGTATTAATGTGTGCAGATTGTAACAGTTTGCTTTGACCAACCAGTCAGAGGATGGAAAAATGTTGACATTATTGGCCTTGTAAGGCGAATTTGAAGTCTGATTGGTTAACAAAACTGTCCCATTGCTAAAATAGTTTAAGTTACATGGGCAGCACTACTGAAGGCTTTGGGCACATTAGATTAGCATGACGGCACATAGAAACTGAAATCTAATTGGACAAAAAAATCGAACATCCACATACACATACTGAGAGCAGTGCAGCCGAGAAAAAACACTACAAAATGAAGAGAATAAACTGTTAATAAACTAATACAATTTAGAGAACAAATATTAGAATGTATGTTGTAAATGTAGGTCAGTGCTTCTAATAGCGTTTAGCAGCAGAGAAGACGTGCTGGCCCCGACTGCACTCCACTGCCTCATACACACCTAGTTGGTTCATTTTTGAAAAGACATCTCTGATATATTCAGTTCACATTATTATATGGTAGATTATGAGTCATGGATGTTAGCAAGATGAAAAAACAATTTCTGCCTTTTGTCCTTTGGATAATTAGCTGTAATTTTCGAAGCACAGATAGTCTTTTGTTCATCGCCACATACCTCCACGCCAAAACAAGCACAAGCTAAGTGATGCCAAATTATAATGAAGCAATGCAAAATGCATAACCGGTCTTATTTCTAAATGTTATATTGTGTATAAATGTATATAATGCTAAAAAGTGATCTTAACCCCTATAAATTATATAATTATAATTATTTTATTTATTGATAGCATACTGCTCCTATTATTAGCTAGTATGAATAAATCTGTGACATCTCAATGAACAGAAGACCTTCACACTGTTCTTCACAACTGACTGCACTGTGAACAGGAACATCCACATTGCACGTCCACATTTTATTAGAAACATTTAAGTAATTATCTTTCTAAATACTTGATTAACTTCAATCAGTTATACAGATCAAGAGCTCCAGACAATATTTACAATAAAACATGTCATCTTTCATTACATATTTCTCTTGTTTGGATATTTAATGTGAATGCTACTTACCTGTATGGGTTGATGCACTGCATTGCTTTCACATCATTGGCTGCTGAGGTAAATGCAAGCATGTTCATGTGTTTGAGTGATCCGAAAATGTAAACTTATTTATTATTACTGAAAAAATCTGCCTATCATTTATTCAGTTATTTCTTTAATAACTACTTACAGATGATTGTAAATAGCTTCCTTCTTAATGTATTTCATGCTGTTTGTGTGAGATTGCTAATAGTCGGTGGGCAGCGTCCTGTAACCAAAATGTACATTTTAGTTTCTCTGATTGTTAAATCAGCAGTGAAACTGTTATAATGTAATGTTCTAAGTTACTCATGTGGCTTCGTAGGAGCAGAGAGCCCTCGCAATTCCACCGAGCCCCTCCCACTGGCTGTAGCTAAGGAAGCTAAAGTGAGTGACATGGAAGATGACCAACTGGAGGAAGAAGACCTTCTCGCCATGGACAGCCAGTAAGCAGCTTCATCCACACACATTATCTACAAGCGGTGATTGCCACTGACATGTTCTGTGAGTCATAGTGTTAAACAACAGCTGTGAGCGTCAGAGATGATTGAAATATAAAAATATATATGTGTGTGTGTGTGTGTGTGTGTGTGTGTAACAGAGCAGAGGAAGTGGAGGACGAGAGCCAAAAGGAGAAGCTGGTACTCTCTGAGGACTGTGAGCTCATCACTATAGAAGCTGTGGTCATGGGCCGCCTAGAAGTTACTACACATCACATTTACTTCTATGATGCCAGCAGTGAGAAGGAGGAGACAGAGGAAGGTAGGAACAAGACTGCAGTCTGAACAGGACTGTGCTTTATGTGCTATATTGGCAAGTATGCAAGGTTTTTTTTGGGCTACATAATGTTGAAAATATACAGTGATGGGAGTAAAAAGTAACTTAGCGTCATAAATTGGTAATAAAGTCCATATTCATTGTACAAATTTGTTGATCTGGTGGCATTGTGATGTAGTGGATAGTGTGCCGACATATACAAAACACTTCAGGTGACCCAGGTTCCATTCGGGCTCCAGGCTTTCCCGGTTCCACCCTCTCTTTCTCTTTTGTTCCACCCCTGTCCTATTTACATAAAGGCCCAAAAGTATAAAAAATATCTTTAGAACAAAAATAAATTGGCATCAACCAGTTTCATCAATTAGCCGGAGTTGGAATGTCCCATCTTCTAGAGGTAGTCCTTTGGGATTGCCTTCCAAGACCTCCTGAATACATGGCTCTAAGTCCTCGAGTGTAGGAACTGGAGTGGTAACTTAGTGGTTACTTAGTGGGCCCCCAGAGAAAGGCCCTTAACCCTCTCAGTAAAAATGTCCCTGCTAGCACAGACCATGTGCAACAATAGATCGTTCATTTAGAAAAAATCGTAGAAATAAATAGGTCTTTACCATGAAATTCTTCGAAAATTAAAATAGAGACGAAAATGTCCTTTAAAAATAAAATCAACTAAAATATGTACACAGTAAAATGACTGATGATATGAGTATTGTGATATGAATGTACTATGAAGGTGTATGAATAAAGTGCATATGTGTGCATTATGTTGATTAGGTAGTTATGTTTACTAGAAAAAAAGGAAAGTGTTGGCATCAAACAAAATGAATGAGTGAGTTCAATGAAACATTTGTGTGTGTGTTTGTGTATAAAACATTTCCTCTTATTAAATCAATATACAAGACACAAATGCTTGTGCGAGTTGAAATGTTGGATTAAATGTGTGTTGATGCAGGGATCGGCTTCGATTTCAAGCGGCCACTGAGTCAGCTGAGAGAAGTTCATCTCAGACGCTATAACCTGCGCCGCTCGGCCCTGGAGCTCTTCTTCATCGATCAGGCTCACTACTTTATCAACTTTAAGAAGAAGGTCAGCTCAGTCCAGAAGTGCTGATATAACAAACACACTGCACAACAAATACGAGTGCGAGTTTCTAAGTAGCTGTATGCATGAATTGTTTCTCTTGACCACAACAGGTGCGGAACAAAGTCTACTCCAGGATTCTCGGTCTTCGACCACCTAATTTGTTTTATTTTGGTTCCCGCTCTCCTCAAGAACTCCTCAAAGCCTCCAATCTTACACAGGTATTATTATAACCGTTTATTAGACACTAATATTCTGTATATCAATTCATAGGTAGTTCATTTGGACGTATTTGTCATATGTAATTAGTTATTTTTAAAAATATTTTCTATTATTTTCACTTTTTAGACCCCACCCCATACACAATCCTACCCAGGCCCACCAGAGCATTCCCCAATCAGAACTAAATTAAAACTGCAGAAAGAGAAATAAATAAATCAATTAATGACACAAAGTTACACGAAATTAAACATAAAATGAAACAAAGTTATATATATTTACAGTGTTACATTGACTAGCGAGATTTTTTAAGATAGGAGCCGTCCGAGTTCCGAGCTAAAATTCGGGTTACGAGCTAGATTCAGACACCGCTGGTTGGTGTAGCAAACGCCACAGTGAACGCTGTAACATCCGTCCAGCATCCCGTGTCTCACTCGATAGATAGTCAGACATGCGTGTTAGCAAGTGCAGTCGTCTAATCGTTATTTATAAGGTTATTTTTCTTATTTAAAAATATGTAACAAAAAAAAATTTGCGGTGTTTTTTGGGGGCCCAGAACGGATGAATGGCATTTCAATTTATTTTAATAGGAAAAATTGCTTTGACATACTAGTAATTTGAGTTACAAGCTCCGTCACGGAATAAATTAAACTCGTAACTCAAGGCACAACTGTGCATACATAAATATATTCAATCCACGTCTACGGTTTGGAAAACAAGGATTGCCATCATGGGGAAAACTACAAATTTACCACTAGGGCATCGGAAATTATTTTAAAAATAAATAAATAAGATTAAAAAATATGGCTAAAGTTGTATAGTAAAAATTTGCTTGGTAAAAAGTTTACATTTATTAAACGAATATGAAAAGTTGGGATAATTTTGGGATTTTTGGAAGTATTGTCTTTGCGAGATGAGCTCTGTGGACTGTTTTCAATTGTATAAAGCATAGTCTAGATTAGACTAAAACTAATTCTTGGTCCACAAAACAAGATAATCCGGCTGATTTTGGGTAGATTTCTCCACTTCCGACAATCCTAGGTAATGTCCTGATTATCTTAGTGGTCCTAAAGATGATCTTATCAGATTTCCCTGTGGTCTAGGGTGTGTTGAGTGACTGGATCTGCTTAAAAGAATGTCAGAGACGCCCCACATTGAATATTTACATTTTGTCCTAATGTTTGTGGCGTCTTACATTTAGAAAATCTTATAAGATTCAAAATATCCTTTAGTGTGTTTTTGTTTAAGGAATTATAACAAATTAGAAATGTCTTTATTTTTGTCCCTTTGTACTGTGTTTGTTGTTGTGTTATTGTGTAGATGTTGATTGTGTTATTGTGTGTGTTCTGCAGAAATGGGTGTGCAGAGAGATCTCAAACTTTGAGTATCTTATGCAGCTCAACACCATCTCAGGTCGCACTTACAACGATCTGTCGCAGTACCCTGTGGTAAAAGTCCTCTTCTATTACTTCCTTATGTGTCCTTTACTCTTTAACTGCTGTTGGTTCAATAAACATTACTGCTGTGTGTCTATGTGTGTGTGTAAGTGAATGTGTGTGTAGTTTGAAGTACCATCCTGTTAAATGTCCTACACTTTATTAACAATTTGTCATGTGTTAGAGTGTGTGCCTGCTTGTATGTGTGTGTGTTGTATGTGGTAATGTGAGTGTGAGTCTGTAGTATGTTAATGAAGAAAGAGTAGATTGAAGTACTAAAATGTTTTAACTACGGCTCATTATTAAAAATTATGTATGTGTGTGTGTGTTTCAGTTCCCTTGGGTGCTGTGTGACTACACATCTAATGTATTGGATTTGGAAGACCCGTCTGTTCAGAGATCTCTCTAAGCCTATCGGAGTGGTAAACCCCCGCCATGCCCAGGATGTCCGGGAAAAGTGAGATGTCCTTCCTGTATCTCTTAAATCATGCTGAAACATGCTGGCATACTGATTTATTCAGCATGAACTAGATTTTTTTTTTTTAAATGTATTCAGTAGATCAGTAATCTATCCCCAAGCATGTTATTCTCTAACTGCTGTGGCTCCGTCCCAAATCACATATTGCTATACTAAATAGTTTGCGAAACTGAGTATGTGAGATTAATAGTGTACCTGAATTCTTAATTATGCAAAAAACCCTCTTCTTGTCCTTTTGGCTGCTCCCTAACCCTATCCTCTACATCCCCTTCACCCACTAACTTCGCATCCATATACCTTCTCTATGGTCCTCCTCTTTGCCTTCTGCCTGGTAGTTTCATTTCTAAAATCCACCTACCAATATATTCACTATCCCTCCTCTGTACATGTCCAAACCACCTTAACCTGGCTTCCCTGACTTTCTCCCCAAAACATCTCACATGATGTTTATGAACTCGTTCCTAATCCTGTCCAAATTTGTCACTTCCAAAGAAAACCTTCAGCTCTGCTACTTCCAGCTGTGCCACCTGTCTCTTCTCCAGTGCCACTGTCTCTTAACCATACACCATAGCTGGTCTCACCACTGTCTTGTACACCTTTTCCTTAATTCTAGCTGATATTCTCCTGTCACACATCACTCCTGACGTTTCTCCACCGTATGCAAAAAAACATTATGTAAAAAAGTTCCCGGATGACCCACTGCTTTCAGTCAGATTTTGAAGTATGTAAACAATAGACGCTTTACTGTCCCATGAGCACACGGGAGAGACGACTCATGATATGCGGAAATAGTGGAGGGTGGTCATGTGGCAAAGAAAAACATTGCTCCATGTGGTTAAAGTACACTTCTTTTATCATCATGCAAGTTAACATGATCCAAGTTTAAATTTGCGCTGCTATGACATCATATTTTACATGACAATACCAACATGGCTGATGTAGTACCTTTAAATTTCATTCATACTTCCTGTAATTATACTATATAAAACATACTTTTTAATGGTCAGGAAGTATGTACTTACTTAAAAAATGTAGTACATACCTAGGAAGTATGTGATTTCTAAGAGTAAAAGAAGTTCATTTGACTGGTTTATCTGTAATGTGTATGTGTGTGTCTGTTTGTGTAGGTACGAGAGCTTTGAAGACCCCACAGGCACCGTTGATAAGTTCCACTACGGCACACACTACTCCAACGCGGCAGGCGTCATGCACTACATGATCCGCATGGAGCCTTTCACCAGGCTGCACATCCAGCTGCAGAGCGGCAAGTAGGGTCACACATCCCACTGATCACACAACTTCACAACTACATACATCAAACCAGGAACTACTTTCTCATTAGAAGATACGTGTATTTTTAAAGACTTGACAAATGCAAGTGTTATTGTTAAAGGTGTTTAAAAAAATATACAGTGAAGATATAATTAAAAATATACAGTATATGAGCAGAACTATGAAAAAGCATCAATCTACAGCATCAACATAGGCCACATTTACACCGCAGGTATCAAGTGACCCAATTCCGTTTTTTTCTTCCAATGTGGCACAGATGAGATATAACCCATGATCGCATAAGCAGGAAAAAAGTACATGGATTCCGATATTTTCAGATCAGATTTAAATTTAACTTTAGTCTTAAAGCTACGATAGAAAAGTTATGTGTCACCCTGCTTGTCCACTAGATGGCAGTACTGCATATGAGTTAGTTGTTAACATGTTTATACAAAAATCTAAAAAACGCACTTGTGATAATGTTTCATACTGTAAATACAAGAAGGAAAAATAGTTATATTAGGCAGTTGCTTCTTTACGTCTATGAAAAAGATTTTATGTTGAAGCCCCCTGATGCATTTCATTTTGTTTTTGGTGTCTGTGTGTGTGTGTGTGTATGCAGGTTCGACTGTGCAGACAGACAGTTCCACTCAGTAGCAGCAGCATGGCAGGCTCGTATGGAGAGCCCAGCTGATGTGAAAGAGCTCATCCCTGAGTTCTTTTACTTCCCAGAATTCCTGCAGAATATCAACGGTAGATACGAGTATTTCTTCATTTTTAGTATAATGCAATTATTAAAGGAGAATGTTAAATATGTTGAAATAATAAACTATTCCCTAACTAAATGAACAAATAAAATAAACCGTAAATCGTATATATATCTACTGTTACTGTTTATTCTGTTTTTTTCTTATTCTTGTTAAAGCACAGTTATATATAAAACAAATGTCATTGTCTAATATTATACTATAAACAAAAAAATAATTGTGATTGAGTATTTCAGTTGTTTTAATATTAATTTTATTTTATAGAATTTAATTTAGGCTGTCTTCAGGTCAATCAGGAGCAGGTGAATAATGTGGTGCTGCCACGCTGGGCTTCTTCCAGAGAAGATTTCATTAGAAAACACCGCCAGGCACTGGTAATTAACATTTACATTCATGGCATTTGGTAGACACCCTTATCCAGAGCAACTTACTTTGATCATTTTTATACAACTAAGCAATTGGGGGTTAAGGGCCTTGTTTAAGGGCCCAACAGTGGCAGCTTGGTGGTGTTGGGAATCGAACCCCTGCGCTACTGCACTGCACAAACAGACATGCACAGTATACATGTGTAACTTGTTTGCATATTAAAACACACACACACACACGTGGACACACGTCTTACACTGTGCTTGTGTTTGCAGGAGAGTGAGTATGTGTCTGCTCACCTACATGAATGGATCGATCTAATATTTGGCTATAAACAGCGCGGGCCAGAGGCTGTGCAGGCACTCAATGTGTTTTATTACTGCACATATGAGGGTAAGACACATCAATAGGGTTGACATATCAATAGTAATTATATATTTTAAACGAACTGTATTTCAATATTAAAAAAAGAGGTGAGCAATTCACAGCTAAATGTACAACAACTGCAAAAATCTGCAAGGCATTCCTATATTTATTTCTGCACTGAGAAAAAAAATTCAGAAAATAGAGGCCTATGGGTAGCCGCTGGGCATTGACATTATAATGTGGTATTGGCATCCATCTGTTATTAGCTTTTTAAGATTTCCACAAGTTAAGCCAGAAACAAAAACCAAATGGAGCTGTTTAACATTAAAGAAAGACAAAACCGAACTCTGAAATAGAGATTGGGGTCAACAGGTCATAAAGTTTTACAAGATGTAAGATAAATCGAACCTGAAAAACAAGCTGCACCAAAATCCACACAGCATCTATGGAACAGAAACAGCAATACAGTAAAGGATGTTTTTGTTGTTATTTGCTGTTTAGGTGCTGTGGATCTGGATGCCATAGCCAATGAGACTGAACGTAAGGCTCTGGAGGGCATCATCAGTAACTTTGGCCAAACACCCTGTCAGCTTCTCAAGGTAAAACCTCAGAAACACATTATATCAACCACTTTATCCGTTTTAGCGCATAAATCATGCCTAGGAATGTTTTAAACTATGTCCAAGCTTGTTTATGCTGTTTATGGTTGTGCCCCAGGAGCCGCATCCTCCCCGTATGTTAGCACAGAGCGCGTGCAGGCGGCAGGCACGTATCAATACTCTGCCTCTCAACCTCTTCGACCAGCTGGACAAACTGAGACCCTTCGTTGAGGTCAGAACTAGTTTTAGTGTAGACACTGGAAATACGGTTTTTCTAATATGACATCAGTTTAAACAGGTGTGTGTGTGTGTAGGTGGTAAATGATGGTGTGCCTCTAGTGCAGGCTGTGGTGCCCAGAAATCAGACACACTCCTTCATCATTCCAGGGTCTGATGTGCTGGTGAGACATGAGCATCTAAGTACACAAAAATCCTAAGGCATAGGCTTCATCCTAAATTGCAAACTTCTGTACTACATAGTATGCAAAAATTCAATATATGAAAATTTGCACTTATTTAACATTATACAATTTAAACATTATTCAACTTTAAATTTACGCTGCTGAGACCTCATAAGTCACGTGTCAATATCAACGTGGTGCAAAGCTGCTCCAAGGCATAAGCAAACTAAGCGGCTGCTTAGGTACTCCTTGGCCACTAGGAGGCCCCCAAGAGTACATCAAATGACAGATCCTATGCAGGATGCGCACAAGGGTAAAAACATTGGTATGATTTAACCAACGCAGCAAATAAAAATAAAATTGTAGTAAATTTGTGTTTTGAATTTATAGTGTGCCAGTAATTAAGGATTGATAATAATTAGTCAAATTGGGGCCCCTAAATAATATTGGGGTCCCTGACATGGTGGATGTAGTACGTCCGAATTTCATTTATACTACCCGTAACCTTACTATAAAGGACAATATGTAGTATAGAACCATGTAAAACCCTTAATATAGTACATACCTATGTAGTATGCAATTTTGGATGAAGCATCTAGATCAGTTTAAACATAAGCTAATCATATATTTTTACCATGATAAAAATTTGTTTTATGATTTTTTTTTTATTCTGCAAAGCTCTATATATAATTTGTTGTTGTTTTATGTTTTTTTGTCCGGTGTCTATGTTAAATCAGGTGACTGTGAGTGCTAAAGGACAGATAGGGACACACAGCTGGCTGCCCTATGACAAGAACATTGCCAATTATTTTACTTTTACTAAAGACCCCACTATCAACAATCCAAAGTAAGCACACACACACACACAAACACATGGACATTTCCCAGTAATCTACTATTGAACTGTAATATAAAGTCCACTGGTTTCAAATTTTGACACTGACACTGTATGCCCAAAAGTATGTGGACACCCCTTTATCTTATTCATATGTGCTTGTTAAACATCCTGTTGCAGATGCATGGCTCATTTGATCACCTCCAAACCTCCAAAAGGCTTTGAAACTAGATTTTGGAACATGGCTACCTATTTAGTTTAGTTTAAAAGCTCAAAGACATTTGTAGAGCGATCTTAGACGTCTTCTACATATCTCCTTTTATATACTTTTTGTGCGTGTGGACAACTTCTCTTTAATTCAAGTTTATCATAAAAATCCAGATTTTGCATGCCAGGAATTATTTCTGTGGTTTTGTTTAAGAATGATGTTATATTTTTACATTAGCTGGTTATTTATACTGATGTCTTAAAGGGTTTCCATACTTTTGAAATTATTTTAAGCAGTGTGTCGAAAGTGGTTTTAAATTTGACTTATTTGTGTGTGATATTTTAGAACACAACGGTTCCTGAGCGGCCCCTTCTCCCCAGGGGTGGACATGGGGGCCCAGGTGCTGGTGGTGTCCAATGACGCTCGCTTGCTGTTTAGTGGGGGACACTGGGACTGCAGCCTACGCGTCACCACGCTGGCCAAAGCTAAACTAGTGGGCAGAATCTGCCGTCACATAGGTAAACCATGAAACAAAACCAGACATGAAGGAATTCACAATCCATACGAGCACCCAGAGATCCAAAGCGGAAAAGGAGAAGGTTATAAAGGGTTGTGTAACAGTTTTTAAATGATGGCAAATTAACAAATTACTAAATAGACTAAATTACAAGAGCTGTGTTTTAGATCATATCTATCTGTTTAGCATTTGTACAGATAAAATAAATCCCAGATACTAATAACCAATTGATAAAACTCGTCTTGGTTAAGAGTGTAATAACAGTGTAATAACAATGCATAATCTGTACATCTATCTCAGGCTTTGATTGCATTTTTTCTTGATTCTGTATGTTTTAGATGTGGTAACGTGTCTGGCTTTGGATCTATGTGGTATCTACCTCATCTCAGGCTCTCGTGACACCACTTGCATGGTGTGGCAGGTTCTCCAGCAGGTCAGGACAATGTTAAATAATCCAGTACTTTTATCATTATAAAAAGCGACCATAAAACTAGATTAAACACAGAGCTGCATAAAACAACATAGAACCAAAGACTAGGTACATAACTACAGTTCTTTATCAAACATTTACATTTATAGCTTTTGTCAGACGTCCTTAGTAGCCAGAGCTACTTACATTTATCTATTTTATACATCTGAGCAATTGGGTGGTTAAGAGCCTTGCTCAGGGGCCCAGCAGTGGCAGCTTGGTGGTGCTGGGAATCGAACCCCAATCTTACAATTAGTGGTTAACACCTTAACCACTGCACTACCACTTCCCACGTTTACATTCAGTAACTAGTTTCGAATACGATTCTTGATTCTTGATTCGATTGAATAAATATAGACTTGATACAAATTCTATTGAATGAAGACTAAACACCAGTTTACAAACTAAAGATTGCAGACTAAAAGTTATGCACATCAGGACTGTCACAAGCCTTGTTTTAAACAGCATCAGATTATTTAACATTTAAGATAAAATGTAAACCTCAAATCTCAAAACGTTAACTGTAACAAAGAGACACACACTTTTCTTTCTCTTTCCTTTCTCTCTTGTGTAGGGTGGTTTCTCCAGTGGTCTGTCCCCCCCGACCAGTACAGGTGCTATGTGGACATGATGCAGAGGTTACCTGTGTCTCCATTAGCACTGAGTTGGACATGGCTGTTTCAGGATCAAAAGTTAGTCACACCTAAAGCTAGTCAGACCTCACCTGCTACACGGCGCCACACAATACCCAATGTACCTCTCTCTCTTTTCCCTTTTTCAGGACGGGACAGTGATTGTACACAGCATCCGGCGAGGTCAGTATCTCCGTACGCTGCGTCCTCCCAGTGAGGGCTGCGTTTCTGTACGGGTGAACCAGCTGCAGGTGGGAATGGAGGGTCCACATCGTTGCACAAAGCGTCCTAGAGGGCTGTTCTGCCAGAAAGGCAAGTCATATCCATCATATTCTGAAACGTATTCCTGTATTGCTTTGTTGTTTAGATTTTCGTGGTGTGTGTATGTAATTGGATGTGATCCATGTGCATGGTGTTGTAGGAAAAGTGTGTGCTGCATGTGTACTCTGTGAACGGCACACTGTTGGCGTCCACGGTGATGGAGGAGCCTGTGTCAGCACTCTATATGGTTTCAGACTACCTCATTCTGGGCACACTACAGGGCAACCTGCACATCAAAGACCTGTTCAGGTAATCAGTACCACCAGAACAGTCTCTGTCCCATGATTAGCACTGCCGCAGTCTACATTTTACTGAAAGTTATTCCTAATCTTTATCTTCATCTGTATGTGGTCTTCAGTTTATTCCTCTATAAAAAAACATACACTAAGAGCTAATGAGAAATTGTTGTTTTTTATTTTATTTTAACTTATATATATTTTTAGATATTATAAAACACAATATCTCTGGGATGTCAGGCTAGCCATTGTACGAGCCCCAAACTGAGCAGTTGTGGGTTAAGGGCATTGCTCAGGAGCTCAGCAGTGGCAGCTTGGTGGCTCTGGGAATTAAACCCATTTTCCAGATTAAATCCATCAGCGTAGAAAAGTAAATAAAAAAGGGGATCTTTTGTATAGAGTCGGTACCGTAGTTATAATTACAAATTTTCTTACATTTAAATAGTGTCATTTTTAGTGATTAAAGAAAAAGAACCAAGTCCAGTTTTTAGCGCTATTAATTCATTTTAATAAATATTCTTTTGTGTATTTGTATTGCAGCTTAGAGCAGGCTGCTAAGCCCTTGGCGCTGATGCTCCCTATTCGCATTGTATCAGTCACCAAGGAGAACAGTCACATTCTGGTGGGATTGGAAGACGGGAAACTCATTGTTGTGGGAGCTGGAAAACCAGAGGAGGTAACAGAGTGTACTTTATAATGTATAATTAAAAGAATCTTTCTCCGCTGTGACAGTGTTAAGATCAAAAGTTGATGGTGTAATATGGTGAAATGTGCATGTGTTGGAGGGGTAGAATTTTCAAATAATAATAATAATAATTCCCCTTTTGCTTAAAATGCCTATTCTAAAGAATCCTGTCACCATGAAACTAAACTTGACTTGGCATAGCTTGACATACATACAACGGTACAGGGACAAACCGACAGAGGGGAAACACAAGGGCTATAAATACAGAAGACCAACCAATAGAAACACAACACCTAGAACCCAAAACGTTACAAACACGAAACATAAACATGAAACAAGAGCATGAACCAAAACCTCTCTTTTTTTCTGTTTGTTTCCTCAGTTGCGTTCAGGTCAGTTCCCACGGCGTCTCTGGGGATCAACACGCCGAATCTCTCAGGTGTCTGCAGGGGAGACTGAGTACAACCCTACAGAGAATGCTGGGAAATAAGCATCATACACACTCCACATGCCTTTATATAACAGGCCTCTTCACATACACATACATACATGTACACGAACATGACCTGAGATGTTGACCCGGAACACAGGGTGACTTAATGTACTGTGGACTGTTTCTCTGGTTTAATGGAAAAAACACAGAGTCGTCCAAAGCTGCACTTTTTTACTTCTTCTTTTTTAAAGTTTCTATTTTAGACCGTTTTTAAGCTGAAATCATTCCAAAAATTCCAAACATGAACTGGGATGTGAGAGTGGAAGTCAATCTCAGAGTCAGAACTAAATGTGGATAACACACACGCCTGATGCTGAGAGCTGCTGGCTGAAGTGTGTCGTCATGGTCGACGCTCGCTTTTGATCTGCCGTGCACAACACAACTTGACTAAAAAACACACACTGGAACAACAAGAGTTCTTTTTTTAAAGTGTTTGGGTGAACTTTTAGACGTGAAGAAAAAACATGGGGAAAAAAAGAGAGAGAATCTGTTTGTGTATTCGTGTAAGCGTGGTGTGTGCAATAATCAATGCACAGGTTATTTGTAGTCTTTTTTTTTTTTTAACTTTGACGTGACATTCTGCTCTTATTGCACTATGAAGTTTTAAACAACTTGTGCCTTAATCTTATATCGTACTACACTGTTACACTTTTTTTTGCGTTACATTTATGACGTTTGATTTGTATTGTTTTCGGGTTTTTTTTAGCAGGCTTGTGCGCAGGTTTTTAACCACTGATTCATCTGTATAAAAAGTGCCTTTTTGATTCCTGTGGAAAAACACACTGCTGTGGAAGCGTATACTTTCAGTCAGTCAGGTAGTCTATCCCTTCTGCTGTCTTCTTGGAGTGCCTCGACAACTTAAATGATTAGAAACAAACAACTCTTAGCAATACACAAAACAGTGTCACGGATGTAAGTCGTAGCTTTAGTTTCAAACGCCAGCCGTTCAAAGTCGTCCGCACTGGTGTGCTAAAACACTGAATGGTTTGAAGAGTCTTGGGTGTCTGTGGAACACATGGGAATGCAGCTCGAGCTGTAGAATGGACCCAGCACACATCCACGTTACCACCCAGATTCTCCTGCTCGCTTTTTCTACTGCCGTACAAGTCGAACACCGGCAATAAATACTTAACACAAATGCTGTTTTGTTCTATTGCACTGCACCTCAGCACTCCAGCTCACATACACACACATTAACACACTTTTCTTTTCCTAATACAATTTGCTCGTCAACCCAAAACCGTGTCATCTGGTCTGATTTGGAATGAACGCTGCTGTGCAGAGTGAATGAGTCTTTTCATGTTTGCACCACAGCCTGTCTTCTATTCATGCCCTGCATTCCGAGTAAACACAGAGGGAATAAACCATGTGAGGAGATGCCCTGCGGTGGGCTCTGGCACGCAAACAGCTGGGAGATTTTTTTTTTTCTTTACACGAATTTATTTTGCTGCCCTCGTTCTTCTATTTAGCTGTTGCACGCCTTCCAGTCGTTTCCTCTGAATTTGTCTCCTGTATGTGTATGATTGTGTGTGTTTATGAACTTCAAATACATCATGTTTCTCCTAACAGTCCTGTTGCATCATTTCAGACCAACATTCACATTTACATTCACAGCATTTGGCAGACGCACTTATCCATTTATCTCTCGAGCAATTGGGGGTTAAGGGCCTTGCTCAGGGGCCCAGCAGTGGTGGTGCTGGAAATAAAACCCACAATCTTCCAATTAGCAGTGCAACACCTTAACCACTGCTCTACCACAACTATAGATGATATGACAAATGAGGGATTAAACCTGGGATTATGTTTAATCATTTGATTTGGTTTATTAATAAAACCAGTTTTAATGCCTGACATTTAATAAGCTTATGAGCGATGCGTGAATCCTTTAATGAGTAGTGCATGGTTTTTTTTTTTATTAACACATGACAAACATACACAGATTTGTACATTTTACTTGTTCGTATAACAGACTACGACTCCTGATATAAGAGCAGTGTATGAATCGCTTTACGATTCACATATATGGCATCCTATTCCACATTTAGTCTCACTCTGACTCCTATAAATCCTTCACACTTCTGGAACAGCTTTTAACATTTCGCTCTGCAGTGTGACGGGTGGGGTAGGGGGGCACAGGGCCATTGTCATGCTGAAACAGTGTTCGAACCTGTGAAGAGACATTTCAATTCTACAGCATATAGAGACATGCCAGACAATTGTGTATTTCCAAATTTGTGACAACGGTTTGGACAAAGACTCGTATTCGTGCGCTGGTGACCACAAACTTTGGACCTTAATATACATTTACATTTACAGAATTTGGCAGACGCCCTTATCCAGAGTGACTTACATTTATCTCTTATGCTAAGCGATTGGGGGTTAAGGGCCTTGCTCAGGGGCCCACAGTGGTGGTTTGGTGGTGCTGGGAATCAAACCCCGGCCTTTCTGGTTGCAGTCCAACACTATTAAAATGTTAGTTGTGTCTTTGGCAGTCAAGCAGTCAATTATTTAAAACCTCTTGCAGTGTTACAGTCAGGCCATTTCCACTCAATTGGAGATTCTGATTCCAAACTCTCTCAATCAAGGGTTTAGAATTAAATATAAGTTCATTTTTTGGCATTTGTATGTCACAAATATCTGTTAACCTTAAACAACAAGCACAAAATGCACACACAATTCTAAAAAAGGGTAATAAAATACTAGCAGTAAGAAGGAAAAGGGTCTTTCTTTGATATTCCTTCCTCTGCTTGTCCCTGCTCCTGTCCTGACGTGTCAACCCAATCAGGGTTGAAAAGGTCACAGTTACCCTACATTTATCTGGCTGAGGAATCCTTTGATGCACTCATGGGCCGAACATCCTGTAGCTCTACCCATAAACACCCCAAGGGGGACAATAGAGCCGGGGGAGTTTGGAGAGGGGGGTAGACAGCCTTTGGCCTTTCCAGCCAGAGCATGTTTAAAGAGAGAGGAACGAGTCTGGGTGGAGGGATGGGGGGGCAGTTGGATGGTGGTTATAGTGGCTATTCTGTCTCTGATCTGCCAGGCTGACAATAGGAGGAGGGTTCGACACCTCGCTTTCCATAAAAGCAGGTATCTCCTTCCCAGACCTGAGGCAGGGGGAAAGAGGAAGAGAAATGGAAAGCCCCTGACAATTACTTGTTGTCTTAGTGCTTACTGTTAGAAACACAAGCACTCGCGAACAGCCGCAAATCCTTTCTACCCCTCCCAGATTCACTGCTGACCACCTATTCGTTAATTGACAGGATGAGCCGCTGCTGGGTTTTATTGCAGCTTTCTTTTCAGTATCTTACTCCAGTTTGACAAGCATCAGGTACCTGATTATAGGTTTGGCCACATACTATGTACCATCAGGTGCTAAATTCTCGGTTTATGTTCAGCATTAAATGGGTTTTTTATTTTATAGTCCATAGTGAGAATTGTAGCTCATATAAAATCAGAGAATCCGGTCTTTAAAGGTTTTAGTTTTCCCTTTATTTATTTCTTTTTTGCTTTTAACCTGACCGAATATATTCAATACATTCAGTACATTCCTTTTCTCAGGTGAATATTAAACCCATTTCTGATCTCTATGATGCAAAAATTTGATTGTTCTCAAGTTCTACTATAAGCTTTTAAAATAATCTGAAGACATTTTTAACCCTTTTATGTAAGAAAATCCGAACAGAGAAAAAAATGTCAAACTGAAAGTTGGTCTTTGACTTCTGGCAATAAAATAATCTATTTGCTGATACTGATAAAAGTTACGTTGATTTCCATTATACTGCTGGGAATGGAACACTGATGCACTCGTATAAAAAAAGGGTTTACAGTCAGTGGGAGAAACGCAGGTCTGATGCACATACTCACATGTACATACTCAACTCAGTCAACTACATTTAACACTCTTATCTACTCTTTTATCTACTTTGGCCCAAATATGATCGATTTGATAATTCGATCTTTCATAAATTGGATATATCCACCGATTAAATGTAATAAAGACAAAACCCTCACTATAGTTCTTACTTTTCCATTCACACAATTAAAATTATCTTTATTAAGATTAATCTTGAGCCGTCAAAAATGTTAAAATGTTAAAAGCTTTGTACAGTTTTAGTCTGCAAAGATAATGAAATGAACAACATAAAGTTAACAGCAAGACAGACCAACAGTTCGACTGAACAGTAGACAGTTACGCTGAATTCAGCATCTGGTGATTGATGTGCTTTAACCCTCCAGATCAGGCTGTGTGGATGTGATGCTGACTGATTCCCCGATGTTTAATTGATCAGATTTAATAGGATTTACAAAAATCAACTGCAAGATATCTTCATGACAGAAAAATCAACACACAGTAAGCAACACTAATCTCCAAATATATCAACGGGAACACTTATTTACTCAGCAGATCTTCATAAAGTGATGACTTAAAGAGAGTGAAACATTAATTAAAATTAAAAAGTAAAAAAAAAAGCCAAATAAATTTCTATAATCAATTTATAAAAAATAGGCAATTTTTTTTATTTAAAGTTGTATTTATTTTAAGGCTGTATAAATGAAGTTCTTAGGAAATCCAAGCAGAATTCTTTAATGTCTACACCTCAAATATATATCTATTATGGTGTCATCAAACTCATTTTTTGCCCTATGCCAGAATGTGTGTTTTGTACATTTTGGAAATGAAGAGTTTACTTCTGTTTAAGGTTATCTGAAAATAATAATAAAACACCAAAATGGTATGTAACACTGGCATTTTAACATTCACTCATACTGACAGTCAAACTCGTGCAGGATATGTGAACACACACGGTGCAGCGTGTAAGCATGCACAATCAACTGTATATACTTTCTCTATTATTATTTATTACATTGTTCTACCTTGTAGCTTTAGTCACTGAAACATATCTCTTATTTTTGTCAGCACACTTGGAAAGTAAACACTTTTAAATTCTAATTAAGACATATATTTAATACAAAATATTTATTTAATTTAATAAATAAAACATTCCACAATTGTGTTATAAAGCTTCACATTTGTGGAATTTGTTGCCATATATTTTACTAGCGTTCAGTTATCGGCTGTAAACACATTTGTTTATAAATCACAAATATAATCACAAATCGAACAATGTCATTAAAGTTAGAAAGCCACTTATATTTGGCAGATGTGTAAACCTGCTCTTACACTTGTGTTGCGGTTCATACTGTGCAGCCTGATTAATCAGCTGTTCTTTACTAAACTGCGTCTGTAAACAGTCAGTGGACGCTGAGACACATATCTGTTCAATTCTCTTCTCTTTTCCTCAGTAGTTACATACTTCTCTTTCTGACTCTCTTTGAAGTGCTCCTCTCATTGTATTTTGGGGGCTGTCTCCATTTGTTGCCTTCTGAAGTATCCCGACTTCATGTGGTGCATCCCTGTGGCTTTACGACCGCTGCCACTGACTGCTTGTTTATCTAGAAGAACTTCAATCCTCTGATTTAAAAAAAGACTGGACCGTCCGTCTCGAGTGAAGAAGAGCTTACAGGTGGAGACGGGTTAAGATACATCTCTACACTACTACAAATATGATGATGCTGACTAGAACCGGCATAAACACTGTGATCGGGTGACTTCTTATCCAGAGAGGTAAAACCTGTCACATTCCCACTCCATGAACAGGTATAAACCTCAGACCCACTACAGGTTATCTTACAGAAACTTCACATGTGATCTGTGGGAGGACTGTAAGATACATTTGAACAGGCTATGTCCTGAATTCAGGAAAAACTTGCCACATTAGGTGAACAATATCACGTGAAACATTCATCAAAAAGCTCATATGACATAATAAATAAATTAATCGAGTGAGAAATCATGTGAAAATGAAATAATCTATTTGTTGATACTGATAAAAAGTTACGTTGATTTCCGTTATACTGCTAGGAATGGAACACTGATGCACTCGTATAAAAAATGGTTTACAGTCAGTGGGAGAAACGCATCCATGTGTAAAAATTTGATACTCTGTATTGAATGGATAATAATATAAAGACAAAAAAGGGACAGTGACACATTTACAGCATTTGGCAGACGTCCTTATCCAGAGTGACTCACATTTATCTTTTTTTTTTTTATATACAACTGAGCAATTAGGGGTTAGGGGCCTTGCTCGGGGGCCCAACAGTGGTAACTTTGTGGTGCTGGGATTTGAACTCTGATCTTCGAAGTGACAGGCCAACCACTGAGCTACCACTTCCGAGGCTTTATATTCCTTTACTGGAATATAAAATCTTAAAAGATTAAAATGTCAACTACTAATTACCCTAAATGGGTAAGCCAGAATTAAATGGCGTTAAAAACTCCTTTAAAATGAAGAAGATAAAGCAGAACAGAAAAGAAAAAGAAAAACATTAACAATAGTAACAGCACTTAATTACACTACACTGACGTCATTACCTTTACTACTCTTTCTACATACTAACTGCAATCATTTCATCATGGGAAAATCCAAGGGCCAATGCATTTTGGGGTTCTACTGGCGGTCATTTGTAGTTTGTAGTATGTTTGGCACGAAATTGGTGCAGTATTCGACCCAACCTTATATTTTCATACGGCACAGAATTGCTAGCGGCACCTCTGTATCTATCTATCTATCCATTAAACTGCCCTCAGTTCTCTCTTACCCCGTGAAAAATTCACCCTTTTATCAGTCTGTCTCCTGGTCCACCTCCTGTCCAATCAGATAGGAGAACAGTAGTGACGTCACCGCGGAGCAGCCCCAGCGGCTCATAAGCGGCTCCGGTAAGGTTTCAGTGCGCGAGGAGCGGAGTGATCTGTGCGGAACGGTACTAAACTTTCTACAGGAACCAAACGGATTTTCCTTGTTAGTGTTTACAGATTAACACACTTTACAGTAATATCCTCACTAGTTGGTCGTTTGTTTGTAGCCTGGCGGAATTCCTGCGAGTCTAAAAGCAGAAGCCGAGAGATGAAGTTAGTGGCCGTGGTGTTGTTCACTCTTTACCTCCACATCACAGTCCTGAAGGTGAGTTGATTGTGTGGATCCGCGCGGTATATCCGGGGTTCCTATATTTATCTCATTTTTTAACCCATCTGAGCAGTTAAGGGCCTTTGCGCAGGGGCCCAGCCGGGAATTGAACCCATGATCTTCCGATGTTTCTTGTTTTTTCCATCACACTGCAGGAGGAACATGTGTTCTGTTAAAAGATAACTTTACTTGGTCTTTAAGCTCTTTAACCGTAACATTGCACAGAATTCCTTATACATTTATATTTACAGCATTTATAT
The DNA here is from genome assembly GCA_005784505.1 of Bagarius yarrelli. Lineage (NCBI taxonomy): Eukaryota > Metazoa > Chordata > Actinopteri > Siluriformes > Sisoridae > Bagarius > Bagarius yarrelli. The sequence continues at coordinate 457,246 of VCAZ01000195.1, read as the reverse complement.
TCATCTCAACAGTTGTGACTTGGTGGTGCTGGGAATCGAACCCAGATCCTCCAAATAACCAATGCGCTACCACGTCCAACCTGTTTTTCTATCCTTTAAATAACACCATGTTTATTACAAGCTACTATATATAAACAAAAACATATTTCTAATATAAAAACTTAAACATGTTAAAGTGTTACCTAAAAGAGATGAGATCAGGACTAATAATTATATGAAGATATCTATATAGATAGATAGATAGATAGAGAGATATATATATATATATATAATGTGTCACATTTGCGAGATTAAAAGATTTATGGTAATTCATTAAAATTTAAAATATTAATTGTAGAAAAATGATGGCGCCCCACAGAATTGTTCAAAGTTTTTGTTGTAGAAACCCTAAAAGGGTGGTTAAACTGCTAACCGGAAGATTGTGTGTAGGGCCCCTAACTCCCATTTTGTGTAGGGTTATAAATGTAAGTCCCTCTGGATAAGGGTGTAAAAAATAAAAATGTAAAAACCCTATAAATAGCAGTTAATGACAGCAAAACGAATGCTTTTTCTTTGTCTTGATTAACAGTTACAGGTTTGCGTCAGTTCGTTAGAATTCCTCGCTCAGGCTGTGGTGTGGCTTTTCTCTGGAAAAGCCAGATGTTCCAGCGTTTGTCTTAAACAAATGGTCTCTCCCAGTGTTGGCTGTATAAAATGCCCTGCAGATTTCGGAAAGAAAAAAGAAAGGCTATAATCTGATGGAGTGGTTTTGATGTCTATCTCGAATGAGTACAAGAAATACCTGTGCTCACATGAACTTTTGTTTTAGTTATAACCCCAGCACATGGCAGATGAGGGGCATTTAGTGCATGGAAAGTGTTTGAAGGGATGAGGACAGTGCCACATCTGTTTCTCGTGTCAGCTCTCGATTAAAAAAAAAAAAAAAAAAAAAAAAGCAACCACAGTTTAGTATTGCTGAGGCTGAGTGTGTGCAGAGAGTAGTAATTATCCTCATTTTCTCCTGGTCTGCGGACGGACGGACCGACCGGTTGGGGGGGTGGGGGTAGAGAGTTTGCAGTTCAGTAATTTGACTTTCCGTTTTTGCTGCATGACTTGGTATGTGTGTGCATTTGTGTGTGTGTGTGGGTGGTGCTTTCCTGTTATACTCCAAACCCTCCTCGAACAGCCTCCTTTGATGCAATCGTCTATGGTCCTTAGCTTTTAACTGACAGGTCTGTAAATGAGCTTTGGGTTTTATTGGGGAAAGAGATCTTTCTCCTATAAAGTTGGAATGAATCTAAGGGCCAGCATGCTTTGGGGGGTCCCCAGGGATTGGTTTTATTAGTCATAACAGTGCGGAATGGGTGTGGCAGGGGGTCTAAAATTGCTAGCGGTCCTCCTTAGTTACATAAGTCTACGATTCTAAAAGTTATACCATTAACAATACTACTAATTTACAGTAAGTAAGGATTTTGTGTGGACTACTGTATACTATTATTTACTACTACTATACTACTACTATTTACTATTAGTCCATCGTTGTAAATGTTGTTCAAGCGCCTGGAGTTTTGGTTCTCGGTTTGTCTCGGACACCTGGGTATGATTTCGTGACAGTAAAGTTGTTTTTTTGCCTGGCGAGCGTTGTGCGCCCTTTTGTGGGTTCGATTGTCAATTAGATCGTTAATCGCTTACAAACTTCCCGTGTTGCCTATACATACATCCAGTCCCTTTAGCGGTGTGTGCGTAAGTGTGAGTGACCAGGACAGCCATAAAGCACAGCTTCTTTTTGAAGCCCTCGTAGATCTTTGGTGGTCCTTCGCTGACAAACTGATGGAAACAGGAGCCTCTTAAGCTTGCGCTCGACAACTGTGCTCTCCTTCCCTCCCTCCTCTCTCTCTCTCTCTCTCTCTCTCTCTCTCTCTCTCCGGAATTCTTTGCCCCTCAGAGCGAATAGATAGAATCAATGTTGAGAGAACTCGGGATCAAAGACCTAGGCCTGTTTCATGCTAATAGGCTTCTTTCATGTGCGTCAACTCCACCTTTCTGAGTCCTGTGGTCATTTCACTGCTGTTTAACAGTCTGGAGTTTATTCAGTGTTCGATTCCAGTTGCGGTGTTAGTGCTAGCATAGTTTATAGAGTAGGCAACGTTTAATTCCTTATTAGGAAAGTATGCATGATGCCTTTAATTCCCTATTATGGCATTACATAGTGACCTAAAACAGTGAGTAGACTCGTTCTGTTTAACGATGTTAAGGAGTATATGGCACATGGCTGGTTTGAGGATTATTAAGTATTTTGATTCTTGCCCTTTAACCCACAAACCCTGCTTTAGGATTTATTCTAAGAGCATGTCTTTATCCTGACATGCTGTATTCTAAAGTCCAAATCCTGTCATTAAAGCGCTGGTTCTCTCAATGAAGTCGACTCAGTTCTGCATCTTTTATAAACGTAATGCTGGATTAATAAAGTCTGCCACAATGACTATGGAATGTGGAGCCAAGGCGGTAGACTGGAACGCGTTTTAGCCTGTGGGTACAACTTTGCGTGTGTGTGTTCGAATTTGACAGGTCAGCACACGCTGCCCAGAGATCAGAGAGCGAAAGAGAAAGAGATCAGAGAGGTTGTTGAGGTTTTGCTTTTCCCCCGCTTTGCAGGAGGTTAGTTGTTAGACATCTGTTTGCTCTTGTCAGCTCCCCGGAGGCGAACAAGCCACACCGCCCTAAAACCTGAGCACACGATTAAAACAGCACAGCACGGACCTTTTCTCACACATCTGCAGAGCTGCAACTGGGAAAACATCAAAGGTCTCTGCATGCTGGACCTGCCTCGTCTGTCCGCACCCCGTCCTCAGGACTGCAACTGTGTCCCCTCCCCTTCTTCAGCTGTCCCTCTGTTCCTGAAAGCACATGTGAGGACAGCTGTGGTGTTAGTGTTTCATACCCATGGCCTGTGCACTCTGCTTTATCTTGCCCTTTTCCTGTAATTGTGGGTGGGTAGATCTCTCAGGCTTTCTTTTGTCCCATTTGCGTTCACGCCAGTGTGTGTAATGTTCCAGAGTGCCAGGGTGTCCTTACCCTCCTCCCCAGAACCCCCTTTTCTCTTCCCCTCTCTCTCTCTCTCTCTCTCTCTCTCTCTCTCTCTCGTCCTCTCTCTCTCTCTCTCTCTCGCTTTCTCTCGTGCTGGCATTTTAATATCTTCTTTCCATTGTGTGTGGGGCTGGGTTTGATTAAATCCAGTCACAGCTGTTAGACACTAAGACATTCTGGAGACAAACCAGAGAATTCAGGACCACTCAGACACAGGGTTTCGACGCCAGTCACTACAGACCAGAACTGACACTTAGGCAGGATTAGATATTAATATACACAGGAAGTTAATATCTGAAGTGGCTCATATCCGCTATGTTATGCAGTTGAAAGCTGATGTTGTTACACAAAGGTTTTTTATTGGTTGTCTCCAGCTCTAGTTTTCTCCCTGAAGCGATACTGAGGATTTTTTTTTCATTAGTGCTATACTAATGTTCTGAGAATGTAGTGTATTGAAATGTTTTAAGGTGGATCGTTTCCAGTGACAGATAAGTGTGAAGTACCCTGAGAAAAGGCTCTGATCTAAATGAAACTCTTCACCTCAAAAGGTTAACTGATCCCTGACCTTGTCCTCATCTGTCTTCAGAACAGGCCACTGATCTCTCATTTGCATTGCTAAACTACTGATTGTTCTCAACACAGGCACCTTAACTTGCTGAACCGCTCCATACCTTTGATATGCTTCTGCCAGAGGACATTGTAATCAGACGCCTTTCAAAGAATTGTGTATTCATGACTGATTAAAAAATTGAGTTTCAGAAATCTCTGATATGTCATTCAGTGTGTGTGTGTGTGTGTCTGTGCTTCTGTTTGCGCAGGTGGAGGCAGGTGATGCGTGTGCTAGCGGGAGGTATACGTCCTCGGGCGAGTGCTGCAGTCTGTGTCCCGCAGGCACAGGAGTGGTGTCTGGTTGTGCAGAAGACGACACCAAGTGCCAGCCATGCCAAGAGGGTAAGTGTCTCCCATACAACCCTGAATTTATATGTGGGGGCAGAATTTTTTTATTAAACCACAGCTGTAACAGCACTCGTTCAATATAGTCTGTACTCCAGTCAGTGGACATTTAAATACATTATTAACACATAGTTCTGGCAACTTACCAACACATCTCCTTAAAAAAAAAAAAAGAAATCTTCATGTGTTTTATCTTTTCTTTCTTTCTTTCTTTCTTTCTTTACTTACTTTCACTTTATTCTTTCTCCATGTCTTTTAAAATTTACACTCAATTTGTTAACATGATGGCAAACTTTGATCAGTAACGATTCGACATGTCTACTAGATGTGAACAGTATGTGCCATGTGAAATGTGTGGTTGTGTCTGGATTATTCTATGATGTCTAATATCTTGTTGTTTCTTTCTCATCACACAGGTACGACATTCTCAGACTCTGAGGGACTGTTCGGATGCCAGCCCTGTTCGCGGTGCCCTGTAGGTATTCCCCAGCTGGCACGCTGCACCATCACCCAAGACACCCGCTGTGACTGCGGCAAGGGCTTCTTCCTGTCGAAGCAGATGAACGATTCCGATGCGATCTGTACCCCGTGTGACATGTGCCGCCAGGGAGAGGGTGTGGTGCGGGAATGCGGCCCTGCAGGAAACACTGTGTGCCAGCCATGTGGTCCGGGTACCTTCTCAGAGGAAAAAAAGCACAGCAATGCCTGCATGCCATGCTCTCACTGCCAAGAGGATGAGGTGGAGATCAGGCCGTGTCAGCCCAAGTCAGACACACTCTGCATGGGTGGGTACATGATCCTGAAACTGTAGTTTTAACCTCAGCTAAAATAATTACAATTAATATTTACTATGTTATTATTTAAATATACACCTGAAAGTTTATTTATGCATGCACAAGCTTGGAGTTGGATATAAAATCTTGATAATCACTGGAATACAATATGTGAAGCCTAAAACCAGGGACGTCCCAACCCTATATTATTTCGGGGCCCCTCTGTGGCACAAATATGACTAATTATTGTCCGTTTTAAAAAATAAGTCGCATTTTCTCTTTCCGAGTGCTGTACGACGCAATGATGTCACTCAGAGGGGAACGGTGGAACGTAAACGAGTTTTTTAATTCGTATCAAGGAAAAACAACCAGATCGTATCGGAATAGACAGAAGAATTATTCCGCCTCATATTTTAAAGTTTAGGATTTAGTATATATTTCTGAAAAGATGATTTGTGATGATGTCTATTGCTTAAACTTTACATTCCTTTTGAGAAAAATGTATTTAACCAAACTGAGTGGCATTAACGTGCTGTGTGTGTGTGTGTGTGTGTGTGTGTGTGTGTATAAACCTTTATAGGATAACTAGAAAATAATTTTTTGTTATTTTTGCTCTAATTTGACACAAAACTGTTATTTTTATAATAAATAACACAAGGGTTTTTTTTAAGCTTTTGGGCAACCATACGAAACAACCTAAACATAACACAACACAACAACACAAAACTATCAGTTCTTTATACAGTATTTAAAAGACTTTGAGACTTAAGTATCAGTTGTAATTTTGTGTTCTATTCTCTGTGTGTCGATGAGCTGCATGATGAATTAATTAGGAGTGATTGGAAATTAATAGGAGCAATTCTGAGAGAGGAATCTCAGGAAAGCAGCTGCTTTTTACTTTATGCTCTTTCAATATTCGTAGTGCTGTAATGACGCAGGGTTAGAGTGTGTGATTGATCTAGAAAAAAAATGATATAAAATATAATAATATTCTAAAAGCGTTAATAGAACTTACTTTGATCAACTGTTCCTTCTCAGCATGTTTATATGGGAAGGCACAAAAGGAGTAAAACTAGTTTGAAATTGTGCCCCGGTGTGAAACCTGTGAGATGTGTTAGGTTTGGTTAACAGGTTTGGAGTTGGCTTAACCCACACCGATTGCTGGAGGGCGTCACTTAACTCTCTCCTTCACACACACACACACACACACATATTTGCAGACAATGCGAAGCGTAACATGAAAGAGGACGCTTACCTAATTAGGGCAAAGCAACAGTGTTTAATCTTTAGTGAGAGAGCCTACAGGGGTGTGTGGGTGTGAAGTATTGCTCTGGTTTGAAGGGGATTTCCGCTATGGCAGAGCTGTGTAGCCTTGCTGAGTGAGATTTGTGTTGTACTGTTCCTTCCATACGTCTCAGCTTACAACCTGGTACTCCAGTCTCGCCTGGCAGGCAGGCGCTCTCTAGCCATGTGTTGCTCAGATTCTTCTCTGGTGTGTGTGTGTGTGTGAGGAGTGTCAGCTTGCTTTTCTTAATGTGGCTGTTGGAATTCTTTATAGCTTCCATCTCGGCCTAAGACCCAGATGTTGTTCCTGTCACTATTAATAAACATGCCATAAAGCTTTAAAAGCAAAAGAGCACAGCGATGATCTTTATTGGCTGGAGAGAAAACCAACAAGTCATGTCATTTTCAGAAATTCTATAAACAAAAGTCCTGCGCAGATTTAATTGCTCTTCTGTTGATCATAACAGATGAAGGGGAACGTTCAAAGATGTGTATAATTTCACGTTGAAACATAATATTCTTTAAATCCTGTGTCTGCAGATCTGGAACTGCACATCTTTTCGAGGAACGGTTCCGAGGGCCCGTGGGAGTTCCCGCGCCGTCCCGTTTCTCCAGATGACGAGAGGAAGAATAGAATGGTGACAGTATCTGAAGGTCCGAACACTGGCTCTGAGCACCATGAGGGAGGAGGCAACAACATCCTAATCTATGTGTCTGTGCTGGCAGCTGTGGTGCTAGGACTGCTGATTTACGTCGCCTACAAGTGGTGAGAACTATAAGATATAATCATAATGCCTAAATCGTAAAGGCTGTGTATTGGCAAGAGCTTCACAATACGATACAGATCACGATACAATATATTATGATATATTTCACTACATTACATATTGCAATACATTTTAATACTTTAAAAAATGTCGAACAAATAGCTAAAATACAACAAATACAAAGTCAGAGACGGCGTTACTTTCCACTGTTTGCTTCTGATACAATGGCCCTATGAGTCGGCGACAACTGCAGGGGCGATAAAGGAAGCTGTTTGACATGCAGGGTTTTAATAAAATATCTACGTGAATCAGTTTAAAATGTAATGTCAATGAAATGGTGAAGTGGTAGCACAATGGTTAAGGATTTCCAGTGCTAATTGGAAGATCAGGGTTCCATTCCCACTGTTGGGCCCCTTAACCCCCAGTTACTCAGATGTATAAAAGAGATAAATGTAAGTCGCTCTGGATAAGGACGTCTGCTGGATGCTGTATATGTAATTATGTACCAATACTAAAGGTTAGAATATCGATACACTATCATGTAAATATATTTGTGACGATTAGCTGTATCAATATTTTTTTTACACAGCCCTCGGCATTACAAGAAGAACCCTTTAGAACGATTACGTTTACATTTACGGCTTTTAGCAGACGCCTTTATTCAGAGCGACTTACATTTTATCTCGTTTATACAACTCGGCAGTTGGAGGTTAAGGGCCTTGCTCAGGGGCCCAGCAGTGGTAACTTGGTGGTGCAGGGAATGGAACCTACAATCTTCCAGAAAGCAGTCTAACACCACTATTTACCCACTATGCTACCACTTCCCACGTTTATAGACTTATTGTTATTGGCTATTAATTTGTTTATTTTTATCGGAACTGGAACGGCTGAGTTAAATTAAGTGTGTAACAGCTGATAAACGTGTCTGTGTGTTTTAGCTGGAAGTCGTTCCAGCAGAAGGCAGCGCTGGGGAAAGGCCGAGCTGCGGAGCTGAACAATGTGGTGGAGGGTGAGAAGCTCCACAGCGACAGCGGCGTGTTCCTCGACTCGCACAGTCTGCAGGACAGCCAGCCAGGCAAAGGTAAACACTGCAGAGTAACAGCACTTCCTTTACTCCGTATGCACTAGCACTGATTTATCCTGGATCCCGAATACTGAGCCAAACCTTCCATCTTCTCCCCAGGCATCAAGCTAGACAGCAAGCAGGACCCCCGCTACATCGACCTGCCCCCTCACAGACAGGAGGAGGTGGAGAAGCTTCTGACTGAGGGGGGAAGCCAGAACTGGAGGCAACTGGCCAACGTGCTGGGTTACGAGCAGGATCGAGTGGACATGTTCGGCCGCGGGGAAGACCCCATCCACACGCTGCTCACTGACTGGGCGCAACAGGACAGCGCAACACTGGAGCTGCTGGCCAGCGCACTGAGCAACATCGAACGGCACGACGTCGCCAAAGCACTCAGTTCACCCAATCAAGGTATCACTATGGTCTGAATGCAGGGCATTTCATTGGACAACAATGGACCCTAATGAGGAAAAGAGCACAGCACTCATTTCTGCATTACAGGCAAAGACTTTTCACTCCCAAGTGTAAGGAGAAGAACTGGATCCTGCTAATTTTCCATTGATATGAGTGCCTTTTTGCTCGTTTTCTGCAGCGCTTTCCACCAAGAACGGGCGCTCTGCTCGTCTTCCTTCCAAAACTGTTTCGGTATTTATGTAAAGAGGACCGACTTCCTTTACGGAGTGCTGACACACCAAACCAAAGCAAAACATAATACTGGCTTTGGAATAGGAAAAAAAAAACAGCTCTTTGTTGTTTCCCACCACATTATAGTAAACTTTGCTTCAGATGGCTTAGGTTACTGCCTGCTGGCTGTATCAAAAATAGGAGGAGGAGGAGGAGAGCTTCCTCTTCAAGCAGTTTTTATTTCTGAAAAACACAAACATGAAGTGACTTACCAAACCTACCAGCGCAGTAGCTGAAGAAGGAAGTCGTGCCTGTTTTATGGGCAAAGCTGTGTGTTGTATCGAAGCACTGTTTCCTCTTGTGTGTGAACAACTGATCGAATTAAACAACCTGGGCCGCATTTACACTGCAGATCTTGATGCCTAATTCCAATTTTGTTACTATATCCAATTTTTTAATAACCCACTTACAACATCTTTTAAAACTGACCTGTATCCGATATCCGCATTTACACCGTACACGGCAAAACAACCCAAGGTGGACGTGCTAACCGGAAAAGGAAGCAAAGACGACTATAATCAATAAACCAGGACGAAATAATTATTCAGTATTTTGCTTCCACATCATATTTAAAAGTCAGCAAAACGATGCTTTCTTTAGGTGGAGAAAAAAAAAAGAGAATCGTCCTTGTTGCATATATTACGTTATAAATATATTTGTGTTCATTTTTTTATGATTACAGACGAAACGGAGTGAACAAAAATAATAAATACCAAAATACACAGTTGCGCTAAATTATACATACTGTATATTTCCACTCGGAGTTGACGTCCCGCACCAGCGCCGCTTATTCACTGACGTACGACTCTCTATAAAATGTGAAAATCCGATCTGACTGTTTACATAGCCAACGCTAATGCACGTATCTGTTTCAGATCCGATTTATTACCACATACAAATGAGGCCTGAATCCGATCTGAAAATATCGGAATCCATCTGCTTTTTTCCTGCTTACACTATCGAGGGTCATATCCCATCTGTGCCACATCAGAGAAAAAAATCGGAAATTGGGTCATTTGATACCTGCAGTGTAATGTGCCCTAAAACTATAGCAGTGATGGGAAGCAGCACCATATGACTGTTTTTGTTTGTCCTGTCAAGCATCAAAAAATCTTTGTGTCTTTTTAATTGTCTTTTAATAAAATATTAATAACAGCCTGGTGAAGCAAAGAATGAGAGCATTGTTAATGAGAGACGATTATCTAATTCTATAGTGTAGAGTATATACTGTAGGGTACAGAATTAAGCATGATGAGGTTCGCTGTGCTAGAAAAACAGTGTAGGATAGGATAAAGTGATGTAGCCTGAAATAAGGCAGCATTACTATTACAACCCTGAAGGGACTTCCTTACTTTTCTCAAACTGCATCTCTCAGGATAGGGTTCGATTCCCACCTCCGCCCTGTGTATGTAAAGTTTGCTGGGTTTTTTTCAGGTACTTTATCGATTTCTAAGACACGTGTTTTCGGCGTGACCTCGAGTTTATCCATAGTGTGTGAACAGGTGTGTGTGTGTGTTTGTCTTGCATCGGATTGGACAGAAAATGGATGGAAATGGCACATCCAGGTGTTTTAGTCGTCCTATACTACGTTTCCTGATAGTAATGAATAATTTTTAATGTATTAATAAATGACTGCGTTTTTAAACCGTTTATGGTTACAGATAATCATGTTGAATGTTTGCAATTAATATTACAGCAGCTACAAACGGTTGGTTATTTTCCAGCTTCTCTTTTTTTCTTTCTTTCTATTGAAGCTACTTAGAGAAAAAAAACACAGTATGGCCTTTTTTTTAAAGAGCTTCTTACAAGAAACTTTGGGCACAGACAGGGCCGGCTCCAGGCAAGGGCAAGGGGTGGACTGAGCCCACCCAAATGTCTGTCTTTCCCACCCAATCGAAATTTAGTAAAAAGCGTGGTATACAAATAAGTTATTTTCTTTTGTACAATGTATGATTTAATAAAACCAGTATGAGGCGGGCTCTGTGTTAGGAAATATAAAGAAGGGTGTAGAAACCCCCGACCAATCACGACGCAAAATCAAACCGTCTCCAGTTTTTGATTGGCTGTAAGTAACGGTGCAGTCTACACTGGCGAGGTGAGGCGGCTTGCCTGTCTGTCGAGGATTAGGAAGAAGCTGAGACGGACAGACACGCAATTCATAAAGTGTGGAAATATTTGCTTCCAAATGCAATGCACTGATTTTGCTGCCTGTCACAAAAGCCTGTTAAGGAAATGTGACTGCTGATGCTTTAAAAAATCCACCATCCCTCTGCTGAAAAAAAATCTGTCTGTCCATCCATCTATCTGTCTGTCTATCCATCATATCTGTCTCATCCATCCATCCATCTGTCATCCATCCATCCATCGGTGTTCATCATCCATCTATCCATCTGTCTATCCATCTATCTATCCATCCATCAATTAGCTTCAAGGAATTTTGTTGAATGTTTATTTAATTTCTCTCTTAAAAATATTAGTTGAATATTTAATCTGTAGTTGGCCCAATCTTCACTTCAACTTTTTCACTTGGTACCTTTTCAGTACCTTAAGAATTCACTGTGAAACGTGTGTGACGTGCTGCTCTACACTGGATACTAACGATCGACATCCTCGAGCTAGTTGGTTTGGGAAAGTGGTGGCTTTGTGGTAAGTTTGGACTGCTAAATGGATGATTGGGGGTTTCAATCCCCAGCATTACACAGCTACTACGGCTGGGCCCCTGAGCAAGGCCCTTAACCCTCAGCTGCTTATTAGGATAAAAATAAGATTAAATTTGACAAATGCCTGAACTAATTTAAAAAGAAAAAGCACCTTACATAACAGAGCCTTTTGACTCAAACTGCATTACTAATAATTCACGTCTCTCATCAATACTCGTATTCTGGTTGAGTCTGAATGAGCATCTGCTTTTTTTTCCCCTGTAGAATTTTAAAAATAACTACAGAACACAGAACACAATAACAACCATCGGCAGTGGAGAAAAAAATTGGACAACACAGTGACATTACCAAGAACAGGATGTCCCTCCAAAATAGATTAAATACAGGACGAACAGGGACGCCGCCAAGAGACATGAAGCAACTGTGGAAACGTCGTTCCTCATGTCTGGACTATGAGCTAGAGTAGCAAGATAGAAGCTTCTTTATTGTAGGAGAAAAAACATCTACATCACCACAAATCATGAAGCAAATCATTTCCTGTGGTCCAATAGAACCCCAAAGAAAGCCACGCCCACTGTGAATGTGTTCAGCTGGGATTGGAGATTTAGTCAAGACTCAAAGCACATATTTTAAAGCAGAGTTAAAATGGATTTTTAATTTCTAAGGAGATCTAAATGCTGTTAATCTGCAGATCTAAAGCCGGTCGTACACTAGAGATCCTCGCACAATTAGTTATTAAAATCAAGCTGCCAAATTCTCACCTTAATACGTTGAGTGCTGGATCACAAGCAGAAGGTATATGAACAAAGTATATTAAAGGGTGGCTCATGGTTAAGGTGTTGGATTACCAACCCGAAGGTTGTAGGGTTCGATTCCCAGCCCCGGCAAGCCACCACTGTTGGACCCCTGAGCAAGGCCCTTAACCCCGAATTGCTCAGTTGTATAACAAGGAATATTGTAAGTCGCTCTGGATAAGGGCGTCTGCCAAATACTGCAAATGTAAAATCTTACATCAGAAAATAAAATTCAATAGTTTTTACATTCGCATTGTTTTATAACCAACTGCCCTTTTGTGAAATCGCCATTAAGGTTATATTAGCATTTCTCTTTAGTTATTAGCTGGGGCGGACTGGCCGATTTGGTAGGGGAATTTTCCGCCCATGACTTTTTGGGCAGATACATCTTGTAATGTTTTAATCTGATCGCCCTGAAAAGCATTTTCCTTTTAATTGTTTGAGTGTTGGGTTCTTTTTTTTCTTTAATATAATAACAGCGATAGAGATGTAATGGTGGTGTGGGGGTGTGTGACTTGAAAGGACCCGAGCCGGAATTGAACCCAGGTCGCCAGAGTGTAACTGCACATCTGGGTGCAGACACCGTGTTGTATTGTTGGGTTCTTTGCGGTGATGTAACGTAGTTGTCAAAAAAAAGTCAGTCTAGGATTTAATCAGCAGCCCTTTGGTCCTTTTTTTATTATTTTTTTTACTGACACGGGGCTGACCCAATCACATGTCTCTTTCTGGGCTCTTTGTTAGTGCACAGCATTAGTGTGTATCTGTCAAAATAGTCAAATAGACATGGCGAAGAAACACAACAGAAGCGCAGAGAAATTGCGCAAACAGACAAAGCAAAGACGGGTAGTATTTGTGATCATCCGCAGCAGTGCTGTTATTCTGGAGGCAGCTAGAGTGATTCTAAGAACCCGAACGCTTTGGGGGATCTGTTTTATCAGTAGTAACAGTACAAGACGTAATGTATTAGTATGTTTGGTGCAGAACAGTTGTAAAGTAAAGGTTGTTTTTTTTTTCAAATAGACTTTACAGCACAGAGAAATTAGTTTCCCTGCATATTCCAGCTTAGAAAGTTGGGGTTAGAGCACAGGGTCAGCTATGATACAGGCTTAGAAAGGGTTAAGGGTCTTGCTCAAAGACCCAACAGTGGCAGACTGGCAGCAGTGGGGCTTAAACCTCGGTCCTCCAAACAATAAACTTAACTATTTCAGCCACCATTGCCCTAGGGAAGTAGAGGCAGACTGTCTAGAGGTAGGTGCCCAAACCTCATATTCTTGTATAGTGCCCCCAATTGTATGTAGTGGGCTAGTCTGGGCTAAGCTGATGGGCACTGATCAAACATCATTGTGATGTGAATAAAATGTAAATGTAACCCTGCCATCATTTAAAGATATAGAGTTTGAGCGCTGTAGGCCCGGTTACAGCGCTGAGGAGCTGGTGCTTTAAATAAAAGCAGCATTCCAGCTTCTAGCACCTTTTTAAATCTGTTAATGATTTCGTAGGCTGCTCCGTTAAGCAGGATGTGAGAATTGTCTGAGCTCTGGGTGCCTTCACATGATTCCACATTCTCCAGATGGAGCTGCTTAACTGCGGTCTGGAACAGAGCTGCTGGAATGCCCGACACTGGAAGAAAGAGAGAACGAACAAGAGAGAGAGCGGGAGAAAGAAAGAGAAAGAACGTGAGAAAGAGAGAGAGAAAGAGAGGAAGAAAGAAAATGGAGAAAGCGAGATAAAGTGTGAGAAAGAAGAAGAACGAACAAGAGAGAGAGGAAGAAAGAGAAAAATAAGTGAAATGGGGAGAGAGAGAGCAGGAGAAAGAAAGAGAATGTGAAAGAGTGAAAGAAAGAGAGAAACAGAAAAAAGAAAAAAAAAGAAGAAAGAAAAAGAAATAAAAAAACTGATAGAGATTGAGGAAGAAAGAGAAAGAAAGAGCAAGTGAAATGGAGAGAGAGAGAGAGAGAGAGAGAGAGAGGGAGAGAGAGAGAGAGAGAGAGAGAGAGAGAGAGAGAGAGAGAGAGAGAGAGAGAGAGAGAGAGAGCTCACTGCTCAGAAGTAACAGAAGTGTGTGCTATCTTCACCCCAGTCTTATAGTCTCTAATGAAAACAGTGAATCACTTTGAATGTGCAGATTCTGGAGCCAGACATCTGCCGTGTCCCTGCAGTGATGCCGCTCCCTTCATAATGCTGTCTAAGGAGAGGAGAAAAAAAAAAAAAAAAAAAAAAAATAAAGGAAGAGTGCAGGCTTTTAAGTGCGCTGATGTTCTTTAGCCTGATGCTACAGCACTAAATATTCATTATAAAAGCAACAGGCAGCTACAACGTGACCCATGAACTGAACGATTATCCCTAAATCACCAGATTCAATCAAAAAGGTCCTGTATTGTGGGGACATTTCCACACCCCTAAACCTGACAAAGCACAAAACGAAGCGTCATTGGTTGTAGCACTTGTCAGTCATACGACCTAGTGGGAAGTAGAAAATCTCGAGCAAGCGTGTTTTACAAAACAGTTTATTTTAAAATGTTCTTTACACTCAGTATGACAATGTGCTTGCACAGTACTTACAGTGGAGTGGGACTCCATTTTATACATAAAAATGTCTTTCAATAAAGAAAGAAAAGTAATAAAAAGAAAGGAAAGAAATAAATGACCAAAAAAATAACAACCCAAAAAACACCACACACACCCCTTAAAACCCAACACAGAGCTGTGGGAAAGAATCCTGGTTGCTATGGGAGCGCTAGAGCTGCTGACTGGACTGAGGACTGACCTTATTCGTTAGTTTGGTATTCACATATTTACACAATCTCCACAGTCCGTTCATAACGACTCTGCTTATTTAAAGGATTTCAAAAAACTATTTCTCAATATATTCACATATAAAGCATTATAATACATGGTTTTGTGAAGGGGGAGGGTAGAAGCAGTATTAATGCAACTGAAAAACAGAACCTGGAAAGTTTATGATGTTATCATAGAAGAAACCTGATGATGTTGAACATGGGGGGAAAAAAAAAAAAAAAAAAAAAAGGAAAGTAAGGACACGCCTGGAAGGCTTCACATTTCTTTGAAGTGTAGTAAAAGCGCTGTAGTTAATGAGAGTTTATGTAAAACAGCGAGAAACAAGTCGATAAAAGAACAACTGCTACATGCCTCTGCTGTAAGAAGAGTAAAAGTGGCCAAGATTGGCGTAGAGTGGATGGATACATTATCCAACGTCCTTCTCACTTCAGTCTTCTAAAAGTTCATAAAAATGCAGCTAAATGGAATATCCCAGGCTCCTGGGCTGTGCTGCAGGAACTGAGCAGTAGAGTCACGCTTGATGCTTTGAGTGAGGGCGAGCGCAAAACCTAATAGCCTGCCGAGAACCTTATATTTTTCCCAAAAAAGAAATTAAGCAGTCTGTCGCACCCTGACAGGCTGGGTTTCCTCGTCGTCTTGATGAACAGCTGGTGAGGAAATGCCTGTCTCCATCGATAAGAACTGCTACCAGATGCCACAATTTAGACACATATAAAGAGCAGCTGGCAAAACATCCATTTCCCAGTTTCCATGTTCTCATCATCCGTCTGACGAACAAGCCTCTCAGGGGGGGCCTGTGAGCGATGGTGCAGCTAAAACCGTACGGCTGAGAACTATCACAGAAAAAAAAGGCTAAAATCAGAGGAGGGGAAAGTCTCTATAGCACCCTTATTAGTGCGTTTTTTTCGCACGTTTCTCTGCTGGCTTAGACATATTTTTTTTTTCACATGATGATTTTGTCTCCGTGTAGGAGCAGGACTTCCAGAGCAGCAGTAGGGACATCAGTATGAAACCACAAACTCCCCAGGAAGGCGCTGCTCGATACCCGTCAGTGGCAGGAGGCTACTCCACCTCTGTGTCCTCTTTGGGCCGGTAAACAGCGCCAAACTTCTGCATGTATTTCTTAATGTATTCCTTGGTCTTGTGTTTAACGTTCTCATTGCACTCAAGGTCTTCTGGGTTTTTGCAGGACTTGAGCTCCTTGTTCATCACTCCGTGAGTTAACTGTAAACACACACAATGATGTACAAAAAAAAAAAAAAAAAAAACTATAAAATATGCAAAATGTTTACCAGTGTTGCCATTTTTTTTCCAGAGGTTATTTTTCCAGAAATTTCATTATGACTGAAATAAAACACATGGATCACAGATTCACAACCTAAAGCAAGTGAGGGCAATCCAGGTCCTGGTGGGCCGGTGTCCTGCCCGGGGTTTAGCTCCGACCCTAATCAAACACACCGTAACCTACTAATCAAGATCTTGCTAGGTTTACTTGAAACTTACAGTTAAGTGTGTTGAGGCAAGTTGCTAGATTGTTCATATGTCGAAACCCAGGGTCGCTTTTCGTTACTAAAATTAATTGTCTCAGACTATTTGTAAAGTGTTCTTCAGTGACCAAATCATTTAATTAAATAATAATAATAATAATAATAATACATTTTCCAGGACTGAAAATTTGGTCTTTGATTTTTCAGGTTTTTAGACTTTATTAAATGGATAGGACAGTAAATAGACAGGAAAACTCCCAAACTAACACCATAGCACTCTATATGTGGGGAAGTGGTGGCTCATGTTTAAGGTGTTGGACTACCAACCCGAAGATTGTGGGTTCGAGTTCCAGCTCCACCAAGTCACCACTGTTGGGCCCCTGAGCAAGGCCCTTAACCCATAATTGCTCAGTTGTATAAAAGAGATAAATGTAAGATGTAAATATGTTGACGTGCTACCCACAGGGCTCTCACGCTGACATTAATTAAAAGGTGTTGTTCTTAGGAATGTGAAGGTCCGAATGTGGTTTTTTTTAGACATACTATTGATTTTAGTTTTGTACAGGGTTACTTCTTAAACACACACACACACACAGAGGCTAATTCTTACCTTCCTGGCGAGATGTTTGAAATCCTCGGTGTTGCTAATGCGTCCCAGTTTGCAGTCAGGCTTTCGGTACGGATTAAGGCATTGTACAATAAATTGTGACATCTGGATACACAAAAAACAAGCAGCAATGTAAGAATAAACCAGCAGCAACACTGCACTACAGTAAGCGGGAGTGAGTAGTTTACCTCTTTGCGGAAGATCTCTTTGCTTTTCTTTGCAAGTTCGCTGGAGGTGTCTGCCTCAGCCGTCTTGGTGGAGAACTGTAAACATACCGAGATGTCACAGTTTACCATGTTCATGGACAGTACTTGAACTAGAGACATTTCTGGTCTGGTTGTGTTTATACAAAGTTTTAAACAGCTAAAATAAAGATTTTCTGGGCAGCAGATCTAAAAGATTAAGTAGAGCCAGAAGGTTGATGGCACAGTGGTGTGTGAAGGACAGGGATATGATAGATGTGGCTCGCCAAGCACCCAATGGTATTTAGAAATAATTCCTATAAGTGTACAAATGTGAACAAAGACCTACACTTCAAAGAAAATTTTTTATTTATTTTTTTTTTAACCCTGAAGCAATGAAGCACAGTTAAAACGCATATGTCCTGTTGCTTAAAAAAAGCTGTCTCTTTAAGGACAAGTCCCAGCTGTGGACCATTACAGTGTCCAGAAGATCCATGCAAACCTCAAACTCTACACAGACCTCCAGAACACTTCACAGGGCTCACAAAATTGCTGAACAGACTACCAAAATTGCCTCGCCTAGCCTGTCGGGGAGGAAAAATATATTTTAATGCTTTTGCAGTCTCTCTCAAATATATAGTTGGGTAATTATGTCGTCTGTAATTTTTGAGGGCCATCATCAATATGTGACTGAAGGTTCGAGTTTCCAAATGTCAGCCTTAAAACCGTTATGACTTGGAGAGAATCTGCAAAGAGGAGTGGAACAAAATCCCTGCTGAGATGTGTGCAAACCTGGTGGCCAACTACCAGAAATGTCTGTCCTCTGTGATTAACAAGGGTACTTTGCCAGTATTAAGTCTTGTTTTTTGCAAAGCGGTCAAATACTTACTTTACTTATTATGTCACACTGTTAGAATAAATCATCATTAATAATTGAAATTATAGACAGATTATTTCTGTCAGTGGGCAAATATACAAATTATTAATATAATATACAAAATATTAGTAATATTATTTTTATTTGTGTTTTGAAAATGCTTTCTTGATTTTATAGTTTGTCAGGCTACTTAAAAGAGTACCTGGCCGACAGGAATTAAGATTTTTGCAAGCCCTTGCTTCACAACCCTTTGTAGACCTTTACAATGTAAAAATTGAGTGCTGTAATTAAAATATATATATGGAACCGATAAGATCGAATTATTACCTTTGAGGGGTTTTCATCATATGTTGGTGTCCCCAAGTCCATCTCAGCCTCATGCTCTACAGTAGCCTCTTCCCCAATGCCATCCCAGCTAGGAGGATCCCACTGGGTTTGCCTAAGACACACAGGAACATTCATTAGACAAACGTACATGCTTTAACCATGAATATGTAAATTCAGTGGAGACAAGAGTTACTACAGCAAGCATCCAAATCAAAAGATCAGGCCTGCTGGATGTTCACAGGGAACTGAAGCACCTCGCAAGATGATTTACATTCCAAGATATGAATATTACATAACTGTCGTTTCTGCAGACAGCATAATCGTTTACATCTGCATAATTTTAAAATAACGATCAGACAACACTAAATATATTTAAAACACACATTTTTTTGGCTGTCCAAAACTATCCGGGTAGCCCCGCCCTTCTTCCATCACATAAACAACACTGACTGTTGAGGGAGTAAAGTGTCCAACAAGTGGGTACATCTGGGTACGTGAAGCACTTCCTGTTGTTAGAATTTTCAATGTAAACACACTGATCACACCATCATGCACATACTGCGTGAGTACACAATTCAGAATGCACAGTGGCTTCTTTCTAGAATGAGTCAATAACCTTCACATCAAGATGACCAAATCTGGGGGTAGAACTAACTGCTCGGAATTGAACCTTACTGAAAAAAAAAAAAAAAAAATCTCTTTCCTCATAATTGAATTACTACTTTAATATTACATATGTTACAAATAACAAAGCCTCTTATTAATTATAGGACATATACATTAAATTCCTGGCACCTTTGCATCTTATTTTATTAACCCAACTGAGTATTTGAGAGTCAAGGGCCTTGCTCAGGGGCCCATAATTAGTTTTTTTCCAAAATATTTACTAATTTACTTCAAAATTAATATTTTTGGTACTTCATTTACAAGCGCACTACACAAATTTGACAATATCATTGTGTTTACATCTACTGTATTAGCACAACAAAGCTATTTGTCCTTACTGTGCTATTCTGTCCCTTAAGTAAGATGAAGTAATCTACCTTCAACCTTACTGTCAAAACAGACGAGTACAATACAAGACTCACTCGGGATCTGAATTCAAGAGCTGTTTTAAAAAAAAAAAAAAAAAAATATATATATATATATATATATAAAAAAAAGAGTAGTATGTCAGCAGTGTAGTTTTATACCTGGTGACTATATGGTAGTAGTAGATCTTCCCCTCAGGATCCCGTGCAACTTTCCAGCTGGGAGGTAGGACAATGGTTTTAGGTTTGGGAGGTGAAGGAGGCGGCAGATCTATGATGTTGTTGGGTACAATCATTTCCTGCAAATGAGAGAAGAGTTAGAAGTAAACTTAAAATATCTGTTAGACTAATATGACCACTGAGGGTTAAAACACTGAACAAGAGCTTATATTAGAAAACATAACTACGCCACATTTTTATATATTTCTAGGTCAGGAAATAAACAAAACACTGTATTTGGAGCAAATTCTACAGATTACTTTCAAGGAAAAAAAAAAAAAATTTTCTATGTAGAAACTACTGATCCTGAAGCCTAACAGCGCCCTCTTGTGGTGGCCTGCTTGACTTTCATTCCTTACCTGCTGTACAGTTTGAGACGTGACGATGGTGGTAACAGTGCCGCCTTGCTGGACTACCACTCCTTGCTGATGACCAGCATAGACCTGCTGTCCATGTAGGTAGCCAGCGCCTGGCTCGGTGTATGTCTGCATTGACACACAGGCACATGACAATGAGTGGTAGATGTATTACAACATTAGCAGTAGGCCTAGCATAATTACAAAACAAAAAACTTTGCACGCCAGGCTTTCCTGAATTAATAAGGTGCTGTGTATCAACTTTCTTACCTGAATGACAGGAGTGTTGGTCTGTGTGTAACCTGCAGGAATGCTGTAAATTGTCTGGCATGGCTGGCCTTGGTAATAGATTGCCGTCTGTGGCTGGCCTGTGTTCGAGTACTGCTGAGCCGGCTGCACAGTCACTGCCTGTTGTGTGTTGGGATCCCAAAGTGTTGCATAGCCTTGCTGGCTCTGCACTTGGGCGCTGGCAGCCTGAGCAGGAACCGACAGGACAGTGACTCCAGACTCCTGTACTGGGGCGGTTGGCTGGACAAACTGCTGTGGCTGGCCAGAAGATGCCAGCTCCAGTGTAGCGGGCACATGTGCTAGACTTACAGCAGAATTGGCCTGAGTGGTACTTGGGGACTGTGCCGCCAGAGTCAGGTCAGTAATGAGTGGCTGAGTAGTCTGATCAAAGGAAACTGTGCCGGCTGTAGTCACACACATAGGGTCTATAGGCGGTGTAGGTAATAGCACCTTGCCAGCATTGGGATTGGTTGGGTCCACAAATGTCTGAATAGGGTAACCAGGTGGATAGGCCATAAAACTTGGGCTTGAGGGGTACACAAGTGGATTGAATGCTAATCGCTGTAGCTGTTGTTGCTGCTGCTGTTGTTGTTGTTGTTGCTGCTGCTGCTGTTGTTGTTGTTTCTGGGCTTCTCGCTGAGCCACCTCCTGCTCAAAGAGCTTCCGTCGCTCCTCTGTGGAAAGCTTGGTACGAGTCTCCTTGGTGCGAGGTTTTTTACTACTGTTGGCTAAATCGTAGCTAAAGAAAAAGCCAACAAGAAAGATCAAACACTATAATAAATAAAAAACAACAACAAATTGTTAAGACCTAATGTGGAAGTATACTGCACATCTTACCGGTCTTCATTTCGGCGGCTGCTCCGTTCATAGGGAGATGGATATGGCGGAGAGACGGAGCCTCGTCGTCTGCGCCTTTCTGCGCTGCGCAGCAACGAGTCTTTTTCTCTGTCCCAGTCTCGCTCTCGTTCCCAGTCTCTGTCTCGCTCTCTGTCCCGCTCCCGCTCTCTCTCCCGGCTGCTGGATGAGGTGCGGGGTGTCAGCAGTGCCTCCCTGTCCCGACTACGATCTGTTGGTTTATATTAACAGTGATTTGCAAATAAAAGGTGATAAGTATTTTTATATCCCAATTCAGCAGATATGGACTGTATAATATGGTTATAAAATTGGAGTCACACATACCATTCGATTCTTTTTCCACCTGACTCTTCTTTGGGATCCGGTATACCTCCTGATTGGTTGACAAAACACAATTACAAAAATGTGTGTTGCATTGTAACTTTCCAAACTCTTTAAACGTTAAGAATAACCCACAAAGCAATTTACTATTTAACTCTTTTTTTTTTTTTTTTTTTTCTTTTTATGCAAACCTACCTTCAGGTCTTTCCAGCTATCGAGTAGGCGAGTGGCCATCTCACTGATGTCAGCAGCTCCAATCTGAGGCTCCTGGCTTCTTTCACTTTCAACATCAGAGACAGCCTCCTCTTCATCCTGGGAAGGTGTACCAACTACGGTGCCCTCTGTCGCCACCACTGCCACTGGCAGCACTTCTGCTGTGGCAACAGCTGAAACTGAAGGACTGTTCTCCACAGTGACTTCTGCAGAGCTGGTACCAGAAGTAGGTGGAAGGTTGTCCATGTTGAGAGGTAAGTGTGCTGGGGTAACGGTAGACTCAGGGGGCGTGGTTTCCAAACTATCTGAAGGCATGCTCACATCAAGGGTTTCTGTAGACACACCGTCAACGGCAGAAGAATCCATAGCGTTTGGGAGTGAAGGCTCAGTGCTCTCATTCTCCAAAGACTGAGAGCTGGGAGTGTTTTTCTCTGGGGGGTGCAAAGTGCAACTAGAATCTTCTTCTGTTTTGACACTGGAAGTATCATGAGGTTGTGCTATAGCAGGTGCCTGTGTTTGAGTTTCTGTAATCTCAAAGGATTCACAGTTCTTCTCCACAGAAGCCAGCAGGTTCTCATCGGTCTTGCTAGTTGATTTTTCCTCCATGTCCTGCACTTCTGTTTTATCCTGCTCAACATCCTCTTCCTTAACTTTATGGTTTGCTTCACTACTCTCCACAGCATCTAAAGCTTCCTGTTTTACTAGCAGCTCTGGGGTGACTGTCATTTCCTCACTTGTCTTCCCCTTATCTGCTGTGTCTGCTGTGACCTCTGGCAAAGGCTCTTCCTCCACCTCCTCCTCCTCTTCGTCGTCTTCTTCCTCTTTACCATCAGAGACCTTGCTTCCATCCGAGAGAGCACTATCCAAGCTGTTCTCACTGATGATTTTCAGTCTGCGGTAGACAGCACGTTTTGGTGTATCTCCATCTAGCTCTGGTGCCAGTTTGACAGGGGGGCCGTCGGGGGTGTTCAGGGGTGTGTGGGCTCGGGAAGTGCTCTCGCTGGAGTAACCATCCTGCTCTGTAGGCTGGCCAAGTGGATGGCTTTGGGCCCAGCGCTGGATGTATTGCAGCACGCGGCTCTCTTCCAGCATGTTCTTGGTAGAAATGGGCAGCACTGCTAGCGCCTTCATTATCTGTGCAGAGCATGACGAGACAAAAGGAAGAATTTAAGTGATTTTTTTTAGAGACAAATGTAAAACTGTATTGCTGAAAAACTGTAAAAGCCGAACACTACAGATTTACTACTGTACTGAAAACAGCATTACAAATTTATAACCAGCTTTTTTTTTTTTTTTTTTTTTTTTGCTGCCTTGCTATATTAGGCAACAACACAAACAAAGCGCAAAAGACACTAACAATAAGGATGTAGTTAGGTAAGCACTTCCACATTTTATAAGACCCTAGACTATTATGAAAATCCATTAGGAGCTTCGTAGATATAACTGTGTAAAAAAGGATGTGGGTGTGCGCTTCATGCACACTTACCTCCATCTGCAGTTTGATGTTATTAACAGAGTTGCTTTTGGCTTCAGAGAGATCAACCATGAATATCCACAACAACGAAAGACCATGATGATCCAAAAACTGCTTGAGGCATGAAGAATTTGTGGTATTCTACACATTAAAAAAAAAAGACGACGAGTTAGAATGAAATTGATCAAAATGATAGGTGGGGGAAAATGAACGGAAGTAGACAATTCTGGACCGATTCACAAATTTCAAAAGCCAATTTTTTTTATTTCTGAATGTAAATTAATAACGTGATGTTTAAATGCAAAAGCCAAAGCGCTAAAGCAGGAAGTGTAGCCTCTGGACAGTCTGTAGCATGCAAAGAAGGGATGTATATCGGCAACATATGTAATGGCTGATCACCGAAAAAGATTTAGTCTCCATTCTAAATTGCATATTACTTAACTGTGAGGAACAATATTTTTACTTCGAGTAATTAACGCACTTGAAAAGTGACCAGCACAATTACTTTCTCTGCAAAAAAATAAATTAAAATAAATTGCGCTTCATCCATGTTAAACAATACACAACTTACTATCACCTGTTAATATCGAAATAGCAGTTGTAGCAACGATGTAGTTTGATTTTCAGTAATACTACAAATAACTATACTATAAGAACATACTTTTTTTTCGAACAGTCAGGAGGCGCATACTCAAATGTAGCATATACTTAAACAGTTTAATTCGGATGGGGCTTTAGTTTTAGTTACTGATATTGCATCCAATTTGGCTGTTACTGCTGAACTGGGTAAATTCTATGCTGCTAAATGGTGGCAAAATGTTTCATTTCCTGTTGGTTCTTTGTAACTTTGTTTTTGACTAGCCAAATCATATCCATTTGTTTTATTAATAAAATATAAAAAGTGCATTTATTACAAATACAGAAAATCTGTATTAAAATGAAAAGATGCATCAATAATCGTTTTTCAATTCGCATCACAGCCCTCCGACTTAAAACCGAATCGAATCATGAGGTGCTTAGAGATTCCCACTCCAATATATTACTGGTTAACATTTCAATCTAACACCTACCTGGATGAGCTTAATACAAGTGAGTCTCTGCTCCATAGTCTCCACACGCACCATGAGTCTGCAGAGTGAAACCACTTGTTTCTCATCACTTAGACCTTCCCCGTTCTCCAGCAGAGCCTCCAGCTCCTCGTCTACCTGTAATATGGAAATCAAAACATGCAAGTATCCAATTCAATAAAAATGCCATACAAAGCAGGATCTTATTTTATCGAACAGCTGCCTCTAACTTCCTCTGGTTTCTGTCATTTCAGGAACAGAATTTATGATACTTGAAATCCCAGAGCAATGTCCCAGGTAGACAATTTATTAGACCAATGTGGAAATTATAGATAATGAATGAAGTTTAATTTAATTATACTACACAGAAAAGAGGCTGCTGCCATGATGTGGTTTACTGTTATTGTTTCTCTCAAATAGCTTGTAGATGGTTAAGACCAACCCACTTACTGTAGTCAGTGCACTGACAGCTTCTTTCTTTCGAGGCCGCTCCCTTTGCTTCTTTCCAACTGCTGCTCGTACACTGACGCGATTCTCTCCACCCAGGAAGCCGCGACAACTCGGTGCTCCACAGTAGCACTTCTGTGCCTCTTTCCTGGGAGTTAAAAATGAGGAACTATTACACCTGTGGACTTCAGCAACAAACTGAAACCTGATCCAAACATAAAGTAACGCATTGTTGTTGCACAAGAGCAACTAAAAGCAGCAAATTTACCCGTATCTTTGGAATTGGTAATCAAAGGTGAGCTCTGTCCCAGCCGTCACAGTTTTGGTGGTAAAGAAGCCAACTCTGAGCTGACCATTCACAGTCCACTGTGAAAGAAAAAAAAACACCAAAAACGATATATAGTACATTTATGCCCAAGAAAACTTCAATGCACTATGAAAAATTCAGCCTTATGCCACAGAAACAAATATAAAAAAATACTACAAAACGTATATAGTTTTTTACTATTTTAGGCTTGCTGGTTAGCATGCCAGTACGGCACTGACCTTCTGAGTTTCGCAGTTAGGCTCACAGCTGTGGTTCATAAACCTTGAGCAATTGCCTTTCTGTGTGGCATCAATGATCTGCAAATGGCACAGAAAGAAACTCAATACAATCTTTAAAGTAAATTAAATGAATGACAGAAGCCAAGTGTTGTGTGTGACCAAAGGCCACAGGTTTACCTCATTATTCTTTAAAGCCATGAAGTAGTAGTGGACGTTCTTGCTGCGAGCATATTCTTTTACCCGTGACTTAAACTCCCTGTGATCCAAAACCTCACCACAATACTCCAACACAAATGTGTTCCTGGATTAAATTAACGCAATTTTCAATCAAGTCTGTTATGACGCTGTATATTGGTCTTATTTGTGCCTGGTAACTTACGGCGGCAGGTCTTTGGCAGCTCGCAAACCCCAGCCTTTGCTTTCAGTGAGAATGACTTCAAAAGCTGCATGCTGCTTCATCTGAAAACGCCGGTTTGAGCAATATACGCCATTTAAGCACCGCGACGAGCTTTGAGAAAAAGAAACAATATTTCAGTCCATTTTTTACAATCCCTACTTTTAGAGATAATCAAGCTTAAGGTTAACAGGCATGTACAATGCCTTAGCAAAACTATTTAATATAAGGTCACATACCATTCAATCATCAGCAGGCGATTTAAACAATCTTCTCCACAAGCCATAACGCCCTGCGCCCGCTCCTCTCTTGATAGGACAGCACACTCGCACTGCATTCGCTTAATATCTCGATGAGACTTGTTCTTCTTGCTGATTTTAAAGGGATCGAATGAATTTGTTATGTACTTTTTACTGGAAAACACCAAGAATTACTTAGATGAAAAAGTCATCTAGGAAAATAAAATCCACGCCTAAGATAATATATCACAGAACACTTTCTGAAATATTCACCAAAACTGATAATGCACTATAATTTAAATAAAAGAATAGTATTATTTGTTTCAACTGTGCAATAAAAAGAAAACGTGACTTATAATAATGACTACAGGTGCCACAATTTGAAACTTACATAAAGCAATGTGACGTGACCGTTCGCAGAACTAGTTAAGACATATCACTACCATAAGCCTACTTATTAAACAACCTCTTATAATTCTAGATTTATTTTATACAAATTTATGATATTGCAGATATCAGTATAAGCATATTAAAGAATATTATACACTGGTATACGCACAAATACAATATTTGCCTTAAAAATGTTACTGACCGTTCTGTCAGGTAGACATTTTCCTCAATAAGATCAAAATAAGGAGGCATCTTTTTTTGCTTCGCTTTTTCCCTCCAGAAGGCAGGATCGAAAAAGTCTTTCAGACTGAGCAGTGGCCTTGGATTTTCTTCTTGCTGTGAGGATACCTTTGTTCCTTCATATCCTTGCAGCTCTCCCGCTCCACTAAACATTCTCGCTTATAGGCGAGACCTGCCTCTGCCTCATTGTCTGATTCTGACTCCAGTTCTGGCCGTCTTTTCTTGGGTGGGCCCCTACCTCGATGAGGCTTTAGGCTGGCATCCCTTGGTGACTTGGAGATTATCTGACTCTCCGGAGCAGCCGTTACAAAGCTGCAATTGCTGCTTATCTCGTTGGCTTGGACAAATGCAGATGATGCTGGAGGCTTTCTGGTGGGTATAACGCCACTAGATCCAAATGCTTTTCTATCATAATCTTCCTCATGGTCATTAGTTAAAGAGTCAGGGTGAATCTGGCACACTGACTCATGACAAGGAGAAGGCACAAGAGTATTGACTGGTATGCTTTTATCCAAGGTATTTGCCTGGGTCCAGTAGCCACTATCTTGCCTGGTAAATGCACTTTCTAACTGGGAGAGTTGTTGAGTGTTATGGCTGCTGTCTGGCTGCTGAAATGTGCTGCTGGGCTGCTCTCTTTTCATGAAGTCATGAGCCAGGTTCAAACCGTTTTGCAGCTTAAGGTTATCTGTGCAAATAAAGTCTCCCATATTTTCTTTCCCTGCCTGTATTTCACACCAGTTCTCCGGACTGTCATAATACTGGTAACAACCTGATTCGGCCGCTCTGTGTCTATACGTAGGTACTGGGTCAGTTGGGACACAAGTCTTTGGCGTTTCATTGACAGTGCAGTTCTGATCTGTATGAGCCAGTGTTGGGGTTGCTTCAGATTGGCTAGTGCTGTCAACTAAGTCACTCTGGGACTGGTAAAGTGTTTGTGCAGAAGGCATGCTCTTATTCTCAGTAAATGAATGGACCTTGTGTTTGCTTTCTTCACCCGAACATTGTACAGGTTTAATTGAAGTGTTGATACTATTAGGAATTTCCTTATTAATGCTGGTATTTAACTTTTCTGCCTGATACATTAGCTGCCCAGAGATACCGGATTGGCTAGCAGGCGGTGTTGAGTGCTCAGTTATCTCAAGGGTGAGAGTGGAATTCTTTGGCACGATCACCACAGAGTGTAGCCTCTTTAAAGAGACTTGTTCGTCATCGGAATCAGAGTCAGTTTCGTCGGTTTCGCTTTCCTCACTGTTTGTTTTACCATCACAGTTGAACGACAGATACTCTTGTGTATGAGGCTGATACGATTTAATGCTGGCACTTTGTCAGACTTTGGGTAGTTCTGATCATCATGTGCAATATCTTGATTAGATTTTGGCTTCAGAGAAACTGGATTTGTCAGGGACTTGACAGACACTTGATCACAAACCCCACCGATATGTCTAATATCATCAGCAAATAGTTGATCAGGATCATGCTTGATTTCCTTCTCAGAATCTGTTGTTGCCAAGCTTGTCTGCTCATCCCGCTCAGACTTTACTGAATCGATGACAGATTCCAGTTTATTTGAACATTTTTCATCTTCGCTAACATCACTGTTCAATTCTATCTTCTTAACTGAAATCACTTTTTTCACAGAGGAAACCTCATTGTTTATCATCTTTTCGGGAGTCTGATTTTCAGAGGTTTCCTGACCAACGATATCCCATCGTGACTTTTTACCATGGGGAACGTTATGCTTCATAGCGGGAGCATTACTCGATTCAGGCATAACGTCTGACTGCTTGTTAATCTTTTGAGAGGTATCAAGGTTTATGGGCAGTCTACAGATTTCGTTACTGAGAAGCAACTGGGAAACAAATTTAGTGTTCTGTTCCAAGCATTCTCCAGGTGGTAATTCTTTCACAAAAAGAGTGTCAGGCAATGAACCTAATGAATCCTGACTGGGGGTGTAGCCCGGATAAGGTGGCTCGTTCAAGCTAGAAGAATCAATAATTTTGAAAATGCTACTAACATTTGCCACATTAGCCTGTGCCTCTTTAAAGATCTGGACTTCGCTTTGAATAAGCATGTCAGTCTGCTTTCCAGGTTGATCATCTGCTATAGAGATGCCCTTGGGAATAATGTGACACGTGCTAGTATTTAACTCACTGACAGCTGGCCACATTTCGGTACTCTCCGAGTCTAAATTGTCATTTATGATAACATGCTGCTTTTGTTCGGAAAAATTGTTTAATTTAGCCTGCCTGCTTTCTTCATGCTGGGAACAAACATCCATCTTGTTGAATTCTCCCTGAGATGTGATTTTGTCAGTGCCCAACAGTGGAAGTTCAGCATTATTATTTACTTTTGCTGCTAACTGCACATCAGTTCCAATACTACTTGGCTTGGACTCTTTATGTATATTTGCTTTAACAGATGACCTGGTACAGCAGTCCTGGAATCGACTTTTCATTTTGTGCTCTTCGTCAGAGTCAGAACTCCCACTGGTTTTTTGGACCTTTTTTTCCGACCAGGACGTTTCGGTCGAATGAAGGGTTTTACTATGCACCTTTGAAAAGGAACTGGATTTTTTAGAACTGGCTTCAGTCTCTGGAGAAATCCTTTTACTTGCTTCAGAGGCACTAGTTCTCCCAGATCTCTCTGTTCTTGAGTATTGCGTTCTTTTGTCAGATTCTGATGAATAGGAAGATTTTGAGTCTGACTTTGAGTCTCTGTAGGATTTTGAAAGCAACGATGTCTTGGACTCTCTTTGCGAGCTGGAGTATGTTGAGGATCGGCCTGAATCGCTACCTCGAATCCTGGGCTTCTGAGGTCATCCTCAGAATCAGAGCTGTCCCGAGATCTGCCATCACCTCGGGAGCGAGACCTTCTTCGTTCACGTGAACTTCTGTGTGATCTTCTTTCGGACTCATGGTAATGTGACCTATCGGACCTTGACTGCCTTTCATTTCTTGATCTATCAGATC
Organism: Bagarius yarrelli; assembly: GCA_005784505.1. Taxonomy (NCBI): domain Eukaryota; kingdom Metazoa; phylum Chordata; class Actinopteri; order Siluriformes; family Sisoridae; genus Bagarius; species Bagarius yarrelli. The sequence goes on along the minus strand of VCAZ01000195.1, from coordinate 427,870 downwards.
TGGAATAGGAAGAGCTGGTTCGAGAACTCCGGGATCTGGATCGCGACCGACTCCTGGTCCTTCTTCGGTCAGAGCGAGAAGATCTTGAGGAAGTGTATCTGGTGTCTCTTTCCGATTTGCATCGGCTAGACCCTTTCTCATCTCTCTCATCTCTTTTATCAGATCGAAATTTGTCAGAGACTTCACTTTTTGAATTTGAGGATCTCTTACCAGCAGCAGCCTGATCAGATTTTGCCACATTCTTGGAGTCACTAGACTTTTGGATAGATGATGTCCGAACACACCCGCTATCAACGTTGGAACTTGGCTGAGCGCTGTCTGACTGCTGAACATTTTTACTGTGTTCAGGCTCAGAATTACTATTCTTAGACTCTTTCCCAATACTAGAAAAATCTTTTGGTCCCTTAGGGCAAGTATCTAATTTCTCTTGCACACTTTCCTCTCGGTTAACCTTTTCAGAACAGTCAGCGACTGAGTTGTGGTGAAACGGAGCCACAGGAGTTTCACCCTCAACAGTTGCTGATGATCCAATCAAAACTTTCTCCTCTAAAGTGGTATTATTTAAAACAGCACTGACAGTAGAAGGTTCTTCAACAACAGAGACGCTCAGAATCTGTTTCTTAAAATGCACCTTGTCATGTTTGAGTTTAGAAACGAGGGGTCCCGGAGACTGCTCTGCTTGCGACTCAGCCGGTAATGTTGCCACGACAGAGTGATCAGTTTGCTCATTTTTGCTTTCAACATTCTGTCCCATCAGGTCAGCAGATAGTAAATTTGTAGATTGGAGTACAGGTGAAATTTCACTTGCAGCTTTCTCTGGACTTTGTGAGACAAGAAACACATTTTGACGTGGCTTCTTAGTCTGGGTGAAGCTGAAAGAGACCTTCTGTCGACCCTGTCCTCGAGGTTCACTTTAGTCTTTGTTCCTTTGGGCAGGAGATGGTTTGTTAAAACAACTCTAGGAGCGAGGCCTTTAAATATGATTTGCTTTGAGGTGTTTTCAACCTTGATCTAGGGTTGAAAAAAAAAATAAAAATCTGCAATTAGAACAACTAATCCTATTTACTACCCAAATGGAAAAAGACGATTATATGGGAATAAACAGTATTTAGAAAAAAATATAATAATAATAAAGAAAATACAGAGAAACTTGCATACCGAACCATCAAGTGACTTTTCCCTGAAAAATCAGCAGCAGCAGCAAGTGAAGAGAGGAGAAAGAAATAAAAAAATGAATATTTAGGAACAGAGATACGCCTTGACAGCAGCAGGGCACAATGTGATGTACATTAAAAAAAGATATCATCGTTCTACCGAACTATTTAATAGACACATTTAAAATAAAAACAGATGCAGACTATTTTCTCCTGCTAGTAATCTATTGAGAACACAATGCACCATGCAATCATTTCTTAAACCACCGACCATATCAAATAAATAAAATTATAATTTGATTTATTGTTCCTGATAACACATGGAAACACCTGGCAGGCTTTTAAGATACCTTTTTATGAAAACTGGCATGCACAATATTCATCTTTACAAGAGCTCAAATAGACAAAATAAGAAATATCAGTAAATTTTCGGATCCATGAGTTTTATTTTAAGCATTGAATACAGGGCTGCACAATATATCGTTAGCATTGACATGGCAATGTGTGCATCATAGTCACATTGCAGAACGTGCAATGACAAGTGCACCACAGTTTAGAAGGAATGTGATGAGCATTGCACATTGTTTTAAGGTTTGATGAATTTTTTTTAGATTGCGATATATATTGCAGAAAAATAACATATTGCAATGTCAGTTTCTTCCAATTGTGTGCAGCCTTCATTGAAAGGACGATCTCCTACTAAAAGAAAATTTAACCTATACTGGCTGGATAATGGCGCTCATGGATTATAGCTAACAGCACGGGCAAATCATTAGCCTGAATGTCCGGAATGCGGACTGCATGCCAAGTCTAGTTCTTCTTCATCCATAGTTGCCCAGACATTGGTTTAACAAGTGTAATTAATGTTTAACTTTTAGACAGCATCAATTATTAGGGGGAAAAAAAAAAGAAAAAAGTTTACATTGTCCTATTAAATAAAAAGCACACCAGAAGTCGAACCAATCCCACACTAACCTATGCTTTTTGGATCTTTGTGAAACACTAATGATTTCATTTTTCCTAGTACAATGTTCTGTCTTACAATACACACAAATGTAACTTTCAACCTGAAAACAAGAATATCATTTCTCATTAGAAACTAAATAAAGATCCGAGGCAAAAACTAGGCTACATGATCCTCAGAGAACCATTTCTTTCCTGTGACCTCCATAACACACTTTACAATGACAGTTGCAGGGGGGAGAAAAAAAGAGAGTGAAATAGCGTGCTTGGGTGTTTCCTTTATAATTAATAGTTAAGAACAGTATAACGTTAAAGCCATCTAAGGTAGACCGATGCACAGGTGCTTGTCTTTGTAGTGGACTAGGAGCATCTTAAATAGTTGATTCAATCAGTGCAGGTTTGTCTGTGAAATTATAAATTTGCTGCTAGCGATTTTAGTTTAAAATATTATCACAATTAATTTATTTATAACTTTTGGTGTAAAGACATGTGGAAAGCATCACAACGACGTAATGTTACCAGCTGAGTAGTCTGAATGGTTGAATGGACCAGGTGATTTTGCACTAACATACATTTGTTTAAAACCACTTTAATGTAAGAGCACAACAGGTTGCCTGCATGTCCACATGACTGACATGGTCAGGGAAGTGGCGGCTTATAGTAATGAGCAGAAAAGTACTAAAAATAACCAGCATATGTACCCATATTGTCATCAACATTATTATTATTAATAATAACTGTAAATTCTCAGAAATGACATTTTGTGTGTAGCTATAACTAATATTTTTGAGTTAAAAATCATCATTAGCCAAAAAACAAAACTGCTGTCCAAACTGTATTAAATACAGTAAACTAACATTAATTATATAAGCAATGGTGTAAGACTGGAATAATCATGCTTTCTGTAAGTATCTGCAAATACTGGATTGCTCAAAGCGCCTATATAAAAATACTACCAGATTAAATATTAATTAATATTTATTAAGTGGGGATTATATTTGACTGCACCACAGTTTGGAAAACATAAAATTGTATTTATCTATGATTATAATTTGTGTATGATATTGTATGCAGATGCACTCCTTTACCATATTACCCAAATTTTTCTGAAATTACAAATTCTTTCTAAATAGAGAATTTTTTTATATTGCAATACATTACATTAAGACTAAATATTGCAATGTTTTTTACAATATCGTGCAGCCTTAGTTGGCAGGGCCGGTAATATAAAACAAGCTTACATAAACGTCACTGGATACGATGAGAAATGTTAAGATGATACATTGGGTAGGTATGATAATACTGGGATACCACACAAGTCTAGTGTAGATTTATCTTGGTTAGAATTGGCAAGGACATTTTAGAATATTGAATTTCATTGGGCCAAATCCAATACATATTATATATCCTTTAAAAACCTTTAGATTTTTGAAAATGCAGTTTCACTAGATGTTTAGTGAGAAGGTTTAGGCTGCAGACAGTGTTTAAGTTCATTGTAAAGGTGTTTAGTTAGGTTCCTGTGCAGGACGCTTGAATTATTTCCGTGTCCTCATGGATTTCAGGGACTTTGAGCACAGGAACGTCATGCTGGAACAGCTCTTAGTACCACTGAATAATAATTGTAATGCTACAGATCATGGAGAAAAACATACAGGGGCTCTAGGGAAATTGCTTGGTTAGAACTTAGTGGCAACAGAAATCGGTGCGCTGTGAAGGTGCCAACAAACTTTGGTCAATTTTAATCTGAGCATATTTGTATATGCATGTAGACACACACCTCCCTGAGAAAATGCACAGAAATGCATTGGCATCTGGATACAAAACAGACCGTATTTGTAAACATAACCCACTGATGCTCACAGCCCTAAAAGCAAAACTGCACGTGATTGTTCAGGACAATAGATCAAGTAGCTTTGACACTGGGATAACAACCTACATTACAACCAGGGCAAATGTGGACAGCAGCAGTGTTACTCCCAGTTCGATTCAACCTGTAACTCGAACCTTTGTTCGTTGTTGCTTAGTGACACATGTGGCCCTTACCTGAGTTCAGGATTCAGCAGTGCATCCATTTTGAGGCCGGCCGAGCGAGGAGCACCTTGCTGGAAGCTCCCTCACTGGGATAAGAGCAGCTCAGAGAAGCACGCTGTTTGACGTAATGCAAAACCTGAAGAGAAGCGACAACACACACACACACACACATGACCTTACGGCTGCACACCTTTTTCACTCCTTCGACGACCCGGATGCTGATTTGTTTACACTTTTAGGCTTACAAAATCTCACTTTGTCACGAGTTGCCTTTTAATGTATTAGGTTTAAGTACTGGTGTAATTAAGGTCTCGCAGGAGCCAACTTGTTTCTGTGAGGTGTCGGATATTCATGTTATGAGATGATGATGGTTAAAAAAAAACAAACAAACCAGGAGCTGTTAAGAATTGATTGGAATCCAGTGGCCAAAGGAAAAAAGCTCACAATAGATTAAATATGCAAATGATATGCTGCAAAGCTCGGAATAAACATCCAGATCTCAGGAGATTTGCAGAATAAGATACTATACCTTTAAAACAAACAGGCAGATTTGTGAAAAATGAGTATTTTCACCTGTGCTTAAATCACACCTTGGGTTTCTGGTAGATCTTCAACAGTATGTAGGGGGGGAAACACACAGCACACATACCCTGGTCTTATCGTGGTTAAATGCTCGTCCTGGTGCAGACTCCAATATTTTGATCTCGAAATGCCTAAACATAATCCTGCCCCGTGTGGATTTAGCTCATGCTAACCTGTTAGCTTGTTCTGGGCGGTTGCTGGGAGCAGGAACAAGCGCGTAGAAATGTGCTTGGTTTTAAATAAAGCACTTGACAAGAATAACCCCAATAAACGAAAACACAGGAAAGAAATGTGGGGGGTTGTGAAATTTACACCGCGGATGTGAGGCCTAACGGCTAGGCCTTTCTATCCGCCCGCATTAGTGAGACACGGAGAAATTGATCTATTTTGACGCTTTGCCTGGCCGCCATAACTCGGTGTGATGGTAGTGATCTGAAAGACACTCAGTCCTTCAACACTGTTAGCATAGTTAAGCAAATAGGCTGCCATTAACTAGTTGTGCTTAAGGTAACCGAATGCTAAACAGCAAAGCCGGCTAGTTCACTACTAATAGTTCGCTGTATGGTGTTACAAGTGTTAGAAGTCATTATTTATTACTTGAATTGTTAACAATATGGCCTGTAGTGGGTTTAGAGTGATTTCCGCGCGTGGAATCAGATCAGGCGTGATAAACCAGTCGGATAACGAGAACTAGTTACCTCGCTGGCTTACTAGCATTTCAGCTAGCAAGTCAACATTCTGTAGTTCAGTGGATAAGTTGACTAAATTGTTCGAAGGCGGTGGAAACACTCACTTCAGACTCTGGTCTAGTTCAGGTAAATCCTCCATCGTCGACACCGAGAGCGGCAATCTTATTCAGCTGTTTGATCCACATCCACCATCAAAACGTCAAATCCACACCGGATAGCCAGTTAGCTTTTCCCCAAGCGCTCACCAGCTAGCTGGAAACAAGCCGTCCTACGTATTAAGTCGAGTCGAGTTAGTTTTGAATTAAACGTAGGTGCAAGTTAATCCAATAGAGCCGATAAATAAAGCCGGGTTTCGCTTTTGGTGCACTTTGCTAGCACCGTGGAACATGTCGTGAAAAGCAACCTCCTTTTTGCTTCATGGTCTAGTGCAGACGGCCAGAGTAAAAGCGCCCACTATCCTGATTCAATACAATGCACCGGTTTCGACTCCTCCTCCTTCTCCTCCTCCTCCTCTTTTTCTTCTTCTTCCTCAGCTGCATTCAACCTGAAAACAACATTGATAAGCAAAGCCCACTTCAGTCGAGCTCCCAAACAACCGCTTCTAACCGACAGGAGCAGGACAGGAGATCCGGGGCTACGTGATATTCTTCGAGTCGGTGAATACTCGTGCGGTTGATACACCGAATAAAAGGAAACTCGAACTCGGTTATCTTGGATTGCTAACATCACACTTAAGGTCGTGCGTGTTAGAATATTAACTGTGTAAAGATTTGTTTTTATTCAGATTTACGAAGATTTAAGTCATTAATAAGTCGTGTAACAGATTTTTTTTTGTCACGTTTTGTTTAAGCGGCTGTTTTGAAAGTCATGTCCGCTGTAGTGCTGCAAGTTAGACAGTGTGGAAATCAGCTGGACCTCGACTGATGGGAACTCATAACTAAACAGGCAAACCAGGACATGAAAAGGTAACTAATTTACTTTTAATCCAAATAAATATCATTTTAAAAACCCTAGGGGAAAAAAAAAAAGGAGGATTCGGTGGCTCAGTGTTTAAGGTGTTGGACTACCGACCCAGAGATTGTGGGTTCGATTTCCAGCTCCATCAAGCCACCACTGCTGGGCCCCCTGAACAAGGCCCTCGACACCCAATTGCTTAGTTTTATAAACGAGATAAATGTAAATCGCTCTGGATAAGGACGTCTGCCAAATACTGCAAATGTAAAAACACAAAAAAATTATTTTTATTTTGAGATTTTTTTTTTTACTCCTATTATCTAGGAAAATCTGCCCATCCAACAATAATGAGGGAAAAGAAGGACACGGAGGAAACTGGGCAAGTGAAGAGTCATACACCGTGCTAAAGAATGTGGATCCAATGACTGGTCAAATATTTGTGGACATTTCCAAGGACACCAATAAAGTGTTAAGTGCTAATTTGAAGTTCTGGTTTCTATTCCCAGCACCACCAAGCTGCCACTGCTGGGACCCTTAACCCTAAATTGCTTATTTGTATAGCGTCTGCCAAATGCTGTAAATATAAATAAATGTGTTCCTAAACTTTAGCTACAAATTTAGAAGCACACATAGAATATCTTCGCTGTAGCAATACATTATTCTTTAACTGGAACCTAAACACTGTTCCAGCATGACAATAACCCTGTGCACAAACCCTCCTGCGCTCCATGAAGACATGCTGCGTTATGGTTGGTGTGGAAGATCTCGACTGTGCTCTTTAAAAAAAAAAAACACTCGGGATGTACTGGAACACAGACCTCCTCACCCAACATGCCTGATCTCACAATAATATTAGAGCTGAATTCGCAAATCCCCACAGCCGCACTCAAAAATCTAGTGAAACACCTTTCCAGAATGTTAGAAAAATAATTATAAGCACAAGACTGAGACTATATCTGGTTTTAATAGTGATGTCACAATAATAACGTCTGCTGTATTTTACATGAATTATATAGATCTAAATTATACTTTCATTTAAATAAATGATGCAAACAGTAGCTACAAATTAACTACCATAAATACTTACCAGGATAACATTTATTACATGTACTTATTCAAGTTTCAATGTAACTATTTTATGATATTTATGTTTCAACAGATTTTACAAAGCAAATTTGATCGAATCCATGTTTTTGAATATGATGGCAATAAACTCTCATAGAAATTATATGAGATGTGTCTTGACCTATCTAGTCTTATTACCGCATGGTGAATAACATGTTGATTGAATTCTCTAAAACAGGCTACCATGGAGGTGAGGGTGAAAACAGCTTACACAAACATACAATGAAGGCAGTGCTTCAGGAGGCGGAGATGAGATTTCTACAGTGGGACTTTTCTCCTACACAGTCTGAGCGGAGGCACAGGGTCTGTCGAGCAGTATATCCCTGATTTCATTTCTTCAGCGAACACAGTTGAGCTCTCTCTCTTAAGTGTAAAAGGACATACCGATAGAGAAGACAAACGGACTGTGTATCTTTATTTTTACATCTATGAACAAGCAGGTCTTGGTTCACAGCTATGTGAGGAAATTCAAGAGGAGATTCCTGCAGGATATATCCTGATTGTGTCTGTGGTCCCACATCAAAGCGGAGAGTGTTTGCTCCAGCACTACAACACTTTACTGAGCCTAGTCACACTGCACAGGTTTCCACTATTATATTATATTATATTCCACTATTATATAGCTATTATTGTATTAGATCAGTTTAATAGAAACTCCACTCCACAGTTTTGTGAGAATAAGTTCTCGCTAACTTACAGGTCAGCTGACAGGCTTGCTGCTGGTTTTTTTTTTTAATATTTTTTTTGTAATGATCATGTTGGAGTACAGCAGAAATCACATGCAGGATTTGGAGCTGTCTCATTGCCTCTCGGAAATAAATGCGCACATAAGTTCATGCACGGCTGGGCTCCTCATGCCAGTAAAGACTCTTACTAAGGGTTATCAGGCTTATTTTGTTTTAATATCATAAAATGTGTCTTTGGTTGTATATCAATTGAATAGTAACTTCATTTTTATGCTTCTCTTTAGTGAGAGGTCGAACTGGGACACTTCGGCAAGAAACTACCTCAATATTCATCTGATGGAAAATCTGTAGGCTTAAGAAGGAACTTTGCAATCTTTTGCATGTTTGGTAAAGTCACAGAGCTTAAGGCCAACCCTTCTGCACTACTTTAAAAAAAACGAGAACGTCTAAGTACTCCAGAGACCATGAAATATTTTTTGAGCATTTTTTGTCTTTACTGATAGAACAAAAAGGGAGTAGTGGAGAGGAAGAAGGAAAGAAAACCCTGTAAGTGTCAAACCACTTCTTCCTATGCTCCTGTAGTTGTCCCTGACACATATTTAACTTATTTTAAAGGGTTGCAATGTATTTTAATATGTATTGTATTGCAATATATTGTGATAGATTGTATTGTAATATGTATCATATTGATAGCCACAGTACAATAAGATAAATACAATAATATTATTATGACACTGGTGTCAGTTGGTTAAATCTAATACCTCATATGCTACAGAACATTAGCATAGTGATGCTGACACTATTTTATACAGTATAACATTATTAAGTCCCCTATTTAATAATCATATATACCAAATGCATTTGTTTGGAAAAAAATTCAGTATCCCAGAAATAAAGTTCAAATTTCTGCTCTTGATGCAGGGCTACTGGTAAAATAATTTTTTTAATGTTGGTCTGTTTGTTATTTCTTATTCCCGAATGCAGTATTCTAGTTGTCCTGTGCTGTCAGTCGCACATGGCAACCAGGACAATTTGTTCATCCTTCGCATAGGTGTGTCTCGTGGAATCCTTTTCCTGTTAATCACTTGAGTGGTGAGCAATGTTTTTTAAGTCTAAGGTCACTGCTGTTGTATGTTATTAAATGAAAAATGCTAGTGAAATGCAAGCCTTACTACCACATACACAATACCACATTCTACATCGTATGACTTTTTTTTTTCTCATTTTGTAGATCCCCGAAACCACTCCTTGTCTGCTTGCTTGCTCATCGTATGTTAACCACAGCAGGAAGGTTATTACGCCATGTATCTCAACAAGCAACAGAAATGTTAAGCACAACCCTATCTATCCTGGTACGAACACTATGGCATAGAGTCTGAAAAGTTTCAGCGAACATTAAATACTAATGTAATGTCTACAAAATTAGTCCTGGATTATGTTCAATGCCTAGGCGTGTACTTGGGTGTTAAAATATCTTCACCTGCAAGCCTTTTTAATTTTGAAGTTAAATATCTGCTATATTTTGATCGACCTGGTCTGGATTTATATGTTAAAATTAAAAATTCACAACACAAAATGAAAACTAAGATTGAAAAACTATTTTTTGTGTTTATTTTAAATTTTTTTTTGGCATCATGATAAATATATTAAATGAAAAGATATATTAATGAATCATAGTTTGTATTTGTTAGACCTGTCTGGTCCCCTAGATTTTTAAATGAGATTAAAGACAAGGACAGACAACAGCCCTAATGAAACCTGTAGAAAAAAACCTTAAACAGGGTGCAAACACCTACCTACACCCACAAACTCCCTAAAAATACAGTAGATTTGTATAACAATTACGGTCATTATACATAAACCACAAATATTTGAAGTGATGGCACAGTGGTTAAGGTGTTGGACTGCTAATTAGAAGATTAGGGTTTCATTCCCAGCACCACTAATTTGCTACTCTAATTTCTTAGTTGTATAAAATAGATAAATGTAAGTTGCTCTGGATAAGATGTGAAATACCTTAAAAAAATATAAAGATTTTGCCAATTTAATTTTGTAAAACATGAAAATCATGTCCCTGTACTCAGTTTCATGATGGCAATGAACAGTCACTAAGTTCTTACACTTCCTTGCTCTTTATTTCTCTGGTGCACACAAACACAGCCTATCGGACAAAAAATAAATCAATACAGAAAGTATCTACAACATAAATGACTTCCAAAGCATCACCATGTCAACAATTATATGACAATACAAATAATTGTCTGAATATAATAGCAAGTGATAAACAATTGTAATCAATTAGGTGTACTTTTGTCTAATGAGATTTAATAATAATCATAGTCAGCAGCTACAGATCTACACTCATCTAGTTATTGAGAAAGGAAATGAAAATATGATTAAGGACAAATATTTAGGGGTTTTTTTCCAGTAAAAAACTATTATGAGGACACGCTGCACCACAATACTGCTCCTAGCATGGCTTGTAAACAAACTTTCTGCATTATAAGAGAAGGCTGAGATGGATTGAGGTCTCTCAGGATTTCGGGTGTCTGTCAAATGCTATATATATATATATATGAATTTAAACGTAGTTTGTGCATTTTATTAAATCCCAGGCAGCATCTGTAGCGTTTCTCCTGCAGCTGCTATGACTCCTGGCACACTTCCTGTGCTGTAGATGGCGATGTGTGACGCAGCTCTGTCTCCGTAACCAGCGTAGAGTAAGACGGCGTTCCTCCAGCTAGCTCGCTGTTGGCCTGCTTGATTAACCGACGCGTTTTTCTATCGGTGAAAAAGCCTAAATTGCACCAAAAGAAACCTTGTTGCAGGCACTGCGGTGGTTTTAAAGCTAAATAAAGTGTCGGTTCGTGGCAGCTTGTGTAAGTGATCCGGATTTGTATGTGCGTCATAATGGCGACTGACCCTCGCGCTGTTCTATTGGGAAGCCATTACTGCGCTGCTACGGCTAACGCGTGGATTTAATATAAAGGAATATTATCCTGGTTTGTTTGGTGGTTTTCCTTTTTGTTGTCATATCCGTGTGGGTGTTGACTTATTGAGTAACGGTGCTGTGTAAAATATTCGCAGCATTTTCTTTGTCGCCATGAAACTGGTTGGCTTAACGTGTTTAATCGGCGTGGGAATGAGTGAGTGGGAGATCCAGAGTCTGTTCTGGAAACTGGATGGGTTGCATTGGGGTTTTGTTGAGGAATCCCCCCACGGCCGAGTATTTTGAGGTGATTGTGTGGAGACTGTTGGGAAACTAGAGCATTATGGTGACTTGGAGTTTCACTTTGTCTTGAAATTGCAGTTTCCTGGTTCCTAGTGGGTGGATTGGATAGACTAAATTGCTTTATCTGTGTACAAAATGCCTTGGACAAGTGTCTTGTACCTAATATTCCTGGGATCAGCTCTGGATACCCTTCAACCCTGCCAAGAATAAAGCTGATTGGAGATAATATATAAAATTAAAGGTTAATAAATAAATGCTTAACTTTCTTTCATCTCAAAACTGGATGACTGAATTTCTATATAAACTTCTCAAGGACATGTATAATTTTACTCCCTGGACTAGAATGGACGTTTTTACACCAGATGATTCGTCGAGTGTTGGGATAATGACCTAAGTGGCATAACAAAGATAGATATTAAGTAATGCTGAGGTTGAATAAAAGGAAAGGTAATGCTGAAGTTAAATAAAGGAGGGCCTCGGAAACAGTCGAATGAGTTTGGATGAAGTTTTATACTTGATGAAACTGGTGGAGTGCAAGTCCATATATCTGTTGTCGTCGTAATAGTAGAAATTGTAGTGATGTATGTATTGGTGGGCTTTAAAGGTCGATCTAATTAGTGTGGTTGTGTTAAAAGAGGTGGGTGGTACTTTGATCTTGAGGAAATCATAAGAAATGAACGTCTGATTGCTCAGGATGCACGTTATAGGCTTTTCTCTTGCGAATTGGACTTATGGAGGACAAGACAAGGGATCGAGTAACCTTTTAACTAAAAAACAGAAAATGAGTTGTCCAGTAATTTGAAGTTGAACGCTTTATTTAAAGTGTGTACATATAACGATTTCTCCATGGTCGATTATTAAGTATTGATTTTTGGAAAATGGGAGAATACTCTGTGATGGTGGACCATGGCCAAGATGGAGATAACACTATCGTGTACTTTTGTCTGCAGGTGCTGTTGTGTGTGCCATCATGGTGGTGGTCATCCGCTTACACGGGCTTAAAATCACAGCCGGTTCTGAGGACATTCGCAGTTTCTTCACTGGTCTTAGAATACCCGATGGTGGGGTCCATATAATCGGCGGAGAACTTGGGGAAGCGTTCATAATTTTTGCTTCGGATGAAGACGCAAGACGAGCAATGACTCGCTCAGGAGGTTTTATTAAAGGCTCTAAGGTCAACTTGCTATTGAGCAGCAGGTCTGAGATGCAAAAGGTTCTTGAGGAAAGCACGAGGGCATCTGAATCGAATAAAAAGAATTACAAGGATGTCACCAGGAGACCGGCAGTCGGAGGGAGACCTATGTTGTTGAAGGAGAACATGAAAGGCGATCTGCGAAGAGGAGACAATGAAAACATGGAAAACGGATTTCCTCTAAGTTCACCTAGTGACTTCCGAGCGCAGAATAATGCAGGTGATAGGATTGGCCTCTATTTGTACATGTTTGGAATGCCATTTTCAGCAACGCAGGAGGATGTCCGTGTCTTTTTTGATGATGTACAATTCGAGGATCTAATTTTCATGCGCAACAAATATGGAACGTTTAATGGATGTGGTTTGGTCAAATTTCGAACCAGAGAGGATGCCATAGAAGGTTTAAAAAAGGATCGCAAATACATTGGGAAACGCTACATCAGAGTGGTGCCGGCCTCCGAGAATCAGTGGGTCAAATGCGGCGGTACGGTTATATCGAAAGGCGCAAGTCAGAGATCTCGCACAAGATCTCGCTCTCCTGTTCGCCATCGGTCACATTCTCCTGCCAATGAAGAGTTTGGTGTATTGTATGAAAACCTTCCATATGGAGTTGAAAAGCGAGATATAAAAGCTTTACTTCATCCAGTGTCTTTAATAGATGACCAGATCAGTATTTTAGTTGACAAAAATAATGACAGGAGCAAATCAGCTATCGTGGTGTTTAATAATCTGAAGGACTATTGTTCTGGCCTGGCTCACCACAAGGAAACATTCCTTCACAGAGTCATTTCCGTGTCACCTGTCTCCAGAGAAAAAATTGGTACTATGCTGAAATCTACTGACATCCCAAGAGAAATCCACCGAAGCTCCAGCAGATCATTGGAACGATCACAAAGCGTTCATGAGTCTGAGAAACAATGTATGTACGTTCGCAACTTGCCTTTCGATGTGCGTAAGGTAGAGATCATGGACTTTTTCCATGGATTCCAGCTTTCAGAGGACAGGATCATCCTTCTGCATGATGACCGTGGATCTGGGCTTGGTGAGGCTTTAGTCATTTTTCAGTCAGAAAAAGAGGCAGTTCTGGCACAGGCTCTAAATGGGCAAAGATTTCTTGGATCAGAGGTCATGCTCAAATGCATCACTTGGGCTCAGATGCAAGAATTTGGTATAGATAACAGCTACTTTCCTAAAAGGAACTCGCCCAGGTACGGCGGTGAACCAAATTTTTTTAATGACCAAATGTATCAGGACAATAGTGGCATAACGCCAGATGTTCCCAACTATAATCCTGGAAACAGTGGTCCATTGGATCATTTTGAAAACCCGGTTGCTTTTGAAAGGGAGCCACATGGTCCTGTCCCTCATCAGTATAAACCAGCAAACCAGCAATTTAATCGTCCGGCTTGCGTCAGGTTGCTCAATCTACCCGTTAAGATAATGGTTGATGAAATCTATGACTTTTGCTATGGGTACAGAGTAATTCCCGGGTCGGTCTCGTTGCAGTATAATAAGAGAGGAGCACCTACAGGCACTGCAACTGTTGTGTTCGAAAGCCATAGTGAGGCTGTAACTGCGGTCCAAGAATTAAATGGAAGACCTATTGGGATGAGGAAAATCAACATGGTACTTGTGTAGAATGAAAGGTATTGGACATTTTTTTAGACAGTTGTTTATACTAACTGCTCATTTATTTCTAAATCCTTAACTTTTTTGCCTCCTAAGCAGCAATACAAGAAATGTTAATTAAAATGAAAACTTTATGGTGATAGTTGTGTATTGTAATTATTTTACTATTTCCTTTTTTTTTTTATTATATAACAATGTTTTTGATAATGTTTATTTTGAAGACACTATATTTTTCATTTTAGGTGGATATGCCTTCTTGCTACTTTTTGACATTTGCCCTGTTACATGTTTACTGTTTAATAGGGGAAAACAACATAAAAATAGCAACACAACAGTTTCTTTTGTAAGGAAAGGTTGTGTTCATTTTGTACAAGATAATTTATTTTGCATCCCAAGCACCCAAGTGTGGAATTTAACTAGAAAAACATTCCTGAACCCCTAAATTGTTCGAGTTTGGATCGTAACCATTAGAGAAATATAACCCTGCTGGCAAAATTTGCTCAACGAGGGCATGGAATAATCCAGCTGGAATATGGACACTGACAGATCTCCATTAGCTTTGCCATGACTTTCACAGGTTTAAATCACATTTACCCGTTCCAGCCTGGATAGGGGTTTAGGCAGACCCGTAATTGCCTCTTAATAGCTGAAATCATTTGACTCTTTGCTTTGACATAATCAGAAGTTGTTTTTTTTATTAGATTAGAAGGTGATAAGAAGGAATGATTACACGGGCAACTGAATGTTCACAATGGTGAATGTTTTTGTTAGTTTTTTTTCCCTAGATATGCATGGCCAGTATGCATGTATTTATGATTTTGCACCCTGTAATACTGTATGTATAGTATGTGCAGTCATTTTTAGCCAACATTGAATGAAGTTAATGCAGAGCATCACTTTTTTCTGTTACTTTTCTATTATGAGTAAAAAGCATCACGTTTCTATTACTGCCACTCAGTATTAAAACAAATCAAGTGTTGTGATAAAGCAAATAAATGGTCTGGATGAAATGAGTATGTATTTTTTTTTTTTACATTTGTATATATAACTATAAATATTGTGCACAGCCTGATCTCTTTTTTAATGTTTTTTTATTTGTAAATAAATGGGTGCAATTCTGCATCCATACAGGAAACGTGATACACAAGGTATGAACCAATACACACCGTTGTTCCCCCGTGCTTTAACGTTCGCTGCATTTCAGTATTTATAATAAGCATGTAAATCTTTCTCTCACTTTTTAACGACAGCCATCATGTGTTTCTCAGTGTTAACATTAACAGCATGTCTGCTAATCAGCCAGGGTTACTGACTGGCCAAAATGGCGGCGCGTCCATAATGCACTTATGAAGGGAAATCAACTGTCACTGAAGCATAATTATTGTCACAGATAAAAAAAAAACGTTATCGATGCTGGATGACTACATACATTTTCTTTCGAATGTATTTACGAACAAATCTTGCTAAATAACCCACATACCCTACCGTTCGTTTACCATTTGGAAAATGTTTAAATGAATACTAGTAATAGAACATTTCAATATATCTCCCTGACTATGTCCTAAATCGCACCCTGCTCCCTATGTAGTGTGTTCACTTTTCCTAGTGTACTACAATGTCAAACAGAGCTGTTTGGGGGTGATCTCAGATGTTGAGCTCGAAATTGCACACTAGCGTACTACACAGAATGCCTGCAGAGCTGCGCGTGGGTTATTCCGCCCTATTCAAACACACTACGGAGTGCGCTAGTATGTAGTGCGGGATACCTCAGTGAGGCAAAAAGCACCGTTTCTGGCGTTGGAGAAATACAAGTAAGATAAAGATGTCGTTTTTTTAGATAGTAACGATAAGTACTGTGGTTGATAGCATGGTAAGGTTTTATTGTTATCTTTTCTTTCTTAAAAACTTTTTAAACACTAAATTTTCGATGCTAGCCTGTTAGTCCATCAGCTGTAATCACGACACCAGCTGCTAACTAAGTTTTATCTTCTAGTTTATCACCGATTACCAATTCGGCTAGTCTGTTTGGTGTTTGTAAGGTCACGAAAGATGGTTTATTCTTCTAAAAAATGACCTAGTGTGAGAAATTAGTCATTCTTATGAGTCAGCTTGAACTCTTTCATGCTCTAGCATTCGTCTGAAATCCTGAAAAAAAAGTCAATGTTAGCTGATATCCAGATGCTACAACAAATTAAAATCTTTTTTTGTTTCGGAGGATTTCACAAAATTAACCAAACATATTCTATACTGGTAATATTCCACTTCATTGTAGTTAATAATGAAACATTTTGTACTGCCTACTGAACTGTTGTTTGTTTGATAAAGAGCAAATTGGCGCAACTTCCATCCATCCTTTAGTCTAGCAAATAGGTTACACCCTAATTCTGTATTAAAATTTAATTCTAATTTTAATCACCAGGAGAAAATGCACAAAACATCCTAAAACCAACCCCAAAGTTTTATTTTTGTGTGAGGAAAAATGATTAGTTTGTAATTGACACTCTTTATTATGTGGCGTTGCCTGGTACGGATATCCTATACTGTACAGCACCTTCATTCCCTTTTTAATACTAAGAAGCAAAACAGAAATAATTCTACATATTTTAGCTTCTCTAGATCCCAGAAATCATTATGGTCTCCAGTCTATACCTTAGACACCATGTGCTGCAAACGTTGGTTGAATATCTGATCAATTACAAAACTAGGAGGATTTTGTAGATAATTCTAATAGATTGTATATACACACAAACTATCTATCTATCTATCTATCTATCTATCTATCTATCTATCTATCTACTGTCTGTCTGTCTGTTTATCTGTCTATCTGGCTGGCTGGCTGGCTGGCTATCAGTCTGACTGTCTGTCTGTCTGGCTATCTGTCTGTTTATGTATCTATCTATCTATCTATCTATCTATCTATCTATCTGGCTGGCTGGCTATCAGTCTGTCTGTCTGTCTATCTATCTATCTATCTGTGTGGCTGGCTGGCTATCGGTCTGTCTGTCTGGCTATCTGTCTGTTTATATATCTGTCTGTCTGTCTATCTATCTATCTATCTATTTGTCTGTCTGTCTGTCTGTCTATCTATCTGTCTGTCTATCTATCTGTCTGTCTATCTATCTATCTCTCTATCTGTCTATCTATCTGTCTGTCTGTCTATCTATCTATTTATCTATCTGTCTGCCTGTCTATCAATCTGGATATCTATCTATATTTTTGTTCACTTCATTTTTATTCATTTATAAAGCAAAAACAAAAAAACCCCAAAGTTGACCAATGTGCTGTACAAAAGGAAAATGAAGGAAAAGTAATAACCAAAAGACAAAATGAGTTGGAATTTAAATACATTTAATGCAAACGTTAGACAATGCGACTGTAAATAAGGTGCAAGTCCGTTTAAGGTCAAAGAATAAAAATTTGTATTTAACTAGACGCTAACATTGGCACAATATGTTGTCGTTTACGGACCCCAGTTAATGTTTCTATGTATCTAAAATAAACTGATATAATTCATATTTATACAATGCATTGAATAGAAATCATACATCCTCAGGCTTGAGTTTTTAAATATATATATATATATATAAACAGAAAGTGTGATGTCACTGGCAAACCAGAATACATCACTTTAGGCTGTGCTGTGCTGCCTTATTTAAAACGCTAGTGGTTCCGTTTGACAGGATGAAGTAGTTGATAAAGTTAATAATGTTTGATTAACACTAAAGTGGTTTATTTAGTCATGTCGTAAATGGTCTACTTTATTTGCTCAGAATGATGGAAGTCACAAGGCGGATGCGTAATCTGGAGCCAGCAAGGCCACTGCGTAGACTAAATGCTAATCAAGGTAACAAGAGTTTGTTCTAGATCGAGTTAATGCTGGACAAGTTCTTTTTCCATCATGTATTAAGGTGGGCTGTCTGCCTAAAGTAAGCAGTTCCTTTGCAGTTCAACACATTTCTATGCCTTTATTCTGTGTGTGTGTGTGTGTGAAGCGGTCCAGACAAAAGTAGTGGCTGTGCCTGTGGAGAACACAATAGAACAACCAGTAAGGCTGCACATACCGATGAAGTTGCACGTTGTCAGTAACAGTGTGTTAACTTAATCTCATTTGTATCCGGGATCACTGGTGAGCCTGTTGTTCATGTTTCAGATCAACGTGATGACAGTAAACCATTTTTGTGACATACTCAATCTGCAAAGACGAAAAGAAGCACCTGCCAAACCAGGTAGGAGTTATTTAGGTATTCTGCCATCGGTATTTTATTTAAATTAACACAAAATGACATGTAATAAACAGTCTATCTAAAGTCTATCTTTAGCCCTTTCATATCACAGTAGTTTCCCCCTCAAACATCAGACCCACAGACCTTTCAACCTTTGAAAGGTCCACCTTGAAATTAAACCTGGTCCTGAAAGATCGAAGTTTTGCTCCAACACTAGTCAAACACACTTAACTACAGGCAGGTGTGTTGAAGCAGGTTGAAGCTAAACTCCTTACGACAACCGCCCTCCAGGACCAAGTCTGGTGACCCCTGAGTTTTATACGACTGATCGATGTTGTATGCTGGTCCATATTTGTTGTTTTGACTTTCCATTTTCACACCCCTAAACATGAATAAAACAAAAATGGAATTGGTTGTTTTGCATGTCAGTCATACGGCTTCTGGCCATTAAACGCTCTCTGAACTAGTACAGAGTTTTGACAACGATTTGGCAAAATTGTACAATTTTTAGTTTAGGTTGAATAAAAACCCTGCTCTTTTGTTCCTGATAGAGAGAATATCATACAGCAGAGACTTCTTAATCAAGTTGGCAAATTCACCAATGGCAAAGAGGAAGCCTGATTTTCTACCAGATCACCCAGTAATTCTGGACAAGGGGGTAGGTTGCTGTATGTGGATAATGGATGTGGAATAGTTAGTCTGTGTGTGTGTGATTAGATGCATGAAAGGATGGATATGATTAGATAGATAGATGGGTGGATAGATAGGTGGGTGAATAGTTGGATGGATGGATGGATGGATGGATTGATTGATTTTGTGGGTTTGTTTCTATATGGACTGTAAATTTCATGTTTTTGGATATTTACAGAGAGAACCCGACACATACATTATGTTTGGAAAAATCTGTACTAACAGGAACATGTAAGTAAAATTCAGAAAATGTGCCGGAAATCTGATTATTGGGTTTGTCTCCCTCAGTCTTTGGGCCCCTGGTTTAATCATGAACTTACTTTTTTGTGCTCTGGTTTCCTTCCACCTCCCAAAAACAGGTGTGAATGTATGTGTGCACAGGGACCTGTGCATGCGGCTTGTATACTCACCATGTGTTGGTTTCTCAGGAGCTGCTCGGCTTTGATGAAGATAATATGATTACTGATAATAAACGACTCTCGCATGATAAATACAGTTCAACGCACATGCTCTTTTATGAAAGGCACAGATGTTGCTGTTATTTATGGTAGTAAAAGCTGGACCATAAGCATTTTTTTATAGTTGGGCTTTAAATTAATAATAAAAATAATAGATATCGTAAGTTTATTAAGAAAAACCCAAACAAATGAGGTTTTTTTTTCAAAACAGGGCAAGCAAAACAAATGAATCAATGAATCAGAACAATAGGTAAAATATATAATGGGGAAATAGGCACAAACCCAAAATTAAAAAATTAAAGTAAAAAAAAAAAAAAAAATAAGGTATAAGATTTAGGGTTAGCCTAAAAAAGACATAGATAAATAAAAATAAGTTTAAGCTCTTATTACAGCTGATGTCAAGTGGCAGTTAGGCATAACCATGATCGGTCAGAAAGTTTATGGCACTATATGGTCAAAAGTTTGTGATACCTGACTATCACAGTTATATGTAAATTGGAACATTTTAGTACATCTTTACTCCATCTTGTGCTGTTATTATAATAACAACCTATTTTAGAAAAGGCTTTACTTTTTGGAGCATGAATATGGGATTTGTGATCATTAGCATTAGTCAGAGCAGACATTAATAACTGGAGGAGTTGCAGTTTATCCCAGAGGCGTTCATGTTCAGTGGGGATGAGGTCAGGGCTTTGTGCAGGACACTTAAAGTTATCTACCTCAGCTATAACACACCATGTCTTCATGGAGCTTAGGATCTTTGTGCAGAAGAGCCGACACAGTGTTTGGGCCTGTTCGTTAAATAATGTGGCAGATTGTTTTAGACGATTGTGCGCAATAGTTTGGAGAAGAACTAAATATGGGTCCGAGGGAGAGGTGTCCACAAACGTTTAACTATATAGTCCAGATTTCTGTGCAACCACTGAGTGACAACTACTTCTGTTAAAAGTGTAACACAAACAGAATTCAATCAATTGAAATATTTAAAACATTTTATATGAAGTGGTTAAAATTTGAGAACATTCAGGAATCTAATCTAATCTTTATTATTATTATTATTATATTTATCAAATAGTTTCTATATGGATAGTGTGCATAAATATTAAAAAGATACACAGTTAAACGTGTTCACAGCTGCTAAAGTTTGGACACCCTGAAATACATGTATGTAATGTTTTTTTTTTTTTTTTTTGTGCTATTGATATTTATTCACAATTTGTTTTTTGTTTTTGTTAGAAATTAGCTTTTAACACAAGTTAATGTTTGTATGTCTTTTCTTAAGGTCACCCGAATAAATCCACTCGATATTGGAGTTTCAACATGCGAAAAGCAATGCGAATCTCTCTTCTGAAGAATTGTACACTACTGTGTGTCACTGTCTTTGTGGAAATGGTTCGTGTTCAGAGTCTTCAGGTGGCCCTGAGTTTGTTTCCCCTTTCCTCTGACATTAATTATTGGTGTTTGGACCTTAGGGTCTTACGCTTTCTGTTTCTACTGTAGGGTTTACTTACTAACAAACACTCAGATAACTTGTGTGATTTTGTTCATTTTTGAAGTGTAATACTAACAAAGTTTTAAGGAAAGTTGTAGAGAATTGTACTTTGTCCCTGAGGAGACCTGGAGTCCTACAATATGCAAAGTTTACACGATTCTGGAAGCAGTGAATCTTCCTGCACGTATTTATTTGCCGAAACGGATCTTGCTGCTTTTTTCAGTGTGTCTAAATGTAAATAAGAGTTTGAGTTTCGAGCTGTTTCAATGTCAATACAGGCGATTTATTTTAGTTTTTGTTAAAAATGTATCTGAAAGCAGTATGTATACATACTAGCTGTTTTGTGTGTTGTGGTGAAACTGTATTATAGTCCTTACAAACAAATACAATACTTATGCAAGACGTATTTAGTTGTAAAGTTATTCCACTTTGATCTCATAGGAAGAAAACGATCGATGACATGTTTGATTCCACGAGTACTGTTTGTTCAGGTTTCTCTTCTCTCTCTCACACACACACACACACACACACACCCACACACACACACACACACACACACACACACACACACACACACACAAACCTTTTGCCTTTTACTTAATATTTCCATGGAGTGGATTATTTAGCAAAGTAGTAGCTCACTGGTGAAGGTGTTGGACTGCTGAGCGAAAGATTGTTAGATCATTTTCCAGTACTAGCAAACTGCTGAACCTGTGAGTAAGGAACTTAACCCTCAACTGCTGTAATGTTACACAGATGTAAATCCCTCTCGATACGGGTGGTCTTTTAAATCCAAGAAATGTAAATACTGGTAAATAGTACCATGTTCCATGCAAAACTATTCTACTGGACTACTGAATCATTAAAGCAAGCCATTTTTGCTAGGTGCAAGCGAGGTGTGCAACTTTGGTCAGATTGCACTCGATATACCATTTGTGTTGCTTGTGTGTGTGTGTTTGTGTGTGTGTTTGGGTTGGTTTTTTTTGTCTCGTTATAATGAGCGTTGTAATAGTCCACCATTATATTTCTGCGTGCTATTTGGTTTCACAAAATTTAGAAATAGATTTGTTTAGCAAGATTTGTAGACACCTGACCAACACACCTACATGTACATGGTTCCCCAAACGGCTTTTGGAAGATCACAAATGTCTTTGTTTGCCATACTAATAATACTTTATTCTTAAAACAAAAAGCACACATCTGTTTCTGGGTGGAAGTAACTCCTGTGCACAGAGAAAGCCCCATGAGAAACCGCTTCACCAAGTATATAGTAAATGGAGAGTAAATCACGGAGAGGAAATCCCACAACTGGGGGGGGAAAAGAAAAAAAAAACAATCACCCACAATCAAGTTTAAAGGCTTCTTAAGGGAAAAAATCTGCAATTAACTTTTCCACAAACACAACTGAATGTGATGGTCAACGTATATAATTACGTATATTTGTACGACTTTTTACAGTTTGTTTGTTTTGGCATTTGAACATTTCCTTATTGCATAAACCAAAGTTTAACTTTTTTTTACTGTAGCATTTACACAATATCTGCTGCTGTTAGCTTATTCATTCGGCATCACATTTCTGTAGATTTGAAATAACGTAATAAATAAATATTAATTTATTTTCCAATGTTATTTCACTTTTATTTTCAGGGATATTACATTTTCTAAGTGTTCATTTCCAAGTGAATTTGTGGGAAGAGAAAATTGTGTTAGCATAAGAAGCAAAACTAGCAGTTTTTTCTTAGGACTTTATTATTAACGAACGCGAAGATAAAATTCATATTTTATACAAAGTAGGTTTTTTTTAGGACAGTATGGTAATTTGTTGATTCATTAAGTTTGTGTGTGTGTGTATGTAAAGTCAGTAATTAACCGGCGCGTTCCGTGTGGCGCTGAAAGCTCAGCACGTTCGGAGTCACCCACTCTAATATTACAGCCGGATGTTAAGGGCTCGATTTGAATCATCACTGTATTCCCTACACACGTCTAATACGTACAGTTCGAAACAATGCTTTCTGCGCCCTACTAAGCGCACTACATTCACAGTAAAGAGTCATTTAGAATACAGCCACAACCCATAGCCGCAATATTGGAAGAAACCAAAAGGAAGTCCAGTATATGGAATTTTTGACCTGTCTTAAACAGCAGCTTTGACGAAGGACAGAGCAAAAAGATCATCTTTCCGAACAGAAAATACATCAAGTCTAAGTTCAGGAATCCAGTCAACAATCTAACAAAGGTAAAAGAGTTTTATTTAATATGTAAACTGATTATCCGTTTATTTACTGATTGGGTGGGATCATGTCTTTTTATTAGATATAGAGAAAAGTAAGAAATAGAGGTTATAAGAAGTTAAATTCATTGCTCGTAGTAAAGTTTATTGTGTTTCTGGTCCACATCACTGATCCACTATCCTCCTGTCCTTTTTAAAGGACAAGAAGAAAATGCCTTTAGGATCTGATGAGAAGAACGGAGAGCGGTGTGAAAGGTAAGAGCTGAAATGTCAAACCTTCAGCTGGCACCCTATCCAGTCTCACTCATCACCTGTTTTATTCTTTACCACGTAGAAATATAAATCTGAACAATGTCTTTTGGGTCTATTAGGGTGGTAACGGTGAGGAAGTTTTCTCAATGATTAATTGATATGTCACAATACCGGTAATACCGATGTCACAGTGGGGGTTGGGGGGATGTTTGTTGGAGTTTCTGTATTTTTCTAGCGTTTCTTTGCGTTTAATTAATTGGCTTATAAAATGCCTATTTTCAGGGGCGACGTTTAAGGGAGGAAAGTTAAGATGACCCATGGGGGATGTGCAATAACATTTTTTTTTACAATACAAACAATTGTAGCACCTTTCAGTAAAATTAATCAGTATTTTTATATTCTTATATATTTTTATATTTGTAAATTGCCTGATATTCCCTTTTATTTTATTTCTTCTTTTGCTGCTTCTTTATTCTTTGTATTCGTATTTTTCTAATAAGCAGCTACTGGAAAAAGAATTTCCCTGAATTTTGTAATTAACACAGGATCTTTTGTCTTTTTGCAATAATTTTATTGGCTGGCTGTGGACTATGATTGTGATAATCGCGTCAGAACTTAAACACAAGAACAAATTTCCTGGTGATGTAATTGCTCTTTTGACCATACGCTGTTATTGACAGGAAATTATTTATAATTCCACACTCCGCTCTCACCCTGATCTTTCTCAAAGTCTTTTTCTGCTTCCTTTCCCATATTGTTCATTAATTTTTTTTAACACAATCTCCTCAAGCTTGTCTATAAGATATAAATTCATGAATGAAAAGTCCACAATGCAAATATAATTGTATTCGATTAACTTTTTTTTACATCCTTATTTTGGTCTGTCTTTACTGAAGCTGAAAATGTCCTGCATTACCGTTTGACTATCTGTTGATAGCGAGGACAGTGCAATTAAACTCTGCCACAAACCATCACAAGCACAACAAATCTGCACCTTAATTGATATTAAAAAAATACACTGTATAAACAAAATTAAGAGTAGCTGTGGGCATTTTCACTGGATTTTAGTGTGGCTGTGGGCATTTTCACTGGATTTTAGTGTGGCTGTGGGTCATTTTCACTGGATTTTAGTGTGTGGCTGTGCGCATTTTCACTGGATTTCAGAGTAGCTGTGGGCATTTTCACTGGATTTTAGTGTGGCGGTGGGCATTTTTTCAACTGGGATTTTAACTGTAGCTGTGGGCATTTTCAGCCATTTCACTGGGATTTTCAGAGTAGCTGTGGGCATTTTCACTGGATATCAGAGTAGCTGTGGGCATTTTCACTGGATTTTAGTGTGGCGGTGGGCATTTTCACTGGATTTTAGTGTGGCTGTGGGCATTTTCACTGGATTTTACTGTAGCTGTGGGCATTTTCACTGGATTTCAGAGTAGCTGTGGGCATTTTCACTGGATTTTAGTGTAGCTGTGGGCATTTTCACTGGATTTTAGTGTGGCTGTGGGCATTTTCACCAATGGATTTCACTGGAGTAGCTGTGGGCATTTTCACTGATTTATGTAGTGTGCGGTGGGCATTTTCATGTCACTGGGCCATTTTTTACTGTAGCTGTGGGCATTTTCCTGGATTTTACTGTGGCACTTTGTGTGTGGGCATTTTAACTGATTTTAGTGTGTGTGGCATTTTCACTGGATGATTTTACTGTAGCTGTGGGCATTTTCACTGGATTTCAGAGTAGCTGTGGGCATTTTCATTTTTACTGGATTTAGTGTGGCTGTGGGTGGCATTTCACTGGATTTTCACTGGATCTTTGTGGATTTTAGTGTGGCGGTGGGCATTTTCACTGGCGGACGGGATTTTACTGTAGCTGTAGTGTGGGCATTTTTCACTGGATTTCAGAGTAGCTGTGGGCATTTTCACTGGATTTTTAGTGTGGCTGTGAAGTGTGGCGGTGGCGGTGGGCATTTTCACTGGATTTTTACTGTAGCTGTGGGCATTTTGCATTTTCACTGGATTTTAGTGTGGCTGTGGGCTTTTCACTGGATTTTACTGTAGATTTCTGTGTGGGCATTTTCACACTGGATTTTCAGTAGTAGCTGTGGGCATTTTTCACTGGATTTTACTTAGGATGTGGGCAGTGTGGCCTGGATTTCATTTGGGCATTTTCACTGGATTTTACTGGTTTTTAGATGTGTGGCTGTGGGCATTTTCACTGGATTTTACTGTAGTGGCTGGGTGGGCATTTTCACTGGGATTTTAGCTGTAGCTGTGGGCATTTTCACTGATTTTCAGAGTACTGTGTGGGCATTTTCACTGGATTTTAGTGTGGCGGTGGGCATTTTTCATTTTCACTGGATTTTACTGTAGCTGTGGGCATTTTTTCAACTGGATTGCAGAGTAGCTGTGGGGCATTTACTGTGGGGCATTTTCACTGGATTTTACTGGCTTTCATTTTACTGGATTTGTAGTGTGCATTCACTGGCATGGGCATTTTCACTGGCTGATTTCAGAGTGTGGCTTGTGGTTATTTTACTAGATTTTAGTGTGGCTGTGGCGCATTTTTTCACTGGATTTCAGACTGTAGCTGTGGGCATTTTCACTGGATTTTCAGACTGGATTTAGCGTGGGCATTTTCACTGGATTTTAGTGTGGGCGGTGGGCATTTTCACTGGATTTTAGTGTGGCTGTGGCGCATTTTCACTGGAATTTACTGTAGCTGTGGGCATTTCACTGGATTTTACTGTAGCTGTGGGCATTTTTCACTGGATTTTACTGTAGCTGTGGGCATTTTCACTGGATTTTCAGTGTGGCTGTGGGCATTTTTACTGGATTTTAGTGTGGCGGTGGGCATTTTCACTGGATTTTAGTGTGGCGGTGGGCATTTTCACTGGATTTTACTGTAGCTGTGGGCATGGATTTCAGAGTAGCTGTGGATTTCACTGGAGAGTAGCTGTGGGCATTTTCACTGGATTTTAGTGTGGCATGTGGGCACATTTTCACTGGATTTTAGTGTGGCTGTGGGCATTTTCACTGGATTTTAGCTGGGTAGATTTCAGAGTGTGGGCATTTTCACTGGATTTTCAGAGTTTAGCTGTGGGCATTTTCACTGGATTTCAGAGTAGCTGTGGGCATTTTCACTGGATTTTAGTGTGGCAGTGGGCATTTTCACTGGATTTTAGTGTGGCTGTGGGCATTTTCACTGGATTTTAGTGTAGCTGTGGGCATTTTCACTGGATTTCAGAGTAGCTGTGGGCATTTTCACTGGATTTTAGTGTGGCGGTGGGCATTTTCACTGGATTTTAGTGTGGCGGTGGGCATTTTCACTGGATTTCAGAGTAGCGGTGGGCATTTTCACTGGATTTTACTGTAGCGTGGGAATTTTCACTGGATTTTTCACTGTAGATGTGGGATTTTACTGTAGCTGTGGGCATTTTTCACTGGATTTCAGAGTGTGGCTGTGGTTATTTTTTACTAGATTTTTAGTGTGGCTGTGGGCATTTTCACTGGATTTCAGAGTAGCTGTGGGCATTTTCACTGGATTTCAGAGTAGCTGTGGGCATTTTCACTGGATTTCAGTGTAATGTTTGGCTTTTGACTTTGTGGTAAGAAACACAATTCTGTAAGTGTACTGGTCAGGTGTCCACAGATTTTTAGTCATATCATTTATTTCATGGTGGAATTCTCCCCGCCTGTTGACTATCTATTTATTTATTTACTGATAGATCGATATGTATGAACAATCCTCACTTGGAGTCACTGAAAGAAGACATACTGTACCATCTCAGCCTGGATACAGCCAATCATGACCTGCCTAAGCAGTTTGGAGATGTTAAGGTAAGTTAATAAGTTATCAGGTTGTATTGCATCATGCTGTTATATTGCTGAATTGTCCAAAAGTTCTTCTTGTAACTGAAAAATCATAACCAAACTAACCAAATATTTTCTGTTCTGTAGTTTGTTTGTGTCGGGGGAAGTCCATGGAGGATGAAGTCTTTCACCGAGTACATTGCTAAAGAGCTGGGCCTAGCGGATCCCAAAGGAGAGTACCCAAACCTGTGTGAGGGAACTGATCGCTATGCCATGTACAAAGTGGGACCCGTGCTGTCTGTTAGTGTAAGTCATTCACTGTCAGTTGGTACAGACTCAGAGTTTTGATTGCTGCTTTAACACTGTGTGTGTGTGTGTGTGTATTTAGTGTTCTTAGTTATTCTGCATTGTAAAGTTAAATATCTCTGTGTTTTAGCATGGCATGGGCATTCCATCAATCTCAATAATGTTGCACGAGCTTATCAAACTCCTCTATCATGCCCGCTGTACTGACGTCACTATCATGCGCATTGGGACCTCGGGTGGAATAGGTACACTTTTAGAACATTTAAATCTTACCTCTTTATACCATGGTTGCATTTTCTGCCATCTAAATGACCTTTTAAATCGTTTAAATGTATAATCTACTGTACATGCGTGTACACTCTGCATATAAGTGCATACAGGTGGTTCTTATGTCTCTGTGTGGGGTTTGGTAAATTAAATATGATTAATAAAATGGTACTGTGTGTTTGGTATGTTGATGGATTGGGACCTGAAGTGGATTGTAGTAAGCATGTTCAGTTCCCACTGCTGGGTTTAAGTGGCCATCTCATTAATTGCCATGTCATTATTTCTAAAGCAAAGGAGATGTGTGTGTGTCTACTGCACTGGTAGATACAGTGTGTGTGTGCAGGACGACTAAGAAGTAGGATTATTCAATAAGATAGGAAAGAAATGTCTGAATTCTGCCTATTGTGAATTCCCTGAAGTGAAAGCTCCTCCGTAAATGTAGAACACTTTACCTCTCTTAATCAGCACAACAAACTTGACTTGTTCCAGCATCTGTTTTACTACTAATATTAGCCTGAAATTAAGATTAGATTAGTAATGCACGATATGTTTTTTGTAGGAATACACTACAATCTGGCTTTTTCTTTTGCTCTGTTTGTCTCCAGGTCTTCAACCAGGCACAGTTGTGATCACCAAGAAGTCGGTGGATGCCACGTTCTTGCCGCGCTTCGAGCAGGTTGTGCTGGGTAAGACAGTGGTGAGGAGCACCGATCTGGACATCGAGCTGGCGGAGGAGCTGCTACAGTGCGGTAAAGAGCTTGGAGAGTTCGAGACTGTTGTTGGGAACACCATGTGCACTCTGGACTTCTATGAAGGTATTGTTTTATGTCCTGCAGGTGTAGAAGTAAGCTAAATATTCTTTTACCTCTTATTACAGTCAAAAAGTCAAACATTTAAAACCAAAGTAAAAATATGGAGTTCAAATTGTTATGAACTGAAAAATCTGTTTAGCACTAATTGGGGAAAAGTCTATAAAATGTGTCTTTTCCTATACAACAAAAACTAAATTGATTCAATTAATAGTATAAATAGTATAGTATATTTAAATTATATTTATAAAAAATGGCAGAAAAAATATCTGCTAAAATAAATTTCATATACATATAATTTTCTGCAATTACATTTATTTGTATATTTTTCCTTTCAAGCTGTCTCAGTTTCCCCCAGATTAAAATTCCCTGAAATGAAAGCTCCTCTGGACACACTGGGAAATCAGCCACTGTAATAGACAAAATCACAGCTACATTTTGAGCAGGCGGTTCACCAAATATCCATACATAAACAGTAATCAGTCCATCATGCCTGCGTGATGTATGGGGACGAATGGGCTTCTGTCTTTGTTATTACACAACATGTCTGAGATTCGGTATAAACCATTGAAGTTTGTTCTCACACATTAATAAAGTGCGGTTGTGCTTCTGTTTATGTCCTAAAAGTCTAAATTAAATCTAATCCTCATATAAAGTGACTAAGTCTGTAAGGCTGGGAATTTATTTTCTTTAGCCTGAGTTATATTTTGGTTGAAATTAAATATAGTTTTGTTTATTTTAAATATACATATATATTAAATATATTTTAAATGTTCATCCAGACCGGATTAACATCTGATAAAAAGTATTGTTGTTATGTTAAATAAACTTACAAGGAGTTTTCCTGCTTTTGTATATTTTCCTCTATGGAGAAAACAGCACAAACTGGGACTTCATTAACCTGGACGGCTAAAATAGTTAAGGGTTCAATTGGTTAATTGGAGGATCAGGGTTCAAGCCCCAGCACTGACGGGCTGCAACTGCTGAGCCATTGAGCTAGGTCTTTAACCTTTTTTGCTTCAGGGTTGCCCTATCATGGTACTCTGACGTTGAAAAATAATTTTACTGTGCAGTAAAGTATATATGACAAATAAAGACTTACTTAATTAAAGAGTTTAACTCTATTATTTGTTTATTGCCCTGTAATGGCATAGAAGATAAAGCGAGCATTTTAAAGTATTTTATCTGTGTCAGTAACAGCAGCTGTGTGTGGTCTGTCACTAAAATGCTCATAATAATCATTTTTGCAGACACATTTCGCAGAATTCCTCCTGACTAAGTATTCACAGCTGTGTTCTGTCTGTCTGTCTTACTCACTGCATCACTGGTGTCGATGCAGGTCAGGCTCGTTTGGACGGGGCTTTCTGTTCATACACCGAGGAGGAGAAACAGAACTACCTGTCGGAGGCGTACGCAGCAGGGGTCCGCAACATCGAGATGGAATCTTCCGTTTTTGCCGCCATGTGCAAACTCAGTAATATACGAGGTGGAATTATTACTTTGCATATTAAAACTGTAAAGAGTAGTAATAAAATATAGTTTGGATAAACGAAAGGAAAATCTGCTTGAGGTTTGAGATGCAGCTGTTTATGTAGTGAATTGCTTCTAGATGAAACATCCTTACACACTTTATCAGTGGATTAAGAAATGGGTTACAAAATTATATTATTACATTTCATTTTAGTTGTATTTTTTTACTTATATCAAGTCCATCAACTGGCATTGTTTTAGATAAATGCCAAATTAAGATATTTTTAATGTAGATGAGCAGTCACAAAGGAAAAAATCACTCGCACAACATGAGATGGTTATTCTGAAAGTTATTAAGCTTATTAATGAGGTAACAGGTTTATTGATTGTTTATCTATATATTTCTAAAATAATTCTATGAAGTTGCCTAGGATATGGGGCTGATAAAAATGCCCTAGTCGGTAAATTAAAATATCATCGAATATTTCTGTTCTATATACTTTTAAAAAGAAAGCCTAATATTTAAAGAGGCGAGATTGGGAAACTTATTTACAGACTATATCAACAACCTCTAAACAAAAGGAGAAAGAAAAAACGAAAGATAGCCCTGCTGTAAAATATCTTATATGGCTTATATCTTATAGGTATTGAGACACCCAATCCATTCCATCTATTTGTGTAATACAATTATTGTGTGTCCCAAAAACACTTTGGGAAAGAGTAGATTGTGAATTGTGACTTTGGGGATTTTTTTTTAATTTAGCCATCTTTTAGCCAGGCATGTTGGTGAGACGGTCTAGATGCAGTCAAAGTTTTATTTTCTGTAACAAGTGACAGATTTCTTATTTTTCCAGCCGCTGTGGTGTGTGTGACCCTCTTGGACCGGCAGAAAGGAGACCAGCTGAGCAGCTCTCATGATCTCCTGCACAGCTACCAACAAAGGCCACAGATCCTCGTTAGCCATTATATTAAAAAGACACTTAATGCCTTCAAAAGTTAAGATTTTGTTTGTAGACTATATTCATAGGATTTTTTAATACATATTACACAGACTCGCTTTTGCTGGTAGTCACACCTGAGCACTGCTCATGCAAACGCTATATATATATATAAATGTCATAATACATTCTCTGTGCTTGATGCTGTCTGTTATTTATGATCATTTATAGAATTAAACTCGGAGCTGTTATATAAAAATTAAACTGTGGTGTTGTGTTTTTTATGTCCTGAAATTTTATCAAATTAGAACACAGCATTCTGTGGAAATAGCAATTTATGTGCCTCAAACACATTCCTTATGCCTGGCTCCACACAAAACTCATTTCTTTTTTTAGCAGCTTAATTAAACTTAGACTATTTGATAATATTGCCCTCTAAAAATTGCCCATGGCTGCAGATTTCACCTCTTCGTGGTTACTTGTCTAATACTGAAGTCATTCTTTCAAAAAAAAAAAAAAAAAATTGGTTAATTGAAAACCGTTCACTGGGTCTACTAGTGCCCCCTGCTGGACAGAAAACCGTGAGGGGATTTCAGTATCCTTAAAACCTTAAAAAAATCTGTGAAAGTTCTGCGCCTTAAAGATGGTGTAAAATTCTCAGTTTTTCCAGCCTAAACTTAAGGGAACCTGCTTAGAGCCTCCCTGCAATGCTGTTGGGTTTAATAATGATCTAATTCTTTCTGGAAAAAAAAGGACAAGGACAAAGAACTAGATGATCAGGTATAAGCTCTGTATTGCAATGACCGGCTGAACAACTTTAGACAGAAGTAAAGACAGAATTTGCACTGAAGTTGTGTCTTTAGAATGTTTTTTTTCTTTCCTATTGTATTATTTAGCCGATATCCTCTTGAGCAGCTCCATTTGTTTTCTCTTATCTTTTCCCCTGTTAACTGCCACCCTAAACAGACGGCAGTACAGCTCCACTGCAGCCGGAGTGTCGTCGTTGCCCGGCACCGGATATGTGATCAGGCTTGGGTCACAGTCTGAGTCGACGATGCCCACTGTAGGAATGTTGACCTTGGCAGCATCGCGTACGCCGGTGTGTGTCTGGAAGACGCCGTTTTGTGTACTGAGGAAGACGATGAGGTCGGGTAGGCGCACTGTGGTGTTTTTGGCATTAGTGAGGGCTCCTCCCTGCCAGTAGCGGACGTGAGCGTATTCACCGCATTGCTGAGCCATAGATTCGATCAGGTGCGCGAACTGGCGCCGACGGCTTATGAAGAGCACGATGCCATCGCGGTAAGCCACGTGCGCTGTGAAGTTTAGAGCCTGCTGTAGGTGCGATACCGTCTGATCCAGGTCAATAATGTCCATGTCCAGGCGTGTACCAAAAAGATAGGGCTCCATTAACCTACCGAGTGAGAGAGAGAGAGATTAAAAGAGAGAGAGAGCGTGAGGAAGAAGAGAGAGCAAGAGTGAGAGAGAAAGTAACAGGAGAGAGAAGGAGAGAGAGAGAGAGAGAGAGAGAGAGAGAGAGGAAAGAAAGCGAGAAAGTTAGACAGAGAAAAACAAAAGAGTGAGAGAGAGAGAGAGAGAGAGAGAGGGTGTGAGAAAATTATAAGTGTGTGTCTGAGCTAGCTGACGAGTCTTGGGAAGAAATATTTACAGAATACTTCTGTCTACCTGTGCCTGCAGCCTTTCTTGTGTCCGAGATGGACTCTGGCTTCAAACAGGTCCTTCATAGTGAAGAGCTCAGACAAGTTAAAGTAATCCGGCTGGGTGAGAGGAAATTTCATGATCTTATCGTTTACATCTGTAGAAAGAGTGAACAAAAGGTAAACGTACAAATGGCTACTTTTTCCCCTCAAATGTAAATATAACGGAAGGCATTTTTTTACAGCTCATAGAGATGTTTCTGCCTTTTTGTTTAACTTGACCAGAAATACTATTAACATAAAAACAGTTTTTAAAGCTCCATACCAGCATCTTCACTGTAAAAAGCAGGCGTGGGTTTGGCAACAGTGGTAAATGTCTGGCTGTTGGAGGAAAACACAGCCCCCAACCTGCATCCGCTCCTCACACCATGGATTACTAATGACACACAACCAGGAAGGGGAAAAATCACAAAACGAAGATGTGTAGAAAAAGCAAACTGACTTATTAAGTTAAAATATGGATAAACAATATGGACAAAAGTAGTTGGATTTCTATTTTTAGATTTACTCTCACTCTTACTCCTATAAAAACCTCCACACTTCTGGAAAGGCGTTCCTTACAATTTGGAGCAAAGCTAGGGGGGATTTTATTCTTCTCACATAATAGTATTAGTGAGATTAGACCCTAATGTTAAAAGAAGGTCCAGTGTTCAGGGATTTGTGCAGAATAGAGCACCCACCACACACCGTATCTTCATGGAGCTCAGCGGCCTTGTGTATGCAACGTAATGCTACATCATACACACACATTCCAGCTGTTTTTGGCAACAGTTTGGCAAATAAAGCTGTCTGACTATTAAGCGGAAGATTGTGGGTTCGATTCCCAGCACCACCAAGTTACCACTGCTGGGCCCCTGAACAAGACCCTTAACCCAAAATTGCTCAGTTGTATAAATGAAATAAATGTAAGTCAATCTGGATCCATCTGTCTGCCAGATACCGGAACTGTAAATAAACGTTGGTGTGCTGAAGTAGTTAACACAGATATTTGGCTGTATGGTGCACATCAGTATCATAGACAAGGGTTACCATTTTATAATAAACTGAACAAGATACACAGCAAATAAATAAATAAATAAATCTAAACATATCAAACATAAAAGCGTATCAGAACAAATAAAAGCGTTTCTTTTTTTTTTCCTCTCCTGCCATTTTTTTATTCATCAGTCTGAACCTTCAGTCACACACTTAGCCGCTAGTCGGTCATTAGCCAGGAGACAAACCTGTACATAAATAAAACAAACACGCTTTTTACAACTTAAAACTATTTCCATAACTCTATTCCTAACACTTTATCAAACGCTGCATTTTAAATCTCAAAGCAAATCTTTAATAAAATATGTTTTATTTAACATTTCACCTTTGGTAAGTATCGCCGCAGCCATGCTTACAATTTCCTTCCGTGTTTCCTCCCATTGAAGGTCAACCGAGTGGGATTCTGGGTAATGATGTCAGAATTGTTTTTAGAAGAAAAAAACACGGACTACAACTACGACATGCACCGTCAAGGGCTGTTTTTTTTTTTTTTGCGCATTAAACGCATTGAATCTTTATTTGGAAATATATGTTTATTTTTTAAATTAAGATAGTATTTAATACAATAAAAGGAAAAATAAATTATATATATTAAAAAAACAATAAAGAATAGCCAATAAGAATAACAAAAAAAAAAAATAAAATAAAATAAATAATAATAATCGAATATAATAAACAAAATGGGAATAAAATAGAATAAATATTTCAATGAAAATGTAAACAAACTCATTTTTGATAGAATGGGAATAGAACAGAACACAATATAATTAAATTACGTACAATATAATAGACTTAAATTTAATTGAAAGAGTGAAAATATAAACTATAATACGACAGAGAATACACCAATAAATGAATGGAATCCGAAAGAATCGGGGAACCGAATAAAACACTGCAGAGGAGAGCGGAATAGATTAAAATCTCTACAATAGAAGGGACACCATAGAGTAAATGAGATTATTGCAGAGTCAAAAACAATAGAACAAAACAAATCAGGGGGGAAAATAATATTAAACAGAAAAGAATAAAACAAAACCAAACAAAAGAAAGACAGGAAAGAAAAGAGTAGAATGACCTAAAAGAAAACAGATTAGGCTATATCTATATCTCTATATGGCTATATCTCTGACACAACAACCTAAAATATTTTCTCTTTATATTAGGATCGGAATACGCAGTTAAAATCTTTTCTAGTCGTAAGGTTGCAGTGTTTATCTCGGCAGTTGGCCTGGCTATTGGTTACCGGCAGACTGTAAATGCTGATCATGACATACTGTACAGATGACTCACTTTATGATACAACATAATGAATAGGAAGGAGATTTACTGAGCACGGACAGCACTCCCAACGTCTGTCATAAGCAACTGTAAAGGTTTTTGTAAAATTTTGTAATATTTTGTAATATTCGCTATGGAATGTATGTCTGGTGTTTCATTCCACAGTAAAAAAAAAAAAGCCCAAGTGTTCTGGTGCTTATTATGTAAATGCCTTTGTTATTTTTGTCATATATACTTTTTTACAGCACAGTGAAATTCTTTTTTTTTTTCCACATATCCCATCTTAGTAAGTTGGGGTCAAAGTGCAGGGTCAGCTAATACAGCACCCCTGAAGAAGGAAGGGTTAAGGGTCTCGCTCAAGGACACAACAGTGGTTGGCTTGCCGGTGGTGGGGCTTGAACCTAGCCTGGTCTCCAGATCAGCAACTTAGCGCCTTAACCATTTTTGAGCCACCACTGCCCCTATAGGATATAATGTATAGGATATAAGTGTATAGTGTATATAAGTGTCCTAATGTATAGGATATACATTTCAATTATATCCTATACATAATTATATTTTATAAATATGCCCAAATGTATAGGGCATAATTATAGGATATAATTATGTATAGAATATAAGTATATATAATTATATATATACTTATAGGATATAATTATGTACAGGTAAAAAAACAGATGAAGGAGTGTAGGCCAGGAATCGTCTGTGATCTGATTCTGATCTAATTCTGTTATATTGTACTTATAGCACAGAGCTGTGATAAAATTACCGCCCTTTTTATGTTCGTTTTGGTAAAGGTTTCTACCAGGATAAGCCACACTGAAATTACAGCTCCAGTGTTTCTGGTTTTGGGTGAAGAACTTTGTGGTGTTTCTCATGTTCTCCTAGAATGTTACTCTTAATTTCTCTTCTTTCCCTTCCACAATGATAATATTGAACTGCAATCAATCTTCAGTTATAAAATCATAAAAGACCCTTGCAAGACATAAGAAAAACCAAGCGGCTGCTAAGGGACCCCGTGGCCACCAGGAGGCCCCAAGAGTAAAATGGCCGCTCGTTTTTTAAGTAAATGTTATGTCAATTTGAAAATGGTTACTATACACACAAACACTTTTAAATGGGAAAAAAACAGCAACGCAATACTGTTGCAATGGGATGCATGGTGCATAGAGAGGTAAAACATTCTTATGATGTAAGATACAACAAATACAAATCATAATAATAATGGGTATGCTGGATTTATAATATGCGAATAATCAAGGATTTTAGAATAATTAGTCATTTTGGTTGTACTGAGTGTCCCCAAAATATTTTTTCTTAGGCCCCTCTAAAGTCTTGGTCCGGGCCTGCACCCCTGGGTTCGAGTAATTTCTCCGTGACCGTGTGAATGTGTGCGCATGCTGTCCTAGGGTGTGTCCCTATATTGTGTCCTGCATGGGCTGAATTTTGGTTAAACTGTGACCACAACCCATAAACTGAAGATGAGTAAATAAACGCATGGATGAACACACTATCATATACAAATGAATCCGAAATGTTCTCTTATTAAATATTATAGAGGTTAAAATACAAACACGAGGGTTTTGACTGGGCTTAGCGCCAGCTTCTCATTATTGGCATACTGAGTTACACTGGTCGGTGGCAACAGCAGGAGGGAAACATCTGTAAGATCATTTCTGTGAGCTGTGTAAGCTATTCGCTTAAACGCCTGCCCTTTTTTCTACGTAAAGTGGCGATGGCCAATCTGCTCTCGTGTGGAGATGCTGATCACTGAACCGCTCCCAGTGCATATTAGTGCTGTCTCTCTGTCGGATCGCATTGTGCTCTGCTGATTCAGTGCCTTAAGCATCGCTCCTCAACACCACCGGCACGACCCGCAACGCCTGAACGCTTCACCCGAACAACGACAATGGACAAACTCGCTGTCGGTAAGTCTGCGCTTTTTTACTGCGCATTTGGATTAAATTGACGCATGTCTAGACGATTATAGCAGACTTTATTCCCATAAGCAGATTTAATCGTGTTTATAGCATATAAAAATCGAATATATATTAAAATAGCATATAAATAATTCTATTTAGTTATTATTATTTCATGCAGTTGCGTAAATTTTATTTTGTACGCACCGGGATATGACAACCTACCAGTATTCTATTCACGACCAACGCCTAGCTATAAAAAAAAAATCATTTATAAATAAGATTATAAACCTTTATAAGCGCATTAACTGTAAAACAAGACCATATTATATATTTTATCCGTTTGTACGTTGGGAATGGCGCACCTGCCTCAGCTCCCAGCCCAGCATAATGCAGAAAGACCCCACCCAAGGCACCCGGCATCTTCTCCTTTCCAACAACTGCCCCCTCAAAATCCTGCAAATAATACAGCTTTATATCACACACTGACGCACGACTTTATTTCATTTTGTCACACTGTAACCGCACGTTTTTTATTGATATTGCGTTATGACAGATTATGACTGCGTCTGTGGTATCCGCCTGGCATTGTGTGTGTGTGTGTGTGTGTGTGTGTGTGTGTGTGTGTGTGCTTGATGGCCTCTGGTAGCTTTATGTGTTAAACATTCTGCAAAGGCTATTAATCAGATTATACAACCTCGAAACTCGTAGATGCAGTGAAATGTATGGTGGAATTCATCAACTGTAGGTGATGTTAATCCACAAATAAAGCAGATGTCTAAAATTTGTTAAACAGTGGGTTCGGTTTATGTAGTGTATATAGCCTACTCATTTTATAACAGAATTATTTAAATACTAACACAGATACGCAGATATGATTCAATAATTAACATCATCTAATAAACCCTGTATTAAATTAAATGAAAATATTGGAAAGGAAGGACCATCAGCTTTTCAGAAAGATTGGAAGCTCAAATGGGCGTGACTGTTTTATGACCCAGACAGCAGCAGCTAAGGCCCAAAATATATTGTTTTTACATTACATTTTAATATTATTTACAATATATCCAATCTATATGTTTACGTAGTTATATATGTTTAAGGTTTTATTGTACGTAGAGAAAAATAGCTGAGGAATAGCAGCAGGCCAAGCCGAGCACAGACTGGGAGGCTGGCCAGCCCTGCAGCAAAGCAACACAGCACATGGTGGCCTTTGCTGGTCAATGCAAATCATTATCTATGCTGTGTGGACACTAGTGGACATCAGGGCACAGGGGATTTTGTTGATCTGCTCGTTTGTCTTGATGAAAAAGGCAAATGAAAAACCAGGGTGTGACTCCTTGCCTGGTAAAATGTTGAAGCTTTGTCTCGTGTCCTTAGATAATGGAGTTTAAAGTGTGCTCGCAATTTGTAAAAATGACAGGAAATGACCAGCATCATTAGTCTCTCGTGAATATTTTATGAGACCACGAGCTCCAGCTTCAGAATGTTCATAATCCGTTTGTAGTTGAGCCACCTGTGCTTTAAGGCTTTGGAACCATTTGAATATGCACTCGGTAAAGGAAGAAGCACTTTATGCTTGGTAAAAGCTTCATATTTCAATTGTAAATTAACTGAATTAACAGGACTAACTGGAATGTATCGGGTGGTAAATGCGAACGTTGCTGAAATACTGATATCCTGTACTTGTACTTTACTCGAGCTATAAACGTAAAGTGGAACTCTTTAACATACAATTAATCCTATTTATTGATAAAGAAACAAAACATCCACCCACACCAACCCACAACCCACCCACCCAATAACACACAATAAAACGTTGGTCCAGTACAGTATTTGTCAAACCAGGAACAATTTGCTAATTATTAATTATTAATTTCTTTTTTTTTTTGTCTTACAGCATACAAAGAAAAGATGAAGGAGCTGTCCATGCTCTCACTCATATGCTCCTGTTTCAACCCGAGGCTACAGAAAAACCTGGACACTAAGACAGAGTGTAAGATTCCAGTTCATTTTAGTCCATATGCACTGATTTATAGTCACTCATTTACAGTAATTAACATGAATAAAACAGCAATTATTATTTAATTATATTTAATTTACAGCACTTGGCAGATTATTTAGAGTGACTTACATTTATTTTATTTATACAACTAAGCAAATGGTGGTTAAGGGCCATGCTCAGGGGCCCAACAGTGGTACTTTGGTGGTGCTGGGAATTGAGCCTACAATCTTTTCAGTTAGCAGTCCAGCACCTTAACCACTGAGCTATCACTTGCCACTAATTAATTAATAATTAAACATTTAAATAAAGCTTTGTAGAATCAATTTAATTTTATTATTATTATTATTATTATTATTATTAATAATAATTCTGGGAAATAATTTACATTTTAAACCACAGCTAGTTTTTAAAAAGTCTTTCAAATTGTCTCATTGTCATGCAGTTATGGAGGTAAAGCCCATAAACAAACGGGCTTCGGGTCAGGCTTTCGAGGTGATTCTAAAGCCACCCTCTCCAGTGTCAGATGCGACACACAGCATCGGATCTTTTGCCAAGAAGAGGGACGTTTCACTGGACGACATTCAGAAGAAACTGGAGGCTGCTGAAAATCGCAGGAAAGTAAGTGTTTGGAATTTTAGCTATGAACATGTGAGCACTAACGTTTATCAGGAATTTCAGTCAAATAGATTAGCTTACAGTTCATGCTGGTGTGGAGCCCAAACCCACTCTGCTTTGTCAGTTTATTCGAAAACGTATAGAAAGTGTTTTAATGGAAATGCTTGCACCAAGTGTCGTTTTTTAATTTACATTACCTATCACATCCTTGCTTATAGTTGGCTTCTTTTTCTAGTCTCAAGAGGCCCAGGTGTTGAGAGCTCTGGCTGAAAAACGAGAGCACGAGCGAGACGTACTCTTTAAAGCCATGGAGGAGAACAACAACTTCAGCAGGATGGCTGAAGAAAAGCTCATTTACAAAATGGAGCAAAACTCTGAGAACCGCAGGGCTCACCTAGCTGCCATGCTGGAGCGCCTGCATGAGAAGGTAGAATGTCATTTGGACACTATATGACCAGTTTTTAGTTCTCAAATAGTTGCACAAGATATTAATATAAGACTGCTTTCCTTTACTTAAACTGCTTTGCGTCAGTGTAAGAAAGTATGTACAGTTATAGTTTAACATTTCTAAACTGCCCTAACATGTGAAAGTGTTGAAACTCACCTGTAGGAACTGATGGGAATGTCGGAGACGCAAAATTTGTAGTCTTGGAATCACATTCATATAGACACATTATTGGAAATGAACAGCGAGTGAGTTTAAAACAGTTAAATAAACTGAGAATTGACCAATATTTTAGAACCGATAGCATTATCGAAGTTTATGTGATAGATAACTGATGTGTAGAATGGATTATTTATTGCTTTACTTCTGTTTTGTCATGATAACAATACTGAACTAAACAAATAAATTATTATTATATTGATATATTGATCAATATATAAATATATTAGATTTCTGTCAATTATACCAATTTTTTTGATGACCTGCTTACATCATCTTTTAAAACTGACCTGTATCCAATATCTACGTTTACAATATACACAGCAAAATAGCCTAAGATAGATATACTGACCAGAAGAGGAAGTAAAAATGGGGTGATAATCCATAGACGCAATAAACAAATTTCGCATCATATTCAAAGGTCGGCAAAACAATGCTCTCTTTAGACAAAGAAAAAAAAGAGAAGAGCCCTTGTTGCAGCGTGGACAAATGTAATATTAAAGGCTAAAAATGTTCGCAGGTGAAAATCTGATCTGCCTGCCTACATGGCAGACGCTAAGGCACGTATCCGATTTATTTCCACATACGAATGTGGCCTGAAACCAATCTAAAAAAAAAGTGTGCTTTATTTTCCTACCAACACAATTATCATATCCGGTCAGTGTAAAGAAAGAGCATAAAATAATTATAATAAATTAAAAAATAAACAGATTCTACACTATCCGAATAATGAAAAAGCTTTGCTACCTTAGCGTAGTTTGTACTCTTTGTTGAGCAAAACTGGGTTGTAGTGTTCATGTGTATAGTCGTAATGGTGGTCTTGCCTGGGATTCTCAAAACAACCACAAGATGGCGTTCCTATATTACAAAGCTCAGCATTACAAAATTACAATATCTGATATTTACCAAAAAAATGTATTAAATATTGGGAAAAAAATTGTTAAACCAGATTAGTTAATCTTTACTAAGTACTAAAATTAAAGACAGGCGTCCTCCACTTTACATTAATAACATTTGTTTGTCGTTAAGAACATGGGTTGGGGTGTGGCACAGTGTTTAGTTTAGTTAAATTTTCATCCTAATCCAGCTACAGATATCCTAACAGATGTAACAAAATAGACCAGTAGTTAATCATATGCACCGGTAGATTATATACGAAGAACTTGGTGTAATATTGCTCTTTTTTTTTCCATTACTTGACTTTTGTTGTTTTTTGTCCTTCTGTCAGGAGCAACACGCTGCTGAGGTCCGCAGAAACAAGGAGATACGAGAAGAGCTCACAGCGTGAAACCATCGCGCTCTGACTTTTCCTCACTCTGCTCATCAGCACACTTATCCTCCTCCAACATACACACACACTCTCTCTCTCACACACACAGTTAGTACTAGCAAGTAACATCCTCCTTTACCTTTAAAAACGGTCTTGCTTAATTTCCTGGATTATGACACAGATTATTTTGTAAATATATCATATGACTTTTAGATTAAACAAAACCGCATAAATAAATGAAAGTTATCAATGCCGCTGTTATTATCCAATTATTTATCTGGTTATGATGTGTTTATTTACTTGTCTGGAAAA
The DNA here is from genome assembly GCA_005784505.1 of Bagarius yarrelli. Taxonomy (NCBI): domain Eukaryota; kingdom Metazoa; phylum Chordata; class Actinopteri; order Siluriformes; family Sisoridae; genus Bagarius; species Bagarius yarrelli. Next base: position 385,881 of record VCAZ01000195.1, on the reverse strand, counting down.
TTCTGGAATAAATGATAGTTAGTCTTTTTGTGATGACAACAGAGACACCGGGACACTTTCAGCATCCATACACACACACACACACACACACACACACACATAAATATACCAAAACTCATAGTGAATTTATGCTTATAGACGATATAATCATTAGACTGCACTTCTTCCATCTATTGAATGTTCAAGCTTTACACTGTCCACATCTGCAGCAGTACATTCATTGACACTCTCTTTCTCCTGAGCCAACATCTGGATTTCAAATGCCATGCTGAATGTTTAATCTTTAAATGCCCTTTTTTCTATTACCCATAAGAGCATGTTTTTCTCACCATGACTTTTTCAGTTAACGTTGGCACTGGTTATGATTCTCTGAACACAAATGCACTCGATTATTATTATTATTATTTATTTTTTTTTTAAAGCAGGACCACATCATCCCAAATGCTGTCATATATTCTGCTTTTACCCAACATAAAAAACTTCAGCCATTGAGGAGGTGTGACTAATCATCTGTGTGAATGTGAAGTGAGTGTTAGTTTGTATGTGTATGTGCGTGTGTGTGTGTGTGTTTGTGTGTGTCCATGATACACTGGCAAAGCTTCTGTAACCGCTCTCTTCATAAGTAAAGTGTGGGACGGAAACGGATTATGCATTGAATGTTTTTTTTAAGAATATATTTATTTGTCTTATTGTTATTTTTTTTATTTTTTATTGTTTTCTATTTGACATATGCCTGCCTGCATCTTCTGCTGCGTAAGCTGTGTTTTCCCCTCATTTCTCTGTGTGCAAAATTTGGTGAATAAAAATTTGGGATTCTGTGAACATGCTGTAGATGTTATTTCTGTGGGGAAATTTTTCACAGGAAGTAAAGACATCTAATTGACTCATGAAGTTATAAAATATCAGCTGTTACCAGAGCCAATCAAAGGCATAATTAAACTAAATGGCTGCATCGGGCCGGCAGAACCACCAGGGGGCCCCCAAGAGAACATGAAATGAAAGATTTTTATGCAGCATTTGGCAGACGCCCTTATCCAGATCGATTTACATTATACAACTGAGCAAACAGAGTTAAGGGCCTTGCTCAGGGGCCCAGCAGTGGTGGCTTGGTGGTGCTAGGAATCGAACCCAGGTCTTCAAGTTGGTAGTCTGACACCTCAACCACTGTGCTACCACTTTTAATGACAGAAATATGCAATATTAACTTAAAAACAACAACAACTGCAACAAAGCAATGTTATGTTAACAGGATGCAGGATGCATAGAATGGTGAAACATTGGTATGACATAAGCAGCACGGCTAATAGAAACTGATTACGGGGTGTTGGATTTATAGTGTGCGAATAATCAAGGATTATCAATAGTTAGTCATACCAGTGGGACTGAGGGGCCCCCAAATAAAACTCTTTTCAGGGTCCCCTAAAGATTTGTTACAGATAATGTGGATACCCAAAACCCATTCTTATTGTAACTAGTGAAATTTATGATGAATTGAATTTCTGTAAAGCATAAAACATGCTTTAGTAAGTAAACTACAATTGTTAAACCTTTAAATTTTCTTGAAATGTTGGCAATTCCAGGTTTCACCAATATAATTCTCATAACTACTTCATTAATACTGTCATTCTAATGTCTGACCCGTTGATTACAGTAAGAAAAATAACCTCAAAAGTTTATTTAACTTTAAAGACAGATTACGACAAAAACTATACACTGCTCAAACACTCACTTTATCCCAGCACTTATACCCACAACTGTTTAGTCTGGTTCTGGATTGTGATTGGTCAGAAGGTGTTTCCTTTTCTAAAACAGCTTCATTTTGTCAAAGGATTAACATACACAGATAGGCCAGTGAGTAAACCAATGATATAATATTTTATTATAATATAATTGTTTTATATTTTAATCGATATATCCCAACATTAAATTGTATAAACAAAAAAGTATGAAATGTTTTTTTTTTTTTTATTCAATTAATTGCAATCGTTGTCGAATACTGTATGTTAGTATATCATAGCAGGATAAGAAGAATAAACATTTATAAATAAGATTTATAAACAGAATAAACAAAATAACAGCATCCTTCAATTATTAGTAATAAAGTAGGTTTTTTTATTTCACATTTTCAGTGTTTCAAAAGATTCTTTGCAAGAATTTCAGGAGGTAAATTTCTGCTTATTTCATCTAAAACAAATACAGTCTGAAATAGGATGATCAAAAACTCAAAAGTATAGAAGTGGTGGCTCAGTGTTAATGTTTTGGGCTGTTAATTAAAAGATCAGCCACTGCTGGGGCCCTGAGCAAGGCCCTCAACCCCCAATTGCTCAGTTATATAAAAGATATAAATGTAAGTCGCTCTGGATAAGGATGTCTGCCAAATGCTGCAACTGTAAATAAAAGGCAGGTGTCTCAATACTTTTGACCAAACCTCTTTCCATAAAGAGGAATTGGAAAGGCCTTAGTGGCATCTTCCAGAATGAATAATAAGCCAGTTAATTGGGAGCATTTACTTGCAGCTGATGCCTGTACCACGTTGTAGGCTTAGTCACATGACATGTTAATATGTCCGATAGACATTCCAGGCCTAAAGCTTGTGAGACGACGCCTAAACATTCACACTTAAAAGGTAATTTCAGTTTAAGTAAATAAAAACATCCGTTACTGTGCTAATTACTGTGCTGTGTGTGTGTATGTGTGTGAATGAATAAAAGAAGAGGTCTATGACATTTACACAGTTAAGCTCCCCTACCTTTGATTTGAACAAACAGATCTCTGTTTCTGTAATGCAATATAAATATAAATCACACAATAACACAACTGGTAGTAGTTACTGGCTTTTTACCCGTAATAGTTACACATTTCATTGTTAAGCTAAACGGGTTGATTGTGCTAGGTGTTTTAAAGGCTGGTTTAAACTCTGATGGTACGTTAACATTTTTTTTCATTATATTACATTTTAGTAAACTATTTTAACAGTGACAATAATGAGAACGGTAAAATTATATTGTTTAAATTAAACAACAAAAAGTCCAACAACAGAAACTAATTTAATTTAAGCATTTTATTATATTAGTGTTAGAAACACACATATTATAATCTAACTTAAATTATAATAACATAATTTAACATCTATAACTATATCCATAGTGGTATGCTTTAGACCTGTTGACCCTCTTAACCTGCACTACAAATTCATTCACACTAAAAATACCATTGTCATGCAGTCACTAATCCATTTCTTGTTTTTGCCTCCTGTACTGTTTTATTGGGACCGTCAGTATGGATTTCCACTACTTGCCTCCTGAACATGTTTTGCTTTGCATAAATATTAGCTATCAGCTGCTAACTACAGCTATATGCAGAAAGCTGCTATCATCTTTTGGATACAAGGTGATGGACAAAACATGGACACCTTCTTAACTTTTGTAAGCAACCAGTCATCCAGATATTTCTCACAGATATTTGTGACACTTACCTGACAGACCACAAGAGGGCAACCAGATCCTGATATGTACAGCTTCAGTTGTGTCATTGTTTATGTTGCTGTGTTGCAATTTGTGTCGTCTTTCCTCTCTGCTCACCTGTCTTTCAGCTTGGCTGATTAGTTTGTGTATTCATACCCTATTGCCACAGCCCAATTTTTACATTTGTTTTGCTTCTGTGTGTTAATTCAAAGTGATGTTGGTTGTGTTTATAAGAAACGCTGCACATGTATTGTAGTGGGTTAAATTAAAAAAAAAAATGGATGCAGCTGTTGTTGTTTTAAGGAAAAACCAATAGCAAATTAAAAGACTCTAAGCAATCCTGTAGGATCACTACAGACTCAAAGGCTTTCGCTTTGTGAGGATACTAGCCTGAGGGCAACAACTACCCAGGTGCCCTATCCTTTTACACACATATCTCTGCCCCATGAGGGATGCTTCTCCACTTATTGGCCTTGTTGGGTATGCCACTCCACCTCATGATGACCCAGAGGACATTGCTGTACTTCATTGTTGATCAGAAAATTACCCTGTTGTTCTCTTTCCCCAGCTTGAAGGAGGATGTGTCCTAGTTCTCCACTTTGATTAGGGACGTCACTTTGCTTCTTTGTTAGGCTGAAAACCATCAGTTCCTATGGAATTGGGGTTTCTGCAGGATACTTTAAAGCCAAAACATTGCTTATTAGACAGTAACTACATCAGAAAAATAGGCACAAGAATAAAAACTTTCACAGATATGGGTTTATTAATCCACTCTGTGAGTCAGTCGTCACAGCGAGGGAGTATGTTCTGTACCTTATGGCTTTGTTTGACGAGAACGTCAATAAAGAAAAGCACAGAACATCCATGGCCAATTAAATCCTATTCCACTAGATGCTAGACTATATCCTAAACATGATGGACACCTAGTCTTTACTGTGACATTCTATTCTGTGAGATGCAGCGCTTAATCATGCGGCTTGTTTAAGGCATTCTCACTCCAGAAACTCCTGACGGCTGGTTTCTGGGTGTCCCTATTACACCTTCTCCATGTGCTCCATTTACATTTTGAGTTCTAAGAATTTTTAGATCTTAATGCCCGAAATGTCCTGTTCTAAATGAAATATTTGATGTAAATTATTTGGGTTTACCATAACACTAGACACCAGCAACAGTGATTTTATAAATTCAGTATCATTTGGCATCAGTGTCCCCTCAATGAGTTCTGTTTTAGGAACAGATGGCTGCATGATAAAGCTGTTTATTCCTGAATACTGCGTCATACAACACTATTTTTTGGATGTAATTGTCATGCCATGTGACTGTGTGTGTATGAGACAAACACTAACAGCTCTGATTGGATTAGGATATACCTAAGGCTCTTCTTTGCATATTCACTGCCTGACACCCAGTGTATGTGTTGTTGTGTAATAAAATTTGCTCCAGAGCTTATGTCAGGATGTGTGAAGTAAAAGATTTAGGTCGGTAACACAAAAGCAATTATTCTCCTTTGGCCCAGGCAGGATTGCAGGTGCTTGTTGACTGTGGCATGAAAAAGGTAAATACAATCTACACATCCTCGCCTGCACAAAGAGGCAAACACACAACTGACATAATAGTAAGTGCAGAAGAGATGACCAGAGTGAAATATGTAAATAGTGCTAGTATTAGTCTGGCAAGCGGGCTAACAAATGCTAATAGGCTAAGCATGTGTTCAGGGGGGGAAAAAAATCTAGAAATGTCTAGGGTGATTCAATATATCGTAGGACACTAGCCTTGTTATGATCACACTTTCTAGAAAGTGTAAGAAAGGGTTATAATCTAAGAAAAAAAGTGAGTAGTTTTTAAGTTTGCTTTAGTTTGCTTGATGGAGCTTGGGTTAAAGCAACCCATCACATAATGTTCTCAGGAGGTGGAGATTTTACAAGCACACCCACTTACATGTGTCTTTCTCAAAATGTTGCAACAAAGTTGAAAGCATGCATTTGTCTTGAAAATCTTTGTATGTTGTAGCATTATGTTACATTTATGGCATTTAGCAGACACCCTTATCCATAAACTTACTTTTATCTCTTTTATACAACTAAGAAGTTGGGGGTTAAGGGTCAAAATCAGGGGCCCAACAGTGGCAATTTGGTGGTGGTGGGAATCAAACCCCGATCTTTCAATTAGCAGTCTAACACCATAATTACTGCGCTACCAGTTCCCCCACATTAGTCCTGAAACGAAGACACTGAAACATTGTTCCAGAATGACAATACCCCGGCGTATAAAGCCCCTGATCGACACTAAACACCTTTAAAATTAACCCCAGACCTCTTCAATCAACAAATAACATTAATAATACTGTGGCTAAATGAACAAATTCCCACAGACACACTCTAAAATCCAGTAAAAAGCATTTCCAGATTTGTGGCGGAAAAACACCTGACCATCATATGCATAGGTGATTTTTGAAAACAATATTTAGTCACACTTTTACTCCTATAATAACCTCCACACTCCAGAAAACGCTTTTAAGGTGTGCAGTCAGGGTTTCAATTTATTATAAAGGTGTTTTAGTGAGGTTGAGGTCAGGGATCTGTGCAGGCCACTGGAGTTCTTCCACTGTGTTCATGGAGATCAGTGGTGTTGGTCTTAGGGGGACTGTCATGCTGGAACAGTAAAGGTCTAATGTAATACTAATCGTGGGTGTGCTGGTAAGGCATCCACAAATACTCACTCAAGTGTGTACAAAAAGCTTAAATGACTCTCAGGTTGTAATTAGATGGAGAAAGAGAGAGAGAGAGAGAGAGAGAGAGGGAGAAAGTGATAGGGGGAGACTTTCCACTGTAGATTATTCCTCCATGGTTTCCAGAATAATGGACTCAGGGGTGTACAGTTATTAAAAAATAATCACGTAACTCCATGGTAATAACGGCCACAGCACATCCTGGAGCTAATGATGTAAAGTCGAAGTCAGCCCCTGCTTTGTTTCTTACAGTTTAAATGCTGTCTGTTCCTTTTGGCCCCAGGTAGACAATGGTCAGTTTTGTGCAAAATTCATGTTAAAATAACAATAAAATGTAGACATTTTCTCAAAAAGCTCATATTTAAACAATTGCACCAGAAGTACATTTATAACTGCAATAATTGGTACCATGTCTCATATTGTCTCTAGTATAAAATGTCATATTGTTTTTCATAGAATAATTAATTCTAGCATGTCTCTTAAGAATAGCTGTAAATTAGATTTATGTATTTTATTTTTATGTATTATAAAGTTTTAAATTAAAGTCAAGCATCTTTGCAGCAATGCACATTGTTAAAAGTTCTATACAAATACAAATAAATAGAATTTTATTAATTTAATTGAATATTTTAATAGACATCAAGCAGGTGCATGGAGTAAGATCTACAGCTGCATGTTAGCAAGGACGTTAATGTCTAACTTCTGTTTATTACATGGATTTAGCACGTGGATTAGTGTGTGTGTATTTAACGAGGATGGAGGATTGGCATCCCAGATAAACCATCATGATGCTTATGCCGGAAAGTGACATCATGATGTTTATGCCAGACACTCACAAAAGTGAGAGCAGTTTTATTGTAAAATAGAGGAGGAAAATTAGGTTTCTTGTGTAGAAACAGTGCCACCTACTGGACGCACAACAGTTTTAAAAGATATCAAAAGTTCCTAAGCTATAACAAATGTTGCTAGAATTTATGTTAAAAGTGTTTTTTTTTAACAAAAAACTAATAATATCCCTGCTACCAAAACGCCCAAATTTATTGAAAGTGTAATTTTTAGGTTTTAAAATATAAATGAAAATAACTAAGAAATGCAATGCAACGGCTTGTGCTGCATGTTAGCCAGTGGGAGAGAAGAAAAGAGGAGCGAAGAAGAGAGGAGAGGGAAGAAGAGGAGAGCAGGGAAGGAAAGGGAAAAGAAAAGAGGAGAAGAGAAGAGAAGAGAAGAAGTAAAAAGAGAGAAGGAGAGTAAGAAAAGAGAAGAAAAGAAAAGAGCAGTAAAGAAAGAGAAGAAAAGAAAAGCAGAGAAGAGAAGAGAAGAGAAGAGAAGAGAAGAGAAGAGAAGAGGAAGAGAAGAGAAGATGAAGAGAAAATCATTCATAAAATGGTCCCCTGTGAGGTGAAGGTTACAGAAGGCATTTTTATTATTATTATTTTTTAATTGTTTAGCCTGCATTAATGCATTCAGTGTGTAAATGTCTATGAAAATTTGCCATCTCGAATTAGCTGTCCATTTACAGAGCCCAGCACATTAAGAGTTTAAGAAGTAATACTGTTTGATGATAATAATGAGATGGTGACTAACAGTACCGCTAATTTAGCATGATTAAGGATGAAAAACCGAAATTGACTTAAGTTCAAGCTAACCTAAATTAATTCAATTTCACTTCTATAAAAATACTTAAAAGAGTTGCTACATTCCTTGTACCAAAATACTGCTGCTAAGTTTCCTCTATACGTGGACTGTGTATTAGGTTATTAACACCAGAAAGAGTGCAGTTCAGTCAAATATGCTAATCCAACATTCTTGGTAAAATGACTATAATCGGGATTAGAGCTCTCTCACACTCACATGCTATGCTATACATTGTGGGAGCCGTGCGCTGCACACCGTTGACACCGGGGGACAGGAGGGTCATGACTTGTAATAAGTAATCAACGAACATTATTTAAACATTAATTAAAATATAAGCCATACACCAATTATATATTTTTAAAGGTTTATTTTATAATTTTAAGTTACTAAGAGGAAAAAAAGTCCTTCCTACAGTGAATATTATGGTGTCTTACATTTAAATTCATAGCATTTGGCAGGGTTGGCATTTGGCGCCCTTATTCAGAGTGACTCACTTTTATCTCTTTTATAAAACTAAGCAATTGGGGGTTAAGAGGCCTTGCTCAGGGGCCCAGCAGTGGCAGCTTTGTGGTGGTGGGAATCGAACACAGATCTTCACCTTAACGTGAGCCACCACTTTTCCCAAATAATCATCCATATGGTATCCAAAGCATCTCACATTTATCTCTTTTATAAAACTAAGCAATTGGGGGTTAAGAGGCCTTGCTCAGGGGCCCAACAGCAGTGGTGCTAGGAATCAAACCCCGATCCTCCCAGCCTTTCTTTTCTATTAAGTTTCTGATAGCAGTCCTGAACAAACAGCATATTTAGGAGTCTTATTAATGCCTTACTCTAAAGACTAAAGTCAACCCTTATCATTTTCAGGTCAGTCTGAAATCAGGATCAGATTAAACTAATCTATTATTGCTTTCTAGTGTTATATGTCTATTTCAGATAATCTCTAATTTAAAACAGTGTAAGTGAACAGGATGTAGAGAATAGGGTTAGGTGGAGGCAGATGATTCGCTGTGGCCACCCCTTAAAGGGAACAGCAGAAAAGGAGAAATAAAGGAAACATAAGTAAAGTATTTTGTTTTAGTTCTGAACCAAATTGTATTTAAATAAATAAAACAAATGTGTGATTTATTCGAGAACTGAAATTAAAAGACTCTTTTCAGATGTTATCTTGGTCTGCTAGGAGAATGTTGTGCAGGTCTAGGCAAAAAATATTTTGCATCTGACTTAACACAAAGTGATTCTAGAGTATGATTGAGTATTAGCAGGAAATTTTACAGGATCTGACTCAGATTATAGATTCCTGGATCTGCACAAGTTGTTTGAACAGAACTGTATGTTGGCAGCGTGTGTACACAACCAGCCTATAATGAAAATTAGTTTTTTTTAATGTTATTGCATAATTCTTCCTTTCTCAAATCCTGTTTTTGTAATGTCACACAAACTGAGGCCACAATTGTCTAGATATTAAATTGAAATGATTTGTTGATTGACAACCTCGTTTTAGTGTAAACCCGCCCAGAGAACTGTTGCCAGGTTGCTAAAATTTTTTAAAATGGTTTAAAAAAAGGGAACTGCTATTTGATACAACAGGCACGAGTTTATCTATTTATAATTTTTCCAGTTTAAACACTTCGCATTTTTTATTAATTGGGCTGGTTTTACAATGTATATAAACTGGAGATTTTTAATATAATCTGGCAACCCTGGCACAGAGTGAGACGTTTACTGTCCGTTATTGTTTTGAAGTTGGAGAAGAATATCTCACGTCTGTTTTATACTAAGTACTAAGAAGGTTCTCCGGAAAAATGGATCGGTACCAACTATTTGTGTTTCTGTTTCACTTCCAGACGGAGGTATTTTTTTTTTTTTTTTTTTTTTTACAAATCTTCACGAATCGCCTTTTCTAATAAAAAGAGTAGATTCTGTTGTCTTTTCTATGTACAACCTTTTTAATCTAGTTGTCACAGAGGAACAAGACACAAGCCAAAGACAACAATAAGACCCAGAGGATCACTTTATTTACTAATGCAGAAGGCAGGCAGGAAGCAGAGGAAAGAGAGTTACCCTCGGTGTTAGCGGGCGACACCCGCTTTCAACAAGGCACAAGAGAAGTGGAGGGCGACGGGATCCACAAACATAAATGAATCGTACGAGACCAGACAGTGAGTAAGTGAGTGAAGGGTTTGTGTATAAATAGGGTGAGTGGTTATGATGGACTGATGAGTTGCACGTGTATGTGGTAATACTCGGGTGAGGGTGCGCGCTGGTTGGGTGTGGAACCTGGCTTGTCTGTGATAAAAATTCATAATTGCACATTTATAATAAACAATGCTTTAAGGTGATTGTCTTATTATAAACTGTGTAGGCTGTCAGTAAAATAACATGGCAACACTACATTAATCTTACCTTTGTAGATGGTTTGTAACGATGTCTGTTCATGATTACTAAGGCATTTTTTATAACATTAACCCTGTTATACACATATTTACAGTTAAAGATTTTTCCCATACTTTAAAAATTTAATTTAATTATTTTATTATTATGCTGCACATTGCAGCAGTAATACCTCGAAGAGCTCTAAGAGAATAAAATGGGTTTTGTTCCTATTACTACGCACAAACACACACACACACACACATGCACACTATTGACCAATAAAATGTCTCCATCTTCGGGTATTTCTTCAGCTGCACACGCCTCTCTTTTCTTTAATATCAGCTTCTCAGTGTTAGCCTGTTACAGCTCACACCACACAGTATTGCGTCTCTATTTTATATTTAGAAAGCACACAGATCATGGAACAGTTTATAGGGACATGGAAATTAACTTCAAGTGAAAATTTTGATGAATACATGAAGGCTGTGGGTAAGTAAACTCTTTTTTTTAAATAAAAAACAAAACAAAAACAAAAACAAAAAAACCCCCAAACTACAACCTATCAAATTACATGTGGATAAAGGTTTAAACTATTTTCCACTTGAATCCCACATCCAAGCAAGTCCACACTTGTGTGCATTGCTCATGATTCTTTTTAGGACCTTTAGGTCTGTAATTGCACCTGGTTTCCTTCCTGATTTCTTTCACTATCCTTTTATGTTTTTCTTAATATATATTCTTGGTATTTGCAGGCATTAACATTGCATCCAGGCAAATCGCAAATATGGCTAAGCCGGATGTGTTATTCAGCGTCGATGATCAGGGGCTCATATCCTTGAAAACCAAAACCACCTTTAAAACAGTGGAAATCAAATTTCGGTTGGATGAGGAGTTTGATGAGATTACAGCGGATGACCGGAAGGCAAAGGTAGATTCTGACACATTTACTGGTGTTCTTATAAAAATGGCAGGATTTACTGTAATCTCTTTGAACTCTTTTGTTTTAGACTTTCATAAAACTGGTGGATGGTAAACTTGTTCAAACACAGACCTGGGAAGGCAAGAGCACAATGATTGAAAGAGAAGTTAAGGGCAGAGAACTGATTGTGGTAAGTTTGACTGATTGCATAACTTCATTTCAAGACATTTTTGTTCCCCTCTTTCTTGGAATGCAGAAGTGTTTGTGTTTGTGTGTTTTTAGAAATGCATCATGAACGATGTGGTGTCTATAAGGACATATAAGAAGCATGAGTAACCCAGTGTTTTTTTGTAAACTGGCTGAAAAGAAAACTGTCGGATCCTAAATGGCGAAATAATCAAGTTACAACTGCATTAGGAAATATTTGCTTTCAGGTCGACTGCTTAATATCGAAAGTGGGACCCAAATGGATTTTAATGGACATCAGACTACATTTTCAGGAGCTTTTAGTGTTATGAAACCAAATAAGGAGTCAATAATATTGTAATAAAATATTCATGATGTTTGATTTGATTTTTAACCCTTTGTTATACAAAACATAATTTCTATGTTCAGTGTTCCATATATATTTCTCAACGAACTTGTTTTGGATCATCACAAATACTTTTTTTAATTTTGGAATAAAATGTTTGTTGTATCACTAGACATCTAATGTCCGTGTAAAATGACTCGTATTTCTTTCCTATGTTATTTCATGCTTGGCTGGGAATTTTTTTAATTAATTTGTGTCAACATTCAAAATTTCTTAATGACCAAATTTTTTTTGTTTAATGACCACAAAATAATATTTAATTTTTTTTCCCAGAGGCTTTGAAGTAAAAAATGACCTATGTATAGTCTATGCATGCATAATAGACAAGAATAAAGCCAACATTTTGTTAAATTTTACATTTTGTTTGTGCGTTTTCTTTTCTTCTTTACCTCACATCTTCTCATCACCTCTGTAATATGATTTTGAAGGTGGGATGTTTCCTCCAAGTGAGTCTTCATATGTGGCATAACAATTCCTTGCGAAATGAATGTAACATCTCATAATAATGAGAAACTTGGTCATTTTAATGAAGTCATTTTAGTAGAAACTGTCATTATAATGAGAAAGTTTCTCATTATTACAAAAAAGTCATTACAAGAACGCTTTTCATTATTATTTTTGGAATTTTTATTAAACTTATGTGAAGGAGCTCTTAAATATGCATAACTGTAAAATAATAAAATATAAGAAAATAAAAAAGCCTTGGATTTGACGTACTGCCCTTGCAGATTTCCTGTTATAAAAAATTATTTAAAATTATCTTCTGACCAATCAGGTTTGAGAATTTGTCTTGTGGCATTATACTAAACAATGTACATTTCTGGCATTAAGAAGACTTTGTTATTTAGAGTGACTTACATTTAACTCATAAAACTGAGCAATTAGGGGTTACGGGCCTGGCTTAGGGACTCAGCAGTGGAAACCTGGTGGTGCTGGGAATCAAACCCTGATCTTCCAATTAGCAGTCCAACACCCCAACCTCTGCACTACCACTTCCTATCATAATTATTTTTAAATATTTTTATATTTTATATAAAACTCTATACAATTTGACTTTTATTTTAAAGCTGGGAAATTTAAGTGACCGGATTTTTGCAGACTAATCAACACAAAAGGATGTCATCTGACCACTAAGTACTTTTTCCCAGCTGAGCATGTGATGTGTTAATCTTCAAGCAGTCTTTTTCAGAATGAACCATTAAATGAAAAACTCTTAATACTCATGAATTCATGTTGATTTGACCCAGTTAAGGGTAGATATATTGGAATGCTTTGTGAATTAGACTCCTTAAGAATGAGTATTCCACCATCAATGCAGTCATAGCCTTCATACCATAATCATTCTAAAATGCCGTCTAATACATTTTATGCTTATTCAGTTTTTCATTAGGTGAGTAAATGGATGCATGGAAAAATAAGAATATTTATATTTCTAAATGTGTAAAAGCCTGACATCTTTACAAACAACTTAATTTGTATTTCACTTATATTCTCACACTCTAATTACACACTAATTAACATCTAATTAAAGTAAGCCGATGGTAATGATGTATGTTTACTGCTAGCTAAAATATGTAAAATGTTAAAGTCCACTGATAAAGAATGCAATAAATCAATCAATTTGAGTTATTAAGCCATCAAATGTAATAATTTAAATGATTCATCCAGTCTGTGATACTAAGATTGCCCAATAAAGGACAAAACAATAAACGGCATGATTTATATCACATCCAGTTTAGCGGAAATAAAACTAAAATTACTATATGCTATAGAAAGGCAAAATAGTGGATAAAAGATTTGTATTTAATGAGTAGGGCTGTGCAAGTGTACAGAAGATTGCAAGAAAAGAAAGATATCTTTCCTCCTAGCCAATCAAATGAGGTTTTCAGAAGATATGTTCGCCAGAAGATATGTTTTATTATTTATTTAACTCAGCATTGTTCTGGCCTCAAAAGTACTTGCATATATATATATATATATATATATATATATATATATATATATATATATATATATATATATATATATATATATATATATATATATATATATATGTGTATATATATATTTTATATCGTATATTAAGTAATATCTATGCGAGTTTCATACAGTTAAGATGACTTCCATCTGCTATATAATTCATATCTAACATTACTGTGCAGAAAAGGTAAATGTTGTCATTTCCTGTTTCCTTCGTGAACAAGTCTTGGAAAATACAGCAATATCTTTTAACTTCTCTTTTTACTGAAATCCTGAAGAATTTTAAATTGTTTTTTTAACCCTGTTCTGCCCTCTATTGGGCATATTGTTAGCTCGGTTCTGCAAATCTATAACTGGATTTGGTTTCATTCATGTTGTAATTGATATCTATTTATAAAAAAAAAAAAAAAACATTCAAAATTTTTGAAACAGTGTGTGCATCTATGATATTTGTATTGGTCAATAAAAAAAGACAATAAATGACCACAGTGTGGCTCATTTGTAAATCAGTGATGTATTAAATGTAAAAGCAAACTGTGTACATACTTTTTGGTGTGCCAGTTGGTAACATTAAGTCATTTAGTCCAAACAGTCTAGCAGCGTATTTTAAGCAGTTCTTCTTTTTGACTATATTCAGTATAGCAAGTGTGTTTTTACTGAAAAAAGTATTGATACCCCTTAAACTTTTTCACATTTTGTCACCTTACAACCAAAAACCTAAATGTATGTTATTGACATTTTATGTGATAGACCAACACAAAGTAGCACATAATTGTAAAGTGAACGAAAACGATATACAGTTTTCTAAATTTTAAGCAAATAAAAAATCTGAAAAGTGAGGCGTGCAATTTTAAACAGCCCCCGGTACTCTAATACCCCTAAATAAAATAAAATAATAAAATTCAGTGCAATCAGTTGCCTTCAGAAGTCACCTAATTAGTTAATAAAGTCCACCTGTGTGTAATTCAGTCTCAGTATAAATACACCTGTTCTGTGAAGGCCTCAGTGGTTTGTTAGAGAACACTAGTGAAGAAACAGCATCATGACAGGTAAAGGTGTTGTGCAGAGATTTAAAAAAGGGTTAGGTTATAAAAAAATGCTTTGAACATCTCAAGGAGCATGGTTCAATCCCTCATCCAAAAATGGAAAAGGTATGCCACAACTGAAAACCTACCAAGAAACGGCAGTCCACCTAAACTGACAGACCGAGCAAGAAGAGCACTGGTCAGAGAAGCAACCAAGAGGCCCATTGTCACTCTGGAGGAGCTGCAGAAATCCAAAGCTCAGGTGGAAAAATCTGTCCACAGGACAAATATAATTCTTGTACTCCACAAATCTGGCCTTTATGGAAATGTGGCAAGAAGAAAGCCATTGTTGAAAGAAAGAGATGATAAGCCATGTAGGGGACACCTGTGGAAGAAGATGAGACCAAAGTTGAACCTTTGGCCTAAATGCAAAGCGCTTTGTGTGGCGAGAAATAACACTGCTCATCACCCTAAACACAACAGCCCCACTGTGAAACATGGTGGTGGCAACATAATGCTGTGGGGATGCTTTTCTTTAGCAGAGACAGGGAAGCTGGTTAGAGTTAATGGGAAGATGGATGGAGCTAAATACAGGGCAATCCTGGAAAAAAAACTGCAAAAGACTTGAGACTGGGAAGGAGATACAGGATATACAGCCAGAGCTACAATGGAATGGTTTGGATCAAAGAATATTTATGTGTTCGAATGGCCCAGTCAAAGTTCAGACCTAAATCCCATTGAGCATCTGTGGCAAGACTTGCTGTCCACTGACGCTCCCCATCCAATCTGGCGAAGCTATTGAGCTATTTGCAAAGAAGAATGGGCAAAATTTCAGTCTCTAGATGTGCAAAGCTGGTAGAGACATACTCCAAAAGGCTTGCAGCTTTAATTGCAGCGGAAGGTGGCTCTACAAAGTATTTGTATTTGTTGAATACAAATGCACATCACACTTTTTAGATTATTACCATAATTTTTCTTCCACTTCACAATTATGTGCTACTTTGTGTTGATCTATTAGATAAAATCCTAATAAAATACATTTAAGTTTGTGGTTGTTCAAGAGGTATGAATACTTTTTTACAGGAGTGGAACCCGACGTGGTCCTGTGCTGTTGTAGCCCTTTGACTTTATGCTTCTTTCCTGTTCTTTTGTGCATTCTGAGACGATTTTCTTTTCACCCTATTGTACAGACCGATTGTATCTGTTTTCCTGTAGCTTTTCTATCAGCTCGAAACGCTCTGGCTATTCATAGCTGTCATATCTGTTTTATCTGCAGAGCTGCTACTCGCTCAAGTGAATGCTGGAGACTGTAAAAAGCCTAAACGTTCAGCACCAGCAATCACAGTGAAAAATCACAGAGATCAGATAATAAGCATAAGTGAGTGTGGGTACTGGTTTTCTTAATAAAGTGCTTTGTGAGTCTATATATGATGGTTGACGGGACCCTGGTTTGCTTTATGGAGTTGTCCTTCCTTAGAGAGGACCATACTTGGCACACTCCATGCAGGTGCAATTACTGTATTTCTACTTTATACTACTGTATATCCACTGTTTTAACATGATATTTACATTTATAAATAATATTTATCTATTTATTTTGTGCCCTAACAGTATCAATGACACCTTTAACAACAAGGTTGCAATTTATTTTTGCAAACTGTGCAATTATCACATCTATCACATTCATACAATTTATTTTTGCAAACTGTGCAATTATCATTATCACATCTATCACGTACATCGATTTTAATAATTACAGACTTTTTCACATTCTATAAATATTAATGCTTTCCTTGGCCAGGGTGATATAGGCTGTTACATCTGTTGGAATTCCAACTTTCCTATTTTTCTTTTTCTTTAGACATGATTCTGGAAGTAGGTTTATGCCTCCATTTATAGACTGATTGACAGTCGCCTTTTCCACATCCATTGTAATATGCTTTTAATAAGTTTTAGCATCATGGTGTGTTTATGATCTGCTGATCAATCACACTTGTCATATGAGATGATATAATATATGGCAAACCTGAGATGATGTAACAGTTAAAGGGTTAAATGAAAAAATAATACAACCACACTAATAACAGCATTCTATTCCCATTATGAATTCCCAATCCTCCCAGTATGATGCTGAAGCAGTCACTCTCCCTTCCTCTCTGCCTCTTTTCTTTCTCCATCTCACGTTGCAGTGACTTGTATTTTGGTGGAAGGTTAAACACTGACAAAAGCAGAGCTGCTTGTTTATTGCTTCACGCTCATTTGAGCTCTTTTCCAACAAAGAGCAGGGAAGGGAGGTGATTTTTTTTTTTTTGTTGTTGCAGTGAAAGTATAACCCAGATCAGACTGAAGACTGAAACAGCTCCGGAGTTTTTCCTGTTCCAGCAGGACGAGTGGATTCGCAGCTATTGTTTCAGGTAATCAGGTAAACACGTTTAAAACCCTGCTTTATTATTTAATTAGTTTTCCATGACGTTAGACGTGGGATTCTTTGTATTTCATGGGATTAGATTTATACGCGATCGGCGTGTATTTCTGAAGTTCCAATGTAAGACAAGAAGAATGGGGGCTACTGGCTTCTTCTTCCTTTAACGCGCTGATGTTAGTAAACAAGGCGAGGAGCTAGCTAACACCGTGCCATGCTAGCTTAGCCAGGTGTTTTTTTTTTTTGTTTTTTTAAGTGCTCGTTAGTGCCAGCTAATTTTAATTTTTGAAGTTTTTCTAAAGATTTCCGCCATTACTATAAAGTAATAGGTTATTTTATATAATAAGTCATATACAGGCTTGACTCGGTTATAGAAAAACGTCTTTAGCAAGTTAGTGTTTCTGTTCACGCCGAGTAGGTTTTGCTTAGTAACGCTAGCTCGCTGCCGTACAGACAGGCCGGTATCAGGACACGTTAACCAGCTGTCATTCTGAAACGACTAGTTAGCACGGGTTAACTAAAGGCTGTCGATTGGTTGGTTAGTTAGTTAGTTAGCCAGCCAGATAACTAGGGCTAGATGTAGCTAGACGCTTCTTCAGGCAAACCGAGGATGGCTAAATACAAATAACACGACAGTCAGATTAAAAAAAAAAAATGTCTGAAGAGTGTATGAGTTTTTAAAAAAATGTAATTTAGTTTCATTTTATTTCGGATATAAAAACAGTCACGTTGGTTTAGTTTTGTGTTTTGGGTGTTAATGTTGAGTGTAAACAACAACAACAACAACAACAACAACAAATCGTTTAGGTCTTTTGTCCATAGTTCTGTCTTGGTGAATAAGGTGTGGTTGCTCAACAAGGTATTCTCTCTCTCTCTCTTTCCTGGCTAAGAGTATAATCACACACACACACACACACACACACACACACACACACACACACACACACACACACACTGAGGAGACTCTTCTAGGAAATTTAACCAGTTTATCTCTAAACAGCGGTGATTTTATAGCCTCCATTCTTCACTTTGTGGATCTGAACCATGTTATTGCTTTAAAACCCAGTCACCAGCTGCCTAAACCCGGGCCGAGCTGGTAGACTGTCTCTGGTAGGGCCAGCTGGTGAATGCAAACCGAACAAATACAAAATACAGCATCAAACAAAAAAAAAAAAAAAACAACAACATTTATTGATCTTATTGAACCATGAGTGAGTAAGATGGGAAAAAAATGACCAGCTGGCAGAAATGATCTATCAGCTTGACCAGCTTAGCTCAGTGTGGTGTTTTGGCTTATGATGATAGCACTTCAGACCAAGCTGAGTTTTTTTTTTTTTTTTTTTTTTTTTTTTTTTTTAAACATTTACTGCATTTGGCAGATGCGATATACATTTATCTCTTTTATACAACCGAGCAATTGAAGGGTTAAAGGCAGTGGGAAATTGGTGCTGCTGGAAATCGAACCTTGATCTTTTAATTAGAGGTCAAACACCTTACTACTTTTCTCTGCAATATTCTTAGATATAGTCTAGATTTATCATAACACACACTCGTACACACACAAGCTGTTCTTTTCTTGAGATTAGATTCTTTAAAAAAAATCATTTATTCAGTTTGTATACATCCCTTTTTGCAAAACCCATTTCTTCCAATGAGGATCAATCTGATTAAAATAATAGTGTTTACATAAGACATTGTTGCTTCCTGATTTGGGGTTAACATGTGCCAACTCTGTTAGTCAAAATATTTTTTGTGACGCGTGTACTGCCACTTTCTGAACTTTATTATTTCCTCTATTTTCAATCTTGTAAAGATAAAGTTGTTGGCACCGTGTAGCTCGTAAACATGTTATAGCGCGCAAGTATGTGCTGTTGCTGAAAGGTTTTTGGACAAGGCGAGCGCAGTAAGAAGCCGAGCTTTTTGGTAGCGGTGCTTTGTTATGAAGTATTGGTTTCCTCCTCTTTGCTTATTTAAAGAGCAGAACCCTGTGAATGAAGGTCCGTAATAAAAAACTGGTGAGATTTGTACTATTGGACTGTAGCAACTGGGAAGGCGAAAAAAACGTATGCAGCTCATTTTTCCTGAAAATTGAAGTCAATTCCCAGAAGAATTATGTCAAGACCAAGCATTTGAGTATTTGTACTAACTTGTTTACATAAAGGAATTTTTCATATGAGCCGGTGGTGAAAAGATTTGTCTCCCGACTCAGCGGGCTTTTTCTTTTATTGGGGTCGGTCTTTTGAACTAATTGTAACTGGAACACAATGCTCTATGTAAATGCACCCACTGACATCCGGTAAGTGCCTTTTTATCCGAAGCAAATTACGTGTACCTCGTTTACACAGCTGACCATTTCAGAGTTAACAGCCTCGCTTAAGGGCCCAGCAGCTTAGTACAACCTCATATGGCTGGACGATATGACCTAAAATCTAAACCTCCATTTATTGATTCGTTTACATTGATTACAGTTAATAAGCTATTTTTTTCTTACTGTTTATTTATTTATTTTTCTCTTATAGTTTACTGCATTTTTTTTTTTGCTACAAGCTCCTCTTGGTGCTTTATTTCTATAGTGCTTTTAACAATAGAGAGAGCAAAAAAGAGAACAGTGTGTCAATACAAGGACAATAGTAAGCACTCGGTTCAGTTTAACTCATATCTGTGAATTAGATTAATTGAACTAGTTCCCAACTAAGCAAACCAGAGGTGAAAACCAGAACCAGAGCGTCAGAGAACCGAAACATCCATAAGGTTTTCCATTTAGGAGAAACCATGCCAAGTCATTGGGGCCAGTTCTCCTTTGGCCAGAGGAATCAGCAGGTTGTTTCATGCAGAAGCAAAGATTGTGCAGATGCTGCTTCCCGTGGTCGTGTCCGGGTGGCTGTCTAAAAGACAAGGTCCTCACTGTGGATCTGTCTCTGGGGTTCGTCGTCTCCGAGTGCTGATTTACCATCTGGGCTAGATACAGACTGTATCTGGTGCCGGTGGTGACCTCAGAAAAGGAAAGAAACTAATATTAGCGTAAATGCTATTCTACTTACGATGTAACAAGTAGATTGTGTGTTACTAAAAGTGTTTTGCTTGACGGATTTGGAAATGTGTGTGTGTTTCATGTGTAACAGTGAAGTAGATTTTAGGCGCTAGATAGAAAACGGATGTTGATTTTAATATTTTAGTTAGTATTAAATTGCCAGAGTTTTAATAGCGCAGCAGACGTGGAGGACTTTTAAAGGATATGAGTCAAGTACTAAGGTGTTAACCCATACAGGGCTAATTAAAAACAATTAGCAATTAGCATCCATAACACATTTAATAATGAGCCAGTGCAGTGTTGACACAACCTGGCTAATATGTCATACTTCCTGGTTCTTTTAAGAACTCTAGCTGCTGCATTTTTGACCAGCTAAAGTTTGTTTATAAGGCGTGCAGAACAATCACCCATTAAAGCGTTACAATAATCGAACCTATTTGATATTCTGATAAGTTGAGATAAATCAGGCTGATTACTTACAGTGATGGTGATACCCTACTTGTAATTAGAAGTAGAATTTACAGTTTTAACTATATGGAGTTTACACAATAAACTCTGTTAAAGAATTTGCTGATTTTTTTTAATCGAAATCTGTATGGTGGATTTTAAAGAAATGGAATAACAGACCTGGAAAAAATGAAGGTTTCTAAATTTCAGCTTTTTACTTTTCAATTAATCGTTCAGCCTTACAACTTTGAGTTATCGACGTGTTAGTGGCAGATAAAAACAGAAGGGAGTTACACACCCAACGGGTTTCAGAGGGTGTAGTCGGCATCTACTGCGAGAAGAAAAGGCGGTTACGGAAGTACAATTAACATTTGTGAAAACTTTGAAGGAATGGCATGTAATATAACAATAATACACTGAATAGCTTTTTTAATTTATTTTATTTTATCAGCATTAAAAAAAAAGAAAGTCTTAACTTAATCGCACACTTTGAATAAGCACGACTGCTTGAGTTATGTGATTTATTTGGCACTGTTGCTGTTTGGCATCGTATTATAACACGACTGTAACACTTGCGATGACCTAACAGTTGCTACATTCCTTAATCTTGTTTATTTATTTATTTTGGTTCAGTTGTGACAGAAACTCGTGTGTGTGTGTTGCCTGTGTTTGATTAGTTACAATTAAGTTGTCCTCTCTACCTGCATTGGTTTATGCCTCACATATAAGTTGCTTTGGACAAAAGTATTGGGGCATCTGACCATCACATCCATATATGCGTTTTTAATATCCTGTTTTTTACTCTTTCTTCTGTAAGGACTAAAACACGTCTGGAAATGTTGTTCACCGGGTTGTGGTACGTAGCTGTGAGAATTTGCATTTTCAGCTGCGATAATATTAGTGAGGTCAGGCATTAATGTTGGGTTAGAAGGTCTGGGGTGCAGTCGGTGTTCCGGTTCATTCAGAGGTGTTTAGTCCGGGTTCTGTGCAGGACATTTGAGTACTTTCACACCAACTATAACACATCGTTTTTCTTCTAGAGCTTGTTTAGGACTTTGTGCACAGGGGTATTGTCATGCTGAAACAATGTTTGTGTCTTTTAGTCTCATTAAACGGCAATCTTTATAGTACATAATATAGTGTCATTCTAGACATTGTCTTATAATCTTTGTTGCAGTTAAAGTTTGTCGTCCTAAAGCAGCCACATGCCTTTGCTGGGTTGGGAAATGTTTACCAGACTAATGCCATGTTGTGGTCCCCAATTGGCACAAATAACAGATAAAGACACTTAACTACAGTGTTTAACTGCATTATGCATTACCTACTGTACCTTTTAAAGTCTAATGATGTGTTTATAGAGTGAACTGTGTTTCAAATCCATGGCACTGCGTTTCATATCAGACAGTATTATATTAGGGACTCCTACAACCGGTATTAGGGATGTTCTGAGGTTAAATATTCTTTCTGTTATAACTATTAATAAATAAGTTCTGAACATCAGTAATATAGGGATTGTGTTTTGTTTCAGCCAGCACATGTCAGTTTGCGCTAAAATACACTCTAATCAATGGCTTATAAAAAAGATAGAAGAAATATATACGGACTTACTAAGATAAGTATAGATAAATTATTAACAAGGAAACAGTACCAAAAAATAAGCATTGAAATAAAAAAAAAAAAAAAAGTTTAGGAATTTACTGAGGAGGATGGTGAGGTTGTTAGGCAAAAGGTAGGAATTAATTTTTGTTTTTTAATCTTCATCCAGTGGTTAAAAACTTTTACCATATATTTATTTAAAATAGCTGCCTGTTATCAAAACCCAGTTACAACAATAATGCTTTATATTTCTCATAAGATTTCAACTAAAATCTAGGGCTGTGTATTCGCAAGGGCATCGCGATACGATACAAGTGATGATACATGGATTGCAATACGATACATCACGATATATTGCAATACAATACATATTGCAATACAGTCCAATACTTTAAATAAAAAAAATAAAAAAAAAATAACAAACAGCTAAAATCACAACAAATACAAAGACGGAGGTGTCCTTACTTTTTCACCATGTTTGTTTCAGAGACAATGGCCGAATGCCTTTTAAAAAAGTCAAATGTTTTTAAAAACAATAAGTATCGGTACTAAAGGTTAGAATACCGATACACTATTAAAGAAAAAATTAATGCGCTGGTTAGCTGTTTCGATACTTAAGGTTAGAACATGGATACATTTGTTAAAAAAATATTGCAATAGCTAGCTGTATAAATATTTTTTTACAGTCTTAGTGAAAAATAAGGTTTTAGGTTAAGACAAGCTGCATTTAAGATGTGTCCGCAATCTTTCTTTCGAATTGTAGTAATTTCTTAAAGCATCTTCTGATTCTAATTTCAAGTTATCAAGGAGCTTTATTGTCATTTCAACCATATATAGCAGATGCAGTACGCAGTGAGATGAAATAACCCCTGGTGCTACACAAAATTTACACAAAACAACAAAGAGCCACTGAACAGGATAGACATAAAGTGCATGTGTGCAACCTGGTGCAGAACAGACAGTGCAATAAACAACACAAACATTACAAAGACAGGGCAAAAAGACAATAAGAACAGGACATAACACAATAGCGCCAAACATATTGTAAGATACGTCATTACGAAATGCGCAAATTACAACAGTATTGTGCAAATAGTGTTGTAAAGTGAGTAATGTGACTATAGTATTGTAATGTCTGGTTCTTTTCAAACACAATTTAATAATGGAATTTAATTTGCTGAAATCTTTGTTGAGTGAAAACGTGTGTTTGTGTCAGTGTTTCATTGGGATTTTTTAGGAAATACAAGTAAAATTAGTTAGCAAATCAATGCTATTTATAAGCTATTAAGTTCCTTCTAAAAAGAGCAAATCTCACATCCATGAATCTGGAATTTCCCTTTTTGAAAAAAAAAAAACTGAGCTTTTTACATTCACCACAAAACTGGTCTCAGTTCTACTGTGGATTCATGTGATTTGTAAAGCATCAGCTGACTGCTCACTTGTGTGTCTATGTGGACAGATGGTACGAGTAGGGGTAAAACTGTTTCCATGCTGAATCCTGCCCTTCTAACAGAACTTGCTCCCTGTAGGTTTAGGGCAGTTGGCAGAGGGAGCCGGAAGCCCCTGCTGCTCCTGAAGGAAAAGTGTGTCTCGTCCGCCTGGTTTCTGTACCGCGTAAGTCACTATGACGGTGGAGGTTTGCAGTATGTTTTGTTGCTAAAACTTGCGGTCTTAAATCGTAAAATCCTTTTTTTAAGTCTTTTTTTGGCTTAAGCTAAATGCAGACTAGTTTCGGTCACTTGCTTACTAAAATATTTCATCTATGCTGTGCCTGAGCCCTAAATCCTACTTTGTCAGAAAAATAAAAGCAATGGCTTTGTATTATGATATTTCTGTATAGAAAAACATGTAGAAAGTGAAATAAAAAAATTTAAAAAAACGTGTGAAAGATGAATTAATTGGTAAAACAAATTAAAAATGGTTAGTTCACTTAAGAGAACATGCGCTATGGCCTAAAAATGTCTTAACTGTGCGTCACCAGGAACCGGTTAAGAATGACATAAAGACAAGTATTCTCTTGTATTATTTTGCTTTTATTTTGTTGAGGTCCTGAAAAGTAGATTCAGGAATTTGCTGCGCATAACAATGAATCTGTGTTTCTGTTGAGCTCATAGGCTGTTTTTAAGGTCTCTTCTTGCTAGTAGTCATAAAGGGCTTCATCGAACAGAAAATCTAAACTGTTTGAACCTTTTAGAGCCTCTGTAATGGCACAACCACTAATAAAGTTAAAGGAACTTAATGCTACATAAGCAGTTATTGAAGAGAGTCACAAGACTGAGTTGTTAAATCAGTTAGACATTAGGGCTAAAGTCGTGTAGGCTTTTAAAGACATTATGCAGTGAAAATTGAAGCAGTCTACCTATCAGTTTTTAATCCTCCCTAATTGTTGCATACAGTTACGGTAAAACACAGGAAGGAGAACCGGTTATTTTACCGACTTGTGTCTATGAACTCTGTGTTATTTTCCTTTGGCATCCTGATTTGTCAGTGGGCTGCTAGCATGCTATCATTTGAGTCAGTTATTGCTTTGACACAAAAGCGCTGTTGGTAGCGGATTAAAACACAATGCTTTGTACTTAGAGGATCTATAGTCTCTCAGTTTCCAGCACTTTCAGCCGTAAAAAAGAAATAAATGATCTAAAAGTGCAGATGAATTTTTTATAGGCTGTGGTTGTGTGGCTCTGTCACAAATATTTAATTAGCGTAGACAGTTCAAGTGTCCTGGTTCGTTTACTGTTCGAGTCTGGGTAAAAGACCTAACTGTTTTTTTGCCCTGCATGTGGAGATAAATGCATCAAGTAGGACATGCACAGCATCTGCTCCTGTCAGGCCCCTCATGTGGCTGAGCATGTGACTTTGTTTTTGTGAATACTGCTGGGCCTTGGTGGGGAGAACGAACTCTTCATTCTCTAGCAAAGAATAGAGACAATGTCTGCGTCCACACATTAGGCCTTGTTTGCTCTTATAGTTCGGCGGACTACAGTAAGGAACTTAAAAGGAAACATTGAGTTGGTATTCGCTTTTCTGGTTAGCTTTTGGCTTGTTGGCGAAAAATTGTTTTCATTCTCAACCATGGATGTTTAACAAGATCATTTTTGTCTTTTGCCGATTCTACCAGGGGACGCGCAATGCTGGATCCACAGCCTAAGTAGTGTCGAGTGGAGCGAAGCGCTGGGAGCTGAGTGATGGGGAATATAGCCACTAAGTTTCGAAAGGCTCTGATTAACGGAGATGAGGTGCTCGCCTACCAGCTTTACGAGGGCAACCCGCAGTTTAAAGAGTCACTGGATCCCAACAGCTCATACGGGGAGCCCTATCAACACAACACCCCGCTCCATTACGCTGCCAGGCATGCAATGACACGGATACTCAGGTACGACTTAACAGTGCATCATCTCAAGAGTAATGGCTCTGTGTCAGTATCATATTACACATTATTATACTGGAAAGTATTCTTTATTTAATTATTAGCTAGTAGTAGTATTTATAAAATGTTTTTAAAAAATGTACCAATAAAAGAAGAGAACATTTTCATTGATTCAATGTTTAAGATGAATCAGTTCCTCTGGGCGTTTTGTGATTGCGGAATTTTTGTGCTTTTTGTAATGTCAGATAAGGAGGTCTAGTGAATTAGAATATTGCTAACAAACGGAATAAAAAAAATGTCTACTTAATTTTTTTTTTTTTTTTTTTTTTTGTACAACAAATCTACTGGCAGCAATTTTGGACCTGACCTCATCACTCCAGAGAGAAAAAAAAGTGAAGAGTTGTTGACAATCTGCCATAGCCAGCTTAAATAGCAGGATGTAATGACTGAACATAGTACAAGCCTGATGTACCATTAGTAGAGGGGATACGCCAAGGTCCGTGTGTCACAGGATGTGATTACAATGCGAATTATGCAACTCCAACAGAATAATCGCCTGTCCAAATTCTTTCACCTAAAATGGTCACATAGAAAATCTTCTATAATTTAGAACGGCAATATTATTCCAAGCAAACCCCCATTTCATTAAAGGGTCTATTTCAAGCAGCACTGAGTTCCAAGAAGTACAGAGCAAATCGTGCAGCATCAATTTGTGACATGTTCGGTAACCCGCGTTCTCTTGCTGAATAGTAGCTATCAAGAAAAGAAATCTGTAGTGGCAACTTTGCTGGTAACATGCCTAAATAAGTTTCATTTCTTTCTGTACTGTCCACCGGACTCTCAGTGCGTCGTCAGATCCGGCAATACTGTTCGTTGTCGGTTTGACACTCGTCGTAAGATAAGTCACATTGCAGGAAAGTGTCTGAAATCTTCAAACACTGCCGCAAGTAAATCTGAGGGGGAAAAAAAATGATCGCAACAGCTGTTAATCGGCTGCTGATTAAACTTGCTATAAATCACAGCACATAGGATTGTAGGAATCCTTTAAACTTTCAAAAGTTATCTCGGACAAACAAATCATGGCTAAAATTGCCAGTTTAAGCCCGGATTAAGTCGTTTTATTCGGATTGGGTTTTTCTGTAGTGTTATAATCTCATACATTTTGACATGTAATAATAAATAACTGACTAATAAATGAATAATAAATGACTGCTAATATCACACATTCAGTATATCACAAAAAAGTTTAAATACATCTTCTCGCAATGTCACATCATAAATTATACAGCTGTTCTTATTAGCGAAGAAAAATTACCTTTCATAAGTAGGTTATTTTATTTAAAACTCATTTAACCTGACCCTCTTTCTCGCCATTCTATTTTTCTCCTCAGGTCCTTCCTCTTCAGCAAGGATGGCAACCCTAACAAACGCAATGTGCACAATGAGACAGCGCTGCACGTTCTGTGCATGGGACCGCACATCCTGCTGGCAGAAGGGACATTGCAGCCACGCCTGGCACGCCCCTATGAGGATGAGCGCCGGCGTGCTGACTGCCTCCAGATGATCCTCAAGTGGACCGGTGCCAAGCTGGACCTTGGCGAGTACGAAAATGCCGACGTCAACGCCAGTGACAACAAGAAAAACACGCCACTGCACTATGCCGCTGCCTCAGGGATGAAAACATGCGTGGAGGTGGGTTTGTTTGTCCAACTTCGAGAACTTAAAATGGCATCAAGAATAATCAGTGTTTTTGTGTGTAATTTTTTTTTTCTCACAGTTGCTTGTAAAGCGTGAGGCAGACCTGTTTGCTGAGAATGAAAATAAAGAGACGCCATGCGACTGTGCGGAAAAGCAGCATCATAAGGAGTTAGCACTAAGTCTGGAGTCTCAGATGGTCTTCTCAACAGACCCAAATGCTGAGGACATTGAGGCTGAGTACGCTGCCCTAGACCGCAGAGAGGTGGGCGGAGTCTTGTGAAATGGCCAGATGTAGCTTTTTGGAGCCATCATAATATCCACTCTCTCTCTCTTTGATTATGTTGCAGTTTTATGAGGGTCTGCGAGTCCAGGACCTGAGGAGGCTGAAGGACATGCTGATAGTGGAGACAGCGGACATGCTGCAGGCTCCTCTTTTTACTGCAGAAGCTCTCCTCAGGGCACATGGTACGCATTAACATCATCTTTTAGGGTCTTCTTCACTTGGACAGGTTCAGTTTTTTTGGACACTGGCAATAATCAGAGCTATTATAATCAGCGCTATAATAAATAATAATAACTAATTCCTTTCCTACATGGATCCCCCGCAACGTGAGTTTATCCGGAAATGTGTAGTGTGTGAAATACTGGTTCATCTCTTGCATTTGCTTATATATATCGGATGAAATTGAATTGAAGGCTAGAACGATGGGATCTGTGCTTTTTTTAAAATGATCTTCAATTATGTGTTCGGGCCATTTAAAAGGCCTCGTCCTAGATGAGTTGTGCCCATGGGGGAAAGTTCTGCTCCACCATGCTTGCTATTAATACAAGTTTGTCCTCTTTGAATTTCACTGGCACAGGTTAGAATATACTGTAAGGTCTTACCTTTTTTAGAATGTGTGTAAAAATGGGACGGTAATGAATACACAGTGTTTCTATCCATTACAAGTTAAACATGAACAGTATTTCGTTAATATCTGTAACTGGTTAACAGTGTCATTTGTAACTTTTAACTTATTACTTAGCTCAGAACCAAAATATACGCAGATTATTATAAACGGAATTTTCTGAATTAAATCATACAGTAACATCACACAAAACATCATGCAGAATAGGCTTTATATAACATTACACAGTTCGGATTGTTATAACAAGCTAAATAAATCTTACTATAAAAACTCTCAACCCAATATCTTAATATTCTGACTTGCATTAGGCAGAAGACCAAGTGTGTTTATGTTGGTGCATTTTTCCGGTGAGAACAAGCTCTTGAACTTGATAGTAATTTACTAAGTATTTTAAGCAAACTTTAGCTATATTTTGAACGCAGTGATCAGAGTCTGTGTCCATACACGCTTTTGTCTCCTGTCTCAGTGTACAAGATAAACTAGCGTATTTAGTAAACCATTTCCTAAATTAGTTCTATACATTTTTAATGTTTGTCTAATTCAACTGGCAGAAATACATTTCCATTATTATTTTTTAAGAGGAACAAAATTATTTCAGCTTCTAACTAGTACCTATCCAGAAATAGGTTTAACACGTTTATACTGCCATTTTCTAATAGAAAATATTGTATATGTTTTAATATGTAGTCCACATTTTTTAAAATTATATTTATTATACAGAATTACAACTGGATAGGAACAAAATGTAGTTTTCGATTTTTGGTCTTACCTGTTGCCGAACTTCCTGTTGAGGTTTGAATGCAGGAATGGAAAATAGTGGTTCAATCGGTTTTCTTTTTAATGCAGTTCTGTCTAATTTTTAATAAACGTTTGCTTGGGAACGCTTATACAATTTAAAAGTCACCTCGTAGTGAGAAACTGAAGACAAATTAGAAATTAATTAATAACTTTTTGACACTAAAACAAAAACTAAAAAAATGATTTTTTTATATATTAGTTTTAATTGTGTTCTTTATATGACTTTATACGTATATAACTTTTATACAAGTATTTATTACATTAGTAATATTAACTTGCTATTACAAGTATACTAGTATATAAGTAATTATAAAATCTCCTTACCCTTTTTTCTATTATAATATAATCCTACGCCTTAATTCTGTTCGTGATCGTTTCTTTTAGTTTATTTGCTGTTTAGTTAGGCTGAAGTGTGTTTGCTTTGTTTAAGTACTTATTTAAACACTTGGTCCCTACAGACTTCATTTCGAATGAGATGTTTTGGAATGTTAGCATTCCTTAAGTTAGCATTGGGAAATTCCCCATGAGAAAGTGGTGCAGGAGGTCACAGTTTAAATCAGTTTTAATATGAAGTTCTGACTAAATCCTTACACTGAAGTGCTTTCCTAGCTGATGTGTACAAGTAAAAATATATATTTTTTGATTGGGATTTCTCCTGTAAGTCTTTTAAAATAAAAGTTTCATGATATAGTTTATTTTTTCCATAATTTTTACGATTTTATATTATTTCAAAGTCGTGTGGTCTATTTGATAGGGCTGCAACAAATCTAGTTTAATTAAGGAAATCAGTTTATCTATAATATTTCAATCTTACTTATATATATATATAGGGCTGTGTATGGGCGAGAGTCTCACAATACAGTGCATCGTCAGGATAGAATATATCACGATACTTTATGGTACGATTCGTATTGAAATTCTTAGAAAATAATACGTAAAAAATATATCTAAAAAACAACAAATACAGAAATTGTAAACAATTGTATTGTTGTTTGCTTTTGAGTCAATAGCCGTATATGACAGCGACACCTACAGGAACGGAGGAGGAAGTCATTTCACACACACTGAGTATTTGAATAAAACATTCAGTTAAATCAGTTTCAAAATTAATTTTTAAATATGTAACGGTACCAAAGGTTAAATCGATATCGATACACTATTGCGGAAAAAAATATCACGATAGTCAGCTGTATCGATATTTTTACACAGCCATATTATTATACACTCTATCTCTACTACACAGACTGGGACAGAGAGAAGCTTTTAGAGGCATGGATGTCCAACGCTGAGGATTGCTGCCAGCGCTCTGGAGTTCAAATGCCCACTCCTCCACCCAAAGGCTATAATGCCTGGGATACACTACCATCGCCCCGAACACCACGCACCACCCGCTCCTCTATCACATCACCTGACGAAATCAGTCTTTCTCCTGCTGATGATGACCGCTCCCTGGTGAGTATCCAGAAAGACTTTTTTGTTGTTGGAAGCTGTACAAGGAGGTATGGGGTCATTTTTACAGTTTAGATGGGTTTTTTTTTATATTCACAGAATGTTTTGTGAGAAATTCTTAGTGTGCATCAGACTGTATTGAAAACATGATGAATGTAAATTAGTTTTAAGAATTCAACTGTACTCAGTAAGCACTTTACTGCTAAATTAAAAAAAAAGACAATGACGTCATTGCAGTTGCCACTTGTAGACGCCATAGTAAGTAGACAGTCTGAGGATAAAGAAGCTTTGTTGTTGTTAACTAAATGGAAGAAATGATGCTTAACATTACAAATACACTGTTTATTCAATTGGTAAACAGTCTCTCCAGGAATTCGCGACATCAAGATCCCAACTATTATGTTTACATTTACTGCATTTGACAGATGCCCTTTTTCAGAGTGACTTACATTTATCTCGGTGGCAGCTTTGTGGGAATCAAACCGCGCTCTGGCAGTCCAACCCCTAAATCACTACGCCATCCCCCAACTATGAATGCATATTCAACCAATTTTTCAAAACTTTTTCTAAACTTTCTAAATTTTATTTAGTTATCGTGATTATATCGTATTGTTGTAATGCAGAGCATAAAATGTGACCAGTATGGCACCAAACGCACATCCTTGTTTCTTAAAAAAATACAGCAAAAAAAGCAATGCAAAGCAATTCCCAGATGTTTTTTAAAAGAGAGACGTTAAACTGTTTTGCGTTGTGTGCAATGTGATGGACTTAATCCCACATTTTTATTGCAGCAAAACACCTGATTATCATTACAACATGCATCGAAACCTTTTAAAGAAGTAATGAAATAGGAAATCAGGTGTTATAGAACAAGAAAAGCAGACTGTGTTACCACTTACACTACATGATTCCAATCAGTTCACTGTAATGGTGTCTGCACTATACAAGCAAAGCGCCTGACAGTACAAAATTTTCTCTTTGATGAAAGGAAACTAACTTTTGCTTTCTTATGTACATAAATGCAGAAGCCATACGATATGTCCTTACAGTAGAAATACATTATATTTCTTTTTCTATATTTTATTATATTATACTAGAAATATCTGTACTACAAGGGGGTGGTGGTATAATGCAAAGGAACATGGCTCTTTCTGTAAATTGTATACCCCCCCCCCCCCTCTCACTTTTGGTTTTCCGCTTGGTGTTTTGTTTCCTCAGTGTGGTATATGCATGTGTTCTGCCTCCATGTTCGAAGAGCCTGTTGATATCCCATGTGGCCATGAGTTTTGCAGATCATGCTGGGAAAGGTAAGAGTTGTTCCCAAATTCTCCTTGTTTTTTCACAGGCTGTTTGCTGCTTCTAAAAATAAATTGGACTTTTAAAAACTGATTAGATGCAGGAGGCATGCCATATGCTACCTTGTTTCAACTCTGCTATTTTTGTCGTGTGCTCGGACCAGCAGGTCCGTTAAAATTTTGACTCCTTTGCCTAACGAAGTGTCTCTGTTTCTGGCAGCTTTTTAAACATGAAGATCCAGGAGGGAGAAGCTCATAACATCTTCTGCCCAGCCTATGACTGCTTCCAGCTGGTTCCTGTGGAGGTTATAGAAAGTGTTGTGTCCAGAGAGATGGACAAACGGTACCTGCAGTTTGACATTAAGGTATAATCTTGCCATGGACTACGCTACGAGGTTTTGTTTTACGGATCTAAATTTGTACTAAAAATGCTTTCTTCTCTCTTTCGCCGTTACTGACCCAGCTTCTTAATTTAATCCATCCATCCATCCATTACCAGCTTATAATCAGGGTCATTGAGAGCTGCTGGAGTTTATCCCCACTGACATTAGGCAAAAGGCAGGGGTACAACCTGGACAGGTCATCAGTCCATCACAGGGCTACATACAGACAAACAAACAACCAAACACACTCACACACTCTCCTATTTAGAATCACCAACCTAACACATGTATTTGGACTGTTTGAGGAAACCGGAGTACACAAGCACAGGGAGATCATGCAAACTACACACAAAAAGGAAATAACCCTGGGGCCTTTCTGCTGTGACCCCTATTCATTTAATCGATAGCTGTTATTTTGGCACCTCTTTCACCGTTCACCTCTCTACTGAAAAAAGTCTACGGGTTGACCTCTGATTAAACCAGCTTATGCGGCTGCGATCCGAACATGTCTTGAAATGATGTGTCTCATGCTGTGTGCCCAATAACTATTCATTATGTTGCCATAACAACTTGCTGGGATGCTTTGGTTCTGTTTTAATGCTGGTCAGGATAGAGGTTACTAACGGACATAATGACTGTCTGTCTTGAGTCCTAGTAAAAACATTTACCTATTTGGTTCCTTTTTTATGACTCCCATTAGTGATTATTTACTTTAGCTTGTTTTCACAATATATATTAATTCTATATTAATTTAGATTTTGTAACACATTTCTATGCAATGTACAACCAAGTTGTTAAGTTCTTGTAAAATGAGGATGCATCATTTTTTCCAATTTTTATTAGATTTATTTTTTATTCTCGTTCTTTTGCTCATTATAAATGTCCTGGGTTTACTGGGTGCATCTCTTTGTCTTATTTGTCTGTATTTCTTTTTTTCTTCTCTGCTCTTCTCTGCCAGGCTTTTGTGGAGAACAACCCCGCCATCCGGTGGTGCCCGCGGGCAGGCTGTGAAAGAGCAGTGCGCTTGGCGAGGCAAGGACCCGGTGCCGGCGCCTCCGACCCGCTTAGCTTTCCTCTGCTCCAGGCCCGGCTGTGGACTGCGGCAAAGGCCACCTCTTTTGCTGGTCAGTGCCATAGTGCCATAATTACAATGCTAAAACCACATCATGTTTTTTATAGCAGGAAACCATTGGCTTTACCACTTAAAAATGTTTGCTGTTGTATTTTATAATTTTGTGGTAGATGTATATTTTGCCTCCTGGTAAAATGTCTAAGCTCTACTCCCTGCAGCTTTATCCCTACTGTTCAAACTGCACACATGCACAGACTTTAGTTATAGGTCTAGTACTAATTGTGCCAAGCCTCATTACACTCTTGTCTTCATTCCTTCATACGCCATTTGGACATTTGCTCATCGATTTATTTAAGAGATGATGTCCGGTTCTGCATAGTTTTGCTGTGTTGATCATACACATTTACTTACTTTTCTTAGGTCACTCTAACGATAATACCCTTGTTTCCTTCACATGATCTGGAAATGATAAGCCTGCTAATTCAGCATCAGAGTTGTTCCTGTTGTTTAAGTTGTGTGTAGGGTTTTTGTTGTGTGTGGAGTAAATAAAGTAACTATTTCTCTATGAAATAGATTCTTTTAATCGTTGTTTCAGTATTCAGGACTTATTTTGGCCAAAACTCAAACATGATATGCACCTAAACATGCTTTGTGTCATTATGCAGTCATTATGTCTGTTTTTCTGCAGGATGTGCCAGGGGGAGGCTCATGAACCCTGTGACTGCCAGACATGGAAAATGTGGCTGCAGAAAGTCACTGACATGAAGCCTGAGGAATGTAAGTAGGATTTTGCTATACACCGAAGCAACAATGCATAACTGCCACTAGGGGTGAGCGTTATGATCAAAAATCTATTTCAGATAATCAGTCATTTTATTTCAACAATATGTTTTCACACAACAGTTATTTATTCTGGATAATCGACAAAAGGGCTACTTTTATATGTGTGTATATATATACATATTTACAGAATATATTTATAGAAATAAATATTTCATTACATTTTGTCTTTTATTTGGTTATTAATAAATTTAGTAAATGAAATGTGAAATTGCATTAACATTACTGAAAAAGCTTGAATATATATATATATCTATATATAGATATATATATATATATATATATATATATATATATATATATATATATATATATATATATATATATAATTTAGAAAAAAGAAGCCCTTAATAGTGCTGAAAATTACATTACTGCATGGTACATGTTGGGGTCAGAGCACAGGGTCATCCATGGTACGCTGCCCCTGGAGCAGGAGAGGTCATTGGCCTACCTTAAGCACCTAAAATTAGGAACTAAGCTGTTCAAAGGCTTAAACCTCTACCTTTTGACCTTAAGCCTTATATTTCGAGCCACCATATCCCTAAAACGTGCCGATAAAGCAAATGTAACCAAGCGCCGTCTTCATACAAGCTCAGTCCTTCTCGAAGTGTGTAGCACCATAAGCAGAACTATAGAGTTGTTATCCTAGATTGGATTATTTGAAAATTTTCAGTTTATTATGACCAAGTGTGTACTCATTATTGTATTAATTGTGTAGGAAATGTCCTTTTACATATTACAGGTTTTATTTTAGTCTACCCCTGGTAGAAGCCAAATAAGAATAAAACTTTTATTGTATCTTTGTTTCTGATCCTTCTTATTGTATTACCATATGGAAAAGTGCCATGTCTGTTGTCAAGATCTATTTTTGTTCTTTACTCCCTCAGTGGCAGGTGTAAGTGAGGCGTATGAAGATGCTGCCAACTGTCTGTGGTTACTCACTAACTCCAAACCCTGCACCAACTGCAAGTCTCCCATTCAGAAGAATGAAGGCTGCAACCACATGCAGTGTGCCAAGGTGCTTTTTCAGTCTCTGGTCCAAATTGCAGGGCATAAATCTTAAACCCTGGCTACAACCTTAATGTTTTATCTAATTTTGGACATTTTTTTCTTTTTCTCTGTCTGCCAACTGTTTTGAAGTGCTGCAGGCTGGACCATTATTATATTAGGACATAGTGGACATATAACATAGTGATATTATCTGAAGTTGGACAAGATTTAAACATTTTATATACACATAAATATTCCAGTCCAACATAGTTTTTGGGGAATAGTGTAGAACAGATGTTTTCTTGGTGCTCTCTGGTTTCCCTTTTCTCAGTCAAAAGGAATTTATTGTAGGTTGGTTGGCATTTATAAATTGTAAGTGATGGACAGAGGGATAGATGGAGAGAGGGATAGATGGAGAGCGAGAGATGGGGGTGGGGGAGATAAAGAGAGGGATAGATGGGGGAGAATGAGAGAGATATAGAGAGATAGATTGCCTTTTGCTTCAAGTCCTCTTGAAAAGACTTTAGGCTCTTTGTGACCCTGGGCAGCATTAGCAGTACACTAACTAGTCGAATGGGTTGTTTTATACATTATATATGCTAGAATTCTGTTGCGTGTAATTTGTTTATTTGCTTTAAGATGTAATTAATGAATTTAGATTATTTTCTGTGAATGCAGTCTCTAACAATAAGCCTTTGATAATAGTGCATGATTGCAAATTGTATTTCAACGTGCAGTCTAGCATGGATGTCTAAACCCTGTTTTATAAGCATCGTCACAGTTTACTCCGGACTAATAGGCTGCTTTTTCTGTGCCTCTACAGTGTAAGTATGATTTTTGCTGGATTTGTCTGGAGGAGTGGAAGAAGCACAGCTCTTCTACAGGTGGATATTACCGCTGCACACGCTATGAAGTCATCCAGCAGGTGCAGGAGCAGTCTAAAGAAATGACTGTAGAGGTATTTATTATGTTGACTTTGTGTATAAGCACAGTTCTAGATAATAAAAGACTGTCCTAATATTGCACTAGTTAAAGTAAAAGTCCATTACTGTTCTGTATTTAATCACAGGCTGAGAAGAAGCACAGGAGCTACCAGGAACTTGATCGATTTATGCACTACTACACCCGCTTCAAAAATCATGAGCACAGCTACCAGGTACCGGATTGCTTTTTGTATTACTAGCTATTTTCCCCTTGTGGTGAAATCATGCTCAGTCCAACCGTCCTCTCTTACTGTTTTATATAGCTGGAAGAGCGTCTCCTTAAAACGGCCAAAGACAAGATGGAACAGCTGAGCAAAGTCCTGAGTGGAAGTAAGGCTGTGCATTCCTGCACTCATTTCCTGAATTCCTCTTGTCACCGCAGAATGAAGACTGATTGCTTTGCTATTGCAGGGGAAGGAGGTGCGCCGGACACTACATTTATCGAAGATGCAGTCCATGAACTTCTCAAGACTCGCCGCATCCTTAAGTGCTCTTACCCTTATGGTTTCTTTCTGGAGCCCAAAAGCACCAAGAAAGAGATCTTTGAACTTATGCAGGTAATACTACATTTATCCACTGCTGCCAAATCCTCATGAAGAAACATTCTTATTTGAGTCATTACCAATTAGTCATCAACGTGCTTAACAACACTGTATTAAAGTGTATTTTTTTGTAAATACAATGATGTCATGCTCCTCAGACTGATCTAGAGATGGTAACGGAGGATCTTGCCCAGAAAGTGAACAGGCCCTACCTCCGTACCCCTCGCCATAAGATAATCCGTGCTGCCTGCCTGGTGCAGCAGAAGAGGCAGGAGTTCCTAGCCTCTGTGGCTCGAGGTGTGGCACCCAACGACTCGCCAGAGGCCCCACGACGCAGGTTTTTACTGTTTCCCCCTTATATTAAGTAGGGGTTATGATTATTTAACCGATATTTATACAGACTAAAATAGCTTAAAGTTATTTATTTCTATATATATTATGCTATTTATGCTAATGTTATCCTAGCCTGTCTGTCTAGGATAACATTAAAAAACAGAACAAACTAAGATGGTTAGGTGCTCCAAGAGCCCTACCTGCAAAGCTACCGGAAAAACTATTCCAAAGTGTTTCGAACAGCATTAACCACAAAGGATGGCCACACCAAATGTTGATTTAATGTTAATTAGAGAAAAAAATAAAAAAAGCATCCTCACTTTACACAAATGTTTAAAACTTTGAACAGTGCTGTACCTTTGCAGGTAGGATTCGTGCTATTTTCCTCTCGCAAATTACAACAAATGATGGAAATAACTGACTTAAAACCGTTTTTAGCTGGTGAAAATACTAGTGTTCTAATCAGTTTGACCAGCACTGTATGTGTCTGGCGCAGATTTTTGGCAATCAGAAAAAGGGAAATTTTATTTACATGAATTAATGAATTTCTCTGTTGTTGTACTTGAATTGGATTCAAAGCTTGGTGACATGCGTATATTGACTTATACTGACCCATCCCTCTATATAGATTGTGGAATTAAGGTTTAATCCCATTTCTGGGTTTTTACAGTTTTGCTGGGGGCACATGGGACTGGGAGTACCTGGGCTTCGCATCTCCAGAGGTAATTTTTTATTGTCTTCTTTTACTTGCATGTTAGCCTAGTAAAAATAACACACCATTATTAGAGGGAAATTTTTATCTCAGCTATATGAATTATATGTATACCCTAGCAAGATGTTCATATGTATTCTTTAGGTTCCTATTCAATACAAAATAGTTTTAAGAAAGGTTCCTATTGTACCGTTTTTTTGGGCAGATAAAAATCACAATACTTATCGCTTTCCAAAAAAAGACAGTTAACTCCGTCACAATGAAAGTTTATGATTGGATGTAATTAAACATTTTCTATAGACTTTTAGATTAAAACTGAACTGTAGCGGCAAGCAGAACCACCACAAGAAAAAAAATCATTGTAGTGTATATTGTATTATTCAGATACACTATATAGTGTACATTTAATAAGTAGTAAAATTATAAGCTTGTAATATAACTATAATCTTTTTTTTTTTTTTTTTTTTTTAATTGGCAGAATTTGGGAGGAAGTGCTAAACATGTCGACCCCAAACTATTTCAAAATACATTATCTGTGTATGACCTGCTTTTGATTCTGGTTAATTTCCAATGAAATCATTTATGTCAGAATTAATTCTCTGGCTTCTTGGGTTGTTTACTTGAGTTTATTCGTAAACAGGTACTGCAGATCAGTACACGCATGCTAAGATTTGAGGTGGAACACTATTGCATGTCTGAGTCTGATCATGTGTAGCTGAATGGTATTCCACTGCTATTCTGTTCTAATCTAAAGATCCAGGGGAGTCAGGCAATTCTCGGAGGAATTGATCCGAGAGTCCACATTCAAAATTCAGGAGGCCAGCGGCAGGTATTACTGAACCCACGCCCCCCTCCCGATTATTCTTCCATTTTTTTTTTAGGGATGGCAGCATCAGCAACGGAATGGCACCCGTCATTTGCACTCGATCACTCTTTTCATTGTTTGCTCTTTTTTTTTTTTTTTTTTGTTTGCCAGCATGCTTCTTCTTTTGGTTGTTTATTCTGCAATAGACTGTAAAAAAGATCTCATGCCTGACAGAATATTACCTGTTTTGTTTGTTGTGGAGTTGCATCTCTTTATGAGCAACCTTTTTAGAAAATAGCCTTTTGTTCAATGCTGTTGAAAATCTGCTCCATTCCTTTGCTAGCATGTACATGAAGCAGTCATGTACATACTTTTTATTTTACTTTAAAAAAAAAAAAAAGTATACTGTAGCTTCCTGGATATGCGATTTAAACTAAAGAATTTGTGTTTAAATGGCTTGCCTTTAATTTATGCTTGTGGGCATTAATGTTTATTAGTTTAGGATTCAAAAGCAAATGAAATGAATTCATTACTGAAATGATATTTTTGTTCATTGTTTATGACTCCATATGTTCCACAAGTTAAGTCCTGGATGGCCACTGTACTTTTAAAATCTGTTAGTTTAAAAAAAAAAAAAAATTATTTTGCCAGATGTGCTGTGGTCATACAGGTCTGGATTTGTGTCACAATATTCTAAAGGTTGTTCTAGAGGTTTTTTTCATTTTCTACTTTGAGGTTTTTTCGAGATTTTCCCCTGACCATGTTTTTAACAGGCTCTTCTTCAGCAGGGTCGGGGGAGTCTTCTGTGCTTCTCAAGGGCTTCTCAAGTGACCGAGCGTATTCTGTTTTGTGTTGCACTGTAGGAGTATGCAGAGTTCCAGTATAGACGTAGACACAGACAGCGCAGACGAGGAGACATGGCCAGTCTGCGCAGCAACACACCAGACTCCGATGAGCCCAACCCCATTAATTTAGGTAACTTCCACAAAATCTGCACTGTACGTTTTATATATTATTATTATTTTATTTCAGAAAAATATTTAGAATAGTGCTAATCTTTTAATAGGATAACGGGCTTTACAGTTACTTATCCCGCACGCTATTTCACCTAATCATAAATAGTATAAATGTAATAATGGATTTAATAATATTTAATGAGTTTCTCCTAAGTTAATTTAAAGCATATTTTCTTGCCTGTTTTTTTAGATCCAGACCAAATTTGTGGTAGTCGGCAAGGATTACCTATGGTAAGATATGTCTCTTTTTTTGTGTGTGTAAATTCCATCCTAAAAAAATTACAATGCAAGTAATTTTTTTTGGCTTCCTTCTGTCTTGCAGCCTCACGGCTCTTTAGATGATGACGATCCTAACATCCTGTTGGCCATCCAGCTCTCGTTGCAGGAGACTGGAATGGTCTTGGGAGACGGTGGTGCTGTAGACACTCAGGAGCTGCTGGCTCATGAGGCATCTCTGGGGGCTATCGGCACTTCTCTGCCCTCCAGGCTGGACCCGTTGTCCCATGGCGTGGATGTTCCTCGTGCTGCGCTGAGCAGTTCTGAGCTTTTGGAGCTTGGTGACAGTCTGAAAAAGCTGGGCAACATGAGCGGTCAAAACGTCCCACAACGCTTTAATGTTGTGGGCAATTCCAGCCAGGAGCCCACAGGAGGTCCTTTTCCAACTCCGTCAGGACACGCAGATGCTGTTGAATTAGACTCTGCCGACAATGCTAATCTCCTGGGCAACATCATGGCATGGTTCCATGACATGAACCCTCAGAACATCAGTCTGGTCCCTTCAGCCACTTCCTCAGATCCAGAGTTTGGCCCTCAGCTCACCTCGGAGGAGATGTTGGAAAAGCCCTTTACAGTAGAGCAGTTAACAGTAGAGGCTAAGCAAGAAGAATGCGAGTACAGCAGCACACAAGAACGAGAACCTGTCAGACCCACTCAGCTGGACCTGGTGAGTGTAGACGTGCCGGCTACAAGCGCTCTTCTTCCTCAGATAAGCGAACCGCTTGGCGCCTTTCAGTCGAGCCATCATGGCGACCCCCTTAAAAGTGACTCGGAACCTGAACAGCCAAGCAGTAGCTCATCCGAGTGGGAGGGTCAGGTGCACCTCGTATGAGATCGAGCCCCCTGCACTTTTTTCTTCACCTCTATAACCACTTTTGGTGTGAATTTGCTGATGCTGACATCAATCGTGAGAAGGGATTCATTCATATGCTGAAATGATTAGAAATGGTCTGAACCCTCGTTTTAAGAAGACTGAAATTCTCGTGAAATTTGTCTGGTGTCTTTCGCTGCAGGCCTGTGTTTTTTTTTTTTTTTTTTTTTTGTTTGGTTTTTTTTTGTTTTTTTTTTTTGTTTTTTTGTTTTTGTGCTTTAAGGACATGTGTAATTTTCTAATGTTAAGCAGGCAGTGTTTCACACTCTTAAAGAGGTGAATAATTTAGAAAGTGTAACCTAACCTAAAAAAAATATTCCTGTGTGTAGTCTGTGGCAAAGAATAATAAGGTTAGTCAGCTTCTTTATCGAACTGTCGGATCTCCTTTACTGAAAAAGGTCTACTGTATGGAACAGGACTGTTCGGTGTGACACACTGGTTTACGTGAAACTCCAGTGAAACCTAAGCAGGTTTTTTCCTTCTTCCTTTTTATTTTTTTTTTTAATTTTTTGGAAAGACCTGCCGTCTTAGATAGATGATAGGTGTTACTGTAGGTGCCATAAACACTGGTCAGCACATGCAGAGTTCACGCACACGGTGGACATTGTGTGTTGACTGTGCCTGCTGCTGAAGGCTCAAGAGACCATTTGTAAGCGCAACCCTTCCTTAAAACCCAGTATTGGAGAAATGAACTCTAGCAGCTTCCATTGGAGAGCTGGGCTATTCTGAGGGCGTTGATCATGGCGACAGAAAGTGCGGTTGTTCCAGTCGCGAAGTCTTCATTTCTTTGGTCAAATCTGATCAGTGTAATATGCTACTGGTATTTAAAAAAAAAAGAAAAAAGAAAAAAAGGAAACGTCGAAAATTCGTCCTGTGCAGGAACACGGCAATGGTTACACTACGCAACTTATTACAGTGCCTTGTCCCTGAACCTTCCCTTTTATTTATTGCCACATCTCCCGAGCGCTCAACGGATGACGCGTGCTAACATAAACTACGCAGCGCTCTAGTTTTTTTCTGGCAATGAAAGTAACAGTCTCAACATTTAGCATTTGTATTAACATTTTTTTCTATATAGTCTCGAACCACCCTTTAGTTCAGCTCTGGGCTTCATCTCCAGAGCTTTTTATAAAACAGTTATTAACACCAGGCTTGTGTGGGATCACTGCTGATTGCGATTTTTTTTTTTCTCTCGATCTCCTATCCAAACCAGTTTTAGTGGTCATAGAAAAAAACGAGTTGAGTGTTCGAGACGATGCGTGTACATTTACGTGACGCCATTGTGCTTCGTCCATAATGTAAAGCGCCAGACCTAATATATTGTGAAATTGATTTTTTTTTTTTTAATTTATTTGAAAAATTTGAATGTCTTTCATAAAAAAAAAAAAAAAAAAAAAAAAAGAAATAATGGAATAACGTACAAAAAAAAAATGAATGAAAGCCAATGTTTTTGTCCATGTGTCAAAAAAAGTTTTACAGTGCCACTTTAAAAAAGCGCTTTTAAAGAAACAAACAACAAATGGCCAGCTTTTTGGTATGGGCGTATATTTGTATAAATCTTTAAACCCCACCGCTCATCCATCCACACCCAAATTTATAATCAAAAGTGCCATTTTTATTTAATACTTGATTCAAAATATTTTTTTTGCATTGATATAAAAAAAAAATCGCTGTATTGTTGTTGTCAATCAAATTTCAGCCCCGTAGTGGAAAAAAAATGGTAACGGTAGACTTACTGGAATACTGTACTTACACATGACTTCCTCTCATGAGGCTTTGTATCTTCATGAACACTTGCAAGAGTGTATTTTTTCCCCCCTCTTTTTCTTTTCTTACCTAAATAGAATTGACTAGACAACCTGCAGTATTTTTTCAGTACGCAGTAATGTATGTTGCCAAAGTGATGGAGCTAACATAGTGAAGCACTCGGTAGGTTCTTTCGATCTGTTTAGCTGTGAAGTGACACGTCCTTTATGTGACAGTATGCTGTGCATTGGATCAAAAATACACAAATTCTATTTTCTTGGAGGGAAAATAAATGCAATTTAAGTGTCAATGCTGGCAATTGGAGAAAAAAAAAAAAAAAAAAAACTACGGCAAGCACATTTTGTAACCCGTTAAAAAAAAAAAAAAATGTATATTGTTAAGTGACAAATCCTTGAAATGTTATTTGCACTTTCATAGTCTATACTTGATACATTCCCAGTTTCTATGGAAAAAAATATATATCAGTGGTTGTTGTTTGGCCAATACATTTGACTGAACTGAGTATGAAACTCAATAAAGTTATTAAGCCCCCCAAAAGCTGGATTTTCCTCTTTAAATGACTGACCTGTGCAGATGGAGTTGAGTGCATTAGGCTTCTGCTTATTCTTCTTCTTAGCTGCTTAGCAAGAGTTTGTTAAATAAGAGTTTATACATTTTCTATACAGTTTAGTTCTGCAGAGCTTTTTATAAAACAGTTATTAACACAGGGCGTGTGTGGGATCACTGCTGATTTAGATTTTTTTTATATCCAAACTTGTTAAAATGGTAAAAGAAAAAAAGGGTTTGAGACGATGTGTGTGCATTACATGACGTCATTGTGCTTCAATCCAAATGTAAAGTGGCCAAATTGCCACGGCTCTAAACCCTCACCTGCTCAGCTGGATAAAAAAACAAAAAGCTAAATGTAAGTCAGTCTGAATAAAGCTGTACATGTCAAATGCCAGAAATGTAAATAATTAGAAATTGTAGCTACTGATTGATATGTCACCAACTTGCTTTAGAATCTGGAGTTGGGCTCTTTAGTTAATGTGTTTGCGATGGGCTCGTTAATGTTAAATGTTAATTCGCATACAGAAATGTTATGTTCATATGCAAATTACTATGCCTATTACCTTCTACACATCAGATCTATTAGCTCAAATACCAAATAACTATCAGTCTCAGTTCTTAGTTATAATAAGTTATAATTTATACATAATATAAAAATATATATATTTCCTGTTTTCTTTTAAATGGATGCATCTATAGTCATAACCCTAGTAACAAGCAAGCCTTAACTTAAAAGTAGATTTTATATTTCCCTTACACTTAAACACATCTGAATGTTGGTGTTTAAAAAGACAGATCATACCGTGTGCAAGTGTGATGATTTGCAGGTATTGTCCTGCCAGAGCTGCTACATGTATCATTACCTCATTAACTGTAAAATGTATGCGCTTGAGTTTAATCCTTCTCATATGTTGTGGGATTTGCTGTTGAGCAGTCGGGTTAGGATATTAAAATATTTCTTTAGAATGCTCTCTCGACTCTCCTAAAAAGACAATAGAAAAGATAAGCGTAATACCTTTCATACCCAGGTAGGTATTAGGGCGGAAGCTCTATTGAGGTTTATTAAGACCAGATTAAATGACTACAGAGAAATAGAGCGGTACTAAACTGTGCCACATATGGACCCGTGAAAATTTTAATTTCACAGCTGATTAAAAGAGACGACGTGGGGGGTGTTGGAGCAGAAGTCATGAAGCACCAGGCATGGAAACCATTATTCAAATACTAATCAACTAACCAATCTGAACCTTGTGCAACTGAGAAATCTTGCAATCCTTTAGTTGGATTAATTTTTGAGAGCGCATATAAATATACGCTTGCAAAATCAGATAACAGACTCTAACTGATTAGCATCTCATCTCAAATGTGTGTTAACAGGATGACTTTGCTATTGTACTCCATAATTCCAGTAGAGGGTAGTAAGCTTCCACAGAATCAGAGCCTGTTTATTCTACTAATTATGGTCTGTGTTTCTCTTTCTTACTTTAACTCTGCCTCTCTCTCTCTCTCTCTCTCTCTCTGTGAATGGGTGTGTGGGAGTGTGTGTATGTGTGAGCGTGTACACACTTCCTGGCAAACGCTCCTGGCGTGCTCCACCCCAGACGTTATTTGGAAAGGAAGAACCAAAAGGTTTCTCTGGTGACTATTATAGTATGTCGACATCTGAATGATATTCCCACAGTCTATCGATCGCAAGCTGCTTAAAAGTGATACAGTACATAAACTAAAGAAACATTTACTTAGTGCCACACCATCTTTCCAGACG
The DNA here is from genome assembly GCA_005784505.1 of Bagarius yarrelli. Taxonomy (NCBI): domain Eukaryota; kingdom Metazoa; phylum Chordata; class Actinopteri; order Siluriformes; family Sisoridae; genus Bagarius; species Bagarius yarrelli. The sequence goes on along the minus strand of VCAZ01000195.1, from coordinate 341,250 downwards.
AAAAAAAGTGTATTTTTTGTTACAGTAGAATGTGCAGTTCTGTGCAAAAAAGAAAGGAAGATGTGTAAGACAAAAGATGACATTAGAATCAATAAAAAAAAAAAAAAAACCCAAGATGAAATGCATTAGTAGTCACGCAGGTAAAAAAGGAATTGGCTCATGGTTCGAAAACCGCCCCAGTTCTTCTGACTGTCACAGTGACGTCTGTATCTGCAGATAAATCCTCACCTTGTTTCTTGCCTAAAATGTGGTCTAGATCATATGTGAGAGAGATTATATGTTAAATACGTTTATAGAGGTGGTGATATGCTTATATGGGGGTTTAAGGTTGACTTGTAAAAAAAAAAAAAAGTCTATTCTATTTGCTATTGACAGTCAAAACAATGAGCAGAAGGAGGTTGTATAGGAAGAGACGTTCTATGAAAGGTGGGTGAATTAACCTCTTTAATTGTTAAAACAGGACGTTGAATTCATTATTTTTATTTATTTATAAGAATGAAATTTACATGATATACAATGTGTGCGAATGGAAATGACATTGTGATGTTTCCAGCTTTGCCCCTGTCCTAACTGGTCTGAACAGTTTGTGACATCTGATCAGTAAACTATGGCACATATACTGTAATTACGTTCTATATTTTCTTAATTGTGTGCATTTGCTACATGTCCAAAATGCATTTGCTGAGACTGCTTACTGTGTGATTAAGTTCCCTTTCAGTCCTGCTGAATCCACAAAGAACCTCCTCATAACCTTCTTGTTATACATCTGATTGCAGATTGACTGCTAGTGATCCGTTCCTTATGACGTACCTGTATAGTTTGCCCGAGACGTTCTTGCTGTGTACAGCGCAGATGAAATGTCTGGCTTTCATTTGGTGCCACACACATGGCTGGTTTTCTTTCCAGTACCAGCACTTCGGTCATTAGTTTACTTTCCTTATTACTATAAATTGGCTTTTGTGGTTTTACTACACACTTGTAATTAGATGCTTTTCTTTTTAGGACATAGGAGCTTATTTGGCTTCCTGTGAGCTTCAACACAACAGCAATGGAACAGATACAAGTCACTCTGAGTTCATTATTTAATGCATGTTTGTAACTAGTTTACTATTATTTATAAGTAAAAAGTTGTCGGAATTATTAACAAAGACGTTATTATGGATCACCGAAACGATAACATTTTAAAAGTTCTTTTTAAGCACAATTGAAATAGATTTTTTTTCAGGTTTTTAATCCAGTCTCATTTTAACTCGTGTTAAATACTGTATGTTAATATCCTATTTGTTGTAAGTTGATTATAGACTTTAGTGTAACTATATGGGTGTAAACTCATTAGGAAAATGAAATAGCAATGTAATAAATAGGGTATGAAGTTGATAATTACAGTGGTGGGTAAATAATGTACAGAGGTATATGGATAGAGTGTAGTGGTGTAACAATAGATAGTTATAGATGGTGCAAAGATGCATAATGATAGAGTAGTGCAAAGTACAGAAGTGGCAGTGCAGTAGTAATTAATACTGTATATCAGCTGTTCAGTGCAGAAACAGCCACAGGAAAGAAGCTGTTTTTTTAGTCTGTTTGTGCAGCTCTAAGGCATCGGTAGCGTCTGCCTGATGGGAGAAGAGTGAACAGTCCGTGGTTGGGGTGAGAGGGATCTTTGATTATGCCTCTGGCCCTTTGCAGGCAGCGTTTTTTGTGTATGTTGTCCAGGGTGGGTAGCTGAGTGCCGATGATTATTTATACAACTGAGCAATTGGGGGTTAAGGGCCTTGCTCAGGGGCCCAGCAGTGGTAACTCTTGGTGGTGCTGGGATTTAAACCCACAATATTCCGGTTAGTAGTCCAACACCCTAACCACTGAGCTACCACCTCTCTTCTTTAATTATAGGTGACTCCAATTATCTAATTATGTAACTATACAAAAAATTGCCAAAGTGGTAAATGTATTTAATCCTTTAACGCTTTATAACAATGTTATAACGAAGCAGCTTTCCAGAACTATATTTTTAATCCTTAATAAGCAAGCCAGAGGTGATGGTGGCAGGCAAAAACTTCCTGAAACAACTTGATGAGGTAACTTTGAGAAGAAGCAGATTTAAAAGTAAGTTAATCCTTAAGTGGGTGACCCCTGAAAGTGTAATTATAACAACCTTTTATAACTGTGTATCAAAGGGTCAGGTGTGTTTTTATATGTGTAATTAGCACCACAAAATCACGCTAATAAACCTGTTTGCATGCCCTATGAATGAAGAATTCGGTGGGAGAGTTGATAGTTGGTTAGCTTTTTTTAAATCCAGCAAGTTGGATTCCGTCATATTTTCCGAACCCTTGTCAGCAAGGCCTTTAGTCTGCATTTCATTATACCTATTTGTAGGTTCACCTTCTTTTAACTATAGTGGATGGTTTATGAGGACTTCTGTGAGCAAACCCTCGCAACCCCCACCCGTCCTCTTGCTTGGTGCTTAAATGCCACTTTGGTTCCCTGGCTCTTAAATTTCCCTGGGTACAAAAAAGTAATAGAACTAATAAGTAATAGAGTTTGTGGGAACAAACAGCACACTCGTCTCAGACACAAACTGAGAGGCCCGCAGGTAATACTGAACCCTTGGGGAGGTAGCCTCGGATGCCAGCCTGGTTGAGGGCAAGTGTTGGATTACTGTTGCATGGTGACAACACGATTACCACAGAATGAACGGGCTTGGGCACAGGAGCTCTAACGCCTTGAATGTAATGAACACCGTTACAATGTGATACCTGGCTGCAGAGAAGAAAAGAGTGCACCCGTCTTCTTCCACTACAGAATTTAGGACTGTCTTAACCAGATGTAGGTGTTAATTGCTTCTGTGATGTATGTAGAAACAAAAACGGAAGAATTTCTTTACAAGAGTGGTTCTGTTTCAAAGGGTAATGCCTTATCACTGGATGAAATCTACATGGAAAACCTCCTTCTGCTACCAGTATATTATTCTTTGCTAAGAGACTCTAAATAGTGTATGTAAAGTAGCTGGAAGTCTTTCTCTTTTGCTCCTTAACTCTGGCCATATGAGGCATGTGGTTGTGATAAAGGCACAGTGATAGTTTCTCTCCGCGCTTTCTCACAGCGCTTACGTACTATTGGTTGGCACAAGTAGGGCAGTCTTCCTGACTGCGGTAATGACGAACAAAAAGAAATCTGCGCACAGGTTTATGGCAACATGTAGGAAAACCGAGTGTATTCGATTAAGATTGTATGCTTTATAAGAGTTCCTGAGATTTTGGTCATGGTGGATAAAATTTTTCTTTTCCCAGCATAGAGAACTGGTCTAATTTCAGATTTAATCTGAAAAACAAAAGCACAGCCTCCAGCATGTACATGAGCATAATGTTTTTTTTTTTTTTTGAAGAAGAAAATTTATGTACACTATTAGGCTGTGTATGCTGGCAAAACACACTTTCATAACCTGCCCCGGTGTTACTAATTGATGTACAGGACATGCGAAAGGTGATCTGTGTTTGCGTGTTTGCTAGTTGCACATAGTGATCATCTCTGTTTGGAAATGGGTTGCCATGTCTGGTTAGATAAAATGCTTCTCATGATACACAGTGATGGTGAATTCAATAATATTTTCATCCCTATATTTTTTCCAGGCTTTTCTCAAATCTTTAAACTCTGGTTCCTATATAGTTTCTGCATAGCCTTGCAACATCCTTTGATCTATTTTCTCTGTTCTGCTCCTCTTCAGTCTGAATTGTTTTAATAGATGCAGGAATGTCCCCGAAATGTCCAGGCACCAAAGCTTCTCCATTCCACATTGTGCTGCTATTGAGATGGCAGCTATTCCTCTCCAAAAGATGTTCATCTGCACATTGGAACAAATCCTCGGAACGAATCGCCACGACATTTGCAAACATCTGTACGTCAGTGTATGAGTCAGTCATGTATTCGCAGAATTAGAATTCACTTTAGTTAGCTGAGGCCCTTCAAGGAAAGATGACTCCCTGGGTGTGTTGTTTGACTTTAGGTTTCCAAACAGCTGGAGGACATGATTATCTGTTCAGTGTCGCTTACTGAGTTCGCTCTGCTTCCAGCTTTCTTCAGAGATTTCTCCGACACACACTGTGGACAATAAGGACTCTGTAAACTATCTGGGGCGTTGAGCCAGCAAGAGGCATCACGTCTGCTTAAAGCAAAGTCAGAGTACTGATGCCATCCATCTGTGCAACACAGTGTTACACGTAGTTGGGTTTCTGTTGCCTAGATAATTTAACAGTGCACCCATATTTCTATCGGGAAAGTTGTTCATTACAAGATGAAAATTAATTACAAGATGAATATTTACTATCCATAAAAAAACCCCTAAATAAAGCCTGTGTGATTAGGAATAGAAGACTGGTTACATCTGCCTTAGATGAACACTTAGTCTTGAGAAGTTTTGTCATGTGATACTCACAGCTGAGCAAACAACTGTAAAGCAGCTAATTGGCCACTTGTGTGCTGTTATTGCACACTGAGCTAAGCAGGTTGCAAGACACATCTTATCTTTGTTTTTGAGATCATCATACTTTTATGTGGATTCAGAGTCGGAGTTATTATGTGAGTCACAGCACAAACTGTAAAATCAAAACATTATATTATATAAATCTTACAAAAATATTTTATCGTAGCATGTAATGGTGTGATAAATGCTAAAATATTTTTAAATGTAAAAGTCTTTATTTGTCACGTAGACCCCACAGCACAGTCAAATTTGTTTCTTCGCATATCCCATCTTAGAAAGTTGAGGTCAAAGCGCAGGGTCAGCTAGGATACAGTGCCTCTAGAGCTCAACTACCCAACAGTGGCTGCCTGGCGGTGGTGGGGCTTGAACTCTGGTGGTCTTCCTGGCCATTCAAGCTACGACTTGGCACCTTAACCACCTTAATCAAAGTCTAACCACTGCAGTCCTTTCTCCAACTAATATTCTTCATAAAACATTTCTAATGCCCGCATCTTCCATCCGCACTGCAAGGTAGCTCCATACTTGTTTTTACACCCTATAGAAAATTCTTATTTTAGATCAGGTAACTGATTCCGATCCTGATCCTTTTGGATCTTGTCAAAAAATATTGTTACAGTTTACAGCATGATTGATTCATATTTGCATCATTCCTGAATCAGCACTCAGGTGAAATTGAGAGGATTTGCATATGTTCTATGCACTTATATGAATCTTATTTTGAATAAAGGTTACATCATTATAAATACTAGCCTGATTCAATTAGTGTTTAATCTTACAGCAATCAATGTTATTTTCTAATGTATGACTCAGTCAAGAGTTGTAGGTGCAGTTTGACAGAGAATAAATTGATTGTGAAACATAATTTAATTATACTTGGCAACTAGTAATTTGTAATAAACACATGCTTTGAAGTGCTAAGATTTTTACCTGTGCCCAGCAGTGATTGCTGGTCGGAACCTCAGCATATATTGTAAAGCCCAAAAACCTGAGAGCACTAAAGAAAATTATTTTATATTGCATGCTTTATAAATGAAATGCTAAATATACTTGACAGATGATATCACTAAATTACCATTGACGTTTTTAGCAAACACTTTTATTTTATTTAGGTAACTGACCAGTTAAGGGTTGCTGCACTGGGAATCAAACTCATAATCTTCTGGTGAGTAGGCCAACACCTTTAACACTAAGTTACCATTTCCATATAATGAAATGTCTGGATTTTATATGCTATTTAATTTAATTCGGCAATGGCTCAAGTGGTTAGGGTGCTAAGTTAATGATTGGAAGACCAGGAAAAAGCCCCTCTGCTGCCAGTCTGCCACTTTTGGGTCATTGAGCAAAACCTTTCACTCTTTCTGCTCCAGGGGCGCTGTATTATAGCTGGTCTTGTGCTCTGACCCCAACTTTCTAATATGGGATACATAGAGAGACAAATTTTACTGTACTGTATAGAGTCTATGTGACAAAGACATTTACAATTTGAAAATTTCTGTTTTTTGATTAACTCGGGCTGCCATAGAAACCGCACGTTTATATAAAAGCTGATGTCTCATGTTGGGAGTGTCGTCTAAACATGTTCTCTAGTGTGATAAATTGTTGAATTGAAAGAAAAATTTGATCACATATTTGCTTATATTTGCTCTCGGCTTGCTTTCACTGTATCTGTTTCCCCCTCTTATTGTTTGTTATCAGCAGAGATAACAGTTTGCATGATGACGACCAAGTTGGTTTTAAGGTGAAAGTTAACAGCTTCTGTATAAAGTATGACGTATTTCACTCCTGGGCACGGGCGCTGTTTGAACTTTTAAGTGCTTTAATCTGTCGCACGGCTTCCTTCTCTTCCGTTCATCAGCAAATTGTATGCAGACTCGCTCGCTGTACTGTAGCAGACTCGCATTTCATGCTGTGTCTGTAAAATAATAACGAAACAAGCTTGTATTGTCATTCACTTTCACTCGGACAAGCTAGTGAAATTCCAAGACAAGAGTGATGTAAACTCTGTGGTTAATAACTTCAGTCAGTCTAAATAACTAAGCCACTGTGCAGAGCAGACTGTTTCATCTCCATAAGTCAGACCCCAGGGGTGCCCGTTATCCAAACTGTGGTTTTCTTTGAGCTACGATATACTCTACGAGATGTGATCCATTATGGGTTAAGACTGTGAATGTGAAAGGGATTCCAAAGCTCATAAACACAGCGCTGAGGCAGAGCTAAAGAGACAAGGTGAGAGTAATAGATCCCGCTGTCCTTTGTCTGACCTCTTGCTGAACGGCAGATACGACCCAGGGTGCTAAAAAAGAACATTTTCACCTTTTTCTGGGAGCAGATGATATTTATTTATCCGGACTGGTCAGGAAAATTAAATATAAAATAATATTAATGATGGTGTTGCTATAGTATCATTGTATAAGCGATATTGTTTTTTAAGCCTATGGTGACCAATGTAGTTAATGGTTAGCTAAAACATGACTCCTAATTTTATGCTTCTGTACAGGTCGTCTATAAAAGCTGCTACATTACTTAGAAAAGTATCACATGGTGTATATAATTGGAAATACATTTGTTTATTGTCTGATAATAAAACCATTCCATTTTTGTGGAGCTGTTTTGTGATGTGACTTTTCTTATGAACATATATTGCAGATTTGAAAAGTGAAACTGTACGAGCCTTGAACAAAGCTATAGATGAGATCAGTTATTGGCTGGAATGATAAGGACCATGCAGTTCTGGCATTTCCACCAGAATGTAAAGAAATAAAAATGTTCCGTTTGAGGACAAGTTCATTTACATTTACAGCATTTAGCAGACGCTCTTGTCCAGAGCGACGTCCAAAAATTGCTTTTAAGTCACATGATTAAACAGCTTAATACTGGTACAATAGATAACAAAACAAAGTGCAACAACGAACAAAGACGGTTGGAAAGAGCAGCATAGGTTTTTTTCTGTTTTGTTTGAATGTCAAGTGTTGGGTATGAAGCTTGAAGACAGCCAGTGACTCTGCTGTTCTGACACTGATGAGAAGTTCATTCCACCATCTTTGTGCCAGAGACCTTCCTAGGGGATGCTGAAAAAATATTTCTTACATTTATGGCATTTGGCAGACACCCTTACCCAGAATGACTTACATCTTGTTTCTTTTTTATACAACTGAGTAATTAAGGGGTAAAGGCCTTGTTCAGGGGCCCAGGAATCGAACCCTAATTCACCAATTTGCAATCCAGCACTTTAACCACTGTGCTACCACATCATTTGAAGCTTAAATCCAGATAGTGTACTTGCATAACACACTAGCACACAAAAATACAATTGACTTTTATTACAGCAATGAGATTTTGACAATAGATTTAGTCTCAAAGCAGCTTTACAGAAGTACAAAATTAAAATTTTAGAAAACCAATTTTAAAATGTATTCCCATTGAGCAAACCTGTGGCAACGGTGCTGTCCTGTCTACGAACGTCAAACAAAATTGTGTCCAGAAACTTTGTAGCAACTTATAAATCAGCGAAATTGTTAAGTTCATTAAAGATTTAACACACAATTCTTTTTCATGAAGCCAACAGTAAAAACCAGATAAATCAACAGCACAAAAATCTGGGTTATATGACGGTTATTAACACGCAGTAGTCCTGCGTAGTGTTTCTGTAAGTCAGCTACAGATGGGAAATAGATACGATGCATTAAATTATATTACGGACAAACGACGTTGGAAATTTAAAAAAAGTATTACTGTAAAATGTTTGAGCGGATTCTTTTTCATGGTCACTACTGTAAATACAAATCCTACCAGTACTTTTCTTTTGTAAAAGCCTTTTGCTTAAGCAATACCCAAAATAATAGCTGCCTTCACTGACCACAACCACAAGCTGGTTGTTCTCCATTGTGGGGAAACTCAGTCTCCTCAGCTATAATGTAAAATTACAAAAATGTCCAAAACCTCTTTGAGCCAATCTGAATGGGCCAACATGTCAGCAGACATTAGATTTAAGTGTGTGGCTAACCAGTAGTGCTGCTAAGCGCTCATTAATTGAGCCGCTAACAGGATCCAAAAATATCAGGCCAGCATGCTAAGCCTGCTTTTGAAACAGCATCCCATCACAATGACAAAAAAAAGTAATACTGGTTTGATTATGGATAAACTATGCAGAGAAAGGATTTAATGTTTAAGAGTTTAAAAAGTTGACATGCAGTTTATTTGAGCATTATGATTTTGTAATGAAATAATTGATTTTCTTGATCATTTAGCTATCATTTCTTCTAGTTTAACTTCCACAAATTTCCTATGTTTAGTTTTATTAAAGTTGAACTGGAATATCCTATACTATAAATGTATGTATTTGTAACAAGTATTAGCTACAAAATCATCAGCCAATCAAATCAGTAGCAGCCTGCTCTCTAAGTCTAACGGCGTGCCCAGTGCTACCCGCATTGTTCGTCCGGAATTTCAAAGGTATAAAAGTAAAACTCCATGAAAAGCAAATGACAGCAGTCTTTACTGTTACACCAGATCTTGTTGCCGATCTACTGCAAACGGCTTTTCAAAGCGCACATTTGCAAACCGAGAGAAATAATTGAAAGCAGGAGCTACATCTAATATCTTTTTCTGGATGCCACAAATGTAAAACGGCGTGTGTGAGGGGTGTGTGGGGTCGTCCACAATACTGTTAGTTTTGCAGATACAGCATGTTGTGTAAATTTTTCCATAAACTGCTTCACCAAGTCGCCTCTTAAGCATCAAAAAACAAGGTGCGGTCCGAGCGTCATATAAGGTCAGTCATGCATCATATGCACATATTTTTTTTGCATTAGCTGTAACAGGGATACGTAAGAATTGTCTAACTTTATGTGGCTTATTGAAGAAACCCTACGGTACGCCACTGCTTATAAGTTTTCACACAATTTCACTCAGGAAGGCTAAAACAGATCAGGACACATTTAGGAAAAGCCAAAATTAGAGCTTGCTCAAAACTAGCTATTGATTTTATAATGCATAGAATATATAAATACATTCTGGCCACTAGTGGCTGCCAGCTGGTTTGTTCTTTGCAATGACAAAATGGATTTTTGTCTAGGAAACCTAAACAAAATATTGCTCACCAACAATCGCAATTTCTGACTATTTTAGGTGGTCAGAAATATGATATTGGTTTAATGTCCCAGTTGCCATATTGACAGTTTTGATTTGCTTTTTCTGGCAGCAGTTTGTCTCGTGGGTTGATCAATTTTAGGAACAAAGTCTTCCCATTTCTCTGATGCTGCTTAATGTTTGTAATGTAAGCTGCAACAGTTGTTGTAGAGACACTACAGAGCTGGTGAGGGTGTGTGTGCATGTGCAATATTGGGCATTTTTCTGTGTGTGCTTCCTAGTTGCTCAACATGGGTTTGTGCCATTTTTATTCTTCAGCGTACGTGTTTCAAAACCCAAGTGTTTTCCTTTGTTTTGAATAATGTGTTGTTTCTAACCAATTTTGTGGCTGACACGACTTATTTGTCAGTGAAATTATTTTTCCGGTGCTGTCATGTGAGGAGTTGAGAGTTGGGGTGGTGAAATGTCAATTTATTTAAGATGACATTTTAATAAAGATGACTGTTACACAGGTCTTACCCACAATTCATTTATGTTTATATTTTGAATATTACCAGCTATTACTACTGCATTAATAGTAAATCCAAGGCTTTTAGAGATCACTGGGCTTGGTGGGAAATAAACTTTGACTGTGTAGGAATCTATAGAAATAGAGAAGAATTCAACAAAAATTCTTTTTATTCTATTTCTAATCTAGATAAATGAAAAGTTCAGTCAAGATTTGATTTGGTTCTAATGAACATTCATACAGGAACAGTTGTCCAGAATGCCTTTGTATGCTGTAGCATTATTATTCCTGAAACTAAGTGATCCAAACACTGTTCCAGCATGACAATACCCCTGTGCACAAAGCCCCTGATCTAAAGATAATGTAAAACCGCAGGGTCAGCTATGATACAGAGCCCCTGGGGCAGGAAGGGTTAAGGACCAAACGGTGGCTGGCTGGTGGTGGTGGAGCCTTCCTAGTCTTCCAATCAACGACTCAGCACCTTAACCATTTGAGCCACCACTGCCACCGAAGATACACTATGGTGTGTTGTCATTGGAGTGAAAAAACTCAAGATCTTTGGGATGAGCTGGAACACCACTTCCACTCTAGACATTCTCATCTGGCATGAACATCTGAACTCATGAATACTGTTATGGCTGAGTGAACAGTTTCCCATAGCTACACTACAAGCCTTTCTAGATGTGTTATTACAAGGTTATTACAGGAGTTACATTAAATCTGTATAGGAATGTTCAAAAACACATATGGCTATGATGACCAGGTGTCTCAATACTTTTGCCCAGATACTGCACATCTAGTTTAGTAAAGGTTTTGTATCAGTAACCTGCCATTTTACATTTTACAGTCCTCACCAGTATGAACAATTTGGAAAAAGGCCTTCAGTGCTCCTGTCAGAGCCCATTCACTGCGGAGAAATTCAACTACTTACAAAAAAAGAAGTTAAGCCAGACCTATTACACTGTCTGGTTCCCAGCTTTACTGATTAAATGACAAACTGGGCATGAAAACAAAGATCCCATAAACCCTCTCTCTATACAGAACATGGTATAATATTTCACTCTTGTGTTGTTGCTGGTCACAAAGACATTTACTAGAAGAAAGTGCCAAAAGTGAATCCTTTGTAGCATTCCTGGTGGTTGTTGGCTAAATATATATTGAATGAAGGAGCACTGTACTGTAGCTTGGATATAAAAGTACAAACTCAGCAAATAATACACATTTAATTTAATCGGACGCCTAAAAATGTATGCCCCAAATTCCAGACCCCAAATTACATCTAATTAACTAGGGTTAAATCCCAAATCCAAGATGACACAATATACTGTTGCTTTAAAAATAGACTGAAATAGAGAGTGTCTGCAATCTTCCCAGGGCTTTTTTTAATGCTGTGTAAAGATAAGCTGTCAGGCTGCAATTCAGCAAGAAAAGGCAACGAGAGAGAGACAGACAGAGACACGGAGACTAGTATAAAAATATCACAGTACACTTAGGATTAGGAGGTTCAGTCTTTAATTTAAAACAAGATAAATGAACTCTTGAAAAAAATCATCACCTGAATACAGCACTAAAAATGCTCTCAAAATCCTCTTCCAAGTTAGAAGAAAGTCTCAAAGTATCAGGTATAGGTAACCTTGTGGAAGTTGTTACCTGTAGATTATGCTCTTATAGTTTCCTTTTACAACCACATTTGCCAGAAGGCCTCTCAAACAGTATTTAATAATTGTAGCTTATCTAATATTTGATATTTTTTTTTATAATTTACTGCATTTCCTTTGTTTTTTTTTTAATTACAGAAATAAATAATTTTTGCACTACAATAAATAAAATAATTATTTATAATTAATAATTAATAATCTACAAATATTAATAATTAATTATTGATCAATAAATTAAAATAGATAAAATGACAAAATGCAATTTTTCTAAAGTTTAATCTTAACAATATTGTCACCTAACACATAATTCGAATGACCCCATTAGTCCAAATACTAGCTGGTGTGTTTGTATAGAGCTCATTAAATAGTTTGCACACGGAGGCCTTTATGCATGTTGGCCACTCTAGACAAAAAAAAGCTACTTACCATATTTACAAAATAAAACCATTTGGTCATGTTATTTCAATGGTAGTCTTATTATCCACTGGTAGTCTCCTTAAGTATCCTTTAAGAGTCTTTATGTAGGGTCCTGTCCAAAATCGCATACTTCCCTACTATAAAAGGCGAAACGGAGTATGCAAGGTGCCTAAATTCTTATTATGCAAATAACAGTACATGAAAAATTTAAAGATGGTCTACCACAAGAGGCGGACTAGGACCAAAAATTCCACATCCCACATCATAATACATCATACAAACAAATAATGTTTAGCACCACTTGCTATCATAAACCATATTACAATACAGAAATAAATACTATTAGAACATATTTCTTGGAGGTTTCCCTAAACAGACAGTCATGTTTTTAAAAGTAAAAAAACAAAGGAAAAAACAGATCCTCTGAGACCCAACATACTGACTTGTATCCTCTGTAGTGGACATTTTGTTTTCATGAATGTTTTTTTTTGTCACTATGTCAATTTCTCTACTGTTCAGAGGACCACCCTGGGCTTTCTATAGCTGGATTCTAGGCTAGGATTGTAGGCTGGGATTCAAGGAACTAGTTGTTACACTGCATCCAAAATGGCCACCACAGGAACAAGTATGTTTTATAGAAAAGTCTGTCTTTTCAAACTAAAATGGTCCTGTGGTCCACTAAAGTCGACGTGCTGTAAAATTTAGAATAAAAATGAAAATTAAAAAGTTTAGATTGTGGAATGTTTTTTAATGCAAAAGGAAATCACACAAATTGCAGTGTGATATATATAACATATAATAGGTAACATTTGTGAACATATATGCCTTCAGCTGCATGTTCTAATTGGTAATTCTTATTTAACTAAGGTACAGTATGCTAGCGATAACTAAACTATACTGTGTTGGTCCTAGCACACAGCTACATACATGCTACCACTTTTAGAAAACAGGAAGTGTGCCACAAGTCATGGCCTATATCACTTGTTTGCAATCACATGATTCGATGATGCAAGAAATTCTGACTCTGAGGGCTGGAAGTAAAAAAAAAACACAATGGAAAATATAGAGAACAGTTTATATTGTAGCGATTTAAGCATTATTTCAGAGAAAAAAGATATAAACAGAAATATTTTCCTGCCATCGAGGCAGTCAATATAAGCCAACTACCTTGTTCTCCTGTCATTCTTTTACACTAAATGACAAATAAAATCGTACAAAAAAGCATGGATGCTTACAAATTTTTTTATTAGTTGATGGGTCAATGACCTCGCTACCAAGGAGCTTAACAATAACAACTGTTTGTTTTCTGCCCATGTAAGTAGCATCTCTACTGTCCCTTTGATTAACCTAGCAACAAGCATTCACACTCAACTGCACGTTCACGGGTTGCGTCTCTCATTTTTAGCATTACAGTTAATTACTTTACAATATAAATGGCTAACCAATTCCTAAGATCCGACAAAACGCACGCCACTAACAGCAGAGATTTATTTTCGTAAAACAAAGACAGAGACTTTGTTGCAGGTCAGTGTAATTGCATGGCAGGGTAACTTGTTTATACCCAGCTGTATTTTGTATTACTGTATGTTTAGCGTGCAGGTTACACTCTCCCTGTAGCTGGTGTCACTAACTAACTAACCTCAAAAAGTATAACATTTTTTTAATTTTTATAAATAATACATAAGCTAAATCTAGCATATGGAAGTTACATTAGCGTTACTTTGAAAAAATGGTCACTGCACACCTGAGCATTACCTGACTCTGCGCCGCCCAACCGGCCATGCAGGGTTCCAAACACTTTTCCCTACATTTCTCAGAAAATTTTCATGTTATGAACAAGGATAAAAGCTTTTCATTTTTTTCTCATTTTGACCGGTTTGCACATTCATAAACAACGCAAAATATAGGCATTTTTAATGTCTGCAAGTAATTTTTATATAAAAATTACTTCTGTTCCACCAGCAGCATCTCACACAAACTACCTAATTATAGTACTAATTTTGCACTTTATGCCATTTTTTGAAGAAAAAAGTTACAGCTATCGGTTGTGTGTTTTTGATAGACAGACTTTACCTAACTTAGCTAACTAAATTTAATGTTAAGCTGACCTTCCCGAAGATATACTCATATTTTCTCCTGGCCGCACATGACGCAATTTTAGGTTTACAGAAGCAGAGAGATTTTCTTTGTCAGGTGTATTTTTCTGTATATAAACTTTAGCTAACTTAGCTTAATGTAAATGTAATAATAGCTATTAGTATCTGCTGTTTTTGTTCACAAATAGTATACATTTTTAATGTTCTAATTGTGTCCTCCGTCTCTGTCTTATCTGTAAAACCTTTTCTTAGTGTTGTTGCAGAAACAGTTTTGACTCTGCTTAAAAAAAAGCTCGAAACTTTGGACTTTGAAATTGTACCTGCGCCCTTACCTAGAGCAACTTACATTTATCTCTTTTATACACCTGAGCAATTGGGGGTTAAGGGCCTTGCTCAGGGGCCCATCAGTGGGAACGTGGTGGTGCTGGGAATCAAACCCCCATCTTCCAATTAGCAGTCCAACACCTTTCAACCTTTCAACACCACTGAACTACCACTGCCCCACTTACTTTTTAAAATCCCAACACATAAGAAAAGACAGACAGAAAGGAGTACAGAAAGAGAGGATTCAGATACACAATGCAGTGTGTCCTGTTAAAGACACCAGTGAGGTAACTGAAGTTCCTGGCAGAGGCAAAAACAGCTAAGATAACCTTTGACATGTTATTATAGTTTTGCAAAGTGGTGAAAGACGTACCGGGATCCTTTAAATACTACAGCTAATAATAACAAAGTACTGTCTTTACAAAGTCTGCATTACAATTCTTTCTTAAGGAAATAAAACAAAAGTATCAGCAGCCAAATATACTTGAAGTACTGTAAGTAAAAGTATTTCATGGCACTGTATTCATTTGTTCTATTTTTTTTATATTTTTATTGATGCTTTATTGTGTTAATCACTTTGATGTTGTTGAATTCCAGTGCATAACTACAATCCAATTTGAGACCAACTTTATAGCACAGTGGACAGGGATTTACCCGAGGTCACATCTGTTTTCCAGAAGGGAGGTGTTTGTGGACAGAAGCAAGCCAAAAGTCTGAAGGCCTTGCAAGAGATAAATATGTGTATATCATTTTTTATAATTATTTTCTTAGGTTTACAGTCTGCAAAAAGCCATTAGATTATACTGGTTTAATGAAGTACTTAACTGTTAGAACACTGTTTCTCAAATTGATTTTTGATTTACCCTACACATTCATTTTTCTTGACATTATTTGTGTATTTGTAAATGTTTTAGGACAGGAACCCTATTACACAGGCTAAAGTACTAAATTCCTTGCTGGACAACATCACCTGGTCATTGAACACCCTCTCTATTAGCAAGACAGAGCCGCAGAACCTCTATGTTCTGAGAAAATCTATCTTCCACCCCCCCCATTTTAACCTTGTTCTACAGAGGGACCATCGATAGCATCCTGAGCAACTGCATCACTGCCTGGTTTGTGATCCACTGTCTTGGATCGTTGAAAAGATCAATGGAGTCTCTCTTTTCTCAATCACAGACATTTACACCAAATGTAGCAGCCGCAACGCCAACAACATTGTAATCCATCAAGTACCTCACAATCCTAATGTGTAACATTATTACTTTAATTCCTCCAAGCCAAAAGGCTTCTCAACACCCAGAACTGAACTGAACTGAACTACCTTAACTTGACACACACACACACATATTTAATATAAATCTATGATTACAGCACCTCATAAACATAGATAAAATATTCTGTATATGTAAAGAGACTTTAATACTGTTTTGCACAATAATTTCAATGCTGCTTTTACCTTATTCTCTGTTTGCACAATATAGCTTATAATTTGGTGGAATATAATTTTCTACCAGTTTGCACATTATACACTTTATGTTGCTAGGACAATTTATCCGCTAGTAGGTTTTTCTCTGTTAAATGTTTCTCTCTGCGTGCGTTTTTGTGTAGTTTTGTTTTGTTTTATGTAGCACCATAGTCCTGGAGAAACATTGTGTAATTTTACTGTGTACTTAAACGTTGTTAAATTTCACTGTGTACAGTATTTTCGCTGTTATATATACAGTCAAAATAACAATAAAAGCTTCATTAACATTTTGAAATGTTACCCTAATTTACTGATTATTTTGGATTCATTTAAAAATATTTCGTTTATATATTTTAACTATATTTTATTTAAATATATGTATGTTTGTATTGTTTTTTATAAAAACAAAAATATCCTGTATCTGTCTATATATGAACATGCATGCATTCTATAGCGCATATTTGTGTCATATATTTGTGTACTTGAAAAAATATTTGTGACATACAAAAACATTTTTACAAATATAAATATATATGTTGACATACGAGTATTTGAGCATTACGAGTCTGACATTTGAATTAAACTGGTACAAGCAGCTGATTAACTGGTAACGTACAAACTGGTAACTAAAATGGTCACAAGCTTAAAAAAATATTAAGGCACGCTGGTATAATATATTCCTGACTCCACTGTACGAACAGTGCTGGCTAACACTAAAATGCATGAAAGGCAAAATTAAAAAAAAAAAAAATTATAATAAAACCTTACACAACAGGACAAAAAAAACATGCAGACTTCCTATGTAAGTAATGTTGGTCCTTATGCAGAAATCTACGAACATAGCACATTTACATTTCTCTTAAACTCGTTAACATAAAAATGATTAAATAATTGGATCACTAAATAATTGGTCACTAAAATGATGTCAAATGACCAATGTTTACTACTAGGAGCTGGTTTCTGATGGCATTATTTGGATTAACCGATTACCTTCCTATTAAAGCTACTACTGCTTTTATTTCGCCTATTACAGTTAAGCTACTACTGATTTTAAAGCTTCAGCCTTTTCACTTTAAAGCACTTTAAAGCTACTACTGATTTTATTTCAGCCTTTTCACTTTAAATTTCAAGCTACTACTGCTTTTGATTTCAGCCTTTATTTCAGCCAGTTCTACTGATTTAATTTCAGCCAGTTCACTAATTGTCTCTTGGTCTCTGGGAAAGAGGCCGAGGTTTTCGCTAGGTGTTGATTAACATCAGCAGATGTTGGGTCATATTCAGCCCCCTGCAGTGGCTATAATCCTCTCGATCCGTAATGCTGTGCTGATAGTGCTGCGTAGAACTGCAGATTCCATTACGATTCAACAACCTCCTTCATTCTTATAAAAGCTGTCAAGCATTTTACAGCACCTGCCTTTAATGTTTGTTTTTTTTCGCATCAATTTTCAGCTCACCTTTTTTCTCTTTTAATCCTAAATTTTTTGTAATCTTTGCTCAGAGAAATGATCAATATCTTTCCCTCTGTAAATTATACCTTATTTTTATAGACTAAACTAATTAACTATTAACACGGAGGGTTGTCAATCAAACATTTACATGCAACACAACACACACTAATTTGTCGGCAGTGTCTGGACAGTTCGACATACGACTATACACCATCTGTGTAAATTGCCATCTGTGCAAAAAAAAATAAATATTTGTTTCATAATAATATAAAATGCCATCTATAAAATATTATATTTTTTTAACATATTATCATATTAAAACTTCTGGTGCTCCAGATGGTCAGTCCACCACCAGCCTTCTACTCCTATTATTGGGTTTTAAAGTATGTATCAGTATGCACACTCCTTACTATCCCACAATTGCCGCGGCGCTAAAGCTTGTCATGATGCACCGAACTATGGCACAATGACCGCGGGCGCACTGCTTGTCATATGCCGAAGTGGTTTTGAAAACAGTTGACTTCAGAACTTTTCAAGTGCTTCAAGTACATTTACAGTATTTGGCAGAGTGACTTAGAATTATCTCTTTTTTATACAACTGAGCAATTGGGGGTTAAGGGCCTTGCTTAGGGGCCCAGCAGTGGTGCCTTGGTGGAGCTGGGAATCGAACCTACAATCTTCAGGTCCAACACCTTAACCATTAGCCACCACTTATAAGTAGCTAATAGTGCTTTAAATACATTGTTAATTAAAGTCAAATTGCATTCCTAACATAAACATAATCCATCCCACAATAAACATATCCATGCTGCTAACTGCGTATGCTAAGTGACGTATGTCAATGGTCCCGATGACAAGTATCAAAATGGTCATGTATAATAACGAAGTATTTCAATTTATAATAATACCTATAATCACACTTTAAGAATGTACTTATTTAACAGTAAGGTAGTACCTACTTAAATAGTATAAGATTTTAGATGGAGCCTGTGTGTTTTGAAAAGCAGATGATTTGAGAGTAAGATCTGATTGGCTTGCTCCAAACTTCTATAGACCCTCACACTTTTGTTGTTAGTGATACAAACAGTGTTAGGAATTCTGGCTTCATGTGATTGGTCTGCTGCAATGTAAATCATGCCTTTTGTTGTTTCCCCTTTGGTCTCCCTCTAGTGGACAACATCATTATTCCGTCCTTTATCTCTAAATCCGATCGATATTAATGGGTAAATTATTTGAATGATTACCTTAATTACCTGATTACCGATAATTAATCCACATTGAACTTTAATTAAATAATTTGTGGTACATGTTTTTCCGGTATTGAACAGATATCACTATCAGCTATTTACGGACCTGCATTTTGATTTCCAGTTTGTTTGCACCAGCCGCCACTGATTTTGGATTATATCTTAAAGGAGAGATTAGGGTACTTTCCAAAACCCCTGTAGTCAATCTATTTTCAGGTTATAATACCTGATCCGCCTCCTAAGCTGGACCTTGGTTTTCAACCTCTTCTTTAGATGCATTGGTCTTCTAGAAGGTACACTTCTATTTCATATACACAGACAGAATTCATTCATTGTGGGCACATCTGTGTGGGATACAGACACTGTGTAAATCATAAATCTTTTCTCAGTCATCTTTCTCATCTGTTTCTTTACAGTTAATGGAGTTTGGGCCTTATATATTATAGGTGAACTGTCTATCTTCTCTCTGTGGACGTCTCATCTCTGCTCCAGATGGGAAGCAGAACTTACCTAAACTCCAGTACAAAATGTTTAAGCATAGTGGTATTAAACTTTTCCAAGGTTGTTATATAAGATATGATCTTTATTTGCTATAGAATTGGAACTTAAAACCACAAGCCTTAATTAATCCTTTTAGAAAATTCCTGTTTTCAGTAGAACTCAAAAGGTTTCCTGTTTTGCAAACATAGAACCTCATGCCTGTACTAAACTACTTGTACTATATTAGGAAGTGACTCTTAAGTGGAATTTGTTTAGTTTAGAACTCTAAAAAATAAAGGGTGAAACAAAACATGTACTTTATTTTACACCAGAAAAAAATAACCCAGTATTCACATCAGCCACAACAAACATCCGGCTTAGTACACAACGATAAACCGAAAAGCCATTTTTCAGTGTCTCATTCGTCACTATAGCATTATATAATTATTATATAGCATTATGCTAAAGTTTGTGTTTTACAATTTGAAACATTTTAGACTAATATCTAGGCTAAATGCTGCACAGACAGAGGATCTGTATCACATTTCATTCTTGGATGTGGATCAAACATTATTTGTTCTTCAAGCGTAATGGCTCTTGGCCATGATTTGCAGTCCTCCCTTTCCACAGGAACTGACTAATTCGAAACTGCTATATCTGGGTAAAGAAGGAAGTGTGTTTCTCCATCTTCTGTACCTTTCAGCTAATTAAGCCACGGACAAGTTAGTGAAAAGGGAATAAAAACAAAGCCTTCTGTCCCATGAAGCTTTTATATAGAGCTGGTTTTTGATTGACATGTTTTTAAAATGACTCAATAAAAAGTTTGTTTTTTTACCCCAGCATATCAGAAGTGGAAATTTAATGCTAATGTCTGTATCTATGTATTTGTATCCTTATATATCAGAATTTATTTAATGAGATATAAATATTTATATCTCATAGAAATGATCTATTAAATGTACTGTAAATACATTATTATAAGTATAAATAGTATGTACCAAGCACTGAATATAAAACAATTGATTTGTATTTCTATTTGTATCTGTAAAACACATTTTGTTTATTTCTGATAAATCTGAGCTCAGACTGTGTGATTATTAAACATCTTTTTCCAATTGTTGCTTGTCAGAATGAACAAACATGATCCCCATGTCACACTGTAGGATAATGTTAGATTGTACAGCAGTCAGAAAAGAATCAAAAGAGGACACACACAAGAAGACTTGTCTGGAGTTTTAGTCATCAATCCATGACACATTCCGTAACCCCCGTTCTCTCGCTAAATAGTAGCTAGCAGCATACCTCAACATCTGTAGCACTAATTTTGCTTATAAAATGCCTAAATAAACTTCATTTCTTGCTTGTTCTGTCCACCGGGCTTGTTTCGACAATTTCGCAAGGTGAATTGAAGTTGTCAAATTTGGCACTCCTATTTGCTCTTGGTTTGTAGGTCGTTGTTAAAGTCAGACTGCAGAAAAGTGTCTGAAACTAGCAATCAAAGACAACAGATTTTAGGTTATAGAAATTTAAGATTTTAAAACTTGTCTTAGAATTAAAATTGTGGATAAAATCGCACAGTGTCTTTTTAAATTGTACATAGGAAATCTCTAATTAATTATAGCTGTATGTTATAGTTTTTTTATGTTTTTCCACTCATGGTATTTTGTGTAAAAGGTATAACATGCACTTACTGTGTTCATTTACTTTGTTCTTAGTTCTGTATTGTTTCATTTAACTTTGCATTCTATAAAGCCGCATGGTCCTGAAGGAACTTTTTATTTCACCATGTATTGCATCAGCTACATCTGGTTGAATTACCAATTACAAAAGGTTTCTTGACATGCCATGGCTTGATTACTAAACTAATGTGTACTGACACAGGATGCATATCCTTCAGTTGCTAGCAAAAGTAGGCTTAAATTGAGTTTTGAGAAATTGTTCACATTGATATAAATGAATGTTTTAAAAATATCTAGTCTTAAATCCTTTTTCTTTCTCTTAAAATGCTCACCAAGTTGCCTCTGTTGGGTCCGTAACTCTGCTGGGTATAGGATGACATAATACTAACCTCTCCATTAATACAATGGCCCAAGCTGCAGAAAACAAAGGGAAAAAAAATCAATATTGATTCATAAAATCACTGCCTGTTGCCATGTTATTCTTCTGCTATCAACACACAGCATGGCTGTTTGTTTTAAATGTGGTACATCCATTTTGTTGCTTGTTGTAGGATCCCTTTCCTCACAGCTTTGATGCCATACAGTGTAATTCAGTTTCACAACGGAACAACATTGGGGCCACCTAGACCTATTTTATTATTGCAAGACAGGCTGATCTATGAGTGTAATAAGAAATATAAGCAGCAATACTCAGAATGAGCGCTGCGGGTTCTGTGTATGTGTATAAATGCTCCCAAAGTTGTTGTTCTTGCTCAGGACCAAGCTGAGATTGTATGCTAGAAACACTCTATATGGCCAAAGCTTTTTAGTCACTTAGCTACTGTTTTTGTTTTTTAAATTTCAGATTTCATTTTACTCTAAATTTTATAGTAGGGGAAGTGGTGGCTCATGGTTAAGGTGTTGGACTACCAACCCGGAGATTGTGGGTTCCCAGCTCCACGTAGCCATCACTGTTAGGTCCCTGAGCAAGGCCCTTGACCCCTAATTGCTCAGTTGTATAAATGAGATAAATGTAAGTCGCTCTGAATAAGGGCGTCTGGTAAATGTAGTAGCCTAAGGCAGGAGGGGTACACCCTGGACAGGTTGCCATTTCATCACAGGGCCACACACACACACACTCACACTCCCTTCTATGGGCAATTTGGAATCACCAATCAACCTAACAAACATGTTTTTGGACTGCGGGAGGAAACTGGAGTACCTGGAGTAAACCCATGCGAGCATGGGAAGAACATGTGCAAACTCTTGCTGTAAGGCAACCAGTCTAACCACTAAGCCACCGTGCCGCGCTATAATTAAATTATAATTATAAAAAAAATGAACAGATAATAGGTTAAGTAATATCAAAATAAAAAATCTAAATAAAACTTGCTAACAAAAATATAAATTATTTGTTTGTTATGTGACAACGAACATGATATATATATTCAACTTACTTGTGCAAGGCCAATGAAATGCATTTTTTGCATATCCCATCTTAGTAAGTTGGGGTCAGGGCACAGGGTCAGCTATGATGCAGCGCCCCTGGAGCAGGAAGGGTTAAGGGTCTTGCTCAAGTACCCAACAGTGGCAATTCAGCACCTTAACCATTTGAGCCACCACTAATTTAGTAAATTATTTGCTCTAAGGGGTTCGGCTGACGAAAAACTTTGAAAACCACTGCATTAGAATATGGGGTGTGACTTGCTTATTTAGCCACAAAATGATCAGTAAGGTCGAGTGTTAATGTTGGGTGCGGAGGTCTGCCAACACATGTTAAATGTGAGCTGCTCTGTTCTGAAAAATGTCTATATTGTAATCAGAGCAACAGGTGGCCCCTTCTTGTAATTTAATGATATAATAAAATGTTTCGAAACCGACTGTTAGCCCATTACAGCTGATGGTCTTTAGGCAATTGGGGTAAGGAGAGAACAGGGAAAAAGGACAGCCTATTGTACAACAACAGCTAGAAGTTGTTAAAACAGCAACTTTAGCTTAATGCTATTGTTGAGCTCTCCAACTTTTCAATTACCCTGGAATGCATTAGGCGGTGTACAGTTGATCATTTTATATAAACAACAAATTCCTAGATCACCACTGAGGTTGGTGTTAGTTGCAACAACAACATCATTTTCTTTGCTTTAGGTCACTTTTAGGTCACCCCACAGAAGCAGGCAGAGAGTGAGAACAAGAGCTTGAGGAGAAAGGTTGACAGTAGCTGCATATACATGGACCCTAATGATCGGGTTGTAATAGGACTATAAGCACAATCAGTTTAAAAAGTGCAATGTACACATGTCAATTGGCCAAATTCTGTTTGGAATATAGGGGGGGGTTTGCTTTTCCTATCCGCTCACAATGTAAACACTTTACTAGTTTGCAAGTAAAACTAAAAAGTTCTGCGCATGTGCAATGAAATACAAACCGTACGGTGACGTATGGCTTATGGCTGTTTAAAAAATCAAACACCATCGTAAGCCTCAAACTTATCAACCCAATTACTTTACATTACACTGCAGTCGGATTCATTAAAAAGTGTCCATATAAGTGAGGCTAGTGAGATTTTGGGTGCAGAAGTCCAGTGGGACAGCTGTAACATTCCTTCAGCACCAGCAGTATTGAGAAAAGTGAGTGATCTGGGGACTAATTCCTAACCTTGGAACCAGTGGGTGATATTTTAGGCTTAGACTCCGGATCTGCAGTACAGAGCAGAGGACAGCAGTGTTCAGATTTCCCTGTCAATCATACTCAGCCTGGTTCTCTGCTATACTCTTATCCCTGACAACCAGACAAACAAACATGTGACCTGATTGGTCGGTTAAGTTTGCTCGCTTTTGTCACTCAACTTGCTTTTGGAAACAAAATGTGCATAAATGTAAAGAAAAGTTGTACCTGTTCTATTAGCTTGCAACGATTAGCAGCAGAAAGTTTGGCACATAGAAATGCTTTCGGCATATTTCTCTTTTTTCTCTTTCAGTTTTGATATTCAAAGCAAAAAATGGGTCATTTTCTTTCGATAAACGAAGTCTACTTAAACATCAATCATTAGAAATCAGTGCATAATTATTCCAAATTACTAATGCCCTGATGTTAGAAGTCACCTCCCAATCCTCAGGCTTTGTTGTTAGTCACGTCAAAACGCACATCTATATTTGTTTGCAAAAGTATCACAAACTTTCACCCACAAAAACTTTAAAGAGGCTTGAAAGCAGTGGCCAGGAACAGTAAAGCCAGATGAATAAACAAAGGATTTGGAGAAATTAAGGACTGCCCCGGGACTAATTACTTTCCCCAAACATATCTGGGGCAGTGAATCCTCAGTGCACGCACAACAGCAATTCCAGTCCCCTGGGGTTTCTTAGACTAACTATTTTATGATCCCAAAGGAAAATTTGACCAGTTCTGGGGAACTGTTAGCTCCATTATGGAGAATTTGCATTCTGATAAGTTTTTGTTTTGAGAATGTAACTATTTGTGCCACCTTTCCCAAGAAAATACATTCCATAGAATAAGCATGGCTAAATTAAGAGTTTATTTTTGGCATTGACTATGAGAACGACTCTACTTATGTCTCTGTAACATAACCCTGGGATTAGATTCTAATCTGGATGAGTGCCAAATAAACACCATGGATGTGTTTCTGATTTCAATTGTTTTTGTATAACAGCAGTTTATTTGGCCAGCAGATTACAGGGCATATTATATTTAAATTTAATTATATTACCATTGATAGTGTAAATATTTGGAAGGGTTAAAAGACAAACATAATGATTATGTATACTATATGGCCAAGCGATGACAATGCCCCTATGCTCAAAGCCCTTGAGCTCTATGGTGTGCTTACAGTTCGAGTGGAAGGACCAGAGTGTCCTGCATAACACCCTGACCTTAACACCACTGAACAACTTTTTAGGATGAACTGAAACACTGTTTAAAAGTTGAAAACAAATTTACATTAACTATAGCCACGCTTTGAAATCTTGTTAAAAACCTCCGGAGACGAGTTGAATTGATTATAAAAGCACAAGAAAGTCTGTTTGAAGATTTTTAAAATCACATACGGTCATGAGGGTGATGTTAAAGTCATGTTTGTCTTTTTAAAAGAAGAATGTTGAAAGTAACCTAACAAATATGTGTTGTAACTTGTAAGTCAGCAACCAACTTCTTAAACTGGACAAAAGACAGAAATCTGTCTTGTAAACTGTATTGAATGATGACTGATATTAGGTTGATTTCGAATTTCTGCTGATTTGCATCACAAAATATAACATTATAGTTATATAATTTAGCAAATCTTTAGTTTTGGGCAACTAAAATGTCAGAACTGCCAGTACAACATTGGTTTCTCTTTAAGAATCGAAGGTCAAACTTGTGTTGTCTTTTGCCATCTGGCTCTGATGATATCTTCTCTTAGTGTTATCCCAGACTTCGCAGCTTGACCACCAGTTCCTTACTCCAACTTTTTATCTTCAGGGACATCTCTGAGTGGCAAGACAGATGTGAGAACAATAGCTACTTCATTCAGACTTTTTTTTGGAAGGTTGAGTTGATGTGCAATCTGCCAAATGTGGTGAAACAGTTCATGAGAATACTCACATAATGCTAAACACTCAATCAGGGATTTGACTGTCAATCAGACTCCTTGCCATTTTATCCGTTCACACATAAGAGATTAAACATTTACTCACTTAACCAAATAAAATAAATGATGTAGGACTACATAAATTAAAAGATGGTGTCAGGTTGTGGGATTTTATTGTGCGTTCGGTAAATCTGCTGCCAGTCACTCTTCAGTTTTGAGCTCAGCTCTTCTGGCAACTACTTCAGTCCTCTGAACTCAGGCCAGTCTGCACGGGCGCTCTTGTTATCCAGCTCCACCAACAAAAAAATATATTTCCTTCTGGTTTTTGTTGCATTTTCTGGCATCCTATCGACACATGAGTTGTCTCCTTATGCTTCTTCTCTTTGTTTGACTGTTTCCTCGTTCGTCTCTTTTTGTCTAGTCTTATGTAGCCAGACATTAAGACTACCGTCAAAAAGGCTAAAATATATAGCAGATTTTTTTTTTGCAAAGAAAGCATCTAACTGGCATGTAAAGCAACAATCACACTTCATTTTCTTTAATGTCATGTTCAGAGGTGTGAAAATGTTCCTACAAGTCAATATTCCCACAAAAAAAGGCCGCAGTGCTAACATAAATCGTTTTGTAAAAAAAATCTCGCAAATTTCTCTAAAAAAAGATGCACCAAATTTAACATATTTAGTATACAATTGTTATAAAATGATCAAAAAGTGCAAATTAATAAACACTGACAAAGCAAAATTTACTGTGGTCCTGGAAAAGTTTGTTGGCAAACATCACAACATACACGTTTCCTGAAGATCTGGAATAATCCAACCAGTGAAAGGAGATTCTGTACGTAGGAGTGAAGTCTGAGGCTCAGACAACTTTTATGCTCTCTTATGCACTCACATTCCTGGCTTTCACCACTTTTCTTAAAGAATCCTACAACTTTTGGTTGCTTAACTGTTACCACTAATACATTTTACATTCTATACATCAGACATTTAAAATGTAAGTTTTAATTTCACTAATAATGTTTTTTTTAAAGCAAACTGTGGCATCTGGTCCGGTCAAGTTGTTTAAGGTCAAATAAACTAGACAAAAAAACACAACAATGTGTTATAATTGTAATACATATAATTCTGCTATTATATGTATAATGTAAAGCATTTACAATACTGCTAAATACAGTAATTAAGTAACTAACAGTAATTATGACTCAGTTATACCAAGTGATGCAGGACAAAAGACAATTAACAAAACAACTCTTTGGAAATGCTTTTCCATGAGGCAGTTCCTTAATTCTTCTGAATTGTTAAAAGGACCATGTTTACGAATTGTTTGAGTAACCATGATTGTGTCATGGATGATACAGCTATAAAATGATTAAAATGATCCCCAGATTTAACCTTTAAGACTTTTGCCAGATTTCCTTGACTTTAATCTTTTGCAATTGATTTAGTTTATACGAAAAAGCCTAGTGTTCTTTCAGTTAGTTTATAGCCCTGGCATTGTTTTAAGGTTTGCTGGATAAAACGCTCTGGCTGCATATGTTTTTGCTTGTAATGCTAAATAATTATTAATGGTATCGATCGTCAGTAAAATTTTACATCAGATGAGCAGCATTTTAAATTCCTTAGGACAGGTGGGACTCACATCAAAAGACAAAGTGATGTGCTACTGGCAGTGTTAATTTATGTTACTTTAGAAAGGTAAATAGTTATAGTTAATAGTTACTTCTTCCAAATAGTAACTGAGTTACATCATTATTAAAGTATCTAATTACTTGAGAAAGTGACTATTGCGTTACTTTCAAATATAAAAAAAAATTTAATATGTCAAATAACTTAGATTTGCCAAAATTAAATAGGTTAAATAAATGAAATGGACACTAAATATAATAAATTCATTCATTCATCTTCTATACCCGCTTATTCTCTAACTTGGGGTCACAGGGATCTAGTGGAGTCTATCCCAGCCGTCTCTAAAAGGGCAAAAGAAAGGAGGGGTACACCCTGGACAGGTCTCCAGTCCATTACAGGGCCACACACACACATACACGGGCAATTTAGAATCACCAATCAACCTAACATACGTGTTTTTGGACTGTGTGGAAGGAACCAGAGAACCCAGAGTAAACCCCACGCAAGCACAGGGAGAACATGAATGCATGCTGCAAACTCCACACAGAAATGACCCTGCCAAGGAATCGAACCCGGGCCTGCTTGCTGTGAGGAACCCAGAGCAACAGTACTAATCACTAAACCATATAAATCTATAGTTTTAACCATAGTTTTTAATGTTGTGGTGGCATCTAACAATATGAGGTGATTTCATTAGATTAGAATTACTTTCCAACAACAAGGAGAGACTCTTTCTTCCTGGTCATACGTTACGTTACATAAACAGTCTTGTCTTTTATCAGAATGTGGGGAAAGTAATGTTTATACTTCCAATTTGTGAAAGCTTCCTTTGCCTTGAATAGCTTGAATTTCATTTATACTACCCGTGAGCATTAGTATATAGCACATACTTTTTAACAGTTGGGATGTACGTACTTACTTAAATGTAGTACATACTTAAGTATGCATGCAATTTCGGCCGGCGGTGTTAATGTGTGCAGCTGTGCATGCTCGTGTGTAAACGCACGCACTACTCACTAATTGTCAAACAATGGAAAAGTACTCTACCTAAGCCAATAATCATCAGTTGTGTGTCCCACCTCACCCCACACACACTGAAGAAAACAATTTAGCAGGATGAAAATTGCTTCAGTGAGCTAAATTATAATATTAAAATATTTATTGTCAGTAATGGTAATGATTTGTTACTGCAGCCAAGTAATGCCGTTACTAACCTGTTTATTTATAATGCCGTAAATCCCATCACTGAACGGTTGTATTATGCGACCTGGGCTTCCGCTTAGGTAATAAACAGGTGTGTCCTAAAACTGACCCAACACTGACTCCCCTAAATAAAAATCAGCAGTCCAACACTTTAAATACTGAGCTACCACTTTCTCCATTTAAATGTAGTTTTGCATGAGATCTATATTTACATTCTCCTATATTCTTTCTCATTATTGTTCTAAGTTAAAGGTGGGCCATAGAGACCACCATCCAGATAATTGTGGTAGATTTCCTCTTTTCCTAAAGGAAAGTGGCATCCAGAAAAGTCTGAGCATTAACATTACATACTGCAACTTCAGGGCAATGTTCAGTGGTATTGAGCCATACTGAGTATACTGTAAGTACTACATATTAGGTAACTGCAGGGTTGCATTATCCAAGTGCCTTAGGAAAGAAACTGTTGTTTAGGCTGGTGATGGCACAAATGTAACAATCCTGTACCCTTTTAACACATGGCAGGAAAGTAAAAAAGTCCATGAGACAGGTGAGAGGGGTTGTTCACAATGCTGGTGGCAATGCAGATGCAACAGTGGTTGTTGTTGGGAAGGCAGGTGTTGTTCGGGGAGAGGAAGGTGGTTGCCCAGTGGTTAAGTCTCTGTAGTAATGTAGTAAGTCTCATCAGAAGATTTATAATAAAAGGGCATTCGGCTAGCCACATCGTTCAGGAACTACAGTATTCTTGATAATAACCTGCAAAGCTCTAAGTGTCAAAAACATAAATATAAAGTATGTTTATATACACACATTCAAACTGCACTTTGTGCATCATGAGAGCATTGTTTTAATGTTCCAATTAAAAAACTGGATTACTCTATTTTACAGAATAAATTCAGACATACCTAAATATTACTCAACATTTTGCATAATTATCAAGAAATCAAGACATGTTACTTAATTCTAATAGGTTCAGATTGCTTATTAGTATATTACCATAATTATTCCCTTTCTCCATGTGGGTTAGAAACGGCTCTTAAAAGCAAAACATTTTTTTTTTTACTTTCATCTGTTCCCTTCAGTGATCGTCACAGCGAATCATCTGCCTCTATCCAGCCCTGTCCTGTGTATTCCCTTTACTTACACTCACTACACTAACTTCATGTCTTTACCTGGACAAACAAGGACAGTGACAGGACTCAAACAACATCAAGAGATTAATTTTGTAATTGTGTTTAACACTTTTAATATATTATTATAAATCACTAATGTACCAGCAAAACCTAATACACATAAATCAGTCCTTATGTGTAGGAATGGACAAGCCATGTTCTATTAAGTTTTTTTGTCCCACTTAGTCACTGCTGATTACCTGGATCAGGTGTGTTCAGTCAATCAGAAGCTAGAAAATACCAATTTACTTGGGCCTCCCCCAGCCCACCCTAATCTTAGATGGTATTCTAGCACTCAGAGACAATAAGAAGCAGCTTCTCAGTGATGACAAGATCCCAAAAACTTGGCTGCCACATTGAATAATCTGCTGGTTTGTCTGGTCAAAGGAGAGCTGCCCACCTGACTGAGCCTGGTTTCTTCCAAGGTTTTTTTTTCCCATTTTGTCACCGATGGAGTTTTGGTTCCCTTCCGGTATCGCTTCTGGAGTTGGGGACTCTTAATTTACAGATATTAATTAGGATATGAATTAAACTGAAAGTATTTTAGTGAAGGTTCACTATTGTATTTGATTTTGTAAAGCCGCTTTGACAAATTCTATTGTTAAAAAGTAAAAAAAAAACAACAACTTCCAGCTCATGATAGACTGAACACCTAATCTAGTGTTTCATTAAGTATTTCACAACAGTTAATGTTGTGTAAATTCACAGTGTAGGCTATCTAGGAATCAATCCCGGCATTTACTTCATAATTTCCTGTGTATTTTACTTATTACCATTTACCGCTCTAAGCCTCTAAGAGGAACAATGAGGGATTTAAACCAGTAAAAGCATAAACATTTAGCCTAGATTTAAACCTTTCACATGCCCCTCTTTGCAGAAGTGTAGAAACAATTACTTTACTATCTGTGATGTGATAAAGATGGTAGTTACTAACTTCTACCTTAGTGAGCATCCTTAGATGCTATTTTGGCACATGTCCATACATAGGTCTTTCAAGGAAGTGGATGATATAAAAAGTCAGACCAGTAGATTAAGTCTTAATACTTAAGGATAAATGGATGAACTTAAAAGCACTTGAAACACAAGAGACTTGTGTATTGGGGCTGATATTTAGGACCCATACCTTAAGCTCTGATAAGAAAACGGGATAGCCAGACAGTTGACCAGTGTAAGAACACGTTCTGAAAACAACTGCTGTAGAGCTTTCAACATTGTTTCGCACACAGTAAGATCCACCAAAGTGCATTTTAAAATGGCTAGTAATGTAAAAAAAATTGCAGGTTGGAAATGTGAATCAGATGGCAAACAAACCTGTAATTGTCCTATTCTACCCTGCTCTAATCTAGGTTCGCCTTGCATAGGATTATCATGAAGCTATCTTACTGTCAAGATTGCAAGTGATTCAGCTGTGTTTATTTCCCCAAAAACGCACACTCAGAACTGACTCAATGTTTGCGGAAGGGGCGTTAGGGGGGAAGGTGAAATCACCAGTGTGTAACATTACTTTTGGCCCATTTTCCGGAATTTGATTAACAGCTTGCCAGGACAGGACGTAAAAGCACAGTCTAAAAACATTCTAAGGTTGAACTACTGTCTGAAAATATACAGAAACATTAAGACAAGGGATTTATTCTACATGTGCAATTATGTACTAAAAACTAAAGAGTCAGCATTAAATATTCTTAGGGTCAAGTGTCAAAACGCTCAAGGGTCATTTATTTGTGAGGATCTAAAGCATACACAATGCCAGCTTAATATCGTTGCTCTTATTGCTTTTAATATTATAATATTTCATAGTTAACATGTCGACCTCACCTACAGTCAGGTAACGTTTTGAACGTTTTTTCAACTAAAGAAGGAATGGATTTTGTGCAAGAGCGAGCCAACATCCTTTGATTTACTCCAGTGTGTTTTCTTGTATTCATCATGTAACTCCATAAGTGCTGTCTCTGTTAGTCGGGCTATGTTATTCAGGTCCTATGTGTAAACTTTGCAAAAGCGGGTTATCCAGGCCAGATGTTTTTTATAAAGATAATGCTTATAAAGATGTAGTCCTTTTTCTGGGAGCACCAATTTAGTTGACCACTTGAAAACTGAAAATACAGATGTTGCCAGTTCTTGCAATGACAAAAATGTTGCAAATTGACTGTTTATTTTCTGCTTTAAACATCTTTAAAATTACATTATTTTGACTCCAGAAAATCTGATACGTGCGATTGAAAGCAGAGTATGTGAGCGGAGTAAAGCGGCAAAAATTTCCGCTTCGCTCTCAAAGCATTTTTATAATGGGATCTCTCTCTCTCTCCGTGCGCTTTGTCACTTACTCCTCGCTCTAGGTTTACTCCATGGAAAGATTTAATAAATAAATATTTTACCATTTTCTGTAATTGATGTTTAATTGTTTAGCAACATATATATTAATTCATGCTCTATGCAGTGGCATTAATGGTTGATAACATGACTTGAGCTCGTGATGGAGTGTTAGTGGAGCGCGCCCGGAGCGACAGAAAATGACAACAGTCTGATTTTCAAAAGATCTGAATTCCACTTCCATTCCTACTGTGAAATTGCAAATGTAAAGTGTTATGAATCTTTAGATATTAATCCCAAATCAAATCAAAGTGTAACAACCACAGAAAACTGTTGAAAAAGCAGAATTTTTTTATGTTGAGAGCAAAGTATTTAAGAAAGAGGTGAGTTTTAATCATCTCTTAAAGACAGCCAGTGACTCTGCTGTTCTGACATTGATGGGAAGTTCATTCCATCATCTTGTTGCCAGAACAGAGAAAAGTCTTGAGGCAGACCTACCTTGTGTCCTAGGGGATGATGGAACAAGTCAAGCAGTGCTTGTAAATCTAAGGGAGCGTGGTGCTATGCAAGGAGTGATAAGTGCTTGAAGGTAGGAGGGTGCTGCTCCATTTTTGGCCTAGTATGCAGACATCAGTGTTATTTTGTTATTGGGAGCCAGTAGAGGTGTTATAGTGTTACTGGGAGCCAGTAGAGAAAGCTCAGCAGTGGCGTGGTGTGTGAAAACTTTGGTAGGTTTTGGTACATTTTGTGCAGCTGCATTCTGAATCATCTGCAGAGGGCGAATTGCACTCAGAGGTAGGCTTGCCAGGAGCAAGTTGCAGTAGTCTAGTTCAGAAATTACAAGAGACTGCACAAGCAACTGAGTGGCCTGAGTAGATAAGAATGGTCAAATCCTCCTGTTAAGGAAGATAAACCTGCAACATGTGAGAAAAAGGATCATTCGTTGTCCATAGTTACCCCAAGTTTGCGAGCAGTGGTCGATGAGGACATCAGTGAATTGTCCGAGCTGATTGCAAGATCTTTTCATGGGGATGAGTCAGCTGGGATAAAAAAGTAGTTCGGTTTTGCAAAAGGATTGAGTTTCAGCTGGTGAGCTGCCATCCATAATGATATGTTTGCCAGGCAAGCTGAGCCAAGTTGAGTGTCATCAGCATAACAATGGTATATGAACCCATGTGAGGAAATACTTTTGCCAGTAAGTGAGTATAGACAAAGAAAAGGAGGGGACCAAGTACTGAGCTTTGTGGGACACCAGTGGAGAGTCTGTGTTGTTCCTCTCCATGTTACCTGCTATGAACAGCCTTCCAAGTAGGAAGCAAACCATGCCATGCTGTTCCACAAATACTGAGACTATTGAGATTGGACAACTTGTGGTTGACCATGTCAAATGCAGCTGAAAGGTTGAAAAGGGTGAGGACAGATGACAGTTTGGATGATCTGGAGGCATGCAGCTTTTCAGTCACTGTCAAGAAGGCAGTATCTGAAGAGTGAGTAGCCATTGATTGGGGTCTTGAAGGTTGTTCTGTGTGAGGGCAAGAGCCAGTTGATTATAGACAGTGTGTTCAAGTCATTTTGAAAGAAAAGAGAGAAGTCTGTAGTTTCTGATGTCTGAGGGGTCCAGCGCAGGCTTTTTCAGGCTGGGAGTAACCTGTGCTCTCTTAAAAGATGTTGGTACCTGACTAGAAGTTAAGAAGCCATTGATAATTGAAGAGATTAAAGGCAGAAGATCAGGAGAGATGGTCTGGAGCTTTGCAGACGGGATTGGGTCCAGTGAACAGGTGGTAGTATTGCAGGACAGAATGACTTGGAGAAAACAGGTCATGGGAGGTGAATGTAAGATTACTTGGAGAGGAATTCTTTTTATTGTAGAAGGAGGCAAAATCTGTGATGGGTGGCAAGATCAGTGTTGAGATGTGATTTCTTCCATCTTCTCTCTGCTTATCTTAGATCACTTTATTACTATATTATTGACCAGGTCTCTGGATTGTTGTGAAGTGTTCAATAAAGCCTTTTACTGCAAAATGGATTCTACTCAAAAGTTTCTTCTTTTGTAAACTAAAAATATTTCATAAAATATTCTTCTTTACGAAAATATTGCATTTGTGTCCTATTATTGTATTGTTAACTTTCTTTATATCTAATTCGAGTTTGTTTCGCTACTGAAATATAACCAAATATTTAATGATTAAAAATGGTGTTATGATTTTGTTTTTTGGTAATGGTTTTGGTACTGGTTGTGCACAGCTGTTTTATTTAAGCTTGGTCTCACTTGTTGTTGCTGGCAGTTACTTTATTATTTTTTTAGTGTTGTGTAGGCGATCAAGAGGAGCACCCATTTTATTGCATGCAAGCCACCACCCTACATTATGTATCATCATAGCCCTGTCCCAACAGTTTATATTTCAGTTTAATAACCGAAAAAGAACAGCATATTAATTTTTATATATCTTATGAAATGTTAAGTTGTTTAGATTATGCTGATTGCAGCGGTATAACAGTATAGGAGGACCAGAAGTCAAAATTTCATTAATAACGTAGTAATAAAGTATTTTGTTTACACAACGACTCACCAACACAAGAATCATAAGTGATTAGGCAACTTTAAGTGTTATGTTATTAACTAATAAATTTATACTAATATCTTATTAATTGATATTGCAGTGTTTAGCTGTAACAATATAATATCATGTAAAATATTATCAATAACATTTATACCTATAAAGGTTTTTATTGCAACACAAATCTATCAAATTATGTAACATTTTACTAATTAAATCATAATTTCTTGTAAAATAATAATGGATAACAGGAAACATTAATCATTATTATCAACTAATATTTATTTGCTATTGCACTCATGACCTTCATGACATTTTCTGCATGTTGAAATATTAACATGTTTACTTGTCCAAATCATGCTCGTAACTCCTTTCACACCAGCAGTAACATCAGTTCAAAACAGCTCACTTCAACCGTAGCTTCTGCTCCGATTCCTGGAAAAGAAACGTAGATGTTTGAAACTCAGTTAATGACACTTAGCCACTGAACACTACCCTGGGGAACATCAGGCAGATTTGGCCTCTACAAGGGGCCTGCTTCTTACACATACAAAAATCAGAGCTCTAGCTTTCTTCACGTCTTTCTATATTGCCTATAGGTCTGGATAATGTCTCAAAGACTTTTAGATTTGCACAAACATGTTGTAGACAGTCTATACAGCACAGGGGTTTTCCACTCGACCAAGAAGTGTTTCCATAGATTGAGTTCTTATTGTATTGATTGACATACTTTAGGTATCCAAATAAACCAAAACATAGCATGAACAAAGTGAAGACAGATATCTGACTAATTTATACTGTCAAACACTATAGTGATACTGGATAGGACCTCCCTTTGCTCTCAATGCAGACTCAGTACTTCATGACATGCCTTGCAAAGGATGTTGGAAACATTCCATTGGGATTCTGCTCCATGTTGATATGACTTGTCTGGAATAATTTACCCAACACTGTTCAGGAGTCAGACACACTCTGTCAGTTTAAACTATATTAAAGACCTGGCCTACACATAACACACACATTTTCATTATCCAAATCTGTTAAATGATTGTTAGGCTGCAGTAATCAAGTCAACCGGAACCGGCAACACCCCCAATAATATACAATGTGATTGTCTATCGTAAGTAAAATGGCATCTACACTAACATATTGTTTTTTTCGTATTCTGAGCTCACTGTCACCACCAGATTCAGTCTGTATACAGCCCAGTTCGTGGATCAGCACAGGAACAATAAACGTCAAAGGCACGCCATCGAGATCACAGAAACTTTGCTGCAGAATGGAATAGCCTGCTGGTTTGTCTGGTCAGAGATGAACTGGTCCCCAGATTAAGCCTGGTTTCTCCCTTAGGTTGATTTTTTTTCATTTTGTTACCGATGGAGTTTAGCTTGCTTAAAAAATAGGGACTTTTAATTTACAGATATTGATTGAACTGAACTGAACTGAACTGTTTTATTTAATTCAATTCTGTGAAGCTGCTTTAACACAATCTTTATTGTTTAAAAACACTATATAAATAAAGGTGATTTGACTTGACTGTATTATTTAATTCTTGCATACATTTTACATCTTTCTTTTTACCCAGTCCCAAAGGTGTTCTACCAGTGGCTGGAAAGGTCACTAAAGAACCCTGAACTCATTGTTATGTTCATAAAAAATCATGCTAAAAGCAGCCATAGACAGATGCACATGCTTAGCAACAATACTGTAAATGTTATAATTTGTGGCATTCGAATAATGTGTGGTATTGATGGTAATAACCCAAAGCATGTGTAGAAAATATTCTCTAAATCATAGCACCACCTCTACCAGCCTAGACTGTTGTCATGCATGTCTTATTCTAACATGCATGATAAACATCTATAAAAGCTTAATATTCTATTTTGAAGACCTTCTCCTTACTGGTTGTCAATGTGTGACAGTGTTTGGATTGTTTGACTCACATGGCTGACTGTAACCCTAGGGTGACCTAGTGAAAAATGCCATAGCTTCTATGAACGCTACATGCACCCGAAGGTGACTGAGCTGTCTGAATGCTTTGGGTTTTTGCTGGCACAAGTTGAATCTTAAATGGAATAATGTAATGTATCAAGTGTATTCATGTTTTCATTTGTTGTAGCTTATCTGGTGGGTGGTGGGGCTTGAACCCAGGTGTCTCTGGTCTTCAGATTAGCAACTTAACCATTTGAGCCACCACTGCCCCTTTAAATTTTGTTATTTGTGTAAGTGTTTATATCAGGAGTTGACCAGACACTTACCAGACACTTGTATTGGATTGTAAAAAGCATTGCAGCCTTATTTGTTGTCAATTGTGCATAATTGAGAAATTATAGTAGCTGAGAATATCATCACTAAACATTACATATTCTTGGAAGGTTTTTGTGGTTAGCTGGAAATTAACCAATTGAGACCCACACAGAGCTCCCTAGGGATAATTTCTGCATTGCAAAATCTTCAGTAATGCTGATCCAGAGGTAGAAAAACATTCGAATGTTTTCTTAAACAAAGTGGAAATATATTCAGGCGGTAGAATGTGATACTTTGAGGTAACACTGCTTTCTGCAAAACATCATAAGTTTTTCAGCTGGAAATAGACCAGTTACCGAGTGGAATATACCCCCTACTGACTACATGGCAGGCTGTCATCATACACACTATGCCAACAAGCTCTCCTAACAGCTATAATTTAAATATAGTACGTTTTTGAATTCTAGCGTTAGTTTTTAGGTCAACATACCACTTTTCAAAGCAGCCGGATTAAAACAAATATTGCTTTGGATTTATTTAAATTTTAGGAATATTATACAGCTTCAGAAGTCCCTGAACAGCTTGATGCTACTTTTAATGATGCTATTCTCATAATTAAAGGGGGCTCATGCTGTGGATTTCAAGGACCCCGTCTGGGCAGGCAGGACAGGAGTAATTATATAAATCAGGTCCTTACTTCTCTGCCCTTAGCTGTAATAGCATGGAGTCAGTTAGTACAACTAGGGGATAGTGAGGTCCAATTTACATCACTGTCAACTAACAGAGGGAATTCTTGCCTTAATGCCACTGATTAGAACAATTTTTTCACAGCTGGACAAACCTCACAGCGAGGGGGCTTCATAATAATTAGTGCTTGATGCCACAAAGTCAGTCACCCTGTTAATTAGCAGGTCTGAAGCACTTTTACAGTGAAATTTTGCTACAAGATATTGCTTACTGTGAGATTCTTTTGTTCTTGTTCATGTTAGAAAGTTATTGATGATGTCAAATAATAATAAATCATATACACTTGTGGAGGCGTCAGCAAACTGAAAAGATAGTTTCAGCTCAACAATTCTGTTTAAATTCGGTCCAGCAAAAACATACATAACTGGTAAATAAGATTATTACTTGGAAAATAGAATCAGATCTGACTTTTAAAGGTAAAGCAAAGAAATAAAACATAATAAATTTGGAATAATTAATAAGCCATGATTAGATGATTTGGTTTTTACATTTATAGCATTTTGGCAGACGCTCTTATCCTGAGCAACTTGCTTTTATTTATTTTATACAACTGCGCAAAGGGCCCACGGTGGTGGCTTGGTGGTGCTGAAAATCAAACCCTGGTCTTTCTGGTATCAGTCCAACACCTTAACCGCTAAGCCACCACTTCCCCTATTCCCAGATGTGATAGTACAATTTTCTTCACATATTACGACTAAATGTCCAGGTTCAGCTAAAGAACCCTGAAATTCCAGCCAT
Organism: Bagarius yarrelli; assembly: GCA_005784505.1. Taxonomy (NCBI): domain Eukaryota; kingdom Metazoa; phylum Chordata; class Actinopteri; order Siluriformes; family Sisoridae; genus Bagarius; species Bagarius yarrelli. The sequence goes on along the minus strand of VCAZ01000195.1, from coordinate 303,199 downwards.
AAAGGGCTTCATTCTTGTTGCATCCATGCAACAGATGTACAATGTTAAGTCACACACCGCTTAGGATGACTAAAAACGTATGACAATGCTATATGACATCCTATAGTAAAAAAAAAAGAAATAAAAACAGGAAAAGAAAACGATGAGAGGGAAAATTACTGTTTTAAGACCAGCTGTATTTACCTTAACTCTATACAGTTTATTGAGACAAAGTTTACTACAGCTGCCATCGTAGCCAGTTAGCAAAGCCTCCATTTGAAGATGATATGAAGAGACAATTTATTTGCTGTCCTTGTAAAAATATCCCATATGATGAATGAAAAGATGTTTATACACCCTCTAACAACTTACCTAAGCTTACCATTTTTGGAAGTATAACCTTGTGTCTGTTAGAAAAACTACAAGAAATGAAAGAGCTTGCAAATCTGTTTGCACATTTAAACCCGCATCTCCGGTGTTATTGCGGCGCTTGCTTCAAAGTAATTGTTTATGATGTTTATAGCACTGGTAACTTTGATGTAGTTTTCTCAAGTGGTACCTCAATGCTATACTTATATACTAGTATTACATCTTAGACAATTACATACTTCCTCTTAATGACATCATAAAATAATAGATTATGGGTTTTTTTCAAAAGATATTTTTTGGGGCATTTTTATTTTTTAGCACAGAGATGAAGCTGGGGAGACAGAGGGGGGTGGGACCAGAAAGGACCCAAGCCGGAATCGAGCCAAGATCTCCGGAGTGCAACTGTGCATGTGGGTGCCAGCGCCTTAACCCACTACACTACAGGCAATATATATTATGTCAATAAACAATGGTAAACAATGGCAAAAATGCAATATTAAATAAAAATGCAATATTACATGAATATATGCAGGATGCATAGAAAGGTAAAAAACATTGGCATGATGTAAGCTACAACAAATAAATAAAGAAAAAATATAAAAAAATAATGGGTGTGTTAGATTTATAGTGTGAAAGCGCCTTTGATAATTATTTACATTTACAGCATTTGGCTGATGCCCTTATCCAGAGCGACTTACATTTATCTCATTTATACAACTAAGTAACTGGGGGTTTAGGGCTTTGCTCAGGGGCCCAGCAGTGGTAACTTGGTGGACCTTTACCACTGAGATACTACTTCCCAGGGATTGACAATAATTAGTAATATTAGCAGCACCAAAAGGCCCCCAAATAAAATTCCCCCTGAAGGCTTGGGCCAGCCCTGCCTGTTGCTCATCCATGCGGTTACCTAAGCAGTCATCCATGTGGCAGTAACAGTGCGTTGCATAAAGCCATGCAGTATACATGTAATAAAGCTAAAGATAACATTGGTTGCACATGTTTTGCTTTCACAATGTAGAAAGCAAAACATCCAAAGAGCAGCAGTTCATTAAGTGGAAACATCTCGTTGATCGTAAGGGTCAGAACATCGGCCAGATTAAATCAAGATGACATAAACTTACTTTAGGTAAACTGGGGGTTCATAATCAGACATATTTTCTCAGATCGTGGATGCAATGCAGTTTCAAAAATAAGAGCCGCTGCTGACCAGCTAGTCATATTTCTGTGCACACAATACACCACACTGTGGCTTATAAGAAGGAGACTGAGCTTAACCACAAAAAGTTAATAATGAAGTTAGGATTCTCTCAGTGGTGGATCTGGGTGATCTTGATGGAATAATGATGGTGAACTGAAAAAGATGTTCAGAAATTTTCAGATTTAACTAACAACTTACATGTGTAAGAATTTCGAATAGCTCCAATTTCTTGCCGCACAATTCGCAAACTACACTTCAGTTAAACTTTCCTTAGATCAGTAAGTGCAAGTAAGTCACCAAATACACTATTTTATTTTCTATTATCAAATTACCCATTTATAGCCTCTTCATAGAGCAACAATATACATGAAGTTACTCAGGATCATTTACAAAATTTCTCTTATAAATTTTTTTTTTGTTAAAAGGTCAAAATTTCATCCACATAGACATGTGACATATCACACTGCCCAGCACAATAAGCAGAACTGCATGATAAAATTCTATTGTCACATGATATCATCTGTGTGTGTCACATCTTAAAAATATGTGAAAATACTAGTCACAAACTTGTACAAGGAAACACAAGGCAACGTTTCTTTTCAGCCAACATCAAAGTGGAATAGATCATATTTTATTGTTTGGATGAAGAGAAATCTTCTGTGACAGTTTGTGTGTAGAAGCAAGCTATTAATTATGGCATACAGTACATCAAATATTAATATTTAAAATATTTGCTTCAGTTAACACCTTAGTCAGTACCTTATGTCTCGCCCTACTCATAATTATTCCTGCTGAATTGCACTGCATTTTGAAGTTTATGTAAAAGTCTCTGCCTTCCTCTTTAAAAAGTGCTGTAAATCCATTTTATTTGTTTGTCATGAGGTTTCATGAGAGGGAACCTCTCGACAATATATTTCTACCCCACAGGAACCACATCAGTCTAAAAACAAAATTGCAACACAACATACAACATTCTTACAGCTTTGGTAATAAAGCTTTTTTAAGGCCTTGCTCACAGGTCAGTCTGTGGCAGCACAAAGGCCAGGAAATGTGAGTGAATGCTGCATGTGAAGCTCTGGACTTTATATTTAACCTTGACACTGATTAGGAGAAGAGAGTGAGGATGCTTTTAAGGTGGAAGCGTCAGAAGCTGAGGATGACCTAGAATAAAACCCAGAGACAGAAGACTCTGAAGCTGAAGAGGAAGAAGACCCAGATGAAGTATTTCCTGGATGTCATCCCCATCTCAGTTCAATACAGGCTGGAAAGACGGGTAAAAACTATAAGATAAAACTGTTCCTTAAGATGGTGGAGGGTTCAGACAACTTCCACAAATGCCGCATTAACGAGAGACATGCAGGTAAAAGCAGCAACATCTACACCTACAAAGGTGGCAAAACAAGATGTCCCAACTAGGTGCACTAAGTTTTGTGTTGTAGATAGTGGTGTATATATTTGCAAGGAACATGCAACATTTTACATTTACAACATTTAGCAGAGCGACATACTTGTCTAGAGCGACGTAGAAAAGTGCTTTTGAGTCACATAATTGAACAGCTCAATACTGGTACAATAGTTCACAAATCAGTGTAACAACAACAATAACTGTTGAAAGAGCAGCATGGATATTTTTTAATTTCGAGAGCTAGGTATTTAAGAAAGAAGTGGCTCTTTAATAGTTTCTTGAAGACATCCCTCCAGTCATTGATAGAAAGTTCATTCCACCATCTTTAGAGCTACATGAGAATATTGTTACATGTAATATGTGGCTCAAGCTGTAATTTGTAATATAGTTCTCTCTGTGTACACTTGGGCTTCCAATTTCAATTAATAAATTATACTGGTAAGTTTTGACTGGGAAAAAGTTAGAAGTTTGAAAAAAATTGCTGTCAAAAAGTGACTTTGGTAAACACTTCAATTAGGTAGTCTGGGAAAAATAATACAAAAGATTGTATTTTTTAGGGGTTTAGGATGGGTTTAGGGGGCCCACACACTTTGGGGCCTCCAGAGATCTGTTGTATTAGTAGTAGAACTAGCACTGTAAATGTCTTTATTTTTCACAGATACTCTACAGCACAGTAAAAAAATTTTTTTGCATATCCCATCTTAAAAAGCTATGATACATCGCTCCTAGAGCAGGAAGGGTTAGGGGTACCCAACAGTGGCAGACTGGTGGTGGTGGGGCTTAAAACCCCGGTCTTCCTGAAAATCCAAACAACTACTCAGCGCCTTTGAGCCACCACTGGCCTCACATTAAGTACTAGCTTTTGTAGAGCCTAAACTTGCTAGCAGCGCCCCTGGGTTCCATCATGGTATTTGTTATAGTCAAAATTTTAGATTTATAATGTTTTTTCCCGCTAAAAACAAGTGGTATCAACGCAGGTAAATAAGGCCTGCAGGACATACACAGAAATTACTGTAAAAGCTTAAAACTTGTAACGTTCACCTAGTTGATAAAAAAGATCTAATACAACATTATTATGTTATAATATATGTATTATTGTGGATTTATAATGGAATGAAATGATTCCTGATCAAAAGTGACTGTTAGCCGAAAACGAACACAACAGGGTTGCAACATCAACCAGATAAAAAAAAAAGTAAATTATTACTAACTTTATAAGCTTTATTAAAGCTTTAATAAAATTGTGTGGTTTAACAGACCTTAGTATATATTTTTTGTGATTTTTTACATCCCTTCGATTAACTGAACTTGTGGGTCATGTTCAAGTGCTGACTAGATTTTTAAGCAGGAAGTTGGTGACTAATCGCCACATTCACTCGTGCCACACCTTAGAAGCGATCTGATGGAGAATGATTAAAGCATTTGATTAATAGATAGCATTTAAAAGTTAAAAAGGCATGGGAATGACCTTGAACACCAGATAGAACAAGCCTGGACAGACAGTTACATTTTGGCTATAGTGAGAATTGTAAACGTTGACAGAATTAAGTTGTTTTATTTTTTTTCTATACAGCAGTTTCAAACAAATTATTAAAGAAAGAAAACAAGCTTTTTATCTGTTTATAGTTACACAGTTAATTACAATTACAACAGAATGTTGTCGCACCAATGGAACAGGTCATAATATTCTTATATCGACACATATCTCATTTCAATGTTTTCCCCTCCCTTTTGAAAAAGCTTTCCACTAGATTTTAAAGCAGGGTGTAAATATTTGCCACAAGAGCCCAAGTACGGTGAGGCACTATTGTCAAGTGAGGAGGTCTGGGGTGCGGTCTGTGTTCCAGTTTATCCCGAAGGGGTTTAGTGGTGCTAAGGATTACAGCCTTATATCAGTTACTTTCAATTTTCTTATGTTTAGGTTTTTTTAACTTTTCATACCTCTTTCTAAAGTTGATAAGGGGGAAAATGTGAGATATAGCAAAACGAAACATTAAAGCGCAGCCATAATGTACCATTTCTGGAGCACGGGGCATCAGGTGCCAAACAACCTCAGCTTTGTAGTGCTGGGGTTTAAACTCAGACCTTTTATTTAACAATGTAAAGCATCATCTTTTTGATCTAGTACTGTCCATGATATTTAACATCCAACAAGTTTACATTTAACATCCTGATGCCTTGGTACTGTTTGGAGACTAGTCGCTTGGAGGTGCTGAGGATAGACAGTGCTGTTTCCACTGTCGACTTTGTGCTCGGGTTTCCATCATTAAGCATTCGTCAGGAAAAAAATCAGTGACAAACCTGTAATAAATGTAAAAATTAGCCGATTTATGTTAAACAAACGCTTCTAATGACTTCTTGCTTGAGAACAGGACATTATACATAATCATCTATCTATATAAATAATAATAAAAATAAATATTCAACTTCATTGTCATTGTGCAAGGTACGTGTACAGAGCCAATGAAATGCATATCCCATCTTAGTAAGTTGGGGTCAGAGCACAGGGTCAGCTATGATACAGCGCCCCTGGAGCAGGAAGGGTTAACGGTCTTGAGCAAGGACCCAACATAAGTATAATTACATACCAGTGTTAGTTAAATAAGAAATACGTTTGGTTGCCTAGTAAGTTTTTTTCCTTAGGGTTAGGGTTAGGGTGCTGTATTCTTCTTTATTAAGAATAAACATAAATGTAATTTTAAATTTTGTAAGGTGAATGTTTGTAGTTCTGTAAATCTGCTTTGGGACAATGTCTATTGTTAAACTCTTTATAAGCGTTTATAAATAATTATTTCATAAATTATTTTATAAATAATTATTTCATAAATATCTATCAGATCTCGATTAGATTTAATGTTATAGAGCAGGTCATTGCGAAAGGCCTGTGCCATTTACAGTATATCCTTCGTGTAAACGATAGCAATTTAGAAAAAAGAACACATTATACAACATATAAGTGGCTCATGGGGGAAGTGGTGGCTCGTGGTCAAGGTGTTGGACTACCAACCTGAAGATTGTGGGTTCGATTGCTGGGCCCCTGAGCAAGGCCCTTAACTCCTAATTGCTTAGTTGTATAAAAGAGATAAATGTAAGTCGCTCTGGATAAGGACGTCTGCCAAATGCTGTAAATGTAAATATAAATTGAATAATGTCCACCACTCCTGATCAAGCTGCTGTTATAGAAAATTCTGTAATGTTATAGAAAACATCAGGACAGAGCTGCGATACAGATTAAGAACTATAACATTATTATTAAGATCATTATTATAATTTTTTACTTTTATTATTAGTATTTTATTAGTATGTTATTTTTTCTAAGTCAAAATTATTATTTTTTTTACTAAATAAGATTTGATTTATTCATTGATTCGTTTGATTTATCTATTATTATAGTTTGATTCTTTAATTGTCCACAACAGGAAAAGGGACAGAAACCTATAAAAACTGATATTCTGTTATGATTACAAGCTCTAATCTGCTCACATTACCAGTTAGCCATTTTTTCCCCAAACTACATTAAAACTAATCAGTTTTCAATTAGAGATTAGAGTCATTAATGCTTAATGCTTGGTGAACAGTGTAATTTGTTTTCTTTTACAATGTAAAGAACAGGGCAGTGAGCTTATGTCTGACAACTCCACACCAGCCTACCAAATGAGAGAATTACTTCCTCGCTCTTACTGACTAACTCTTCCATGCTGTTACAACTGATGTTAATAAAAAAAAAAAACTGGACAATCTGGACTCAGTTTTTGAGTCAGTTTAAGTTATAGTCTAAATCAGGCTTAACAATTTTGCCAGTGTTAAATTGGCCATAGAGGACAAGTGGAGATGCCGTAACCGCTTAATAAAGTGTAGACTGAATACACTTTTACGCTTACACTTACATTAACACATAAGAGAGTTTGTAAAGTTCATTTCCAAGTGACATTCATGTTCAACATTAGTTAAAATTTCATTTAAGCAAGAACAGCTTGACATTAATCATTTTTATTCTTCTATAAGATCATGTTTTTTTTATCCAGGGAAATATGGTAAGAGTTATATCTAAGCTGGTTCGGATATACCGGGATCGACTTAAATCTGTGAGTGACAGAGACAAGACTTTAAAACTTCTGAGGAACGAGTTCTGGACAATGATGGGCTTGGACAGGGTAAAATTAGTTCCTCACTGGAATGAACACTGCAGGATGTGCTACAGTAAATCTCAGCAATAAAAAAGGAAGCCACTTCTTACCACATAATTGCAAACAGGGCTTCTGTGGACACAAAGCATATAGAATACATCTATAGCCATCATCGACAGAGCGTTGCATTTATATTAATTTACTTAACAATACCAGCATGTTTTTGCTCCAACCTCCGTTTCCTTTACTTTACCGATTAAAGCTTGTGAGGAAAGTGTCAGATGTAAGCCAGGATCTAAAAGGATTATGGGTAAATTAAACTGGCATTGATGTATCATTAGAAATTTAAAGATCTGAATTTGGTTTTGGTCATGCAGGTACGCATCAGCCAATAAAATGTATAAGCCAATAGAAAAGGGGTTTCCCTTTCTTAGAAATCCTAAAAAAAACCATTTCCATCTCCTTTTTTGCTTCCCTGCATACATTTTACACATTTTAACTGTATTGGTAGGAAAAATACATTTTTCTCTAGAAAATTAAATCAAAGCTGTGGTCTGTGGCTTGGTGAGCTGTTGCACAATAGTAGTAGCAAGAGAATGAATTAAGGGATACGACAGAAGTTTGGTTTATTATCAGTGTTTCGTATTTTTATGTTTTTTCCTTAAAGTATCTATTTCAACATAGATATTGAGTAAAAAGCAAACAGAAAACAAAACACTTTTTCTTCACAGCCTTTTTCAAAGAAAAAAATATTAAACTTTTTTTTCAACAAGAAACAAGAAAAGACTTGTTTTGTCCACAATCCTCAATGTTCCGTCTAATGACAAAGGCTGTAAGTGAACAACACAAGTTTGAACAGTCTACCCTGCAGATTAACAGGGTGTATATAATGCCTACATAGGGCAGTGCATTGGTCTAAATCAAATACTCAACTATGTTACAGTCTCAGACATCCCATACAATCATTACACTTTGCTTCATCTTTGTTATTGTAGCTCTTTGTATAGGAAACCAAACTGCTTTGTTTGATAAGTAGAAAATCTGTTTTCGGAGTTGTTCCAGCGATTGCACTGCCCATACAAAAATAGCACACTTTCTCTTAGTCGGGTTCCTGCCTCCTCCAATCTCTCGCGACTAATTGGGCGTCATCAGATGAGACAACAGGATGCAAGATGTATCTAAACTTATGTCTCTATCTGCTTGTTTTGTGCTATCTGCTACAGCAGCCATTCCTGTCACCCACTTTACCTGATAGCCACCATGGGAATTAGAACCCAAGTCACCCACGGCTTACAACCGCCGATAACAAATGCTTTGTACAGTAGCCAGCACAAGAACAAGATAAGCCGTTGTGCCTGGGTCCTTTTGGTAAGTAAGACGACTGCGTCTTTATGACTCTGAAAAAGAATCTTTAGCTAGTGCTTAGGGCTTCTTGCTTTTTAATATTCAAAGACATCACATTACTGTAGCAAATTTCTGAGCTTGTTAACAAGCAACTTCCCATACATTGGCTACAGGTTGAAATTGTGACTTTTACCAAAGCATGTATGAATATATGTTCTCTGTTTAAACTATATATATATATATATATATATATATATATATATATATATATATATATATATATATATTTTATTATTTTAAAATGTAAATTAGGAAGTGATGACGACAAGCTCATTATTGTATTAGTTCACTATACTGAGCTCCATTCAGTTCAGGGAAATGAACATAAAATAATGATGGTCTCCTGGTGGCAATAACATAAGAGAAGAAGGCAACTTCCCTATGCACTTTGTAGATATGAAAATAATAATAAAAATGAAGTCAGACATGAATTTTGGAGAAAATAGAACAATTTTTTCTAAAATCCAGCAGGATAGAAAGCCGTTTTTAGTGAGATTGGGATGAAACTGGATGTTTTTTTGTGTGTGGGACAAAAGAGGTTTGAAAATCTCCTTCAGTGTCACCGTCTGATGTGTCCTTGTCTTTGTAGAAGATTTTACTGTGGCTAAGTTTGCCATCGGTTTCATCACTCTGCCAAATCTAATTTTAGAATGTAAGTTGGACATATTTTGCATATTGCATATTGCTTTATTCTCGCACATCTGTATTTTTCTATCATGCAGTGTTTTCTTGTGTAAAAGCTTCAGTGCTTATAATTAAAGAAAAGGTTAAGTCCCATCACAGTAGTTCTTTTATGTTGTATTCAAGGTGAAATGTTGGTAAGGCGTTAACATGATTTTCAGTTTAAAATAATGGGCCAGATCACTAGTGCTTTATGCAGACTGACAAGGTAACGCTAGTGTAATTAGTGTGGAAATTAAACAGGTAATTGAACAAATATTATATCTGACACATACTGTACAGCCAAACATTTCTGTGAGACACCAGTTATATTTTACCAGACATTGTAATCTGGAAGATTTGGTTTTGCTTACTTCTTACTGCTAATATTAGTTAACGGTATTAAGTTAAGTGTTGCCAAACGTCCTTTTAAGGGCAGGGAGCAACCTCCGGTAGAGAAATATCCAGAGTCTAAATACAAGTCACGAGCTGCCCTAATTGTCTTTAAAGGCAGCGTTAGTTAAGTGGTTGAAAGTGTCAGTTGTCGGTTGTCTTTAAAAAGAGACAAGAAATGTCTCAAGATTGCATAACTTAAATGACTCAACTACTTTATATCAGGAATGAACATTTTTTTCCTGTTGTTATTTTATACTGAATATTGGACCCTGGGATCTGTATCTAGAGTTTTAGAGGTTTTCGGACACACTGATGTTACTGTCAGCATTCAGCATGTGGCCCTCCCTGCTTGACCCCTGCCTTTTCTTTGTTACTCTGACACCTCCAGTAGAGTGTGTCAGCCTCCTGCCTGTGTCTCGCACCGTTTGCACTCTTGTGACCACACACACACACACACACAGATACATTTGTCCTAATTTGCTTGTAAAAAAAGGGCAAATGACCCGCTTATTAAAATGCAGCTAATTAATCCTATGTTTACATTTACATCTAACATTAATAGGAAACCAAAATAATTTTCTTGCCTATTTTATTTTAGCATTGGAATTTTTCTTCCTGGGGAACAGTCAAAGGTCAAAACAGTCAGAGGTCAAAGCTGTCAGGTGTGTTTTTATCTTTGTGGCCTTCAAACACATGTAAATAAAGAAGAGATTTCCAGAGATCTTTAGACATCTGACTTGTGAAAGAAGCACTGATACTACAAATACCAGAGCTTTAGTAAAGTTCAGAAAAAGTTTCAACAAAAGGAAGATTTGTCAGAACAGTCCTGACAGCAGCCGACCTCACCGACGCCATCTTGTATGTCCCTTACGTTATCCATGTGTATATACTTTTTTTAGTACTATCTTATACTTTATAGTCATATTTAATACTGCATCTTTTACAGTTATATTTTATACCTTTAAATCCCCTTTACATATACTTAATAATACTTATTTTTATTTATTTAATTTTTTTACACTTTTACTTTCATGTTTACATGTTGGACAGTCCTAGAAAGCATTTCACTGCATATATATATATATATATATATATATATATATATATATATATATATATATATACTACTCTGTATGAATATATATGTGACTAATACAATTTGAATTCAAAAAACAGATTTTAATTAAATTAACATCATTTTCAATTTCACATATTATGTAAAAAGTGCAAGTTTTAGTGAATAATTTCATGTGAATATGTTCTGAACAGCGTATTTCTCTACATTATTATTAATAGGACCAGTTGATTTACATAAAATGCTTCACATGAACCAAAGTTACTAAACAAAATAGGTTTTAAAAATGTTTTAAATTCATTTGTTAAATATTAAAGCGATTAAGATTTCGTTAAATATGTTTATGTAACGTTTGTGTAAAAAAAAAGGTTTGGTGTCTGAATCTTTCAGATTTCTTATTATGTAAAATTCTTCAAATTTAGCAGTTAAAATATTAACAATTTGTGATTTAATAATATTTTTTTAATTAGTGGCCAATTAATCTGTTATATAAAGAATAATGCAGTGCGTTACGTCAGCTCAGCATATATTGTTTTGATCTAATAGCTTGGTCCAGTGTGTGTTATTTTTTACTTTAATGTGTAAAAGATAGATAGATAGATAGACAGATAGACAGATAGATAGATAGATAGATAGATAGATAGCGCTTCTCTTTTCCTGTGTCCTAACCTAATCTTTAATTATTTCCACTCTCTGAAGATGGGAACAATTTGCTGGGTATATCCTGCAGTCGGTCTGTTTTTTTGCTTGTGTAAGTGAAACGAGATAGAGATACCCTGTAGCTGTATTTGCACCCTTTCTGGGCTCCACTATACATCTGGATCTATTGGACACCAATTCTTTCCAGACAAAACTGTTAAAACTGAAAAATCAAACAGACACCGGACATAGTTTCTTCATTCTGAATGTCTCTAGTGATTGTTGTCTTGCATACTAAATTGTCACATACTTTGGTGCATTTGTGTGCCACTACACAATAACTGTAAAAATTATGAATAAAAAGGTTAAACCATAGTTAAACCCGAACAGGGATACCAAAAATCTTTAAGGAAGTGTCAACAACTGGGGCTGGGATCAATGTACTGTTTTTTTTTTCTGCTTATATTTCTAGCCAGATTTCTGATTGCCCTAGATGAACACAGGGAGTGCTAACTTGTCTTAGCATATTTTTAACAGCAGTGTATACTATTTAAATAAAGTACAGTGGCACAGTTATGTCTTCTCAATACAAAGGCTTGTGAAAGTATGTTAAAGTAGCAAGTTTACTTTAACAAACCTAAATCAGCCGTGTTTAATTGCTCTAGACACATTTGATAATTCTGTAAAAAAACATTTCGACAGATTTTGAATATTAATTCTTAGCTAATTAGTAATAATCACATTAGTCATTTTTTTTAAAAAAGGTACACAAATGGCAGAAAATTATTATTATTATTATTAAATATATCTATTTTTTGTCTGCCTCTTTTTTTTTATCTTAATACTTTGACAATATATAGTTAGACAGGTTTTGGGTAAATGCATATACAAAATACTGTAAAACAATCAATTATTTATAATAAGATGGCAGTAGAGCAGCATGGCGGCCTAGTGGTTAGCCCTGTTGCCTCACAGCAAGAAGGCCTGGTGGTCTTTTACATGATCTTGCGTGGGTTTCCTCCAGGTTCTCCAGTTTCCTCCCACAGTCCGAAACCATGTTTGTTAGGTTGACTGGTGATTCTAAATTGCGTGAGTGTGAGTGTGTGTTTGGCCGTGTGATGGAGTGGTGACCTGTTCAGGGTGTACACCTCCTGCCTTTCGCCCTTTCAAAGAGGGCTGGGATAGACTCCAGCAGATCCCTGTGACCCTGAATTAGGGAATAAGTGGGGATAGAAGATAAATGAATAAATGAAGAATGTCAATATTTATTTAAAAATACCTTAACAAAAAGTTATAACTTTTTACCTCTGTAAGTGCATGTGAATCTTTTTGTACAAAGTCTATTAATTATGAAGTTTTGTCCAGACAAACTACCAAGATTCGCAAACTAGATTTCAGACACTTTGATATTGATAAGGAATGCCTGTATCAACTTTGTAGACCTTGCATCACTGCCAAAAAGCACATTCTCTTATTCTGTGCTAGAGCCTGGGTGATGTGCTAAAGTGAATGAAAATTGTGTGCAGATGCTCATAAAAAGAATGAGAACTAGGCAAAAGGTGACCAGAACTTTGCCTAGCATAACATTTCAAAAATACCCTGCCTGACTCAAAAGAGCAACATAAAATTGTGCAATTATTTCCATTGCTTGTTATATCACAGAAATTCCAACAGTCATATCCAGCAAAGGAAGTCCCACATAGTCTTAGACCCAATCAGCCTTCAAGCTGATTCTTTATCAGTTGAGGGTCTGTTTTTTCCACTTTGGTGGCCGTACAATCCAAATGCTATCAGTGAGCCTTTGACACATATGATGTCACTAGAACTGTTTAGGCAGAGAAACACTAGCAAGGCTTCCTCATCATGTTGTGTATACCGTAAATTACAAATACACATATATGATCAAAAGTTTAAAGGAAACAGGACATCCACGTGTCTTTGTCTTTTCCAAGCTGTTTCCAAATGTTGGGTATTATTCTGTTTAACTTAGGCCGCATTTACCCTGCAGGTCTTTATGCCCAATTCTGATTTCGTGATTTTTAATGACCTGCTTACATCATCTTTTAAAACTGACCTGTATCTGTTACCTGATCGGAAAAGGAAGTAAAAACAGCGTGATAATCCATAGACTTAATGGACATAATTATTCAGTAATTTGTTTTATATTCCGCATCATATTTAAAGGTCAGCATAAAAAAGAGAAAATCCCTTGTTGCAGCCTAGGCCAAGTGTAGTTTTTTTGTTAGTGTGTTAATTTTTTTTAATGTTTACAGACAAAACAGATTTTAAATGAACAAAAATATTAAATATCAAAATATCCTGTTGTACAAAGTATACAATGTTATACAGATTTATGTTGGTGTCCCCCTGATTGACAGCATGCACCATTATTGCTTATTCAATGACATACAACTCAGATTGACAGGCAAGAATCCGATCTGTCTGCTTACATGGCAGACGTTAATGCATGTATCTGATTCGTATCCGATTTATTACCACATATGAAACCGAAACCTGAAAATATCAAAATCCATGTGCTTTTTTTTTCTGCTTCCATGATTGTCGGTCATATCCCATCTGTGCCACATTAGAGGAAAAAAATCTAAATTGGGTCACTTGATACATGCAGTGTAAATTCAGGCTAAGAGGCCAAATCACTTTTTCAGCCATACAATGTCCCTGTGCACAAAGCAAGATTGTGTGTTAGGGGAAGAACTCATGCAAAGTCTTGCTCTGTAAAAAGCCGTTATTATAGGAGTGAGAGTAAGAAAATCGGAAATAGGATGTTTAAAAACATATACAGATGCGATAATAAGGTGCCCCAATACTTTTGGACAAATGCTCTACTTTTCAGTTTAAATGAAAGAACGTTAATGACTAAAAGTATTTTGTTGAGATAAACATTTGAATGGAGGAATAACATGTTTACCCACATATGTATTTCTGCATAATTTTTACCTAACATAAAAAACAAGCTTGAATTTGGTCCAAAAAGGTAGCGGGGACATGGAGACGCAGTGGTTAAGGTGTTAGACTGATAATTGGAAAATCGGGGCTCGATTCCCAGCACCACAAGGTTGCCACTGCTGGGCCCCTAAACCCCCAATTGTTTAGTTGTATAAAAGAGATAAATGTAAGTCTAAAATGGACAAGGCTTGGAGTGTTCTGTTAGATTCAGGTTATTTTAACCAGGTAATGAATGAAGTTTAATAGCTGAGTGAGAAAAAAGCTGTTTTAAGGGGAAATTGCTGATTGGTGCTGAAGCAGCACATACTGATATGAATAAGTATTCAGAACATTAACCTTAAACTTTTACTTTCTTTAATTATTAAACCAGATGCCTCAGTAAACAATAACAACCACATACTAAACACGGCAATAAAGATATATGACATATAAGACAAAACACAGACAACAAACTGGGATAAGAATTCATGAAATAGTTGGAAGTTCCTGAATAAATGTTATCATCAAAGAAACAGCAGACAATTACTCATAAGACTCTGGATTAATCAGAATTAGTCACTATGTGGATGTTCATTACTGAGCATGTGTCAGTGGAAGAAATGTGGATGACCACCCATAAGAAAAGTCAAACGTGGCCGGATATAGATGGAGCTGGGATTGTGAGAATGGGGGCCCTGCTCCACTCCAAGGCATGACTGCATTAGTGGCTTAGCCATATCCAGCTGTATGTATGTGTGTGTGTGTGTGTGTGTGTGTGTGTCTGTGTGTGTCAAAGCTGCAGCTGGGGACACAGCATACCAGCTGGATTTTCCTCTGGTTACACTTAGTTTGTCCCTTTGCACACAGACACACACACAAACACACAGTTAGAAGACATTGTCATCTACATGAACAAAGTGTGTAAGAGAATTCCATTAAGTTGATAGGCAGAACAACTGGAAAGGAGGATAACAAATAGAAGTATTGAATGCCATGAATGAATTACAAGAATTGATTATTTCATTCAGAAGAGAGGCATTCAGAGAAGATGGAAAGTACTGATCTTTAATATTTGGTTACAGTAGTACTAGTAATTCCTATTTCGTTCAAAAGGTTATGGAATTGCATTTGCATCTTTAAAACGGAACAAGGAAACTACACACGTTTCTTCAAGCGCTGTGCAGCAGAGCCTTCTTATTATTCTTATTTTTGCCATCATTTTATTGTGGTAATGTTTGAGATCTGGGAACTACTTTTGGAAACATCTATAGTTTGGGCTGAATACATGCTATTGTGCTAGATATAGCGAGCTCATCTAGAAAATCTTTATGTAACCACATTTAAACATAAACAGTGATTGAATATAAATAATAAATGAATGTGTGGAAACTACAGTCCTGGCTAAAAGTTTTGAGATATGACACAAATATTAAAATCAAAATTAAAAAAGTCTGCTGTCTCAGTTTTTTTCATGATACAATTCCCATGAAAAACATTTCCACTGCCTTTCAGCCACAAAAGAACCAGCTGAAAGGCAGAAGCCTTCTGAGTGTTGAGAAGGTTAGCGCTGCAGATTACTCTGTCATGCTGAATCATTGTTCTCCCTCTGTTTACCATGGTTACCATCAAGAAAACATCTGCAGTCATCATTGTTTTGCAAAAAAAGACATTTACAGGCAAGGATATTGCTGCTAGTAAGATTGCACCTAAATCAATCAGGTCATCGTGAACATCAATGAGAGAGATTCGACTGTTGTGAAAAAAAGATTTAGTGTTGCTAGAACCATCTCCTAAAGTTGATTAGAGATAGGAGCACCACCAGTGCAGAGCTTGCTAAGAAATAAAAGCAGGCATGTGTAAGTGCATCTGTACATCCTTTTGGAGGATATCCTGGTGTTAAGCATGGCAGCAAAATTGCAAAAATGGTACAGAGATTAAACTGCTGAGGACAGAGAACTTTTGCTGATCAATTCCCTTCCCAATCGTTTGGGGTATCCAGAAAAAAAGCTTGCAGTGAAGCATCCTAAGACTATTCACATGTGGGATGGTTCTTATCCAACAGAGTGGGCTTGCTAATAAATTTGCCTAAGAACACAGCAATGAATAAAGACATTCTCCAAACCATCCAACAGTTTGGTAATGAACAAAGCCTTTTCCAGCGTGATGGAGGTTGAATTGCACTGGTTTTAAAAAAGGAGGGTCAACACTGCTAATAGTGACATATTAAAGCTAAACATATTATAGCAAACTTAAAGCAAAACACTTATAAAGTGCTTTTATTTATACTTAAGTATACCATAGTAACATCTGACCAAAAAACCTAAAAATACTAAAGCTACGGCGGTGCAGCATTTCTTATAGCTTACTACATAATGTTTAATCTAACCTAATTTTAAATCAGATTTGAATCAGAGAGAGAGAGAGAGAGAGAGAGAGAGAGAGAGAGAGAGATAAAGCCATTTTTTGAGACAGGGGAAGAGCTAGAGAGAGAGAGAGGGGAGAGAGCTAGAGACAGGGAGAGAGAAAGAAAGAGAGAGGGGAGAGAGCTAGAGAGAGAGAGAGAGAGAGAGAGAAATAAAGAGAGATGGGGCCAGACAGAGAGCAAGAGAGAGAGAGTGAGAGAAAGAGAGAGATCGTCTGTAGAACAAATCATAAATTCTTAGAAAAACTCATAAAAACTTTTTAACACAATAAAGCACAGACGTAGACACATATATTAACACAGGAGCAGGTTTATATCTTCATTATGACACAATACCCACATCAGTCTCATCACTGACATCTGAGAACTCATAAACCACAGACCTTAGTGGAATTTCAAGTACAAATTATAGTTAAAAATACACACTAGAGTCATTATGTATCATCAACATGTGAGAAAAGGGTAAATGTAGAGCAAATTTCCTAAACGAATACAGTCGATTGTTATAGATGGCAAATCTAAACTCTGTGCTCATCACTCGTGCACCACTGAGGATGAAGGATGAATAGAGGAAGCTGCTATGATTTATCAAAAACAAGCCTGAGACTTTTAAAGACAAGTCGTATTTCCACAGCCTCCTCAGGGGTCAACTACTGCAGCCCTAAATTTTCCAGATGTTGGATATTTTTACCTGTCCAGCATCAGTCTATCACATTACACACCTCAAAAAATACTGTTGCTTTTGGCTTCGAACACTTTACGTTAGCTTCTGTGTAGCTTTTCAAGTTTGTCCATATAGTGCAGTGAAGTGCAGTCAGAGCCAGCAAGTCCTTCTCTGCTGGCCTAAACAATATCAGAAGCACTGACCTACTTTTACAACCTAAATTCTAATATTTGTTTCATGAAATTGTATTAATTTATTCCCAACAGTTTATTCTCTTCATTTTGTCTCAGTTTCTATGTGAGGCCATGTTAATCTAATCTGCCCAAGGCCTTCAGAATCAGTAGTGCTGCCCATGTAACTTAAACTATATTAGCAATGCAGATTGCTAATTGTTTAATATTATTAAATACTGTTTCTTTAACCAATCAGATTTTTAAATGCGATTTCAGCACCTGCTAACTGGTCTATGATGATGTCAGCATTTTCTGTCCTTTGATTGGTTGATCAGAGGAAAACTGTTACAGCCTAGCAAAACATGTCTGTACAGTTGAATTGGAATTTTTATGCCCACAATGACTGACAAAGTAGAAGAAATTAACTTGGTTTTAGACCTACTTAAAAATATGTTTTTAAGTAGGACTTTTCTGGAAAAGTTAGAGATTGTGAAGAGAGGTCGGTTAACCCTGAAGATAACTTGTATCCGAAGATAGCTTGTCTCACCCCGGGAAAGAGTTTATTCACCACTTCCAGACCAGGTCGACGAATGGTAACACTGGCTTACAGTCTTTAAATGTGTTATATATTTTATACATTCAATTATGTTTTTGTGATGTTATATTAATATAAAGATAAATATTGATTCTGAACTGCTTGAGATGATGTACAAGGCACAGTTGCGGTTGTGATGTAGAGGATGGGAGTTGTGTTAACGGGGTTTCTTGCTTTGATAAAAAAAAGGTTTTTATCCTCAATAAATGCCTCTCTCTTTATGTAATTCCGTGTTATATAGCGTTTTTGTATAGTATTAATGGTATTATAATTGCGACGTGATAGTGGAGTTAAGAGGTGTATCAGTTGGGTAAGTCCCCACCGAAGGCCCAGATACCAAATGCACCGCCCGCCACTAATATTGTGTATGTGTAACTTGCCATGTGTAAATGTTGTGTGCCTGTATACAAATATGAATATCCGACAAAAATTATATAGTTCTTTTATTTAGTCATTTTCAGTAATCACTTACAATATATATCAGGATTATATTAAAGCTGAAGTCTATCCTTGGACATTGGGTGCAAATCAGGAAAATGAACCCTATATGTCTGGGCAGTGTAGGACAATACTAGAACTCAGCATTAAGTCAAGCGAACATGAGGAAAAACATAAGGAGAAATCTCTGTACAGACCTGTAAAATTGCATTGCTACCTAATATTTCACTAAAACTGTTTTACTTTGTTTTCCTTATTTTCATTTACATTTGCAGAATTTGGCAGGTGCTTTGGGCCTTTAAATCCGGGAGCTTTGCTGTGTTCTCGTCTGTAAATATTGCATCAATAAATCAATAAATATTATTCTAATATTATTATTTGACAGAGTATATTATTTTTCCTGTACTGGCAATAAATTTAGTTTAAATGTTTTGGGGAATAATATTTAAGGTACGAGGCCACATTTAATATGTGTTATTCCTTTCAGGAAGTTTTTAGGAAGTATTTCAGAAATAATGTAAATGTTTAGTATTATAAATAAATAAAAATTAAGATACTGATGATGGGTTGGGTTTAATCGACCATGATAGATTTGATTTTAAATAGTTTATAAAACATGCGCAAAAATTTATTTAACATCAACTTTTTAGTGTTTAATTGCTGTGTATTATAACGTAATCGAAGTTGTATTAATTTAGAAAATAAAGTATTATAATAAAAGCTATTTTAACAGCGCCGTTAAACTTTTCTGTTTAAACATAGTAGTTATATTTTACAGGATTAATAAAGTATGTGTAACTAGATCACCATTATCAACACAAAAGAAAATAAGATTCGATCTGTTAATATGATCAGTTATGTAACCAGACACTGAATGAGTGTTAGGCTAACGATGAGTAGCTGTGGGAGTTAAACTATGGTGAAATTTCTTGGAGAGTGGTGAAGAGGTATTCCACGCCAAATGAAACAAAAGTGCGCATAAAAGAATGGTTTGTTCAGTAAATAATTCACAATGATAAAACTGAGAAAATTCTAGCCCAATGGCAGTATTACAATTAATCTGCACCTTATGTAAGGCTTGAAGAGGCATGTAGCTAAGCTCTTTTAGCACTTTTTTATTGTTTAATACTAATAGTAATAAAATGAACAGAAACAAAAAAGAAAACAGAAAGAAAAGATTAAAGAGAATAAAAGAAAAGAAAGAGCCTATAGAGTGGCTTCTCTAAGAGTGCCGGCATGGCGGCAGCATGAAAAGGGGGCACCCGCAACCAGTGAGCAATTGTAAGTAATGGGAGCCCTCCTGAGAAACTGCTGTGAGTGTTCAGGGTCAGGGCAAGCCTGGTTTATGTAATCCACATGGGACTAAACACAGGATGTAAGAGAAACGTGGCCATACTCACATCTTCTAGGTCCTGTTCCACCTCCTGCTCAGCTTTTTTGAGCTCATAACCTAAAAATATTTCAGACCATAAAAATAGGTGCTGTCTTTATGTATTGTAGCAGCGTAAAATGGGCTAACCCTATCTGGGAGTGTTACAAAAGTGTGATAAATTAAGAGGGTGGATGTAATAAGATGGGCAAGAAAGCAGCTGTTCGGTAACTTGACTAAAAACAAAGCATGGAGTCGCCATAGTGACAAATGTAAGACTGTGAGAAAGTTACGGGGGTTAATGATCTGAAATAAGATAACGTATCAAAAAGAGATAAATGGCTCTGTTATAGGGCAGGAAACACCCAGGTAGAAGAAAGATGGGAGACATGCATTACGCAGTGTCTGCTGAAGTAATTCCTTAGGGACGAATGGAATGATGTGTGCTAGTGGTCCGCCCTTAAGATTTCCTGGGCTGTGACTAACATGCTTTAACGTCAGAGTCTGAATCTGGCGTGAGCTGAGTGCTAGCTCATAACTACTCCTGGGGACTGCATGACATGTAAAGACTTTAAGGCTAATTTCCTTATTCCTAGATAAGATGTAAGACACATTCTAGACTCCATATGCTTTGTGTCATAAGTGAATCACTAATCACATCTGTTTCCCCAAAACAGAAAAAATGCTCATTTATACAAGCTAACAGTTAATTCATTTAACACCGATGCTTGCATACAAAGTCAAAAGTGAAGCAGTGACTCTCTTTCTCTTAAAGCACTTATCACTACTTATATTGCACCGCTTTCCCTAAGATACACAAGCACTGCTGGACTGTTCCAGTGTCAGAACAGTGTCAGCACAGTGTGAGGCCTTGGCTGTCTTCAGGAAACAATCAAAGATTGAACCTTTTTCTTAAATAACTCTACCGAATGATGTACATGGAGTCAAAATTAGCAATTGCACCCTTAAGCGAACAAAACTGAGATGATATTATGAGTAATTATGTCATTATTATAAAAAATAAAATCATTTTAATGAGAAACTCAGTCATTATTATGAGAAATTAGGTTGTTGTTATGAGAAACTAAGTCATTACTGTTAGAAAGTATCACATTATTTTGAGAAACTTTCCCATTATCATGAGACACTAACTCTTTATTACAAGAAGGTTTCTCATTATCATATTATTTTCTTAACTGTGGAGAAAAGGGGCTTTTATAGGATGTATGTAAAATATTATCTACTACTATCGAGGGGAAGAATCGGTAATAATACTGCTTCCTCTTGAGAAAAAAAATTCAGCCTGCGGATGTTGCTTTTTTGGCTAGTAAGTATGAAATCAATCAAGTACTGCTACTGTGTGTGTGTGTTTGTTTGATGAGTCATACAACATACTAAAAGTGCTTTCTGGTGAGAGGGCAAACTTCTCAAGGTGATTGATTGATATTTAGATTTTGTGGAAACAGTTCTGTGTAAGGATCTAAAAAAAACCTCTTTATTAATATTTAAGAAAAGTCCTCAGTGGTCCATTCTTCTGGGACAGTAGGTTTGTTCCAATGTGTATTGGGCACAGAGGACCTTTATACCCCCTTGTAACTTTGTGGTGAATACCTGTGATTCTTTTAGGGTTTCTGTTGCACTGCCAGCCTTACATTTAATTTTTAATAATGTTGATACAGCAGCATTGTCTGGTTTTTACATCATTATACTTTTAGATTTTCCCACAGAAAATGGGATGCATTTATTGCTACTTTTCCAGCAAGGAAACACCTAAGAGAATATCCTAGAAATGAAAATACACACTATTAATATTCCAGGGTATATCTGCCTGTACTTCTTACTAATACTGACACATGCTTTTGCTGACATTGGCTGAGCATTCAGCCAAGACTGAAACGGTAAAGAGGTGCTGCATTCCCAGGTTTAGCTTCTGTCAACATCTTTGCCAAACAGAAATTTAGCTGTGTGTTGAGGTGTTACTCAGGTGTTACAATCTGGAATTGAAGTAGACATCAGTAAAACACATTGTTTTATTTTTATAACTTGATTTACACATGTCACTATTTTGGGCTCTATGAAAGAATATAAGGTTGGGCCCCTAAGGGGTCCCCTAAAGTGCATGAATAATTAATTTTTTAAAATTATTTCACTATAACAAACAACACATAATACAACAAACAAAAAATGCATAATTGTGTTATATCCAGTATATAACATTATTCATTATAAAAAATTAACAAAATATAAACAAACACAAATAAACATACTTTAAAGTTTACTTACTATTAACCCACCATTAAAATACAACTGTGCAATGAAATAGAGCTATAGCATCATCATTATTAATTATAATTAATTAGTAAATATTTTATCCTGGTAGATTTAGTTACACCATGCCTGAGAAAGACCCTGAATGGGACGACTGTCTCACGGCCTGTTGTACACACCTAAAACAATCTAGTATAGCTGATTAATCTGATACCAGTATTGTTTTTGGGAGGTTGGATAAAAGCAAAGTAATAAGTGGTAAATAAGTGAAAATACAGACATCAGGCTGCACCATTAAGAAAATGGCACCTCTTTCTAATGACCTAAGTGAATTTATATTTAATGGCTCTATGAGTGGTGTATTTCCTTAGAGGGCAGGGGCAGATGCACCTTGGCATTGTTTTACAACAGTGTAGCTGCATGTTAAAACTTGGCCATGCAATTACTATGATTGCTATTTATTTAGTGGACGTTTTCTCCATATGGGGGCTTATACTGACCTTTACTCATAAGGAATACATTAGCACCAAGCTGGTCTAAAAATAGTTTTGTTCCAAACATAATTTGACTTTTTTTTATGAGCCCCCAACTAAGCAGCACTTTGCCTAATATACTAATATTCAAACTATAAAGTTAAAATTTAAAGATTAATTTAGATTAAGGAGGTTTTTTTTTTTAACCATCTTGTACTGAATTCGAACTCTGACACTTTACCAGATGTCTAAACTTCATCTCTACACGTCAATAACTATAGACCAGGGTAAAGTGGTCCTCTGAGATTTAATCTCTATACAAGGGTAATTACTCAACAAATACAAAACTTCAGAGCTGCATTGTAGGGATGACCTCTATTTCCCCTGGTTTTCCTGGCCAAGTAATGAATCTTGTCGAACCAGCAGTGGACCTACAGTGAAACTTTTATGTAGTTAAGGGAATCTCAGGTTTATACAGAAACCTACAATAGGATATAAGCACACTGAGCTTAAATGGACTTTAGCTAAAATCCACAGCCAGCAGTTGTTTCCGGTATCATACTGCAGAGCTACACTGGCAGGTTTCTAGCTGCTAAGAATGGACGAATAAACAACTCTGTTACAATATCATTAAACTACAGTTTTCTAAAAAAGTATGTATGAGTACAGTGTGAACATTTTTTTAAAACCCTGTACTATCAGCAATCTATCAGTATTTAAGATAAATAAACATCCGTGCCACCTTTTTGGACCAAATTTGTTATGTAAAAAATATATATGTGGGTATACATGTTATTCCTCCATTCAAATATTTATTTAATTTGTCGGAGCTAAAATTGTAGCCAAATATTTTATTTGTAATTAACATTGATTAACTTACTTTACTCATCTCAATGACAGGAGACACAGAATGCTGTTACTGTAAATCCCTATTTCTTAGTTTACATGTTTAAACATTGATAAATACAAACACACCAGTGTTTTTTTTACAGCATATGAAAGAAAATATATGTCTTTAAAATAGCCTTTTGCATGAGTACATGCAATAATTTATAGAAACTTGATCTTGATAAACACTTTTTCTTACACTTAAGCTGTTTAAAACTAAGATAAACAATGGCGTTGTGAAAATTGTGTGTAATTGAAATATGATAGTACACAAATCGAGACAGTCGAGCTAGTATGCGTGTTAAGAGTATATGTAAAAACACCACATGTACAAATCTTGTATAAATGTGCATCATTGTGGATGTAGCTTAAAATGTATAGATTAAAGCCCTTCGCCTTCTTGGTTGACAATGTTTAACACAGTGGATCATTCAACTTATGACGTTAAGCGTAATCCTAGAAGACGCCGTAGTTGATCTGGATGCTACGCGCACCGGAACTGACTGAGCAGGCTAACTTCAAATGTAAGAGTGTGCATATAGCCCATTTTGTTGCTTGACCAGGGACAACGAATGAAAATCACTGCACCGTCTCATTAATAAACTAACTTCTGATTTCTGATGCTTGGGGCTGCACAGCACTTATGTTCTAAACAACAGAAATGTTTGCCAAACAAAAGAAAGCTTGAATCCATTTACTACAGTTGTGGCTGTATCGACAGCAGATGTGCGATACTGTATTGTTTTACTAACCCCCCAGCCTGCCATTAATCGGTTCAAAATGAATTCATTTCATTCCCACAGCAAAGCCCAGGCATCTGCTAGTAAAAAGGAAAGCTTGGTACCGAACATAAATTGGATTGACTAAACCATTGATGGTAAATAATGACGTGAAAAGCATTAGTCATAAATTAGAGAAATGTGTATTTAAAAGCATGAATACTGGTGGGGTCTGACGCAGGGAGTCCCGAAGGAGGGAGTTTCTGGTAATGCACTGGAAGACAATGCTCTTTTACTACTGCCAATGTGGCATAAATTAGTACAATTTCTTAAAAGTTGCATGGAGGAAAGTTTGATGCACTTTCACAGCATGCTAATATTGATCAGATTAAATGTAACACATAACCTTACTGCCGATTTTAGGTTTCTTTTTCCGCTGTTTGAGAACACGAGATTGCTAAATTGCTGGCAATCGAAATAATTATTTCATCCACTGAGCTAAACAGTCAGTTTGTTACATCCTGGTCCAATCAGCATCAAGCTTTATTGGGCACTGTGTGTCTGGTCATGGTGCTCTTTGGCCAATTAAGAGCGCACACAGCATGAACAGAACAGATATTTATTGCCTTGGTTGGGTTAATATTAAGAAGATCAGCAAGCTTTTTACCTCTCTTCCTGGTGACCCAGGTTTATGTTGCCTGAATTGTTTATCACTGGTTCAGATAAACAGTGCCAGATGTGCTTCTCTCTCTGTGGCAGCAGTTTGTCAAGGATTAAACAGTTGTACTCTTTCAAGCAGGCCATAGTGTACAAAAGATACAGAACGTCTATGGCAGGTTTCTCTTTACATACAGTCACGTGAAATGGTATCAGAGAAATAACATGGCTGAAATTTATTGATAATATGTTATGATATTGGTTTATTTCGTAACGTTCTTTTAATGATGCTTAGACAATGCTGACCACCAGAAACATTCTAACACTGCAGCACTGGTTTAACGGTCGCATTAAAAATCTGCAAATCTGTTGCTGTAACGTGGTACAACAACTTATTGTTACTAACCTATAAATATATTTTAGCAGAATGAAATGGAAACCTATTTAATGTTCAAAAGTATATGGACACCTAATCTTTACAGCCATGTGTGTCTTTCCCAAACTGTTGGCAGAAATATGAAATTACACAGCAAAGAACGTCTTACAATTTTTTTTTTACCCTGTTTCATCATTGCAGGGTTGCCAAAGTTGGTGTAAAGGAACTTAAGTGACCAGTGTAAATGTCAGACCTCAACTCCTCCGAACACCTTTAAAATAAATTAGAAAGTTGACTGCACTCCAGGTCTTCTCATCTAAATCCAGCACCTAAGCTCACTAATGCTTTAGTGGCTGAATTGAGACAAATCCCATCAGCCCCCAAATCCAAAATTTAGTGGAAAGCCTGCCAAGAAGAAAGTAGGTTATAACAACAAAGTAACTAAGGACTTAATTTAAATTGGGAAATTTAACAAGCACATTTGTTATACTTGCAAAACAAAACAGTTAAAGATCACTTATAAAATTCCAAGAACTACATATGGAAGATAACAGAATTTTACCATGTGAAGAAGGAAAAATTAACAGTGCGTTAGCAGCACAATTTTTCTTGTCAAGGTCAACAACAGGGATGCATATTTTATCAAAAATTAATTTTTATTGTCTTTTGAGGTTTGTGATACATCCTGACATAGTTTAGATATCACATTACAGTACACCCACTTTGGTGTGTGCAATTTCAAAAGATTGTTTTAGGAGTCTTAGAAAACCATATTCAGACAGTACATTCCATCAGGATATCTGCTGAACTTTATATGTATAATAAATATAAATCTTGACGTCAAAACTTTTAGTCACAGGGAGTTTTATGTGTGAATCACAATAGATAGGACAAAGACCCAGACTGTCATTTTGGCAAATCATATTGATAAACTTGCCAGTAGTGTTAACATTAGAAAAAAAAGAATACGCCTGAGGAGTAAAACAGCACACACACACACACACACACACACACATCTGGGAAAATAGTGTTTTTTACTAGTGTCTCTCAGTGAGCCAAACCTTTTATTATTTCTAATCTTTACTTACTATGAATATCATAATGCTGCACATAATAGAAACCATAGCACAGAGTATGAGAGAAGTGACCATGAGAAGATCCATCATCTCTGGGTGTTTCTAGGCTACTCTTAAAACACACATCGGTCTTTGGCCAGCCATAATAGAAAAGGCCTTGTACTAGTCATACTAAAGGGAATTACCATAGGCAGACTGCCATAATCAAGGCAGGTAAAATTAATAAAATTGGACATGGTGAATGCAGAACTGAAAACGTTTCTACATTACCCGTTTCTTTGTGTGCAGTTGCAAGAGCTACTTTTAAATCCCACTGCTTTGTTTGGATTGATGTTTTATTAGAGACAAGCACAGTATCAATTTTCCTCAACAAAATTGTTGCCAGTTTTCACTTTTCTCCAGCCGCATAAGACAATTAAAACCATCTGTCTGTGGACCGGTCTATACAATACAACAGAGGGAGTTTGAAAGAGTTCTGTGAATATGAATATGATCACTGGCTTACATTACTGTATTTCTGGCCTCTATTCCCTTCTATCATTTAATCGTGTATTGTTTTGCTATCTGATCCATATGTTCAGCTTTACTCAAAATGTGATAAGATATAAGAATCCTATTCAAAAGGAATATTAAGTCGCATGCAGCTAATTGTAATGTAAGTCTTTATTTGTCACATATACTCGAAAGCAAAGTGAAATGGGTTTCATTGCATATCCCATCCTAGAAAGCTGGGGTCAGAGCACAGGGCCAGCTACAGTGCCCCTGGAGCAAAAAGGTTTAAGAGTCTTGATCAAAGACCCAACAGTGGCAGACTAGAAGCGGTGGGACTTAAACCCAGGTGATCCTGGTCTTTCAATCAACCACTTAAACGCCTTAACCATACAGAGATATACGAGATGCATAGACAGTACTAGTAGCCAAGCTGGAAACCAGCAGGAAACAATATTTACTATTACTATTTAAAGACTTCTTTGGATTCAATTGGCCATTTCCAGTTTTATAATAGTAAACTTTTAAATCTACAACATTTGTACTGCAACTCAACGGAGAACTATACTGTAAGTTAACTTAAAAGTACTAGTTTTATTTTTCCAGCCCACTTTTTAGTTCATGATATAATTTGAAGTAAACTTACACAAATACTGATTGTGTACTAGTAAAATACTGTACTATATAGTTGTATACAAAGTGTACTTAAAGTATTCTTCATAAACAAACTTTAAGTATTAGTTTGTTCTATTTTTCACTGATGCTTTTACTATGTTCAAATCTCGATTAAAATATGCCAGATGGACTTTTTTGTCAGTGTAAGCAAACTATATTAAAGTACTAAGAAATGGTCAAATATATATATACCTATATATATATATATAGGTTGTTTATTTAAATGGCAGAATTATAATTTGGTATCATTTAATTCAGTTCATCACTGTTTACATCTTGTTTTAGTTCACTAGAATAAAGTTTTAAGTTTTAAACTGAAGACATAATGTATGGGATGTGGTGGCTTTAAAGGAGATATAGCCTTTTGAAGCACAAGATCTTTGTCAAGGTCTAACAATAGAAAATTTCTCTTTGCTGTACATAAAACTTAACTGTTTTTCTGCAAAGGATCACAGAAAGAATCATGACTGCTAATCCAGATTATGAAACAGCTCTTACAATATTTTATACATATCATATATACCTTCTCTGTAATTATACAATAATAATAAATCATAAATGATCAAGATAATCAACAGGTATTGATATGGGTATAACATAGTAGTCGGGAGGTGTTCTCATTTAATCCAAGACTTCCTTTGGGGTCCAGGATTATTTATACACTTTTCCCTGAGAGACTGTTTACACCGTGTTCATGGTGGGGTAAAATGTGCTACCTACATTATTACTCTCAAGAGAGCTGCCAGAGTCAGTCTAAAATAAAGTCTTTTTATGGCGATGTGTTATTTCAGACAGAGGCACTCGTCCCTATGAAAGGCATCTGGGAGAGTGGAAACGCCACTGTTATAGGAGTCAGTTATTCTTCTCAGGTCCTGAATATACTCCGAGAATCCAATAAAAACAAATCCATTTTCTTTTTAGTATATTTTTTATGTTTTCTTTATTTTCAGCAATGACAGTTGGCCAAGTCAGCAGTCTGATTTAAAACCAACAATGTAGTCATCAAGTAACCACTTTGGTGTTTTCAATAAACAAAAAAACAATACATGGGTTCAGGAAATGAATTTTCCCCCTTTTACTAATCATCTGGATCCACCTTCCCAAAACCACTGGTTGAATTGTTTGGGCTGAATTTCATCATTTTGGTTTTTTTGGTTGTGGTCCTTCTAAAAGGTTTGCTTTTGTGTAATCGTAATACAGACATACCACAACACAAGTCAGGGCCACCATGTGTCTCTCATTGAATGATTATTATTTCTCCCAGGACTATTTTTTTTTAAATCCCAAAATAGCACTAGCATTATCACCATCACAGACTGATACTACAGCATATACTGTGTAGCCTGAACTAGTGGCATGGTTTCAAATCTATCGCATGGTCTAGTAAACAGCAATCTTAGTAATTTCCTAACTTCTTCAGGTTAAAAAGTTGTGATGCAAGCCAAAATTCTTAGGAACTTCTACAAGGATGAAACTTTAAGAAAAACAAGGCAAAGTTTTTATTTTCAGGCTTTCAGGCTTGTCAATAACTGTCAACCACTATCACTTCTACTATCATAGAACTGTTGGTAGGAGTCCTGTGCTGAAATCCCGTCAGACATACACACAAAACCTCGCTACTACTTTGCACAAACTATCTCTAATCTATTGCAGCATGTTTCATCTTTCATCACTTGTTTATAATTGCCTTATATTTATATAAAAAATATAAATGTACATTGTATAAATGTACATTTTATATTTTTATGTACATTACATTAGAATATAAAATGATGCACTTTGTCTTTAAAGCTCACACCTCAGCGTTATTTCCAAAAACATAGGAAAAAAAATTGAATTGTATTTATTGTATTTGTAAGTTTTTTTAGTATTTTTTATTTATTTTATGTATTTTTTTAAGTATTACAATATGTACCTATGTATTATATCAAAAGGTCCTTGCCAGTAAATAGCCCTAATTGGAACATTCTTAATGCTTTGAATTGACCATTAAAAAGTTTATATCCCAAAACTAAATATTAAGATGAAATTGACCTTTAACCTTTAACTACTTAGTATTTAAATTTCTACTTTGTGTAATACTTTTAGGTTTACAATTACCTAAGCCAAATACACACTATTGCCAGTAAATTACTGTCATCCTAATCATGTACAGGTTATAGTAATTAATATAAAAAGAAATAGTAGCTGATATAAATAAGTAACTGCGAATCCAGGTGCTAATGTTGGATGAGGAGGTCTGGGGTGCAGTCAGTGTTTCAGTTAATTTCAAATGTTTTCAGGACACATGATAGACATCCTAGACATACTATTTGTGCCTCCAACTATGAGGAACCTGTTTGGGGAAGACCCTAACTGTATAGTATTTATATAATATAAAATAAACGTATAAAAGTATACAGTAAAATAATAAAATAATTCTTTTTACTGTTCTGCTTGTGTAAAGAACCATTAGCCATCATCACAACAGTTAGTTTGATCTTTTGGTCTCCTACATGTAGTATATCATATAAGTTCTATAGGATAAGTGTAAGTACAAGTGTACGTGTTGGCATTCTTGGAAACTATGTAATTTTTCATCCCACTACAACACACACTCTACTGAAAGCAACATGTAAAAAGGTAGGAAGAGAGTTAAAATGGAAAAATTAATAGTCTTTGCAGGAACTCGGAGATTATATATTCATAATTCATTATAATGAGGAAAACCTGTAGGCCTAATCATTTATGTATTATTTAAAACCAGCCAATCATGTGGCAGAAGCACACTGCGTGAAATCAGCAGATACATGAAAACGCCAGCAACCTACTGCCGTTTTCATCTGCCTTTACATTTACATTTACAGCATTTGGCAGACACTCTTATTCAGAACAACTTACATTATTCTCTGTTATACAACTAAGCATTTGGGTGTTAAAGGCCTTGCTCAGGAGCCCAACGGTGGAGATTTGGGGGTGCTGGGAATCTAACCCCAGTCTTTACACAAGCTGATGGAAACATAGCAATTGTGACTTTAACCCTGGCTTGGATGTTGATGCCAGATGAGAACCGCAGATCTCCTGAGATTTACACGCATAACAGTTACTAGAAATGTAGATTTTAACCAGAATGGTGAAAAACAATAACAGAGTGCAAAACATTAATAGTGCAGGGCAATGGTCAATATGAAAGAGGGCAAATATATCAAGAGGGAAACCAAGAAGAGGAACGTCCAAACTACTCTGAGAGGAAGTGAAAGGTGCAGTAGGACACATTGGAAAACGCTAACTGTAGCCTGATAGCACAGAACGTGCACATTCCACCCTTGCCATCCAAAGCGGCACCTCGTGAACGCATTACACGCTGTGTTTGGTGTGTATTTTGTAAGGTGGGTATAATGGGATCCACCAAAAATGTTGATTAGGTGAAAAAAAAAGTTTAAATTAAAGATTAATAAATAATTTCCGGTACCCCTTTCTTTTGAAATTGCAGACATAAACATATGTTTGAAAAGATGCTTGTACCTCTTACAGAGTGAAAAGCATACTGCCAATAACTCTATGCGATTGTGCTGAACCCACTCTCTCTGGGATGTGGCTACAAGCAATGTTCTTGCTTTGTTGTTAGCTTGTCATGTGGTTTTATTTTAACATGTGCATTCATTCAGTTTTATTGTAGTCTTCTGCTCTGTCCTCTCAATGGAGGGTTCTCGATTCAGTCATTGGCTAGATTGTCTTTTTATACCCTGCTGTGTTCGTGTCCTGCTGCAAAAAAAGCCATTTGCTTTCTTACAGTTTTAGCCTTCCTGTTTTCTCATCTTTTCTTTTTGAACAGTGCTTGTACGTCTGGATATGACTGTGTTTGTTTATAGACATGTGAATCTGTCTACGATCATGTTTGTTTATTGTGTCATCTGTTATGCTTGTGAGTTTTTGCTTTTTTTGTTCTATTTCCGATTTCGAAGACACGGTTTAAAAAAAGTCAATGAAAGAACAGCAATGGATCAAATCTCTAGCACTTTGTCCGCCATTGCTCCAACCCCCCCCCCCCCCACACACACACACACACATTTACCTTCACACAAGACTTTTAACTGAGACTGTTTTCAGTTTTATGCCAAGGGTTGTGACGTAAAGCGCAGTATATGCGTATACACACACACCATCCACTTGCATGCATCTAATCAGCCACTGATGTAGTAGTGACACAATGCAAAAAAATCAGATACAGCTTCAGTTAATATTCACAGCGAACAACAGAATAGAGAAATATCTGATCTTTGTGACTTTGATCGTTTTATTGATGTTGGTGCCAGATGGACTTGTTTAAGTTTCAGAAACAGATGATCTCCTACAATTTTAATACACATATGTAAAAAACAAAAGAAATTGTTAGCGGAAGGTCTGCAGGCCGAAGCATTTAAGAGCTAAGAGGAGAATAACCATAAACATTGGCGTGGCAAGGGGTGCCCAAAGTTTTGCACACAACTATAGTACTTCATTGTTTTTTAAATTCAGCACAATAGATAGAAGAAAATAGAAGCTGTCTGTTTAGAATGAAAAATGCACATTGGGTCAGTTTCTTGTTGATGATCATGCTGATCAGGCGCATAAAGCTGCCGTCTCTATATATTTCCAATTATTACAACATGTACAGCGACTTAAGAAGTTCACATTCCAATTATCTTACGCAAAAATGAAACATGTTGCATTTCGTTACAGTTTTTTTTACACTTAGGTAGTTTATTTTGTTTTGTATTTTTCTGCCATTCCTGCAAAATATAAACACACACACACACATACATAAAGGCACATAGTATCGCAGAGTTTGTTGATCTTGGCTCTCGGCTCCCTCAGTTGCAAGATTCCTGCTCGGTGTTCATGGAAAAGCAGGTTTGAAGCAGCACTGTCGAAAAGTCAGATGACGGGATTCTCTGAATTCTCCATCTTTTCCTAGAGATTTCAGTGATGCATATAACAGCTTGATTGTAGGCCTCAAGACAAATCAAATGAATGTTTTACATTATGACTTGTTTGACTTACAGAAAATGAAGAGAGGAATGATTTCTTGCGCTCCACAAATGTGTTAAAAGGTTTGAGCTGTAATTAGATTTATTGTCTGGCTTAATTTGCATACACATTTTATCACTATCCCTTGCAACTCTTCTCTCTCTTTTTTTCTCTTTCGCACACATACACATACTTATATAGTAATAGCAAACATCATATCCCTGATCCATAGTCCAGACTTTCTCTAGCGCTGACTGACACTAACTCAAGGGTCTGGAGACAGATGCAACTTTTCATTTGCCAAGTCTCTGCAGTAAGATTACAGTATTTCTGTGCTTAGACTGTACAGACCTTTTCCCAGGAGCCCTAAAATGCATTACAGTGTCAACTACCACAGTCTGCAGGAACAGCTCAGCCAATGAGCAGAGAGGGGTGTGAGCGTGCAGCACTGTGGGTGGCTGATACCGCCAATCCAAACCAGAGAAAGGGGGAATGGATTTCTGTTTGTCTTACCCCCTACTGTAAAGGGATTTAAAGCAACATGGATTCAACAGTAAATTCAGAAATACACATATACAGTAAAGGACATGCTCACTCATACATATAGGAAGCACAGCCTTGCGTATAACCTTGTGCTGCCATCTGTTAGCGTATCCTAAATCTTTCTAATACGTCCTGTATACACAAAAGTGGGTCCTGTGCTCACTGCATGGCACCATGGCACTTGATTGCCATTGAACACCAGAATTGATAGGACCGTCCTGGTGTACTGTGCTTTTTACACCTGAGAGCATGACATGAAAGGGTCTGGAGAAACTGAAGAGAATGCCGCCTGTAACCTTGTTCAACATGACTGGTTTGGTAGTAAGTCAGTAATGGTATAGAAAGGCATATCCAAGGGATGACCTCTACATATCCTATGCACTGACCTCTACAGGCTAGGCAGGGGCACAATTACTAACATTAGGTAACGACATAAAATCATTGGACCCATTGTCAGACCCTACGCTGGTGCAGGTGGTCCTGGAATCCTCCCAGTACAAGACAATGTTCTAATTCCAAAAGAACATTCTGAGACATTGTGTTTTTGTCCATGTTCACAGCCAGGCTGCACCTCAGACCATCCACAAGCTCAGTGATGTCCTGGTCTTTTCTAACACATGTAACTAACTAGTCACTATCTTTAAAAGTATTAGAGATGATTTGTTTTATATTGAGATCTGATGTATTTTGCAATGTGTCACCTTAGTTTTTTGAGCAATTTCACGTTTGTCAGTCAAATAAAGTAAATACATTAAATGTGTTTTATCACTGGAAGCTGGATACCCAGAGCAGATATCATAACAACAATTAATTTAACAACAGTCCCATGTAGTTACTATAGAAACAACAACAAAAACATTTTTATTCTGACAGGATATATTGTGGCATAAATAAGCTTGATATAAACACATATCCATTGGTTCATCTGTTAACATTCCTTAGGTCTATATAAGGGGACACAGGGGCACAATTTATAGATAATAAACATATCGACACTCGTTCTATTCTATTCTATTCTATTCTATTCTAAGCATAACTTAATGCATGTATTTAGACTTAAAGAGAAAACGATAGTTCCCATTCAGGAACTTGCGCTGCATTTAACGCTCTGGAAAGATCGTCCCAAGATTCAACTGGGCGAGCGCTTAACAAAATCCTGGGTGCAGAAATCTGGGTCTGAATGCCATGGTTTAGACAGGGTCAAAAATAAGTCTGTGTGCATTTCCCCAGATTACGCTGCTCCTGGGAGTTTTGGAGTGAGTTCGCCAAAAGGGGGTCAGTCTGTTGCTGGTAGTACTGCTCTGGCCAGACCGAGCATGGTTCTCGGACTTAGTATCCCCTCTGGACAGTAACCCCCTGCAGATACCTGTCAGAATGGGCCTCCCTCGTCCGACTGTGGGTTTGGCCTTGAGGGGGCGCAGGTCCTAGCAACCAGTCTCTTGACAGAGGTTGTTAAGACCATACTCCAAACCAAAGCTACCACCACAAAGAAACACTATGCCCTTAGATAGAACCTCTTTGTTTCATGTTGCAGACAGAAATAGCAGGGCCCGGTTAACTACCCAGTCAGTTCAGTTCTGAATTCCTGCAAGAACGTTTCTCTGCAGAGCTAGCACATTCCACCCTGAATTGTGGCAGGTAGCAGCTGAGGCCTGCACGCGAACTAAGGTTTCCATCATAGGACCTGGCTATGGTTCTGGGGAAATTGTGTGAAAGCACTGGACCTTAAAAATAGTGTTTCTTTTAGCTGTGTTCTTCCTTAAAAGTTCTGAAGATATTTAGGCTATGTCTACACTACCTTTATACCTGGACTTTGCCCCAGGTATTGTGGAGGTCTTTCAAAACCCCCAGCCTGGATATGTACCCAGGGTGCATTCTGCTTTGCCAGGACCCATTGAACTGCAGGCTGTTTGTTGTTTACCCTTTGGAGTTCCGGACCAGAAAAGGCTGAACCTTCTCTGCCTGGTACGAGCACAGAATATATCTATAATGCTGTCTAAAATGTGCATGCAGTTTTAAAACCCTCAAGCTGGCAACTACAACAGGTTCTTGATGTGTTCTCACACAGACAGGACAATGAATTGGCGCTATGGCGATGTGGGCATCTCACAGCGGATTTAGTTCCTGATGTGGAACACACAAGGTTACACATGTCTCTTAATACTGCGTCTTGGGAACGTTCCCAGTGGAAACTTCCTGAAGCATTAGTAACGCACAAGCAAATGTACACGAGGCAGATGTGAATCAAACCCCAGAAATGTATATACATTGTATAAATATATACATTATTGATTATTTCAGGCTATCTTTAATAATTATGTTTGCTACCTTTATTTACAATAGTAGCAGAAATGTTAGGGAATTAAGATATTTCAGTATTTCATGCTTATCCAAAGCAGAATGTACAGATGTTATCTTTCTCAATCCTGAGCTCAGATTACTCTCAGTTTATAATTTATAAGGTTTCTTAAGCATTTAAAATGATTTTTTAAAAAGCCAAATATTTATAAAAGTTGACATACACACCATAATGTATTGAAGATGACATGTTCTTGAAGGATTGATTTTCAAAAAAGTGTTAAAAACCATCAAGGCACACATTATCAGTTAAAAACATCTCCATCTCTATCTTTCTATTTCTTTCTCTGTCAGGCATACAGTCACAAACACACACACACACACACACACACACACACACACACACAATACCCCTGAATCTTTATCTTTACAGCTGTTCTTTATTTGACCAGCTTTTTGTTTATTTCCTGGATATCAAAAGCATAACAACTCTCCCCATAGTTTCAGAGTACTTTGAATGATCCAGAACATAAAACTAAAGGTATTATTGCACTGGTCTTTGGTTAATAAAGAAAATACTTAGAGAAAGGAACACATAGCAGGAACTCTTTACGACTACTGAGACAATTAGCTCACATGATTTGCCTTACATCCCCAATAGTGCAGATTAGTTATATATATCAAACGATTGTGCATTCTGAAAAATATTATTTTGACTGTTGCATAATAAAGATGTTAATAACAATAATTGTGTAAACAATTATTACAGTTTATACACAACCCCAATATGAATAAATAAAAATAGTTTTCACAATATAGACATATTTACAATGTGTACACTGACATTAGACAGTGTTTCAATTTTTAATTACATGTGGTGGCGTTAACAGAAACCAGTTGCTAGTTAATTGGCTTAAGGGCTGTTAGTCATTTTGCTGCAGAATGCTTTTATTTCTTATGTTGCTCCTGTGGCATTATGTACTGTTGTCCTGATGTTATCTAAAAAAAAAAGGAAAAACTGTGGAAATTGTATTCTTTAAACTTCTCCATAAATTCTACAGAATTTAACAGCTTCATTTAACCTATGTTAAAAAGGTTAATGCTAATTAAATTGGATGTATAACCTCGACTTTCTACAAGACCCAAATACTTTATATTGCTGTTGAGGCAGTTTTTTATATAAATATTATTAGTTTATACAATAACGTTATGTGGCCTGTTGCCTGTTTAACCACCGCTCATTGCCATTTCTCCATGAAGAATTCTATATTGAACAGGTTAAAAAATCTCACAAGCTGTTTGACTAGAATTAGCAAGTTATTGTTAAGATACCAATCAGTTCAGGATGCAGACTGCTGGTTTTGTTTTATTTTGCTAATTGAGCACAGATTTCAGATAAATGTCAATACGTTTCTTAATGTGACTAATGTTCAAACGAATAGCATGCTATGAATATTTTCCTCTAAATATACATCATTTTCAGATAACTATAATACAGTACGCATAATCGATGTATAGACACATAAGGTAAAGACGTGTATTATTATTCTGGCCCAAATTAACCCTTCATCTTCCTAAAGTTGCAGGCATCACATCAGTTGTGCTAACTCTTTCCTTAGTCTTGGTTGATTTCTCTAAGGAGGGAGGCTCAGAAAAGAAACAGATGAAGTGACACGGAATAAGGGTGGACAAGACTTGACGGAGAAATGGAGAATATGAACAACAAGGTGGAGATCTACTTGAGTAACAGTGTGGTTTCCTTTTGGACAACCACAACGGCACGTCCTTTCATTGCATGCTTAAACAAGCTTTAGTCACCCGCTCAATTATAACTCCCACTCAGGGGCCATTATTAACACTTAGCACATCTAATACTTCATTCATCCCACAGTTTACCTACACCAAAGTCTGAATGTCTAGAAGGACCGTAATCCTGCATTGCTGATGGGTTCTAATGATCTTTCCACTTAAAGACACCTGATTCAGCTTAGTCATTTATTTCCAGGTGTAGAAGTTGACTTGTAGCAGAGACTTGACAGTTGTGAAATCTTTAGTAATGCAAAACCTTAGTCTGAAATCAAATCCTATAGAGTGACAAGACCTTTTGTCATGGATTAGAACAAACTATCATGTTCTACACCAGGATCTAGACTTATTTTAACTATGCATACAACGTAGGTACATGTTAAAGAATGTTATTTCTTTACTCGTTTGTGTGTAAGAATGCAGTTACAAAATAACAATTGTATGTAAAATGAGACAGTTGCTTAAACCCGGCGATATAAAATCATGTATATAAAGTGCACACATAAAAATA
This sequence comes from Bagarius yarrelli, assembly GCA_005784505.1. Classification (NCBI taxonomy): domain Eukaryota; kingdom Metazoa; phylum Chordata; class Actinopteri; order Siluriformes; family Sisoridae; genus Bagarius; species Bagarius yarrelli. The sequence continues at coordinate 265,572 of VCAZ01000195.1, read as the reverse complement.
GATTGGGCTGAATTTAGTGTCCCATAGCTAGACCTTTACGCGCAGCTGGGGTAAGGTCTGGACTACATATAACTTTTTATTGGGAAGTAAGGTGTACGATTAACAAACAGACCTGTTTGCAAAAGTATGACTTGAAATGTTTGTTGGGAAAACACACAACCCACATCCACCCTTGTATATCCAACTAATCAAACCAATATTTAAAATCCCTTTTTAGTTTTGTTTGCCATATGTGTTATATGTTCAGTCAATGGTTCGTGGGTGTGATGTCTGAGGTGGAGACTATGTTGATACAGACAGTGACTGATCTAACCCTGCATGATGATTTGACTCACACAGCTTTGCTCAGAGAGCAGGTTTTAAGGACTAAAAAAAATCCCTTTGTTGAAGGTGATGAGTGTCTCATTAGTCAATTTAACTGAGAAATTAGATTAAGAGCAATTAGAGCTCATATCTGCCAGCAACTTAAATACTTACATTCAAATCACCAGCACAACAACATATTACCTTTACAAATATGGCAGGGAAAAACACAATAGTAATTAGTATTCAATTTTTATGACAGCAAGGTAACTAGAGTAATGGATTATACATGAAGACATAAAGTCACCCATAGGGGTTTGAGTTAATGAACTGATAAATTGGTGGTAAGTATGATTCTACAATTTTGCAGACGTGGGACTGGTTTATTGTGTTTCTTATGTATATCTAACAAACTACTTGGTAAAGTGACTTCACTGTTAATTTTTAAAATTGTAAATGAGCAAAGCAAGACAGAAACAGTGGGATATACACAGGTGATTAATGGTAGCAAATTTGTGTTCAAGAAATGAAGCTTGTTCTTTGCATACACTGTTAAATTATGTTCACAGGTTTAACTAAGTTTATAGTTTTAATAGGGTGTGGGAAGCAAAGCCCTTTAAAACCAAGCAAAGAATGAGATCACTTTCCTCAGGGGAAGTTGTCTGGGAGTGAACTGTGATTAGAAATTTTGGTGCAGGGACCAATTGTAGCCTAAGGTCAAGCCTGTGTGGAGCACCTGGGACCTGTCAATCCAAACAAACATCTGTGACATCATCCCCACTTGTACTCGAGTGTAAATCATTAGCCAAGTCATTCAGATACACAATAATATTATCACATAGATAATCAGAAACTATCATCACATAGATAATCAGTCTCCTTTTATAAAAAATAAAGCGATCAAATGTACGTATTGTTTGCAACATTGGTAGACCAGGACACCGGGACAAGATCTGAAAGGAAATTTTCAGCAGGAGCTATACAGTGCAAAATGATATCGAAGACACACTTTTCCTTCATGTTCTGGGGGAAATTTTTATGCCACAGAAGTTTCTACATTTACATTTGTGGCATTCGGCAGACGCCCATATCCAGAGCGAATTACATTATTTTCTGTTATGCAACTGAGAAATTGAGGGTTAAGGGCCCAGCTTAATGGTTTAAATTAGTAGCCCAATACCTTAACCACTGACCTACCACTTCTAGAAATACATTATATGTACAAAGGTACTGAGACTATTGACCTTCACATATACAAGTGTTAATAAAATCAAAGGTGACAAATCTAGGGTGCCATTGATGTTCTGTTTTTTTCAAAGGCATTCAGTGGGTTTTAGTCAAAGCCCAGGGACTTGGACTGGTATTGTCATGCTGGCACAGTGTTTCAGTCTTAGTTTTAGTGAAGGAGTAAAGGAATCTTGCAGCAAATACATTCTAAACAACTGTGTACTTCCAGTTTACACAAACACAATTGCTAGTGAGGTGTCCAGAAACATTTGGCCATATAGTGTATAACAATGTCTATAAGCAATACTAGATCTTCAATTTACAACTGAAATTGTATAGATAGGAGAAAAAAATCATTCAACCTACAAAAAATACAACATAAAGGAAGTCAGTTGATAATTGCGAGATTAAGGGATAAAAAGTATAACCGCTTATTTTATCAGCAACCATGTCAAGCCCATAATACTCATGATCACTTCGGATTTCTGCAATATAGCTAGTCAGTAATGTAGCCCTAAGATATAGTTAATGTTTTTTTAATCAAGAACATATTTGAACCATATGTAAAACCTGACATTAACAATATACTGCTGAAAACACAGATGCTTAGAAGCATCAGGGATCTGTGAAGGATTTGCATGGGCCATTGATTTTATATATATAGTATCATTAAAAAGCAATACTGACATTAGTTTAACTGCGGGGAAACCAAGCAGACTTTTATGAACACCTCTAGTACAATGTAGTTATGTAACAATGAAAATATCTTGATTTCCTGGCAGTTTAACACACGACAGAGGACTTAGGATTTCAACCACTTGCAACAATGTGGAAACAGTATAACTGAGTTGACATGTTCTCGTTATACAAAGAGCTCAATAGTGTTAGCATGCAAAGATAATAGAAAAAATAAATAAATCGGTGTCTATTTTAACAGCATTTATTCAATTCGAAGAAGAAAAAGGGCTGTACTGGCCTTCGATTTCTTTTTTTGTATGCATGGTTAGTGGTTTGTTATTTTTCCTGACAAATGTTAAGAAAATGTTACCTAATTTTCTCTGGCAAACATAGAATCCTTTCAGCTATCAAAATAAGCATATTTGTCTTCTGGTCTATTTTTAAAATAGACATCTGGCTATGAAAAGTGAACTGGATAGATGTGGAATTATGTCTGATAACCTGATAGCCGGGGAGGAAAAAAAGCTCCTTTATTTATGCAGCATTCATCTATAGCTGTAATATCATCGCTTGAAACATGCAGCGTTGAGCGCCGTCATGCATTCGTATGATCATAAACATTAGACGGGATATGCTCAGAGGTATCAGTGTAGGTCGGAGCTGTCTAGGGAATGTCTGGCTTCGAATACAAAGACTATTATGCGTTTACATCTTCATTCACTTATACTATATGATTGGTTCTCTGCTTCACACAACCCAAACATATCTTGACATTTAAACAAATTTTACGTAACAACAGCATTGATAAGTAGTGCAAAAGGAGAAACACTAGTGTGTTTTAAAGGTACAGAATTTCCACAGGCTAATTTCATACAGTATGAGATCATTTACCTGGCTCTGGAGCCCAACTGGTTTGCTGTTTAATAGTCACCATATGTGACACCACAAGTATCTGCCTAAATATAATTTATAAAGTTTTTGTGTGGCAACTTCTGCCACAGCTTCCACTATTTCATTCCTTTTTTTTTTTTTGCTTTACCGTTGGGCTGTTAATATTATTATTGCCATATGTTTGGCTCTTACTTTCACCTCTTTTTATTTGTGCTAAGTATTCCAAAGAAACATAATATCAGGATTTCTTTGACAGAAAGCTCAGGTTGTCAGCCTGGGGACCAAATGTCCTCTGTTCAGACTGCTGGCAATGGCACTTATACTGTAATATTTAAAATTAAAAATTTTTTTAGAACAGTGGTTTTCCTCAGAGATCTCCTCCTGGTAATACCTGCTTTTATGTAATGTGCATTACAGGTATAAAGGCAATCTATTAAATAATGCAGTTCCAAACAGAAGCAGCATGTGTAAAACTTTCCCTGACCGGCTGCATGCTGGAGGAAAGTGATTGACAGCCAGGCTAGCCATGGCGTGTGACGTAGAGCACATACGACAGCACCGAGTGTAAAAAGCTCGAGCGATTGAGTGAGACAGTCATGTGACCTGCCTGACCAAATGGGTTGTATGTTAGTACAGGCGCTGGTGTGACAGTGGGAAGGTGGCTGATGGTATTTACTCTCAGCAGGCAAGGGAAGCCAAAAGGTGTGTAGGTGGTCTGACTGCTTGCTGAGATAGGACAGAGTTTAAAGACTACAACAAATTGATCACCCACTAAGATTCCCAGGGTGAAATTAATTGTCTTAGTGTCTTATCTTCTGATCTACACTATATGTAAAACCAGCTGTGTCTTATCAGAGTAAGAAGTCTCCGAAGAATTCAACAAATAAGTACATAACTTGAGGTTTAATGTATGAAGCAGAAAAGTTAACGAAAATAATCTTTTTTATTATTTGTTTTGTTGGGTTGCATTTATTTAAAATTATTTAATCATTTAGGGGATAATTTTTGTCATGTTACGAAAATGAGATTCTAACATGGATGACTATTTTAAAATTTGCTTCTATGGTGCTGTTATAAAGGATATCAGATTATTTACTGCTCACTAGCAAAATCAAATTAATGCAATTGAAATCTAAAATGCAGGACATTTTTAATCGTATAATGACAGTTATAGTCATAATAGTGACCCTTTTTTGCATACGGGAGGTTTCAAATTCTACCGTAAGCAACTCAACAGAGCAACTTAACAATTTCCCTAAAGGGATCAATACAAAATTCTGATTTGGAACACTATACAGCTTTCTCAGAAGAGATTCTTTTTTATCTAATTGAATCTCACATGCAAACATTTAAAGGCAAATCAGATTTTCCAGTCAAATCATATAAGCCACGTTGGAAGCCCTAAAGGCAAAAAATGATGCTCAAATTACAAACTATATAAAACTTTCTTTCCATTTCATTTAACACAGTAGACTTCATATTTATTGGCATGTTAAAGATAAGCAAGGTAGGAATTCCACTGTGTGTGTCGATTGCTGTGGTTATAACACCAATAGATAAGTGCTATGCATTTGCAAAATTTGACCGCCCCCGCCCCCCCCCCACACACACACACCGAAAATTGGCATGTAAATTGGATACATTTGCAGTTTACTAGTTCACACTGGTTTACACTAAGAGACCCCCTAAATTATTTTAAATATAGAAGTTATAAGTGTATGAGGGGCTTTATAGCTATTTCATTAAAAAGTATGAAATTCACTGTTACACCCCTGTGCCAAATCCATAATGAAAATTGAAGAGAAGCTCAGATTTTAATTTAATTTTACTTTAAAGCATGCAGAATTCAGTTCATAGAAGTGTGTATACTGCATTTAGGCAAGTATGTCATACTAGACCATATTCTCACCATTGAAACAAACGTAGCAATTTATTTTTTAATAAGTCATACCCCGGTGAAGAGTTTAACTAATAAATTAAGCACTAAGCCTGCCCCAAAGGGATGCATACTAAGTCAGATCATTAAGACTTCTGTTTACTTTAATTCTATGAATCAGCTGCATAAGTCTCTGGGTCAGTGTTAGTGAACTAGTCCAGGTGCCTGGGGAGCCTTTAATCAGATTAACCTAAAGGGAAAGTGTATGATGTAAAACACACACATAGAATGTATGCATAGAGCAGAACCCTCCTATGGGTCTGTGTTGAAACCTTGGTTCATTTTTTACTTGAGACGCTGCTGGTCTGAGGTTAATAGTTGTGTCACTATGGCCCAAATCAATCAAGATCCACTTGGGGATCCTGAGTGGCATCAACTAAATGTCCTCATATGTCTTGAAGGACGCACATGCTTACCTTCATTCTTAAAGATTGGTGAATATTGTACAACAGAGGAGATCAATATAGGCAAGGACGATGCAGGGATACGACTGGGATAAATTCCAAAATAAACTCATTCTCCAACTGTGGTCCCATGGACATAATCTGATTGGGTGCTCCCCATGCTCGTTTGCACAGATGAACCGACAGTCTCTTTATACCAAAATCCAATATCCAAAAAACAATATGAGTTTTGAACTAATGGTTCTCCAGCAGCTCAAACATGTCAGCATGACACACACATATTTCAGATTTACACATTATATCCCAGGCATAAAATCCTTATTAGGATTATAAGTAATTCCTACAAAGCCACTGAAAAACTGCTGCGTCAAAGAGAATGTAATTGAAGACTGAGTTTTTGTGGCCTGGCAGATGAGTTTGTGAAATCATGGCTTTGGCAAGAATGCATGCTTCAGACTCTACATCGAGAAATGTGATATGACCACAATGGCACATTTAAGAAAAATCTATATTATATAGTTTTCAGTTATCATCAACATGTGGTTTTATTGGTAGTTAATCACCCTTACATGTAGTAACATCCTACTGAGACAGGGATGTCATATAGGTCTTTTTAAATAGATTAATTAGCAAGATATAAACTGTGGGTTTTTTGTTTGTTTTCACTGTCTATCATTGAGACCCATTAGGCGTCCAGTATCCACAACTGTATGTCAAATGTCAAGGTTTGTTTGATAGAATAACTAAGAACTATTCTCTTAGTAATGATCATGTTATTGTATCTCTAAGACTAGCATATATTATAATCATCTACTGCGCAACTCACAAGTCTTTCTTTTTTGTCCTGATCTGAAAGTTTTTTTACGTCCTGTAGAGCAGCGTTCTGTTGCTCAAGTCAGTTGAAAACTGCAGCGTCAAGAGGTTGGTAATTGAAGACCGAGTTCTTTGTGGCCTGGCAGATGATTTTGTGGAATCATAGCTGATTTTTGCCAAGAAGTGAAAGCTTCAGCTTTTACATCAGCAAAATAATTTGATTATAGCTGGGACAACACTTAAGAAAAACATTGAACCAGAAGGGTTTCCAGCATAAATAAAAAGCAGCAAGAAACAATATGTCTTGTTAGTTCAGTAACAGCAAGAGGTTTAATCAACAGATAATCACATCTGAAATGCAGCATGGCTTTTCTGAACAGTGGGAGTCGTTACAGGAAGCACATGACTTCAAGCTAAAAATACTACGTCATTTGTCGAGTGTACTTTTTTAGCAAAAACTTAATCAGGATGTAGCTGGCAGTCAGACTTTGGTTATTATTACTGTATTATATAATATAATATTATTCTATATATTTTTTATATTCAAATAAATATCATTAATTAATATTGCACTGTATCTATCATTTAGTATAGAATGTCCTGGTTAGGTATGGTAACCCTCGTTCCCTGATGGAGGGAACGGAGACGTTGTGTCGAGTGACGACACTAGAGGTCACGTTTTGGGAGCCCGAATACCTTTGATCTAATTTGAAAAGGCCAATGAAATTGCCCAACCGGCAGCTCTACATATGTCCGCTAATGAAGCCCCATTCGCCAGGGCTGATGTGGCGGCAACCCCCCTGGTGGAGTGAGCATTCACTCCCAGGGGGCAGGGTAGGCCCCTGGTCTTGTAGGCCTCAAGGATCGCTTCCACTATCCAGTGGGAGATCCTTTGTCTGGAGACGGCGTCCCCTTTCCGCCTTCCTCCATAGCAGATGAAGAGCTGATCAGAGCGTCTAAAGCTCTGTGTGCGGTCCAGATACGTCCTCAGGGCCCGTACCAGACACAACAAAGGCAGGTTGGGATTCCCCTGCTGAGGGGGAATAGCTTGCAAGGTCACCACCTGATCCCGAAAGGGAGTGGTGGGTACCTTGGGCACGTAGCCCGGCCTAGGTCTCAGGACAACGTGAGAGTCTGCCGGGCCAAATTCCAGGCACGTTCTGTCGACAGAGAAGGCGTGCAGGTCCCCTACCCTCTTGATTGAGGTGAGTGCAGTCAGCAAGGCCGTCTTCAGAGAGAGGGCTCTAAGTTCTGCCGACTGCAAGGGCTCGAAAGGGTCTCCCTGTAGTCCCTGGAGGACCACAGATAGATCCCAAGAGGGAACGAGGCGTGGTGCCGGAGGGCGCAACCTCCTGCAGCCTCTGAGGAACCTGATCACCAGATCATGCCTCCCCACCGATCACCTATCATGTCGTGGCCCGCCGAGATGGTAGCGACGTACACTTTGAGGTTAGAGGCAGAAAGGCGCTTATCCAGCCCTGCTTGCAGGAAGGAGAGAATCAATCTGATGCCACATCTCCGTGGGTCTTCCCCACAGGAGGCACACCAATCGACAAAGATACGCTACTTCAGGTCGTACAGCCGCCTCGTTGAGGGGGCTCTAGCCTGACCCGTGGTCAACGCATCTGTCGTAATGACAACACACCTGGACACCTGCTCTAGGAGCACACCTGCCCATAGGAACGAGATGTCCTCCCACTGACTGAGAGTCCAGCGACACATCGTGGTTACCTGCACCCGGTGTGTGCCATGACGCCATGCCCATCTCGGGACCTGGTCGTGAAGCCAGTGCTGAAGCGGTCTCATGTGCATCAGGCCGAAGCTGGAGATGCTAAATGCCCCAGAAGCCTCTGGTATTGCTTTAAGGGGACCGCCGAGCTGCGTTTGAGAGAGCTCACACATCTCAGCACCGCCTGGGCCCGCTCCGGGGAGAGCCGAGCCCTCATTACGACCGAATCCAAATGGATACCGAGAAAAGCAATACTCTGCACGGGGGAGAGTTTGCTCTTCTCCAAGTTGACCAGAAGCCCCAATCAGGCAAGGTGGTGGAGCACCCTGTCCTTGTGTGCAACCACAATGTCTCGTGAGTGAGCTAGGATTAGCCAGTCGTCGAGATAATTGAGGATGCGTATGCCCGCCTCTCGGAGGGCGGCTAAGGCATCCTCCGCGAGCTTTGTGAAGACACGCGGAGACAGGAACAGCCCGAAGGGGAGGACCTTGTACTGGTATGCACGACCTTCGAAGGCAAACCGCAGAAAGGGTCTGTGTCTTGGAAGGATCGAAACATGGAAGAACGCATCCTTCAGGTCTACAGCCACGAACCAATCCTGGTGCTTTACACATGTTAAAATGTGTTTGAGGGTTAGCATCCTGAATGGGAACCTGTGAAGAGCCTGTTTTAGTGTCCTCAAATCCAGGATCGGCCTGCTCCCTTTTTTTGACCAAGTGTTGGCCGCCTGCCGGCTGACAGGCGGCCGAGGTGAGATAGGAGCTCGACCCCGTCCCCCTCCCAGGGGAGCATCCAAACTGGTCCCCAACCTCCTCCCTGGGTCGCCCGTCTCAGGAACACTTCGAAGCCTTGCGAGGGTTCTTAGTGTTCTGACGACGGGCCTGTGATGCCACCTTCCAGTAGCCTGGTGGACTGGCTTGGCTGTAGGTCCCGACCACCTCAGTGCCGCTGCAGCTCTCGCAGGGGGCTGTCTTCGGGATGGAGCAGACTGGGCCTGCTGATTAGGGGAAGCAGTGCTTGCCCTTGCCCTTCGCCGAGGCAGGATGTGACTAATCGCCTCCGTCTGCTTCTTCACTGTGGAGAATTGCTGGGAGAATTCCTCCACAGTGTCACCGAAGAGGCCACCCGGTGAGATGGGGGTGTCAAGAAAGCGAACCTTCTCAGCCTCCCGCATCTCGGCCAGGTTAAGCCACAGGTGGCGTTCCTGGACTACCCAGAGCCTGCGCAGTGGCCTTCGTAGCCCAAAGGGCATAGTCAGCCACAGAGCGCAGTTCCTGCAGGAGCTCTGGGTTGGGCCCCCCCCTCATGCAGCTGTTGCAACGCCTGAGCCTGGTATACCTGCAGGGTGGCCATGGCGTGTAGAGCAGATGCAGCTTGCCCAGAGGCAGTGTAAGCCTTCACCACAAGGGCAGAAGAAAACTTACATGCCCTGGACGGGAGTCTAGGGCGATCCCTCCAGGTGGCGGCTGTCTGCGGGCACAAGTGTTGACATCTCGTCAGGTTCAAGAGAGCAACTGGGGAACCCCTGACGTCCCTCCAGTGTCCTGACCGGCAGGCTCGAGGTAGAGGAGGAATGGGGTGCATGCAGTGACTGGCCCGGCGGTGCTGCCCCACCTCCCTGCTCCTCCACCATCCACCACTACAGCTTCAGGCTCAGAGGCAGGAGGAATCGAGTGATGAGTGGCTGGGGTGGCTGGGGATTTTTTCTGGGCAAAAACCTCCAACCGAGCATGCAACGTGCCTGTGGGCAGTGCCTCACAAGAGGGGCACGTCCCATGCATTAAAGCATTTCTTGTGTGGGAATAACCCAAACACAAAAAACAGCAATCATGCCGGTCATCGAATGTGATAGACCAACCGCACCCAGAAACACACGGCCGAGGAGCCATGATAAATCACGTTCTCGCCGTAAAACACCCTTAACCGAGGAAAAAAATCGCTCTTAGGAATTTTCTGCTCAGGCACTGCTGCGGACACCGCTGATGCACCCAGGGGTCCCGCACTTCCTGGTTGAATGCCGCCACGAGAGAGACGCTTTTTTTTTAAGGTAATCGCTTCCTAAATCGCTTCTTCTCCGGCTTGCTGCTGCTGCTCGTGCTGAGAAATCGCACATTCGGCTCCGAAAAACAGAACGATGAGCAGTATCGTAGCCGGCTTATTTATACCAGAAGGGCGTTACCTGCAATTTTGCTCGTCCAATTTCATTGGCCTTTTTAAATTAGATCAAAGATATTCGGGCTCCCAAAACGTGACTCCTAGTGTCGTCACTCGACACAACGTCGGAGTGAGCGACAGAAAGGGAACTGATTTTATTTGCATTATTAAGCTAATTATAATAGAAGAAAAAAGCTTTTTTTTAGCACAATAATAAAATGTAGGGTTTTGCATACAGAATTGTCCTGGAGGATATCCTCAGTGAGAGGAAATTAACCACTCTCTATGATAACAAACCCTGCTAGGAAAGGTCCACAGGTTAACCCACAGGAGACCCTACAGTATGACAGCTAGAGTCTGGCTTGCAGACAATCACATGACCCACCACAGGGAAAAAAGGTTAAATATACACTGTGATCCTCCACAGTGAGGTTTCACAGCCACTAAATCAGAGAGATTGCGACATGCCAACTTATTAGGAGTTTTAAGAAAACATTTTATCGTCTCCAAATTAACCATAAAGCAAATGCTTATGCTATAAAGGTAAGATTAGCGATAATTAAGACACAGCAACCTTTAGCTATGTATGTAATCATTAGTTCATTTGTTGATTTGTTTAAGAGTTATTAAATAAGATAAGATAAGATAATCTTTATGGATCACACAGTGGGGAAATTAAATTGTTACGGTGGCTCAGATACAAAAACAATTATGTGCAAAGTAGGAAAATAGAAAAAATGTGCAATAGAAAAGTGCAAATTGTGTGAAAAAAAACAATTTACGATAAAAAACATTTTTAAAAATCTAAAAGTATTTACAGTTATGTGCATCTGTAGTTAGACTACAGAAATGCTAGCTAATTAAACAAAATATTTATTTCACTTGCATAAGTGACTTAGGTAAGTGATTAATATTGTTTAACTAAAATTACACTGCTTATTTATTGTGTATATTTATATATATTTATTATTATTATATTTATACACAGTAATGGTGCTTCCTCATTAAGTGGAGAAGACAGATAAAAGTTTGCCTTGCGGACTAATAAATCTACAATAACAACAAAACTAACCAGTTTCAGTGAGGTAGTGCGCATTGTAGCCCCTGGCCTACAGGAGAAGTACCTGATGTGGCCGTCTTCTGTTGTAGCCCACCCACCTGAGGGTTTGATGCGTTATGTGTCTGCTCACCAACATTGTTACTAAAGTTTTTGTTAAATCACTGTTGCCGTCCTGTCAGCTGGAACCAGTCTGGTCATTGTCCTTTGACCTCTCTCATCAGTAAGACATTTTCGGCTGTAGAACTGCCAGTCACTGGATGTTTTTTGTTTTTTGCAAATGTAGAGACCAATGTGTGTAAAAATCCCAAGAGATCAGCAGTTTTTGAAATACTCAGACCAGTCCTTCTGGCACCAACAAGCATGCCAGGGTCATTGAGAGAATTTTTTTTCCATTCTGATGCTTAAACATGTAAACATGAACTGAAATTCCTGACTGACACACACACACACACACACACATATATATATATTGCAATGCTAAAGGATAGTTGGCTGATTAGGTAGATATATAATTTTTTTTCCATGCATTGATGTTCTAATAAAGTATATATATTTTATTAATGTATAAATACACAGACACACACATCGTATATACAATTACATGTATAATGGCAAAAGGATTGCTATAAAGGGCCCAAAAGTCTGAAAATGACTTAAAAACAGGATCCAAAATATATAATGGGATAAACCCCATCGATTTAACTCACCACAAAATAAACGTTCGCATTTCATAACACAAGTCTGTTTAAAGGCCTGGAAGTCAGTGTTCTTGGCTGAAATCTCACACTGCTTCAAATCCCTGCCAGGTGGGTCTTCAACAACAAGTTCACAATATCAAAGTAAGAGCTAACTGTAGGGGAAATGTGAAACACCACTGAGCAGCACTACATGCCCCCCAGCCTCCTTCCAACCTCATTTTCTCCTAATGACATACATGTCCTATTGCAGAGATTTTAAGGTTGAAGAGTGGAGGCAGATGTCCTTGTGGGGGGTAACTATTTCATCCCCCTTTTGAGTTCACAGACTTTTGTTTGCTTTGCACAGTCTTAGTGCTTAGTGAAAACTCACATATCTGGAATAAAAGTCCTACAGAGTTCTAAATAAATTTGCTACCACTAAGTGCTTTCATGGTTTGGGAGAGGTTTTAACCTGTAAAACGTAACCAAATCTTCATGTTAATTAGTTTCACGGAAAGCTTCTTAAAGTATGGTGTGGAACCTTTTGACAATCAGAGAAAGGTTAGTGCTCTAAATTGCACCAATTGTCCCATTTGTAGCATGGTGCAAAATTTAATTCATGTGACCTAGATCAACAGTCAATTGTCAGTCTGTGACCTAAATAGTGAGAGACTGGTGGGGTAGTGATGTAGTTACAACTGAGGGGAAGAAAGGTGAATTGTTCTCTATAGGAAACACTGTAACCAGATTTAATCATAAATGATAAACTTAGGGATTCTATGCTTGCATTATACCTACAATAAATGTAATACTTCTATCTTTCTGTTGAATGTTTTTAATCAAGTCTTTGTTTGGGTTTTGACGATTTACTGAGCTGTCTGTGGACACCTTGTCCTTATAAGCAAACAGTTGTGTAGAATGTCTTTACATTGTAGGTTTTAGAGTTAAGATTTCTGTTCAGTGAAATTAAGAGGCCCAAACACCATTTCAGCATGACAATGCCATGGTGTGTTCTCGTTGGAGTGAAAAAACTTGAGTGTCCTGATCTTAACCCCACTAAACACATTTAAGATGAACTGGAAAGCACCCCGGTTCACTCACCTAACATTAATGATAATACTATCGTGGCTGGATGAACAAATCTGCCCAGCCATGCTTAATAATCTATAGGACAGCATTTCAGGAGTAAGAGTGAGACTAGATTCAGAATAGAAAAGCAGATATGGGTGTGACGGTCTGGTGTTTCGATACTTTTGCCTATTTTGTATACAGTTAGTTAGTTAGAACTCTTTCTCAATTATTGAATGATTTTAGCATGGCTGGTAATGCTAAAAAAAGTTTGTGATTTTTAGAGCTGTCTAATTGCATGCAATTCTGTTTGGAAGCAACAAATTAATTTAAAAGCAATGAATGTTTTATTTAGCTGTGCTTTTATTAATATGAACATTAAATAGTACAAAAAGAATTAGTAAAGTGGCTACACTTTAACTTTATAGTTTATCAGTTATGGTATTATAAAGATAATAATTAAAAAACATACTGTAGGTGTTCCAGTGGCTAAAGATCCTGGACACTTACTGCTGTTGCTAAAGTTCAAATCTCTTTAACGTAACCAATCCCAGGCACTAAGGGGTTAACTCTAAATACCAGTCCCACAACTGGATAAAATGAGTGATTTACATCATTTAAAATATCTGGCATAAAACCTGTGCCAAATTAAATATGTCTATCAGATGATCCTCTGTGTTGACCCCAAACAGAAAGCAGACCCCAAACAATACAACCTGTACTTTCTAGATTAAATCGCTTGTGCTGTCTTTCCAAGCTGCCCTGGGGTACAGTGTGCATATTTTAAAAGAAATACCATACCTACAGTAGATTTTATGTTTTGCATGTGCATCTTTTATCTTGGATGGAGATTTTATTTTGTTTCATTTATAATCTTTCAATATAAATGTGTAACAATATAGCCAGTCCCTGTTTTCTAATAATAAGTGGGTTTTCATACGTAACAAGTAGAAGCAAAAGACTATTTATTCTGTACTGCTATTCATTTTAGGCAAGTCCTCTTGCCTAGACTTTAAAACTATGAAACCAACACTGATGATGATTTATATACTCATAATGACATGACTGTCTGACCACCATGGATAACACAGGTGCATAAAAGCCAAGGTCCACCCAAACACGTTACACCATCAACAAAACCACCTTCATGTCTGGCTCAATCGCTTAATGGAAACACATCATAGTCAGACGTTTCACAGAGGGTGCAGTTAGTAAAAATGTTCACCCGTAGACCAATGGCATGTTGTGTGTTCTATGCCAACGTCATGAAAATCCCACAGGAAAAGGCGGCCACTCGGTGATCTCATGTGGGCTGTTAACAATAATTATCATTGGATATTGGAATATGATGGCAGCAGGCTGCATTTCTTTTAATATTGGATTGCAGAATTTCATACTCAGAACGCCCTAAACATCATTCTACTACAGGGAAACACCCTTGTGTTTTCTCTGGCCCTTTCTGAAAAGAGTTTAATTTAATGTCCATATGTTAACTACGTAGATTAAAATGATTAATGACAACCCAGGGTTAGGCTGCACACTGTATTGATTTAGGCAGTCGGATCATTCACATTATACATAGTAAACTAACATGCTGCCGATAATCAAGAACAATTGTGTCTTTTATTTCTTTTAATAAAGAAATTTTATTTATATTACCCATTGCTAATTTTATAGTACAAATTGTGTTGTAAATAATCATAAATGCTTCCAGATCCTATAAAGTATATATGCAAATTTAGGCTAGGCATAATTGGTTATATCTATCCATCATATCCATCCATTGATATTCTGTACATTATTCTACACAAGGAGCCTGAAGACAGGGTCCTTTGGGTACAAGACGGGGGGGACAACCTGGACAGAGTATGACTAATTACAGTCTTAAGTTATTATAGAATAAACCAATAAGGCATGAAAAAAGTGTCACGCTGCTAACAGGGTGTTCCACCTACTTCCTGAGATCATGATTCAGGGAAACCCCCGAAGAACTGTGATTCCGTGTGATGCTGTTCTAAGTTTCTTAGTTCTTACCTCAAAGGTGTAATAGTTGTAAAAGTAAAAACTCTCTTTAACTAAAATCTGACTTCTAGCGCTTTCTATTCTATTCTCAGTTTGATCTCTTGCCAACTCCTGCCCACCAATTTTCAGCTTCTATTGACATGAACTAACTGCAACTTTTTTTTAAATGCTGCTCATGCTGTAACACGCCCAAAGAAACCACTACCAGCAAACATAAGCTTACAGTTGCATAACATTTACATTTTAATTTACAGCAGTTAGCAGATGCCTTCATTTAGAGCAATGTATATAAGTGCTTTGAAGTCCCCATGACTAAATGCTTAAATTCTGGTTCACAAGGTCACGGACTAAAGATACTAGGAGTCTAAAATCCTTTGATTTTCAACTACCTTTTAAATAAATAAAAAAATCGTCACTCTTTAAGTAATTTAGGGAAAGAAGTCTTTACCCATTGTTGAACAACCGATGTCTCTGCTTTTCTGATCTTAACAGAAAGCTACCAGATGACAGATCAGAGAAAAGTAGTGCATACCTATCTTGTACCTAGAGAGATAGTGGGACCACCTGAGCAGTCAGTACTGGCTAGTGTTGCAGTGATTGGTAGAAAAGTTGTAAAACTTCTTGTGCCCCCTTGGCTTCAAGGCCATGTTGATGACATCATCAGGATTCCCTTGTGATCTTTCAATGACATAACAACTCAGAAGCTTCCTGGTTGTTGCTTGCATAATCTTTCTGCACATGTTTTCCTGGTGTCCATGAGTATATACACACAATATCTACTTTATAAGAAACACAGTTACATGCAGCTCTATGTTCCGGCAATTAGTTAATTCGAGTAATGCTCACATCACATGACGCACATGGTCTACAAAATGGAAAGCGAAAGTCTCATCGTTTCCCATCCGGTGGCCCAGAAGGGCAATGCAAACTCCTGACAACATACATTGAGGGGAAAAATTATTTGATCCCATGCTGATTTTATACATTTATCCACTAGAAAAATCATAATCAGTCCGTAATTTTGTTCTCATAATGTCAGTTTGGTACCTGTATGAAAAACGTGTATTGTAAACAAGTCTACAGAAGGAATCAATCAATCAGATTCCAAACTCTCCAAAATGGCCAAGATGAAAGAGCTGTGGTGGATGTCAGAAACAAGTTTGTAGACCTACACAAGGTTAAAGTGGGGTTTCAAGACCATTGCCAAGCAGCTCGGTAAGTAGCTGACAACAGTTGATGGCTCCATTATCATGAATACGCTGGGAAATCAGCCTAGAAAGCACATGCACAGGTCCGTCTGAAGTTTGCCAATGAATCATCTAAGTAATTCAGAGGAGAACTGGCTAAAAGTGCTGTGGGCAAATCAGACCAAAATCAAGCTATCTGGCATCAACTCAACTCGCTGTGTTTGGAGGAGGAAAAATGCTGTCTATAATTCCAAGAACACCATCCCCACCATCAAACACTGTAAATGGGTCATGGATAGGTATTCCACATGACAATGACCCAAAACACATGCTTAAGGCAATAAAAGAGCTTAAGAAGAAGCACATTAGGTCCTAAAGTGGCCTAGCCAGTCTTCAGACCTTAATACAATAGAAAATCTGTGGAGGAAGCTGAAGGTTCGAGTTGCTAAACATCATCATTGAAACCTTAATTAAAATGCTAATCAATGTATAACTTTTAAAATGCATTTTTCTGGATGTTTATGTTGTTGAAATAAAGCTACTTTTAAAATTCCAGACTAATCTTTTCTTTGTCGCTGGACAAACATAAAAAATCAGCAGGGGAGCGAATAATTTTTTCCCTCACTGTATACGTCTAAAATCCACACATTTATCATTTAGGCTGCTTCTTTTTGTTGATCATTGTAAGGAAATGGTTATCCTTTCTACAATATCACCTTAAGTATGGCTTTCCATGCCTGTGGATGTCAGTGGATCCCCTCCAGAAGTGTATTTATGAGGTGATTGGGAGCAGACTACATGAGACGTGTTGTACTTTCAATAGCAACATAAGAGTCTTTTCATAAAGAAACCATGCAAATTACTACCACAACACTATCTACAGACTGTTCCCTATGCTGCAGGATATGCTTGGCAGTATATGGTCGTGTAATTGGCTAAAACAATGGCTCCATTCTTTGAGTTATGGCATAATAAGCAATGCACCCAGATGTTCCCAGGATGTATGAGAATCACTTTGGTTTTCTAATGTGTTCCCCATTTCCACAGGTTTGGGAAATGACACAATGCAGACGCCACTGGGTATAAGAGCTAATCCTACTTGCCCCCACCAACGACCATCAAGTTGATTGGGTCCTTTGATAAGCAAAAAAACCCATCTGCAGGCAAATCCTGGGGTTTCCACCACATGATATGACTAACCCAAAGGGCATATACATTGAGTGATAAGCAATTTATCCTTCTTATGCCTATTGTCTATATTACACACAATTGTTTCAGTGTTCCCCACAGTTCTTTCTTTTCCCATTTTTCCATTGCTCCCAAAACCATTAGATCAATCAAAAAGAAAAAAGGCGATGAATTTACAGTGGTTCAGTATGCAGTCAGGAAGTGATTGTCAACGACAGGAAAACAGAAGGAGCTTTCTTTTTACAGTTAGAATCTGCACTCAAGACATGCCTGTATATCAGAGAGTAAACGTTTCCAGCTGGCCTGAGGTGGCATGCACTCGAATATAATGCCTATAGATACGTTACACACACATACACACAGTCACACACACATACATGATAAAATGGGATTGAGTAGAACTATTTTTTCTACCTATTTCTTCTTTTTTTGTATTGTACTTTCTAAAAGGATGTTTCAGTTTTTAAATAGCTTTTAATGATTCAAAAGCTCACAAGCCGAAACCTACACGTTCCTACAATTTTCCCTAGCATTCTTTAAAAGTTGTCTTAATGTTAGGAAAAAAAGGTTTACAAATAAAACGGAACTTTTTCATAACATTAATAACAGCTAATATTAAAGCCTGACCGATATATCTGAGTGCTGGCAATGTATTTAGCCATCGCTGATACATCGATAACGGTAAATATGCTACCGATATGCTGCCGATATTAACTATTTTTGCAGAACGTTGATAAAATGCTTGAAATGGTGTAATTACTCACTGTCTTCTTTGTTTGCTACTGGTGACTATCCAACTCTTTCACGTCAGTAAGGGCGTCTCTCATTCAGGCAGCAGCAGGCAAGCAGTTAAGCAGTGCTTTACAGTAAGTTGCTAACTAGTTTGTAAAATACATAAATTATTACTAAAAGCAACTGATTGCAGGGTGTTAGATCCTCATCTATGTGGGTTGCAAACTCTTGCAAAATACCTAAAAACAAATAAAATTTTATCTACAGCATGAAAGCAACAGCGACGTCTAAAATAATATAAAAACAGTTTACATGTGCAAAGTCAGAAGCCTAACTATTGCGTTGTTTATGCATGACATATAGCTAGAACACAGGCGAGATTCTTTGTGCTACAGATATTATGATACTCGTTCCTTTGAATTAAACATATTTGTTTTATTTTTTATTTGTATTCAAACGGAAAGAAAGAGAAACCTATAACAGAGTGGCGGGACAAGTAGTGAAAATAAAACCTAAAGTTATATGTTTTGTGGACAATAGGGGAAGAAAAAATCAAATCGTTATAAGTGTTTGTTTACCACATATGAGTTATCAATGCTAAAAAAAATGCCACCATAAAAATAACAACAAAATAACGTTTTAGTAATGTTAACCAAAAAGTTTTTAAAACATTTAAAAAACGGTCCTAAAACCAAAATGAATGTCTAAACACATTTTCAAAACATAAATTTATTTGCTGGGACATTATTGTGGACAAATAAAAGAAAGTTTCAAAATAATCATATTTAAGAGTTAAGAGTTTTTTCTTATCTACTTCCTTGATTATCTTATATTTGTTTATATATTATGTCAGTATCACATATGAAAGCATCCAGTTTAGAAATCTGTTTTATTTAAGACAATAAAACTCTAGAGACAAGACTGGAATGATTAAATGACATGACCCTGTGCAGATTTCCCATGATTCATCTGTCTTAATAATGTGCTTGACCTTTACCTCTCTTGTCTCCATTCCAATTATCCTCAAAATCCTACAGCGGACTAATACAAAAAACAGTTTTTAAATTAGCTAATGATACTTAGGTAGACCACAAATACTTACATGTTGGAACATTCTTATCGGTTTTTATTGTAACCTTTTACAAGCCCAGTGCACAATGTGAGCATCAGTAAACTTTAGCTTGCTTAATACAACAGTTAAATTGGTACAGTGAGAGAAAAATGTTTTAATCCCTTGCTATTTTTAAATATTTGCCCAATAACAAAGAAATGATCCAACTTTCATCTAATGGTAGGTTTTTTTTAACAGTGAAAGGCAGAATAGCAACAAAAAAACATCCAGAAAATGCATTTTAAAAAAAGATATAAGATGCTTCGCATTTAAATGAGTGAAATAAGTATTTGACCCCTTTGCAAAACATGACCTAATACTTGGTGGCAAAACGTCAGATATTTTTTTTGTAGTCGGCCGCCAGGTTTGCAGATCCAAGTCATTAAGGTTTCAAGGCTGACAATTGACAACTCACGCCTTTAGTTCCCTCTACAGATTTTTTACAGCAATAAGGTCTGGAGACTGGCTAGGCCACTCAAGCCACTACTTTGATGCCTTGGTTGTGTTTTTTGGGGTCATTTTAAAGCTGGAATATCCATCCATGACCCAATTTTTAATGCTGTTGCTGAGGGAAAAAGGTTCTCACACAAGACTTGTGGGTACATGGCCCCGTCTATCGTCCCTTTGATGCGGTGAAGTTGTTCTGTCCTTCTAGCAGCAAAACACCATTAATGCATAATATTTCCACCTCCATGTTTGACGGTGGGGATATTGTTCTTGGGGTCATGGGGAGCATTCTACTCCCTTCGAACACAGCGAGTTGAGTTAATGCCAAAATGCTCGGTTTTGGTCTCACCTGACCACAACACTTTTACCCTGTTCTCCACTGAATCATTAAGATGTTCATTGGCAAACTGCAAATGGGCCTGTACATGTGCTTTCTTGAGCAGGGGGACCTTGCGGGTGCTGCAAGATTTCAGTCCTTCATTGCATAGTGTGATACCATTTGGTTTTTTTTGTTGACTATGGTGCCAGGTGCTTTGAGATCATTGAAAAGATCCTCCTGGGTAATCCTTTGCTGATGCCTCAACATTTTCATAATTATTGAAACTCCATGGGATGAGATCTTGCATGGAGTCCCAGACCGAGGAAGACAGTTTTTCTTGCGTTTCTTTCATTTGTGAATAATAGCGATAACTATTGTCACCTTCTAACCAAGCTGCTTGGTGATGGTCTTAAATCCCATTCTAGCCTTGTGTAGGTCTACACTCTTGTCCCTGACATCCTTGGACAGCTCTTCGAACTTCGCCGCGGTGATTGCTTCTGTGGACAGGTGTCTTTTATACAGTTAACAAGCTAAGATTAGGCACACTGCTTTCTCGATAGCCCCTTTAAAAGAAAGTTAAAATGATCAGCTTGTTACCTGTATAACAAGCTGAAATGTAGACAGAAATGTTGCTGATTAATATGAGATCAAATACTTATTTCACTTATTAAAATGCGACTCAATGTATAACATTTTTGAAATGCATTTTTCTGGATGCTGTTATTCTGTTTCGCACTGGAGAGCCCACCATAAAAATTATAGACTGATAATTTTTTCATTAGTGGGCAAACATACAAAATCAGCAGTGGAGCAATTTTTTCCTCACTGTATATGTTTTACTTCCCTGTGCAGACTGTGTAATTGCCGTTGTTCTAGCATGAATAAATTCTAATTAGGCAAGTATTTATTTATGTTCTGCCTAGCTGGTTGCTATATGCTGGTGTCAGAAAGAGCAGCTCTGCTCAAGAACAAACATTTTAATGGAGGAGGAAGTTTCATGTTTCAACCTAAGTTTGTACTTAGGTTGTTAGGTCTAAATTGAGTCCCACAGCAGTCAGCTATCCTTTCAGGTGATTTGTGATCCTGATGCATCCCTTGTGCTCCTTCGGATAACTAATATTGTTTTTTTAAATGTACCCAATGAGACTAAGTATCTTTTTTTGATTTGTGATCCTGAGCATCCCTTGTGCTCCTTCGGAACAGCTAAACTAATATTGTTTTTTTTTAAATGTACCAACTTGAGCCATTAAAGGTACAGTGCCTTGAAAAAGTATTCATACACTTTGAACTTTTTCACATTTTGTCACCTTATGACCACAATTTTTTATGTATTTTATTGAGATTTTATGTGATAGACCAACACAAAGTATTGTATTATATATATTTGTATTAAGTCCCCTGTAATCTGATACCACTATATAAAATCAATCAATTGCCATCAGAAGTCACCGAATCAGTTAATAAATTCCACCTGTGTGTAATTTAGTCTCAGTGTAAATACACCTGTTCTGTAAAAGGTCTTAGTGGTTTGTTAGAGAACACTAGCAAACAAACAGCATCATGAAGACCAAGGAACTTCACCAGAACAGGTCAGGGATAAAGTTGTGGAGAATTTTAAAGCAGCGTTAGGTTATAAAAATATTCCAAGCTTTGACCATCTCAAGGAGCATGGTTCAATCCATTATCCAAAAATGGAAAAAGTATGCCACAAACTGCAAACCTAACAAGACATGACAGTTCACACCTAAACTGACAGACCGAGCAAAAAAAGCACTGATCAGAGGAGCAGCCAAGAGGCCCATGGTCACTCTGGAGAGGGTGCAGAAATCCACAGCTCATGTGGGAGAATCTGTCCACAGGACAACTATAAGGCATGTACTCAACAAATCTGGCCTTTATGAAAGAATGACAAAATAAAAGCCATTGTTGAAAGAAAGCTATAAGAAGCCATGTAGGGGACACAGCAAAGATGAGGAAAAAGGTGCTCTGGTCAGATAGAATCAAAGTCTTGTTTTTCCCTAAATGCGAATCACTATGTGTTGCGAAAAAGAACAGTGTTTATCACCCTGAAATAAAATACACCATCCCCATTGTAAAAACATTGTGGTGGCAGCATCATGCTGTGGGGATGCTTTTCTTCAGCAGGGACAGGGTAGCCGGTCAGAGTTGATGGGAAGATGGGTTGAGCTAAATACAGAGCAATCCTGGAAAAAAGCCTGTTGAGACTGAGAAGGAGATTCACCTTCCAACAGGACAATGACCCTAAACATACAGGCAGAACTACAGTGAAATTCGTGTACCTTCAAGAATTACCTCAACTACAGCAGGGTGTAATCAGGTACTATTTTTATATTTGGTATTTTAGTACTGTTACTAACTGTACCATAATGTTTTTTCACCTATTAAAGACACATGATGTATAGTAGTAATGTGTTTATGCGTTTAGGAGGCATGGCTTTGGACGGTGAGGGTGGGACGAACACTTTCAGCACTATTAGGCTACAGTTAGCATTTATACAGATATCCTACGACATCTTTAAATAGTATTTGGGTCTTAAACCCTTCTGTAAAAAAGAGCATGGAATCTTTCCTGGAGTGTCCTGCTGCGTTTGCTCGAAACCACCACATACTGGTGTGGAAGATGGTGTAGCAAACTTAAATCCCTCATAAAGTTTTTTTTCTTTACACTGGTTAACGTTTTGATGACATTTTGCACCCAGGAGTTTACATGCTCTCAGGTTACATTACAAACACCAGCACTTAAGGCGGAGGGGACCTAAGGAGGGCCAACGATTATAGAGGTGACAGGAAATAGAGTGGGTGTTCTTATAGTTAATGTCGTCAGAGATTCCCTTGTGCTTTTCGAGGTGGAGTTGTTTTTGTCACAACCAGGATTTGTCATAGATGAGGGGAATAAACGTAGACCTTGTACTTAAAGCTCTATGTAATGTAAACGTTCAAACAATGACAAATGGTATTATTCTGTGTATAAATGTTTTTTGAAAAGGCAACTTAGCTTTTAAATTCACTAACAGTCCCAACATTTCACTTAGACTATAATTCTTTTAAATCATATCTTAAATTGATTTTTTTTTTTATAATACAAGCCAAATCAGCATGTATCTGGTAACATGTTCTAAGTAAATGTCAAGGGACTGTCTAATTCCAGATCATTGGGAATAAAGGGGAGAAGTGGATTAACTCTCTGCTTTAACTCTCTGCTGATCCAAACATGACCTCTCACCCAGCACTGATGCAACAGGTCCCATGGCTCACTTTGTACTGATGTACTGTTTAATGCTGCTGAATTCACTATCGACTGCATGGCACTGAAATGGGTCAGATTTGAAAGTCAGTACTGCAGAGCAAGAACTTTTAGTGATTTTTGGAATTCCTGTAATATATGGTACTTAACAATTATAGCAATAAATATTAGGGTATGTCCAGTGACGCTTGGTAAGCCAACCAATCAGATTGACTAGTTTTTTTTTTCAGTTTTGTGTGCTTCATCATCAGACATCAGACAATAACAGTTTGCTGGTGTAATGCCTGAGACTAAGATTAAAATAAAATAAAATAAAACATTTTTGCATACATTTCAGTGTGTGGTGCTTTGCATGATTTTGAATGTGACCAGTTGTTTTGAGCCGAGCCTTTTCTTGAATTATGAAACAATGTGAAACAAAAAGTACTTTTCTGAACGTTGATCTGGGTACTGGGCAGCATGGTGGCTTAGTGGTTAGCACAGTTGCCTCACAGCAAAACGGCCTGGGGGGCCTTTCTGTGTGAAGTTTGTATGTTCTCCCTGTGCTTGTGTGGATTTACTCTGGGTACTCCAGTTTCCTCTCACAGTTCAAAAACATGTTAGGTTGATTGGTGATTCTAAATTGCCCATAGAAGTAAGTGTAAGTGTGAGTGTAGCCCTGTGATGGATTGGCGACCTGTCCAGGGTGTACCTCCTGTCTTTCGCCCTTTTAAAGACGTTTGAGAGCTCCAGCAGATCCCTGTGATCCGGAATTAAGAAATAAGCAGGTTTAAAAGATTAATGAATAAATAAATGATCTGGGTACTTCGTCCAATGGATCATATAACCAAACCCCGAGAAATTTCAATTTAAAAAGACTAATGCAAAAATTCTGATGTGCAAACGGAAATGCTATAAAGTGACAGGAGATAATGCACTTTTAAATCCGGCCTTTTCCGAAAAAAGCTAAAAGCACATTATACAAGATAGAATCAACAGTTAAAACAGCCTGATTGAAATTCTTCCCTGTAGCTAAACACAGACTGATGCTTCAGAATCCCGAAAAGTCCTGGGTGAATTTCCGCCACACACTTTAGCAATGACTGCTATCCCAGGAACGATTGTGGTGCCTGAGTCAGATTATACTCGGTACAAAGCCATTTCCCTTTGCTCTTACTGTACAATCTAATTGCACGCTCTGGCAGAGATCCAGGCCATGAGAAATTTAGCCCACAGACAGGATACAGAACCCTGTTGAAACCGTAAAGCTGCTTTGAAGCAGACAGAAGTGTTTCACTGTGGAAGTGAGACCATAAAGAGCAGCCCGAGCTGAACTGCTTAACATTCTGACCTCTTTAACTTTATTGCCTCTATAATGAGCGTATACTACCAGGATCTTATTTCGATCTATGCAGCATCATAAGTTGATTAATCATTTTCAATGACATCATGAATTGAATACTTAGAGCAGGAACCTTAGGCTGTTTTTCTGGGTTGACAAACAGAACACATCCTTTTGAACCATGATCATATAAATATCAAGCTAAAAGGTATAAAGCATAAACAATAGAACCAAAATAGGTATATAATGGCTAGCAATAATGTTAATGTTTTACCTATTTTATTTATCAGGCTTAAGAAGAAACCTAATATATCTGTGCGACAAAAACAAGAAAGAAAAGAGAAAGCAAAAACCTCAATTGTTTCAATTTTCTACGCTTCTGTGTTCAAAGCTCTCTCTATGGCAATGGTGAAAACAAAAGGGTGGAGCATGAGCATGACTCTCTCTCTTTTTCTCGCGCTCCTACACACAAGCTGAAGAAACACATGTCTGAGTTACTATGGAAACAGGCACACTCCACATTCGGTGCTCTCACACCCCACATGCAGCCCTCTCATTCACAGCCTGTTTGTCTGCGGATAATCATTGCTCACTGAAAGAACCCGTTATTGTTGAGGGCTGCTGACCACCAGTGAAAGCGCAGCCACCGGATGAGACCGTGGAAACTCTGAGCCATAAAGTTCCTTCAGTAAGGTGCATTCGATGGGAGTATAAAACAATGATCCCCCATTACATAGACCCCAGACACATTGTCATCATTCATCTTCAGTAAGTACTATATTCTGGTCATGATCCCGGTGGATCTGGAGCTTGGAATACACCAAGCACAGCCTATAAATCCATGGCAACACTGACACTGATAAATTACGTGCTTACTGATGGTTGTGAAAGAATGAATGACTTTTTGATTATTTTTTAAGTCGGGCTTCATGAGGATTATATATATAAGAAAATAAACTGTCACATAAAGCTTTTTGGTTGGCACAGCATGTATCATCTCCAGTTGGTTTATGGTTTAATCCTAATGATTGTGGAGTTTTAAAAATTCCCCTAGTGTCTTTCTATGACTCGAGAGAACATCACCACCAACTTCCTACAAAATAAGTATGTGTGTGTGTTTCTCTGTGATAATCTGGTGTCCTATATAGGAAACATCACGCCCAGAGTTTTTCCAAAGTTACCAACCTACTGACCAGGATAAAGAAGTTAATGCAAATAAAAAAAATTGCTTCACTGTATAGGGAAACCGCTTTCTTATTAAAATAAGTATTAACAACATTTAAAATTAATCTTTTTCTTTCACTTCATATTGTGAACACTAATAACCTTATATTTCTGGTACACAGATGTAGAAATGTCCTGATTAAACAGTGGATAAATTTTCCTTAATCCCAGCTGATAAAAATCAGCCAATCTTTCTTTTTTTTCAATCTCAGTAGAAATCTTTTACTGTAAGTTATGCCTTAGCATGACGCTTTTCTCCATTAGCAATTGTTTAGGCAATAGATGAACGGTAATATTAGCAGCATCAAAAAAAAAAGAGAACGAGTACTTGAAAAAAAATAGCAAATAAGTAGTTTAATTTCAACAACCGACTGCCCAGTTGGAACCTCACTTCTTAATGTGTCTTGGTATATTTTCCGGAAACTTCATTGGGGTTCTTGGGAGTAAAACAATACCTACATCAGTGTCTTTGATTAGAAAAAAAAATGTAAAATAAACTCTCAATGATGCCATTGTTCACAGTGAAGTAAAAAAAATTGTCTTATGAGTCTACAGAACTAAAGTAAACTCTTTCTTGTGCCTCGGCCAGAATACACAGCATGGACCCCTAGGTGGTATTTAGGGTGGTTTGGAAGTGAGGGATGGGATCCATACGCACAGAGCACAATGATGATCTGTGCAAGCCAGATTTGGAAGATGTGATCCAAAAGCTTTTAGTGAGTCGACAAAACATATGTTTGCTGTTCATCATAGTCAGCTAGGGGTAGAAATCAGCCTTTAGGCATTAAACTCATCAGGCTCTAGCCCTCGGCGCCAAGCCGGACTACTAGTAGAAGACAGAGCGTTCATGTTCTCCTTACTTCCTTGGGAGTTTCTCCTACGTAGCTGCTTAACACAGGCCTGCCCTCAGTCGACCCTGCAACCCTCAAGTCCTGGCTATTTTCTCTGGCTGTCATTGTAAATCCTTTCTCAAATAAACAGCAAGGCAAATTACACATAAGGAACTGGGTCTTCCTGTGAATGGGACCTGTGCTAGAATGGGTTTCAGTGTTATCCCCACTGAGCCAAAAATCGTTTTGGTGATTAGCTGGGAAGTGTGGACTAGATCAGTAAACTTATACTCACAATGACTGTATATTGCGATAAGAAAATTCAGTTAAAATCAAATTTAATAGTGCAAGTCGCATTTTTTATATTTAAAATAAAACTTTTTTCAAAGAAACCATTTCGTTTCTGTTCGTTTCGCTGAATATTAAATATCCCACACGGGGAATACTGTTTCAACAGTAGTACTAAAGTGGACATATATTATTATTCCAATTTAAAAACAATAAATAAATTAATTAAATTAAAAATACATTTAAAAAAAAACAAATGAATACACATTAATATACACATTTATCCATTTCTATAGCAGAAATATAGGTCTAAGTCAGTTCTATTCCCTAAACTTCCCTTTTCACCTCTGCTATTTTAGCCGATTGGGAAATGTTTATGGCGCACCCTGCTGGTACATATAAGTATTCACTATATATTGAATGATCTAATTGACAAAGAAAGGCTATTGGCTACGAAAAAAAGATCACAATAAATGTTTTAATATAGGATAATTTTACTTACTAACATTTTAAACACACATACACACACACATTAAATCTTAAAAAATTATCATTATCATAAAAAATGTTCCTTTCCCTTTTAGTTATACTTAAATCTGTGAAATATTGCTGAAATATATAGCAGCACTTAAACATTTTAAAGCCTATTTAAGCTTCAGTTTTAAAAACAATCGGGTTAAGGGTTTTAGTGCTACCAGTTTGGAGGTTTCATTGAGTAGCACTTTTTTGCCTCCTCTAACAAATTTGCTCCTCCTCGCCCCTTGAACCTTCCCCCCTTATTAAAACAACTCCCAAAAACCCTGCCGGTTTTAAAAGCCTCTTCCAAATGGACACGCTACAGGAAGCAGCACAGGGTGGCCGCCTACAACACATTACAATTTTAACGCAGCATCTCCCAGTTTTCACCAGTAAAGCCTGAAGAAACTTGAACTAGCAGTGCACTTGGTCACTAACTTTTTTTAATACGCTTGGATACTTTTTTATCCCTTTAATATTATTATTATTATTATTATTTTTATTTAAAAATGACAGTCAGGACGATGCCAAAAGTTTCTGTTGACCATATATAATTTGCACCAAGAGTATTTATACTAAGGAGGAAGACTACAGAGTATCACCTTGTTCAAGAGGCACGTTTTCTGTTAAGAAGTTGGAGTCTGCTCTGATCCTGCATCCCATCCTGAAGAACCGCAGAGATGTCATCTCCGAGTCGCTGCTTTAAGGTAAAGAATCATCACTTTCATCCCAAAATCTGTTCCTCACTGTAGTCAGATCCAGGTTAAGTTTGTAGAAATAATAAAGTCGACTTTAAGTATCATCATCACCCTGAACCATAAGCAGGCTGATTTTCATTTTTTAACACCCAAAGCTCACGTTAGATGTTACACTGTATGTCCTATAGAAGTAACATAACTTCTAACTGCACTATTTCAGCTGGACAGCCACAGGTTGCGCGCGCTCCAGTTTAACTGTAGTCGCGGGTTGCCAGATTGCGAAATGTTAGACATATTTTTATCCTGTTTGTTCTTTTTAAAAATGGCATCGTGTAATTAAAAAATATCTAATCGCTTATATTTAGATCAATTAATTGTGCTGACTTAAGTGGTGAATTTATATTTGTTTTTAAATTGATTTGAATATTAACTTTGCAAAATGCAGCTAATACTAATTTAACAATTGTTGAGTAGTTTATTAGCTATTATTCATTTATGGGCTAAATGATCAATGTATTGGAAATAAACAATAATATTAGCGTAAACACTAGTCAAATTGTCCCTTTCGTTTAACAAAGAAATGACGTTACGTTTAGTCAAAAAATATTTCTTTGGTCTGCAATTGCCCATGCTTACATGGCCCATGCTTACATTGCCCATGCCCATGCTTACATTGCCCATGCTTACATTGCCCATGCTTACATTGCCCATGCTTACATTGCCCATGCTTACATTGCCCATGCTTACATTGCCCATGCTTATTTTATAATTAGAGGTTTGGGGGTTTTGCTACAGTTTAAAAGAGCAATATGAAATAAGCCCGATGGTGTACATTCTGCGCATGCGTAATTTAATTTAACCAAAAAAAGCACCTCCTTGCTTCCTCTTTTTTCCTGAAGTAGTGAGTTTAAATAGCAGCAACATGAAATGACTCACATGCATGGCTTTGGACAGGGAAGCTTTCATGAGTCATTTATCTCTTTACTAGTGAATCCTTTAACCCTTAAGAATTTGCTGAGCCGCAGTTAAAACTTTATCTTCCTTTATATTGCATTATAAATTTGTGCTGTCAGATGTTATTGCATTGGTTAAGATCCTAATAAGCAATGTATAGATTTTGTTGGATTTAATTGATAAAAACTAGTTCTAATGGTTAAATTTTACAACTCAGATTAAGAGAAGACAGTCAAAACCCCCTAGACACAATGATCTACCGTATCCTTTCATTTCATGTTCGTTGTGATTAATCCTTAACCCCATTGATAAAACACTTCATACGTGAATATATGGTGTAACCGAAATTCTTTCGAACAGTTATGCTTATTAGGCTTTAAACCATCACAATTAACACATAGATAATTGTATTAGAATAATTATGACTAGTGATTAGGTCATAATATCAATCACATTTTAACTGTGATTCGTTCATTTGTAAAGGAGCAACAGCCCCATTAGAACTCGTTGTCTCCTCATTCACCAGACGATCTTAAAAATGGTTGAGTGAGTTAAAAGTGCTTCTGAATGTGCATCACGTCTGTTCCTCATTACTACAGTGGAAGTAGATGAGAGCAGCACTACGCCAGACAAGAGAGGGGGAAAAACTGGGCAATTTTTCAGATTTAGACATATGATGAATGTGCTAGTGGTTTAAGCATTCATTTAATACACGTCTGTGGAAATGCTCCTATACTATACCTATGGGAGAGGTTGTTTAATTAATTACAGAACATTTCATTCAACTTAATTAGATTCTGTAATACGGAAATGGCTCGTCTAATTATCAGAAATGTAGTGGTGTAGTTATGGATTAATAAAAATGTTGTCATTCATCATGAAATCAGATCTTGGAAGGTTTGTTGTCATAAAGATTTCCTGCGTACATAGCAGGTTAAAAAAAACTCAAACGTGTCGGAACAAAAGAAAAAGAAGGAAAAAAAGCCTTTGCTTTTATCTGACATCTGGTACTGAATGAATTGAGTTGACTGTATTAAGGACACTTATAGTGAGGGAAAAAATAATTCGATCCCCTGCTGATTGTGAACATTTGCCCACTGACAAAATGATTGCATTTTAATAGGCGAAACAAGTATTTGACCTTTTCACCAAGCAAGACTTAGTAATCGGTCGCAAAACCCTTGTTGGCAATCACAGCGACGTCAGACGTTTCTTGTAGTTGGTCACCAGGTTTGCACACACATCTCAGGAGATATTTTTGTCCCACTCTTCTTTGCAAATCCTCTCTATGTCATTTAGGTTTTAAGACATTTGAAAACTCAAACCTTAAGCTCCTCCCTCCACAGATTTTCTATGGTGTAAAGCAGGGGTGTCCATACTCGGCCCTGAAGAGGCGGTGTCCTGCAGAATTTAGCTTCAACCCTAATCAAGATCTTGCTAAAGGTCTGGAGACTGACTAGGCCACTTCAGGACCTTATTGTGCTTCTTATTGAGCCACTCCTTTGTTGCCTTGGTTGTGTGTTTTGGGTCATTGTCATGCTGGAACAATGATCCACAAACCATTTTCAATGCCCTGGCAGAAAAAAGAAGGTACTTACCCAAGATTTGACGGTACATGGCCTTGTTCATCGTCCCTTTAATGTGGTGAAGTTGTCTGTTCACAACACTTTTTGTTCTCATCTGAATCATTTAGATGTTCACTGGCGAACTTTAAATAAAATCTTGGCAAAGGGGGCAGGGGGACCTTGTGCTGCAGGATTTCAGTCCTTCACAGCGTAGTGTGTTACCAATTGTTTTCTTGGTGACTATGATCTCGGCTGCCTTAAGATCATTGACAAGATCCTACTGTGTAGCTCTGGGCTGATTCCAAACCGTTCTCATGATCATTAAAACTCTATGAGGTGAGATGTTGGAGCCATAGACAGAGGGAGATAGGATTGATAGGGAGATTGTCAGGTGTTTTGTGTTTCTTCCATTTGCGAATAATTACACTAACTGTTGTCACCTTCTCATCAAGCTACTTGCTGATGGTCTTCTAGCCATTCCAGCCCTTGTGTAGGTCTACAATCTTGTCCTTAACATCCCTGGACAGCTCTCAGTGGAAAGTTTAAAATCTGTAGGAAGGTGTCTTTTATACAGGTAATATATTTACTAAGATTAGGAGCCCTTCCTTTAAGACTGTTACCTGTATAAAAGACACATGTAAGCCAGAAATCCTGCTGATTGATAAGGGAACAAATACTTATTTTACTTATTAAAATGCAAATCAATTTATATCTTTTTTAATGGGTTGTTTGGTTGTTTTTGTTATTTTTTCTTTAAAATATATCGATAATAAATAATCAGAATCGATTAATTCTTCCCATATTTTCTTAAAACATGTCTGTTAATGCAGATAAGAAATTGCCATAACGTCTTCTGGAATTATAATTTAAAATGAATATTTTTTATTTATTTATTTTTTTTTATTTTTTTTAACAACTACTCCAGGATATCAAAAGCAGAGATTCTCCAGGAATGATGGCTGTTTGCAGTTTCGTGCTCATTAGTCACACAAAGCACTGAAAAACATAATGAGAAAGATAGGGGTACTGTATGGTAATGCTGTACTATAAGCATGATAACATTATCAAATGCACTGCAAACAGGATTAAAACCTACTTGGGTTTAAAACATACTTAATTAGCCATAGCTGACCTCAGCAATACACTGTGTGGGAAAATTAGTCTTGGAAAGGAGTTCCCTGAGTTTAGAAAATATTATACTAGAACTAGACGTTGAGAACCAGATGCACAGACTACCAGAGAAAGGACTGGACTCCAGAGCAGTGTTTATTGGCATAGGATTAACATGTAAATCAAGCAATCATCGTTTTTTTGTTTAGCATCATGTTTGGAGGTGTGAAAAAAAAATGAATGTCAGACAGGCAACCATAGATAGCTTATTTAGGAATGTTGTGCATTCAAAGTACCTTAATTCTAATTTTTTTTGAATGCTACCCTTTAGACAAAGCAGGGTTTACAAAAAAACACACCACAGACAAGTCTCCTAGAAGTCTAAGTAATTTAATTTCTGAAAATTCAATTATCTTTTTTTTTGTTTATAGACTGCGTCTATATGTGGTGATATTTTAGGCAAATAAAGCATTTCTCAGGTTAAACCTTATCCCTTAAAACTGTGCTGCATTTCATAGTGTTGAGACTTCCATGTGCTGTTTTAGCAGGGTTGATGATATATTGCTAAATAATTTTCTTCTGCTATTAGGATTCCCTGATACTTTCCCACACATTTCCTGGCTTAAGTTAAAACTATGTTGATGCTTTTTAGACATAACACTGTCCCAAAGAGGCTATTGTCTGAAGTCTGAATAAGATTTACAGAAGATCACATTTTCTATGCATCCATCAATCTGTAAAAAAGTCCATGGAGCAGTATAGTTTATCAGTATGGTGAGCACTTGCTGATCTAATTGATAAGAGCGGTGCATTATTTTTATTTATATATATATATATATATATATATATATATTATATTATTAATTTTTTTTTCTTTTTGCTTGAGGTAAAAAAGTGACACAGACTTTGAGTTGTGCAGTGCAGCTTTACTGTAGCTGCAGTCTAGTATTTCATCTACGTTTTGAAGCCGGTGTTTTTAGTTTTCCCTACTGAGAATGATTTAACTTTCCAGCCTTCTCCGCTCTGCAAAACCTTTCTCCCTCTCGTCTCTTCTCCTCTCCGTCCTGCAACCCCTCCCTTAAGGCTGTGTTCGGCTCAGCTGGAACACCGCCAGCTCTGGGAAAGCAATGCTCTGCACATGCTCTTACAGGCAATGACGATAATAGTTACATCTTGCATTTTGTGAAGTAGCAGAATTGATATGGGGTAATGTGTTTGCTTTTGATGCACCAGGGGGTAGATAGAACTCCAACTCTCCCCTAATGCTTTTCTTAAAGCATTACTTTCTTGTCAGTTAACAGATTAAAATCTAAATAAAATTGAGTGCTGCTCTATTCATTTAAACACGACATGTCAATCACACCATGTTAATTACCATCAGCAATGATTTTATCCGCAGAGGGCAGTGTTACTTTCAATATCGCTTACTTCTCTAATTAATCACTGTAAGCATCTAGACATAGTTGTAGCACTTTTAAATGTGCACTGGGGTTCACCCAAAGTTTATGACGGAAAGTAAAGG
Source organism: Bagarius yarrelli (assembly GCA_005784505.1). Taxonomy (NCBI): domain Eukaryota; kingdom Metazoa; phylum Chordata; class Actinopteri; order Siluriformes; family Sisoridae; genus Bagarius; species Bagarius yarrelli. The sequence goes on along the minus strand of VCAZ01000195.1, from coordinate 232,333 downwards.
CTGCAAAACCCACCTTTTCTGGCCTTCCAGACATTAACGCCATATGTGTCTCAGTCTAAGGTGGAGTCTGGAAGGTCTACAGCGTCAACACCCAGGGTCTTGTAAACATGATGACCTAAAAGTCCATATCATGTGCCAGTTATGTAAACTCCATGCCCTGCTTCAGCTCCACCTCTTCAAATCTAGCAGTGTCCTTCAAACTACAAGGAAAAAATATTGAGATCTGTGTGTTACGTGTGGACTATTCAGGTATTCCCCTGAAATAATAATACAGAGGGCCTTAGCATTTAAACGATCTGCTGTTCATTGCTTGTGTCTTCCCACAGAGATATAAACAGATGATGTCAGGAGGGTGTTGCCCTGCAATAGTGTCTGCCAAGCAGATGGGAAACCGCATCAGTTCGGAAACTTGGAACAAATGACTATGGAACACATTCAAATTTTGAAATAGAGAAGGGGGGGGGTGAGAAAAATGTCAGACTGTCTGAAATATTTTGCTGTTTTTTTTGTTGTATATGAAAAGGGTTGTGTGATTTTAAAGATGTATAATGGGCAATGCAGAAAATAATTATCTCACATGATAGTAAAATGACCTAACCACAAACATTTCATCATTGTTTCAGATGAAATGTGATAACCTGATCACCTACCTGAGGATTTTTGGGACAACACTGTTTGGTGTCTCACTGCTAGTTGGAATCTCCGCTGCCTACATCATGGGCTATCAGTTCTTCACGACTACAGGCAATTACCTGTCCTTTGGTCTTTATGGAGCCATTTTGCTAGTTCACCTCATCATCCAGAGTTTGTTTGCTCTGTTGGAACACAGAAACATGCGACGGTCCATGGGGACACCAATCAAACTCAACAAATCACTGGCACTTTGCATTGCAGCGTACCAGGAAGACCCCAATTACTTGAAAAAGTGTTTGATATCAGTTAAAAGACTTACCTATCCCAACATCAAGGTCATTATGGTGATTGATGGGAATAACGAAGATGACAACTACATGATGGACATCTTTCGGGACATAATGGGCCGAGAAAGAGCAGCCACTTATGTCTGGAAAAGTAACTACCATCAACGAGGGCCGGATGAGACTGATGAGTCATACACAGAGAGCATGCAGCATGTTTCTCAGCTTGTGCTCAACAATCAGTGTGTGTGCATTATGCAGAAATGGGGAGGAAAGAGGGAAGTCATGTACACACCATTCAAAGCCCTGGGGAGGAGTGTCGACTATGTGCAGGTGAGTCCCTGAAGTAACTTAGTCTCGGCAAGATAAATATGGCAGCTATGGAACATAATGGCACTTTTGTGAATGTTTTAAAATGTGCCGGTTTGTAGTTAAGGGGTTAAGGAAAGTGACCATGTATTTAACAGAGATGCTCTTCATTGGGGACCGACATAAGCTGCCATTTACACATAAGAGTAATTGACTAAAGTACACATATATATATATAAATATATAGCGCAGTTTAATGAGGCCTTTTATTTTTGGCTTTAAACGTTACCATTAGTTAGTTCCTAGCTATGGGTGTACTGAATATATGACTTATTTTTAATAAAACATACCAGCTTTTTGTTTGCCTTTTTAATATCATGGCTACACGATTAAAAAAGCTCATAAGTTTATACTGTTACAAAGCAAAACAAAGGCATCAGTGTTTAAGAAAACCTAGCATAGTGAAAAAAACATCTAATGCTGGCTGTAGGCCTTCCTTAAAACCATTTCACTAAACAAGAAAATCAGACTAGTAAAAGAAAAATTTTTCTCATTTTTGCAAACCAAATCTATCGTTTTCCCCACACAGGTAATTACGACAGGGACTCCTGGGAACATTTTCCATACGATTTGATTTTGTCTACTCGCCACCTGGTTCTAATGAAATGCCTGACCTCAGCTCCATATAGCCAGACATAATAACATTCAGCATATCACAATCTGTCAGAGCTGACTACCAATTTGGGATTTTCTCTAACTGTGGGGTCTAGATAGATGGTCTGACTTTGAGTTTCAACAGGATAGTCAGTTCATGGCGTCTGTGTAATGGTTTGCCTGTTGAATGGGGTAATAAATTACTGGGTTATATCACGTTTAATTACTAAACACAAGGAAAGATTAATGGGAAAAAAAACAAAACTATTGGTATAAAAAAGATAGAGAATTAACGGCACCGGTGATAATACATAATGCACAACGTGATATTTAGTGATATAGGTGATAAATCTGCAGTAAATCGCCATAATCCAGAACAGGCATATAATAACCCATCCAGCCCAATTCCTTGTTAATCCTTTTGTACAAAAGGATTTTTTCCTGGCAGCTCACTGACATTATACTATATCATGAAGATTTATGAGAATTTTTCGCAATTAGTTTGGACAGTCCCTTGGTGACTGCAAATACTTTCAAATTAGGTACAATGCAAAGGTTAATTCCTTAACCTTAAATGTAAGGAATTTGATATTATATCAAAGTTAAAAAAGGGTTTTAAAATACTTATATATATATATATATATATATATATATATATATATATATATATATATATTAATATCGTATATTATTATTATTTTTTTTTTAGAAATATTCAGAAAATCATATTCATTCTATACTCCAAATGGAAACAAAACCCTTGAAGGCGATATCCTTAATCAACGACCAGCTGAGCAGACTAATAGCAAAGTGTGAGAAAGTCAGAAAGTGACAAGGAACAACAGCTGAGAATCACCATGTGCACCATAACACAGCTTAGTGACAGGGCTGAAAAACAACAGGCAAAAGTAATTAACAGCTTTAACAGGTTAAATGGAACAGGAAACAAAAGTCATGTAAGAAAAAGATGGATAGATAGATAGATAGATAGATAGATAGATAGATAGAGAGATAGATAGATAGATGGATAGATGGATAGATAGATAGATAGATAGATAGATAGATAGATAGATAGATAGATAGATAGATAGATAGATAGATAGATAGATAGATAGATAGATAGATGGGTCGATCTATCTATCTGTGTGTGTATGTACGTGTGTGGTGTGTATATATTTTAGGGATATTTGTGAACTAATCCTTTAACCCATGATGTTTATGATATAAAAATGCTCATAGTGTGTGTATGGTCTGCTCTGTGTTTGTAGGTGTGTGACTCAGACACCATGCTGGATCCTGCTTGTTCAGTGGAGATGGTGAAGGTTCTAGAAGAAGACCCCATGGTGGGGGGAGTTGGTGGAGATGTACAGGTAGCCATGCCTTTAAACTTCTATAAGTGTGTAACGGCATAAACATTGTCCACCCTTTACGTTAAATATGATTTGACTGTGCAACCTCTGCTAAGTAACTATAAAGAGGTTTTTTTGAACGAATTGTTTCCTTTTTTAGGTTTATGGTTCTGGGAATGTTTTCTTAAAGAAAAAATACTGTGTTGAAAGGTTGCCTCAAGAGAATGGGTTCTCAAACCTGGTTCTGGACTACCTCACATTTATTGCTTTCCTGCTCACTCACTTTAGCTCAGAATGGGCTATAAAATAATTAAATCAGGAGTGTCAGAGCAGAGGAAAACATTAAAACATGGTATACTCCAATACCATGGTTGTTTAAGGATCTATATTTATTACACATGTATTATATTATCTCTTATATATTTTAACTGGTTTTATATTGTTTATAACTCTATTATTTGTAAAAAGGTAGTTGAAGAAATGTCGCAGAAATGTTTTTTTTTTCTCAACATACAGCTTTTTACAGCTTTTTCCTCTTATGTATATTCTACTAATGAGGGTCTAATACAGATTCTTATGTTCTGTCTATTCTTGCGGAACTGTCCTCATTCAATTTCCATGTATTTTGCTAGTATAAGTGATGTCTAATCAGGATACTCGCATAGACATTCGACTAGATCATCAATGGTTACAAGTATCTTTTCTTACACGTGTGTCTTTGTTTGTCTCTGTAGATTCTGAACAAGTATGAATCCTGGGTGTCCTTCTTGAGTAGCGTGCGCTACTGGATGGCTTTTAATATTGAGCGGGCCTGCCAGTCCTACTTCGGCTGCGTGCAGTGTATTAGCGGCCCTTTGGGAATGTACAGGACCTCTCTGCTCCAAGAGTTTTTGGAGGATTGGTACAATCAAACCTTTATGGGCAGCCACTGCAGCTTCGGTGATGACCGACATCTTACAAATCGCGTGCTCAGCCTTGGCTTTGCTACTAAATACACAGCACGCTCCAAGTGCCTGACTGAGACTCCTATTTCGTACCTGCGTTGGCTCAACCAGCAGACGCGCTGGAGCAAGTCATACTTCCGAGAGTGGCTCTACAACTCCATGTGGTTCCACAAGCACCATCTGTGGATGACCTACGAGGCTGTCATAACGGGCTTCTTCCCTTTTTTTCTTATCGGTACGGCTATCCAACTCTTCTACCATGGTCGCATCTGGAACATTCTTCTCTTTCTTCTGATTGTACAAGCTGTGGCGCTCATCAAGTCCACTTTCGCCAGTTTTTTGAGAGGCAACATTGTCATGGTCTTTATGTCTTTCTACTCAGTGTTATACATGTCCAGTCTTCTACCAGCAAAGATGTTTGCAATAGCCACAATAAACAAGTCAGGATGGGGAACTTCGGGGAGGAAGACTATAGTCACAAACTTTATCGGCCTTATTCCTATTTCAGTCTGGTTCTCGATCCTGTTTATCGGCATTCTGTATACTATTGCTCAAGAGACGCGAAAGCCTTTTCCAAATTCTGAAAAAAAAAAAAAAGATCGTCTTAATAATAGGTGCAATAGTATATGCCAGCTACTGGGTCGTGTTTTTGACTTTGTACATGGTTCTTATAGCAAAGTGTGGCAAAAGGAAGAAAGATCAACAGTTTGACATGGTGCTTGATGTCTGATGTCTTTCACTGTGTTGACCCTCCCCCCTCAAAGTTTACATCGAAAAAAAGACTGCTCTGCTATGGGTTCTGCATGGGTGACAGAAAAAGACTCCATTAAAGAGAGCTACTAATGCTGCTGTGACTTAATATCAAGGACCTTTCTTTGAAAAGAAATAAGGAAACACCAGAAACCCAAAACGAGGTTTAAACTGTTGACTTTGAACTGGTAATTTTATCCTTTTTTCCAAAACCACCAACGAAAAATTTCTTTACCTTTTTTATCCATGAAACTGTTAATTATTTTCTATGCACTTTTTATATCTTTCTCTTTTATCAGACATAATGCTTGACCGAGAACTCAATGAACAAATACCTCAGTGGTTATGTTTGCATTGTGTGATTGACTGAGATGCAGTCAAGGCTAATTTTTTTTTTTATTAAGAAATAATTTATTGTTTTTGGGGGTTTTTTTAACCTTGATTTATATATAAATATAAACATTTTTTTTAAAATAAAGGCACAACCGAATGTGTTTGCCATGCTGTATTTTTTTGTATTTGCATATTGTATTTTTTTCCATTTTATATAGGCAAGTCTATTTTTTACTTAGCCATGAAAGATTCTTTATTTTTAATCATAAGTATATGAGGAAATGCATTGTGCATTTAACTGTTATTTCAATGAATTGTGCATCCGACCAAAAAATGTGAAGCTAGGTTTGTGTTTGCATGGATGACAATAAAATGCAATTCTAGCAACGAGTGATTTTTAAAGGAAGAAAAGCAACCTGTGTTATTGGGAGAAACAAGTATTAACTAATAGGAAAACCAGCATATTTATAAAAATCTGTGGTTCATTGTTTTTGTACCTGATGTTTTGTATTTTATACACATTTGGCCTGTCAACTGTTTTATAGACTGATCTAACAATCCATCGCGTTTCATACAGAGTATTTGCACACGGATATACAGTATATTCACAAACACACACACACACACACACACACAGATTTCAAACATATCTTCAACTAAAAGTCAAACTCTTATGTTTGAGGGAAGCGCCATGTTTTTTTTTGCAATGTGATGTGTTTATTATTTATGATTTGAATGAGCCTATCGACAAGTATCTAGTTACGCTGACGCTAATATGAGACAAATCGAATACTAGATGTGATGTCGAATAAACTGACCTTTAAACTCTGTTACAGGCATGACTTTATATAATTTCTAAGCTCAAGATCGAACGGATCAAATGAGGGCTGGAATTAAAAAAAAATGACTATGAAAGTATTTTCCTACAATCTAATTATGCCAAAGGTTTTTTTTGTTTTTTTTTTTGTAGGCAGTGTTATTATAAAGCACTTTTTGTGTTTGTGCCAAATTGAAAACTTTGTTTCTTACTATGCATACATCATGTTTTTTAGATTGTTTTCCTTGTAAACATTGTTTTTTAAATAAAATAAAATAAAATACATCGATAATTTGCGAGTGTGTGTGCTTTTAAGCATGATATGTTTAGTCATGAAGGGATTTCCTCTGATGTTAGTCTCTGTGTTAGACAGGCACCTCGTCAAGTACAGAAAGCTTTATCTCACACTGCAGCATGATTTCCATGGTGAGAGGTGTTTACAATATACAAAGAGCATAAGGGTTGGGAAAAGAAAAAAAAAAAGGCTCAAGGCACCTTTTTTCCACACAACGCTGTTAAATGCTGTTAAAAACAACGGCTCTAGCAGTGCTTCTGGTTACATGGTATATACAGTACTAATGAGCTTATCCTATGTTTTTGTTTCTATAGTAACATCTTAGGCGAGGACCTGTACTGCAGATGCTCTACCTAAAAACAGATTTGTGTGGAATTCGTAAAGCGTTTTATTATGGTGTTTATGTAGCATTTCTGGAAGGGACGTACAATTGAGAGTCTGAGATGAAACTGTTCTTTAAAGTTTTCCGACATGGAAAAGTAATTTGGATTTGCACTCTATCATGTTAAGCTGCTTTATTTATTTGTATTTCTAAAAGAATATAAATTAATATTGGTATCATGTTCCTTAATGCAGCAAATTAAGCAGCATCACCAGCCGTACCCTATTAAAAATTAAGGTGCAATGTTATGGTGATTAAGGCGACACCAGCTGGGGACCTCAAAGAGAAAGACGAGTTCGAGTTCGACTGCCACTATCGCTATAAAGGTGGGGACACATCAACTTGTCTGGGGGATCAGGAACGTCTAAATCTTTTGTGCCCAGTGCGAGCTGCCCCATGGAGAATGTCAGATCAGCTTTAGAGAGGGGCAGTAGCCACTAAACAGACGATAAGTAGATGGGTGTCGAGGCCATCACTCTTTTTTGAGGCCTCTTGCCTTACAATTGTGCTTTGGGCTAAAAGTATAAAAGGACGTTTCCAAATAGTTTTAACCCAACATCTCGTTCCCTCATTGAACCATGATTAGATACAGAACCTTGAGGCGTTTTTAATAACTTTTCAATAACTAGTGAAAAAGTTACTAAGTTACATAAAAGAACTACGGCATTACAGGATGTGCTATTATAAGATTTGTTTGTTTCAAATGTTTTGGGATTTTCCAAATGTCAGACCGCATCAAACCAAACTGATAATAAAATACTTACTTATTAGAATATTTTATTGCTCGCATACTGGATATCATGTGTACAATTTTTAGTGTCTAAAATAGGGTGATGTTCTCTGTCCAAGTGTCCATAATTAGGATACTGTAACAGGTAGCTGTCAAATTTATGGAGCAGAATCCCTTTCCAAGAACATTTATTATCTTGGCAAGCACATCGTCTGCACTGTTTTACAAGCAGCTCCAGGTACAACAGGACTGGAAGTGGAAGTGGTCAGAGAACACAAAGCAAGAATTTTGATTTGCAAATATATTACAACAGAATATAGTACTTTGCGAATATATTACTTTTTTTATACACATAAAATGACATACCGCCTACTATCTAACTATCTAGCACCTGCAGCAGGCAGGTTAAGGGTCCAGCACTGTTCAGGTTAGAACATCTTGACAATTGTTGTATCGTTATTAAACATTAAAGGAGGGGCATGTTGGGTCAAACTAACAGTATATTTCTTGTAGAAAAAATCCAAGGCTGCTGACTGTCTAGCAACACCTGTCAGCAGCCTGGGCACTGTTAACTACAAAACGTAATTCCACTGGTAGGCTACAGTCAGTGGAAATCTGTTTGGCTCATATTTTGCCCTTTAGCAAACACAATAATACAGCTAATACACGGCACAAGAAGCTACAACAGATGCAACAGTCTGTTAAAGACACCTGTAAAGTTAAACAGATTTTTTTTTATTTTTTTTTTTTTTATTAGGCAAACAGAAAAACTAAATTTTTTTTCTACTCCTATTTTTCTAGCCATGTAAAGCTAAGGGATATATTTTTTATAATAAGCAGCCATTTTCTAATTGTTTTTAGAAAAATACCTGCGGTAATTTAGTTGCAGAATGGTTGTAATCGAAAAAAATAGTGTAACCAAATATTAGAGAGAAAGAGATGCTACTTTTTTTTCTTATAGCGATTAATGACGAAAGTTTACGTTTTTTTCAAGAAAAGCCTGCAGACTTGCATCAATTGATTTAGCCACTAGTATTAACTCCTTGTTTTGTTTTTTTTGTGACGTAGAACTACTTTACTGCAGCTTTGTCTGAATGAGAATAGTGTTCCAAAAAAATGTTTGGAGTAAAAGAGAGTGAGGTAATGCACAGGCAAGTCTCACAGCTACCAAATTCCAAATATGGGTATATACTGTTTTAAAACAATTTTTTTTTGTTAAAACCTGAACCAAATGACTCATCCACATTTACTATTGCTTTGTAAAGGACAACTAAAACAAACAAAATCAGGGCTCGGGCTCGCAAAATTTCAACATTCATGGTAGCCTTTTAGGCAGGCACTCTTTTGTTTTTGGTAGCCTAAAAATGAATTTAAGTTGCCCAAATAAAAAATATTATTTTAAATGTAAAATATTTTAAAGGAGACAAAGCATAGCTCGAAAACATTTTAAAAACACAAATAGCAATTATATTAAATAATAAAATTACAATTATCAATACAAATATTTGGTTGTAACTGTAAAATCAGTGTAGGGTATAATGGGGTAAGTTGAGCATGGGGTAAGATGAGCCATCCCGTGTTTCCAGGAAAGGGTAAAAAAAATTATTCATGTGACAGCACTTTAAGAAATAGAGAACCATTCCTCACAGTTTTTGTAAAGAAATTTGGCATGTGGTAAGAAATTTATGTTAATGTAATGTAAATTTTTTTTAGCCATTTCACAAGCTAATTACATACAAAGTAGTTTCACATAATCAGAACAGCAGAAATCTGGGATACATATGCATGCTTTTTTTTGGCTAATCTAACTGAAATGTAAAACAATCAGTCAGAATTTGTATTGTTTAACATCATGTAAAATCCAAACAATGTGACTGACTTTTCAATTGATTTGAAAGTCAGTCTGAAACCGATAGACGTATTTAATGTTATAACCCAAAAGCTGACTCACAGCCCATCTAAATTGGAGGGGTTTTTTTTCTACACTAATTTGCTCAAGATCCAGAACAACAAATCAAACTTTTGAACTGTATATAGTGATGCTTAAAGCCATATTATAACTTATTACCTATTATCCATGCTGGCTAAAATCTATTGACCGTTGCAAGACTACTTCTGTAAATATTAAAGCCCTTACATTCATCTGCAGCTGCATTACATTTGTTTTTAAGGTCTGGGTTAATCCTTTAAGCTTAATAGTTTTTAGTGATGATGGAAAACGTTGGTGGCCATATAACATAAATTATTATAGCGTTAATCAACTGAGTTTAGAATATACTTTCATCAACAGGACATAATGTCAGTGTGAAACCACACCCTCAGACTCAGACACTGGTTTTATATGATACCCGTTTGGCATAGATCACGAAGTGAGTATTTCTTTAATCACCAAACATGTGCATGTGTTTAATTTTAATTGTTTCACTGTTCAGCCCAACAGGAATAGACTCACCCGGAGACACCCATCTCGCTCTCCTGCTCACAGCAGTTATTTGCTTTCATCACTGGCCCTTGCTTAGGAATAATAAAGTGTTAATAAAATAGCATAAAAAAAACCCTGATTTTTTTTTTTACACACACACACACACACACACACACACACACACACACACACACACACACACACACACAGATTCACAGTCTGCAACAACTGGCAACTGCAGTCACAGTTTTCCACAGGGTCACTTAAAACACACTTCTGCCCTAAACTACCATAATCCTATCTAAGGTTTAACACATTATTTAGCTATATATGGTACATCAAAGCAGACTACAGCAAGGCTAAATCAGTACAGTGTGTGAAATTACACGCCTTTCTTCTCACACCCAAAGTGTTGGAAAGCTGAGGTGGTCTCCTAGACTTTGGTGGCCGAACAAATGTGCCTGTTGATGAAGGGATTCCTTTCAGTCTCCATTAGGCAGACCTTCAGAGTCTCTCCGACGAGGGGACGTTTCACAATTAGTAACTTAAAGAGGGGGTTTAGACTAGCCGGGTTAAACCACCCAAGGTCAAACAAGCAAATCAGCAATCTCGGGACTGCAAAACTTCCAGAGTGTATCAGTACTTCTAATGTTGACATCTTTGAAGCACAGCAATAAATCGCTCATTACAACAATGTGTTGTATTGTTAGTAATAAGTTAAAAGCAGAATTATGTTTATAATGAAAACATGTTATTATGGATTGGAAAGGAAATACAAAAACACAAGACCACACATGGATAAATAACAATAGATGGCTGAAAGTTTCTGAAAAATAAGAGGGTTCTTTAGCCAACCAAATCCACCAGAACTATTTGGTATAAATTCCATAATAACTGGTAGGCTTTGGATGTTAGCTATCTAACACTTTAGTCCATAATAATAAGTGTTTATTTGTGTTGAGAGCTGGTTTGAGCTGAGTTTGATTGCCATGGTATATCATTTATGTAGTTAGTGTTTACTTATCGCATGTGACACTGGATTAGAGATCCCAGTGCACCCTTTAGCACTACAGCAAACATATAACTCATTTCTTGTAAAAATGTAAAAATGTAATGCCATATGCTAACCCTGTAATGATCCTGTCTATTTGTTAGCAGAATGTTGCACACATGCACTTTGTGTGGCTGTTTCTTTTGTTTTAGTTTGGTGTTTTTCTTATAAAACCATAGTCCTAACAAACATTGTTTCATTTCACTAATTACATCAACAGCTATGTATGTTCTGAATAACAAAAAATGATTATTTTGTACATAAGCCTTAGGGCTACCATGATAAAGTGATAAAGTGCTAGCGGTGATAAATCAAAAAAATATATATATAATATGGATAGCAACAATAATAATATGGATACCAATTGACATTACAATTGTAAGGTTTTCATGTTTTTGTTTTATGTTTCTCTTGTTTAACTTGTTCTCATTGATTATTGTTTACAGGTGTTCCTTGTTTAGTCTTGTGCTTATATACCCTCTTGTATCCTCCTGTCTTGGGGGTTTGTTGTTCTCTGTACCACTGCAGTGAGTTCAGCTTCAGGTTCAGGTTGTTTTACTGTGATAAAATTCTGCTAATGTTAAGTCCCATGCTAATGCTCATGTTCATGATTGTGTTTAATCAAGTTAAGTTAAGTCTAGTGTAGTTCGTGTTTGTTGTTTTTTCTTTAGTTTCTTTATATAGTCAAGTTTAGTTTATGTGTATGTTCATCTTTGTAAATAAATGCTGCACCTGGGTTTAATACTTCTTACTCAGTGGAGTAACTCGTTACAACAATAAATATTTTTATCGAAATCAATGTGAAGAGATGCACTCAATCAGTTAATATCACAACTCTAGTGGTCATATTGTCATAGCTGAATACACAGGTATGATAATGATAAACGTAAAAAAGTAAAATACATACAAACCACAATAAAATGGACTTGGAGGATCTTCTAAGATATGAAGCATATTTTATTAACTGATTAACATATTCATAACTTATTAACTCAAAAGTCCCTCTCGCTAAATTTTTACATTTAAGTACAATACAATCTTTATTCTATGTCTAGTTAAGTCATTATATTTTATTGAATGAATATTAAACATATATCTGAAATTTTTCTACTATGATTTTTAATTGGACCCCTTTTCATCAGTATTTTTGCGATCATGTTCATTTCAGCTCTGAAACGTTCAGTCTTTTACAGTCTTCACAGTATGAGGGTGAGATGGTTTGCTTAAATTTTGTACAACTCAACAAACACCGTCCCGTATTAATTCAAAATAGGACACGCTTTTCGATTTTATTCTAAGGGATGAGTGGCAACATTACTTGTGACATGTTTCATCTGTAATGAAAAAAAGTGTATAAATGTACAAATAGTGCTAAATTTGTTTAACATATTTTCTATTTTGTCTATTTTACCATGAGATTTTGAAATCAGTACCGTATAACGATGACCTTAGATATTTTCGTTATGCCTAAATTTAAATAGTTAAATGTTTTTTGTTTACTAGCTAATAAGGAGTTTCTACTGAAATTACATGGTAGTTCTATGTATTTGGCTTTGTTTTTCTTTATACTGACTCAATGTTGTTTAGGCAACATGAGCTGTGTTTTACTCTCATCTACAAATTTGGCCAGAAAATGCTGGACCTGTCAAAGCTAAAAAATAGAGTAGGGAGAAGGAGGTAGGTCTTTGTGTTGTGTACCATTGTTAGTCTCTGCTACAGCACAAAGCCAAATGTCCACCCAGATTCTAAAAATCTTTTCAGAAGATACAGTTTCCAAACAAAATTTGTAGTTTATGATTTAATTTGATTGAAATTAAAATGCATGTTCAGTGTAAAACAGCTTTTGAAACCACTGATTGAGCAATCGAGCACTTTATTGTTTATTTATTCTTGCACTTACTTTCATGTCAGAGACTTGGTGGATCCAGAACTTATCCTGGAATACTAAATAGATTCTTTGAATGCCTACTGGAGATGCCACTGTCCTCCACCTACATATGTTTATTTGGAGGTTAAAGGAAATCTACATGTTCACAATTAGAAAAGTTTAAGATTGAACCAGCAAAGAGAAAAATACCATCTGTGTCCTTAAATACTATCTATCTTTATTTTCTACTCCTTATTTAAAATCCATATTTTTATACAATTGGGCTGAATTCCAGATGAGTTTTCTATTTACTGGTTGCTTTTTTCTTTCTACTACTTCTACTTAAAGTGAAAACTTTTTGATAGTTTTCACTGGAAACAAAAAAAACAAACAAAAAAACCCAAAACAAGAACATGAAAACCATACATACCCCCCCGGCTCCAGATGCCCAAATTCCAACCTAAACAACATCTTAAGGAGGACGGAGGAACAGAGGTGGTCTAGGGGATGGGATGGCGGGCCAGGCCCATGAAGCCCGTAGAACCCCAATCCACAGGGAGGCTGTGAAACCCTTCATGGCCTGGATGGCAAAGCGGATCGTGACGTCATTGTGGGGATGGCCCACAATCCTGCTCAGTCGCTAGGACAGTACATCCTGATCCTAGCCCCAGCTCTGCCAGAGAGTCACTACTCTAACCCCCCCACCCCCACCCAGAAAATATTTAGGGGGAGTTTGGGTAGTGGGTACAAGCTTGGCAGGCATGGTGTAAGACGCTTGGCAGACAGGGTTTGATTTGTTGACCATGGCGGGGCCAGCGGCTCTGTGGACCATGGCGGGGCCAGCAGCTCTGTGGACCAGGGCGGGGCAGGACGTTCTGTGAACCATTGTGGGGCTGGCATGACCAAAATGACCCTGACAAGACAAATTTTGGCATGGCAGGCTCAGCTGAAGGCTCCTCCTGCTCTTGGGCAAGCTTGGAAGTGTGGGAGTGTGCCATAGGATGGCTACCCAGAGGGGTACAGGGCCAGCCTCAGAGATAGGCATCATCTTTTTCAGGGCCAGAGCTGAGGCCCTATAGAGTCCAGCTGCCCTAGTCTTTCCCATCTGATCCGCCACACTGGATACCAGTCTTGGCGACGGCGCGGCGGCCATCTTTGAACTTGGCTGCGGAGCGGCCGCCATCTTGGAACTTGGCTAAGGAGCGGCAGTCATCTTATAACTTGGGTGCGGTGCGGCGGCCATCTTGGAACTTGGCTGCAGAGAGGCGGTTATCTTGAAGCTGCAGGGTTCCTTGTCTGCTAACCACACTGTAAACGATGACTCGCTGAGCAGCAAAGCATAGTCTATGTATTCTGCCAGGGACCAGTGAATTTTCCCCCTGGCATCATACACCGAACACAGTCATTTAGTCCAAAATGTAAAAGGTCTTTTAGAGCAATGTCCTTAAAGCCTGTGAGGTCACATAGTTAGGTTAGCTTCATCTTGCGGTGGTTTGTTCTATAACAGTACTCCACTGAGGCAAGACTGATTTGAACCCAAGTGCAGTTTTATTTACAACATAAACTATTTACAATAACACCAGACAAACAACAATCATGAACTAAAGTTGATCACTAACAGGAACAGAAACAGGAACAGGAACATAGCATAACCAGAAGCATGACCAAGATCTTACCGCAGTGGTACAGCCAAACAGAATCCACAAAAGACAGGACAAACACAAGGGCTATAAATACACAAAGAACTCATTAACAAAACAAGACACACCTGAAACAATGAACAACGCATGGCTAAACAAACCAATGAAAATTGAAAATATTAAATTTTTTTTAAGGTTGAACTGCAATACCCTACATTGTAAAGATCTGAAGCAGCTCTACAGAAATGGTACTTTAGTTGAAAGACTAGTTTGTAACAAGTAGTGGAATTATCAACTGGGTTTAGCGAAGTGCCCAAGGCTACCCACCAGTGTTAATCAAAAAAATAAAGTTGCGGTCGTTGGCACCACTAAACAAGATTGTGTTGCACATCTACTGAAAACAACTTTTTATGGTGCCCTTTTGCAGACAGAAGGCAAATACTTGAGAATGGAAAACCTACATCAAAACTGGAAGGCCAAAAAAGCTAAAAGCTAGCACCGAGCACAACAACCTATTTTGTAGTTTGTTCACTTTTTAATATGAGTAAAGGGACATGGAATAATTCTAGCTTTGACAGTTGATAGCTTCTTTAAGGCAGCTCTTAAACACCAAAGCTCTGAGTGACATAAAATGTCAGTCATGCATAATTTGTGTATTATTAGCTGTAACAGAGATGTGTAAGAAGTGTGCCTCACCATATGCCACTCATCATAGGCAGCATATGGCAGGAAAAAAAGTGCCTGCATTGTAAAGGACTGTACTGTAATTCACTTATGATGTAAACAGAGCCTGGGATTGGAAGATTGTAGCCTCCCCTCTCCCAAGTATTGTAGCTCTAAGCATAACCTCTACTAGCCACTTTTCAGTTATATATGAAACTAAACTCGTGCTGTGCTGTTGCACGTGTGCCTGGAAAGCTGCAATATATGTCTTAGAGAGAGGCAATATCCTGCTCCATCAGCGTTTAGGTTTAACCGCAGATGATCTACAGGGTAAATACCCCCAAGAGACCCATTCGTATTGCCCTAAGAGCTCCCATGAGTCAGGAAGCGTAAATGTGGTTATGCATACATTGCTAAAGGCAAATAACAGAAATTGTTCTGTAATTATTTGCTAATGTAGAGAATTATTTATCAGCATGTAAAAATGGCAGAGTCTAACTGAAGGATGGCTGTAATTTCTGAAAGGTTAATGCAATATTTTTGTTAAACCCTTTAAATTCAAGCTAAACATTTACATTTTCTGATTGCTTCAGTTTAAATCCCTTGGCGGTGGAGTCAAAATTACAAAATCAAGTGTTACATTATACATTATTATATAATGTATGTATTATTATGTATTATACATACATTATAGATTGAATTAAAGTCACACAACAAGCCTAATAATTGAGCAATGTTAAATCTGTCTCTCTCTCTCTCTCTCTCTCTCTCTCTCTCTCTCTTTCTTTTCTGCTCTTTCACTGTGTGTTTTGCACGTGCATATGCTTGAGCAATATATTTATGCAAGTTCAATAAGCAATAATCAGACGGGTCACTGTTGCCAGCATTGCAAACTTTGCTGAAATAGGAAACTTGATGTATATATATTTTCTTAGGACATTCGTTTCTGATGCATTGTGTTTTCACAAAAGCGATTTTATTAGACATACCCTACATCATTTTCTCATTCTTTTTTTATTTGCCTAACAACCCAGAGCCATATGTTACAAACATTGTCCAAGGATCTACATGAGGCGTAGAGCCAGATACAGTGCTGACAGGAGAAAAGCACACATCTAAGCTAGCCTATAAGTAGAAATCCCTGCCAAATATGTTCTTTTGATCAAAAGAAACGAATGTCTGTATAGTACAAAGTGCTGGTTGGCATTCGGAAACTTGTATCAAACATCATTACCTTTATCAAAGACTTTTAAGCATTTTATTTTCAAAGAACCCTTTACTTTAACATAAATGTGATCAGTTCTTATAAACACTTGTTTTAGAGCCCCGATGCACTAGGCCTGCTGTGAGCCGAAAAAGTAATGAGAATGCTACAAGCGTCTGATTTACAGCTGGGTTGAGATTACCCCATGGGACTTCTCTCTGGTCCGGATGCTGCACAAGCACGGGGACTTCCTGCAGAGTGCTTAGGACACAGCCCAGCCTTCATGCAGAGCGAAGAACAGCCGTCTGTTCTACCAGCTTCTCTGCCAGATTGGTTCATCCTCTAATCACATCGTTACATGCATGTGACCTTCTACCTACATCCGACATGCAGGCTGGATTTCTTTTTCGCAGATTTTGTGTGGAGTTAAGTGCATCTGATTAAAAACACATGACCTAATGGGCACTCCCAGGCGTGGTAAGTCCTACATTGGAGTTTTGCGTCATTTTGGCCGAATGGGATTTAAAAAGCGTGACGTCAGATCACAAAACAAAAACCCATTCAGGACCTAATCGAGCATGTGCACAATGTAATTTTTTTAAGACAGATTTGTTTTGTTACAACAGCAGTACCATCCCACCCATCTAACATCTTTTTTTAAAAGCTGATTAAAAAAGCATGTTGCGTTACAACTGTTGAAATTATCACAGACAGCTTTTTCAGATGCTGTGCAGTAAAGGCTACCGGAGCGCAGCAGTGCTTTAGAGAGGCTCGTCTGTCGTTATTCAGGTCATTCCCCCTCTCCATTTAGGGGCGTATGGGGATATGCAGCTGTACGACACTCTTCGGCCTCGCCTTGGTTCTTCACTTAAGCACTCATTCCAAATGCTTTAGCACTACAGTACCGCTGCAGTACGGCAAAATCTTTAAGGGTTGGAAACCCCACCTTGCACATGTGCGTAAGAGAGAGGGCCTCTTTCCTAGAAAACTGCTGAGGCATTATAGGCTGCTTTACAGGGAGTTTGAAATATGCCTTTTGGCATGGTAGCCATGGTGGATGTTAAAGACTAAACTAATATGGAACTAAAATGATTACAGACTGAGCATCAGAAAAGACTTATATATGTTCTGCTAATATATTTGGAATCAAATATACTTTTATAACCAATGCGTGAAAAGATAAATTGGCAATTCTGTATGATGTAAGAAAATATCTTCTTCACTCAATCTGGACCTCCATGGCAGTATTGTATTAGGAGGGGCTGGAAAGGAAGGCCAAATCATTTATATTATTCACCGAATAAACACAAGAAGCCTAACTTTGGGGAAATCTAGAAAGTTACACAATATTATTTGAATCTTTACTATGGATCCAGATGGTTTTGATTGCTTTTTTTTTAAATCATCGCCAGGTCTTGATGAGTCACTGTGTGTTTTTGACTTTTGTCTTTGCACAGGCAAAGTCCTGCCTTTACTACGTAGCTTTTGACAGGTTTTTAGCTCCTCCTTCACATTGAATCTGTACTTTGTAGCTGTATAAATGCTAAAACAGTGGTTTCCAAAGTTAGGTCATGACCTCTGGTGGGGTGGGGGTGGAGGAGTTATAATAATGGGGACACAGAAAGGCTAGTGTTAGGTTAGCAGATTATTATAAGGGGTAAAGGGGCTTATTTTTCATATACTTTACAGCACTGATACAGCGCCCCTGGATCAGGAAGGGTTAGGGGCTCAATGACCCAAGAGTGGCAGACTGGTGGTGGTAAACCTTGAACCCAGGTTAAAATATGAGCCAAAAATGTATGTCATATATCCATACCGCTATATCATACCATACCGCGGCACCAATCAGCAGTGTTCAGTACGCAGAGGTTTTGCTCTCCCTTTAGCTGTTGTCACTGCGTGGTGGGACGCTTCCCGTATATTCCGCTCTCTGTATGTGTTCCGTTGAGTTGCTGATGGTCCATTCCAACACTTTACTCATGTATCGTGGACTTGGTTATTTTTCCGGCTTGTTGAGTAAAGCCAAGACACCTTTATTTATATAGCGCTTTTAACAATCAAGATTGTTTCGAAGCAGCTTTACAGAATTTACTTGTGCTTTCACATTAAAATCACACAGTAAAATCACATTAAGGTACATTAAATTAAAAGTCCTACATTTTTACTTTCAGTTTCGGCCCGAATTTTATTTCGGCCCCGAATTTTATTTCCGGCGCATTGCTAGATTTTGTATGTAAAACAATACGTCTTCAGAGCGAGACAAGACCTTAATATAAAATTATGTTGCTTATAATATGACTACCTGCTACATATGTAAATAATTAAATACGTAATATAAATCACATCCTATTTTATTACCTCAAGATGACTTGCAGGTTTGAGGGTTGGTGAGGGCTTGATTTTTTTTTATTCTGCAAAATAGGGGCCTAGCAAAAAAACATTTAAGAAGCACTGATCTAGAAAAACTCCTATCATGATTAGTACTGGAAAGAGAAACAAGTGGAACCCCATCATTTTTAATGACAAATTCAGTGTATACTTTGCACATGTTCCTTTCAAAGCTATAATCTATCATTTTTCTTGCACGTGTCTGCATTTTGATAGAAAAAAAGACGTGGCAGCTTAAAGATGGTTCTTTTATCTCACTTAAAACCTGCAAATTAGTTTTTTTGTGAGGAGAAAAAAACTAAGAGGTGTGAAAAAAGCCCCAAAAAGGCTGAGGGCAAAAGACTTTTGCAGCAAGTGGTGTAATTTGTGAAGAAGTGTAATTTGTCCCCTTTAGACTAATCAATAAAAACCTCTTTTTCTTTAAAAAGAAAATTATATTTTACTATAAAAAATCCTTGTAATATTCATGTATAATTTCTATGTGGCACTTAACATTTAACATGAAGATTGTGATAAAACTTGTCTCATCATTTGTCACTTCACAGTTAAATGGTTCCAAGATGTCTGAAGATGCTGGTGGGAAATGTCACAGTTTAACAGCTGCACTGAATTAGCATGTCCTCTAATAGTCTATTCTGAAGACAGGCTGAATTTGAATACTTGAGAACTACAGTATATGTTTGAAGTGTTACTTTCTGGCCCCAACCATGCTCATGTTTCACACTTCCTCCCAAAACAGCACTAGGAGCCATGACGCGTTAGCTTTACACAGCCTTAGGCCAGGATGTAGAGGTAAGCAGTATAAGCTGAGAGATCAGGTTTCAGTTCATTCAGGGATCCCTTTAACACATCACACACTTTGCACTTGAAACAAACTTACAATATTCATTCAAATCCGAGGAATTTTGCCCTTGTTTTCACCCATCGATAGAAATGAGTCTGCGATTTTACAACAAAATGACCTCCAGTGGCCTTCAAGGTCTGGATGGTGTGTCAGTCTGCACACACAATGCTCTTTTTATACACAGCAGTAGTTTACACTGTGGCAAGCGGCAATATGAAAAAAGCAAGTATGCAGTAAGATGTGGTACTGCAATGATGTCACTAGATTAGGGGGGTATTTTAAAAGGCATGAGGACACAGAAAAGCTACTCGAGGTCTTGGTGGGAAATCAGAGTGAGTGGGGTTGGATGCGGTTCGGCATGGAGCCTGCAGACAGGCAGGTTGTTGTACTTTGCACACTGCTTCTCTGTTGCAAAGGAAATGTTTGTGGGACAGCAGGAATGATGGAGCCATTTGCCTGTGAGCTACTCCACAGTCTGGCACATTGAGTTCCCACCCCCTTAAGTACCTCCGGGACACATTTGATATTAGAGGACACATTGTTGGGAGAGCACATGAAGGATATTGCCCTGCGATAGAAGTTGAACTTCAAACCTGCAATCCAACCAACAGCTATATTCGTCCATCTGGTGCCTAGCTCATGGCTAGCAGAGTTATGTCACACATCTACAAGCCATATAAACTTTTTTTTTAGATTCAGACATCAGCGGTCTGCCACATTGGTTTCAGCTGGCACTTGATACTAATTCTGCTTATTTTATGGCCCTGAATTCACTTTGCTTTCTTAGTTCATAGAACACGTCATGAAACTCAATATTTTTAAAGTTTATACCAGAGACATCCTTCGAGGATGTAAAGTCTCCCACAGAGACCTTAGACATTTATATGACCACCAAAAAACATCCAGTGTTATCAGTTTCAGGAAAAACGGAAGTTACAGCAGGGCTAAATTTATTACACAGAAGTTAAAATTACATAATATTACATTACTAATGACTATCATATTACTACATATTTGTTTAAATTGGGTGTAAAATAGCAAAATATTAATCATTGCTGTATGACTCAACATTTTTCACAACTTTCTTAGAACACGTTTAAAAAAAAATCGAATCTGAATTTGTCTAAGATGGTAATAAATATTATGTAGAAAGATATTATTTTTTTTCCTAATTTACATAAAGTGAATAAAATACTGTTTTTTGTAAGATTTTGCATAATGTTTTTTTTTAGTTCTTTTACTTGTTGTTTGTTAAAACAGTATTATTGTTACACTCTTTAAGCTTAATCACCGATTTTTCACAATTACAATTATTTAATTACACTCTCTCTCTCTCTCTCTCTCTCTCTCTCTATCTATCTATATATATATATATATATATATATATATATATATATATATATACTGTATATATATATATATATATATATATATATATATATCATTTACACTAGGAAAAATAAACAGCTTTTGTCTAAAATCTGTTCTGTACAAAGACTTGACATGTGTCAAAGAATGCCACATTGCTAATGCCACATTGAGAAGTATAAATTTGTATTAAACTTTTCTTAAACAAAAAAGCAAATGTTGGTTTATCTAAAAATGTTTTTTAATTTGGAAAGTTGATCAAATTTACAGAAATGTATATTAAATTACTATAAAGCTAAAGTGATAGATAGATAATTAGATAGACAGACAGACAGACAAACAGACAGATTGAGGAATGGACAGACAGACAGACAGACAGACAGACAGACAGACAGACAGACAGATAGATAGATAGATAGATAGATAGATAGATAGATAGATAGATAGATAGATAGATAGATAGATAGATAGATAGACAGACAGACAGCTAAATAGATTTAAAAAAAAGTATTGGGGACACACCTGACTGGTATAAGGTGGTACTTTCTTGTCAGACAGAGATGTCACATATGTAGCTCATTTAAGCAAGATTTGGAGGTAAGTAAATGATATTTAATGATATCAACATTATTACTAAGCACTTTAGCGTAATCACTGCGAATCGCTTTGCCAGGTTTGCTGACTAAATCAGCAGCAGTCCTGTTAAAGTTATATGATTCCAGGTGTAATATATATATAGCTGGTGAATTTTACGTGTGAAAGTCTACAGTTTCATATAGTTCAAAGTAAAAAAAAAACTATAGCACTCAGCTGTACTCTAATAAATCATTTCTTACTACAGGTCAAGGTGTGTGGTTCACCTATAAATTACACATCAAGGCTTAGGTTTTAAATAGGACTATTCTATTGAGGAAAAGACTGCAGCACTAAACCCATAGCAAAAACTTTACAGCCATAAGGCTCATGACTTACTCTTATTATTAGGGATAAACTTGGGAAAATGCATTAAACATGAATGTAGCATATCTATACTACAGTTTCTGTGTATTTTTGACCGCTCTTTAATTACATGTTCAGAATCATATTTTCACCTTACATTTTAATCTGATCTTAAATTCTCAGCCCCAGGGTGCCTCATAAAAACTGAATTAATAATAAAGTTGTAAACTTGTAAACAATGTCAAGTTTACATTTTTGACACATGCATTTGCACAACTTTTTAAAATAAATGCTCTTAAGCTGCAAACCAGTCTGTGTATGTAGGAACACCAAATTCACATTTTCACACTGAACAAAATAGTGATTATGTTTGGATTTAAATGTATTAATCTATTAATATGTCATTTTCTACAATAACTGCTAAAAAAAGGGTCTAAATCTCATCCTGAAAAAAATTGGAAGGAATTACATATTGAGATGTGATGGTAATTAAAAACTGATGTGTTAAACATATAACAAAAATTTTAAATATTGTCCCAAATATTGCCCCTGGTGATATCTTGATGGTAAATCCAACTATACAGTGGAATAGGAAACTTTGAGTAAAGTGTAAATTCCGCATACTGAAACCTCATCTTTTAAATCAATGTTACGCGTCAAACAGGGTGAAGGTACAGACAACGGAAAAATTTTTTCTTTTTTATAATCTGTAATAATGGCAGAGCTGCATGTGTGTTCCTTACAGGCCCCTGCTACTCGTGGGCTCAGTAGACCTTCGTGGACACCCACAGTGATGGGGTCAGAAGAGCATCAAAACAAAATGTGATCTGTAAAGTCATATTATAGACATGGGAGGAAAGAGAAGCTCTTTCATCCTGTCTAGAGCTCAAGCAGTCTAAAGCACTTATCTGTGATCATTTAAAAAAAAAGTGGACAGGGGCGAGAGAGTACCGAATAAGAGAAAGTGGAAGAGATTTCAGGAAAAGAAAAGGATGGGCGTTGTAAATGAGAAAGCCAAAGAGAGGCAGGCAGGCAGGCAGACAGACAAAGAGGAGGGGACGGTTGTTGTCGAGAAACAGCTGTTGTGGCTGAGCCTTGGCTCATGCTGCCTTATGAATTAGCAGAGAGAGGAAAAAGGAGTATGAGAGCGCAGCCATCCAAAACCAGCCTGCTGGAACATCTCAGCCTGCACTCACCATCCTTACACACTCTCGAGATTCTCTGATCTCGCTCTGTCACACTTTTCTTTGTGGTCCATTAGCACAAAGTGGGTGCTTTCTTATAGCCTCGAGAGGTGCTGCAGGCACTCGAGTAACAGACATACACACACTGGGTGGTCAAACAACAACTCCCCAGACGCAGTCTTTCACCCCTTCCTGACATCCTGCAGTAGACAGCCTCTTTGTATACACAATATCATCTGTTGTTACTAGGTGATAATCTTCAAATGCACGGCTGATAGTTTTTCCTTCCTGATTTGCATGCCATTTTGTTCGCCCTTCTTATCTAAGCAGCGCCGCTGATCAGTCTTTTTTTTTAATAGGTTACATTTGTTGACATTGATTACTTCAGGGTGGTGTGGTCATTACTCTGTTATTTCCTTTCTTAACTTCCCAAGCCTTGCAGAGGTTAAACAGAATGTGAATAGGTACAATGGGCATCTTTGTGGACAGCAGGGAGGGCACACGCCTCATGAAATCCCCCCCTCACATCCATTTAGTCTGCTCCGGAGCAGGAGCTGGTGAGCTAATGGAAAAGTAAGAGGACGTACGCGTGTGTGTGGTGATGACGTTTTTTTTCTTTTGCACCCTGATGTCTTTACACACTGATGTCCTACAGATGTGCTGACCGAGCCCCTCCGTCCCTTAGGTCAGTATATGACCTCATATATGTTTGAAGCACTTATTTTTTATTAAGGTGAGAAAATCTGTTCACTAAATGGACAGAAAAATTGTATCAAATCTTATTTAAAAAAGTGAGTTTAGATTTTGGAACTACACACCCCTAAACGTTCAAAGGTAATCATTTTCTTCGTCTTCATAAAAGCTATGTGTCTGTCCAAAGACATTTAAAGAACGGAGCTACCACCACCATGCTGCACCCTTATTATGGCGGGTTTTTACACAAAACTCTTCTTATCATTCAATATCTATAACATTTTGCTATGTGAATTGGGTTGATGTAGTTAAGCTTAATTTTTAGCTTTTTTGGGAAGAAAAGGATTTAACCTTATAGCAAAAAATGTGTAAAGAATATAAGCAATTGTTGTCAGACAGTAAGCAATCAGTGTTTATCAGATATTCCTGAAGCCTTTAATGTTGCAGTAGGTCTCTTGGCAGCCTCTATGCTAAGTTTGCCTTTTTTTGCCCCTTTTATGAATTTTGGAGGAACATCCTGTTCCTGGGGATGTCATTTTAGTTGCTATACTTGTTAATAATGGCTGTGACAGTGTCCCATAGTTCATACGAATGATTTATTTGTATTATTTTATTTCTCTCTTCTGCTCTATATATATTATTGGGTAAGATACTATTTTTAGGTTGCACCAAAGATGAGGAAAAACGTTTATATTACCCGTTGTTGAAAAGGGAATTAGATGATGATTATTTTTAAGCATGAGATTAAATGCAAGAGCCACAGCCACATCCCCAATTATAAAAGGGTGTGCACACTTATTGTATGCAACCAGGTTATTGTAACTTTTTATTAGTACTATTTTCCCTAAAACGTTTCGGATTGTTTTTCACTTAGTTTTTATATGCTGTAATTTGACATCAAGGGTGAAAAGATGACATGATTTATCTTGGTTTTATTTTTCATGACATAATTTAATGTTAACTGTCTAGCAAAGCAAAACTAAATTAATATGTTTTTGGACATATGAAATAGTTACCCCTTATTCATGATATGGACAAAAGTATTGGGACACCTGATTATTTGACCCATATAAGTTTTTTGAACATCCTATTCTAAAGTTAGTCTCACTCTTACTCCTATAATAACCTCCACACATCTGGAAATCCTTTTCACTAGATTTTTTGTTTATTCAGCTCCATTAGTATGAGTGAGTTCAGGTGCTAAAGCTTAGAAAAGTAAAACATACCATGTTTGTGAAACAGTGCAGTTCTTTTACTTTGGCTATAACACATCATGTCTCTATGGAAATCAGGAGCTTTGTGCACTGGGAGACTGTCATGTTGGAACAGTGTTTGGGTCTCAAGTAATGGAATTATGTAATGATACAACATACAAATGGATTCTAGACAACTGTGTGTTTTTTAACTTTGTAACATCAACTTGGAAAAAAACACATCTTTGTTGGTGTTCTTATATTTTTGGCCATATGGTGTAGCTTGCTAGAAATCTGGTGGCTGGTTAGACTGCATAGAACAAGATCCAACTACAACCCAGCTACAACAACATAAGTGTGCTACTCTAATCAGATTAATTCCATCAGTTAACTATGAAGTCAGTAGACAATAATGTAATTTGTTAATTTTGTAATTAAGCTAACATTTTTCAAAATAAGTTGTTAATTGTAAAAACTTTCTGATTAAATAGCTAGGTAATCTACTGACAGTTAACACACAGAAGTGGGAGTGCAGTGTTAAAGGTGTTGGACTGCCAACTGGTTCGATTCCTGGCACCACCAAGTTGCTGCTGCTGGGCCCCTGAGCAAGGCCCTTAACCCCCCGTTGCTCAGTTGCATAAAAGAGATAAATGTAAGTCGCTCTGGATAACGGCTTCTGCCAAATGCTGTAAATGTAATACAGACTGAGGAAGGTACAATAGTGATAATGGGTAAATAATAAAAAAAATGTTTAGTCATATAATTAAGAGAGGTATCTAACTTTTATTGTTTAACATTAAACTTTTGTTTTGTAACTAGCCATTTGTCTTTAGTACATTTTAGGGGGTTGGTGCTTAAACACCCTCTGTAATTCACACCCTGCTCTTAGTTATGCTTTCCTTAAATGAGAGATTTGTCACCCAACCCAAGCTGAAATGAAGCTTCTCTGTCAGCTGGGTGGCGTAATATGTGAGTCACACATCTGTGCTCATGGCAAAAACAGTACTGCAGCGACTGGAACGAGGAGACGTTGTGAAGATCACGTGACTTCATACATCCTGAGCGGCAGTTGCTGACAAGTTGCTGCTCAGATTTGACTAGGTGCTAAAGGCGACTCTTCGTTCATTAATAAAAAAGCAGTGTTATTGTGTGTTAGGTTACACTGACCTCAGTGACTTACAGCTGGCCAAATATGGAGGGAAAATTCAGCTGAGGGGAAAACCACCTTTAAAATGCACTGCACAATGCAGTTCACTGTGCAAGAGTGTGTGTGCATGTGTAGTTAAGGATAGAGTGCCAATAGTGTTTGGCAGGCCCAAATCCCATGCTCTGTTCTGTTGTGCGGGTCTGGTGGGATAAAACACAGGTCTCTTACCATCTCTCTTCTCTCTGTGTGTTTCCTGTTTTTTCTTTACTTTCGTCAACTCTTGAATTTTCTGTTTCATTATTAGAATAAAGCAATAAAATCTACCCTTGTTAGTTGCCATAACACTTAAAACTGTCGTGCGCCTGCATGCGAGGTCTGAGGCCTCATAGAATGTGAGTTACGCCATCTAGAGTTTAAATGTATGTTAGCAGATAAACACTGCAAAAGCATTGGAGTTGTTTTACGGTCCAGTGCAAAATTATTTGTTTAAAATAGTTTATTAAAATGATTAATAAAACTTTGATCCTTAAGGTCTTAAATGCTCATAAGAGACAGGGGTAAAAAAAAAAAAAAAAAGAAATAGCACTGCTAGACTCCCTTGTCTTTTACAGATAAACAGAAATTAGTTTAAGAATAGTGCAACATATTTTGGATTGGTTTTTGTTGAACAAAGCACACCACCATGTCATTACACATACACACACACACACAATCCTTATTTTTTTCGAAGGCTGATTTTTTTCCTAACCCAGTTCGTAGCTTCTTACAGCCCATCAATTACAGTCATTTTATTGTCATGTAACACATCATCCTCAGTGAACCAAAGGACAAAATGAAATACTGTACAGTCATCATAATTTACTATATTGCCTATTTTTTTGCCAAACAGAAAAAAAAGGATTCTGAATTGAAGGTTTTTTGGTTTTTTTTCATTTGAATAAAAGTGTTATTGGGTTTACCATAGGAACATGACATCAACCCATGAGGCAACAGGCAAGTGGCTGCTTATTGGTTACGGAGGTTGGGCTGCTGCGTATTTAAACAATTCCATAATTAAACTTATGATTTAAAGTTGCCCCTGCTGGGCCCTTGTGTAACTCTCAATTGCTCAGCTAAATAAATGGAAGATACTCCATCTTAAATGTTAAAAAACATCTACCATCCAAATGATTTAAATGTGAATAAACCCAGGAAAACATTGCGGAAAAAATGGTAAATTATTGTCTGCATATTTTATTATTATTTCTATAATTAAGAATTTATTATTTGAATCATTGACATGTATTTAATTGTGGCCCTGATGACTAATAATACTGTATCAGTCGCAGCAGGTGCTAATTGTCAATTTGTCTGAAGCTGCTAATCTGCCATTTGTGCTGCGTTTTACTGCTATTTCTTTGGTGACAGTAAAACTGTTCAAAAGTGTAAATACGCCTTTATTCTAGGCAGGATGCTGTAAAATCCTTAGAATTTCCTGAATGATTCGTTTTAGGGCGTGAGTAATAATTGTGAGAAAGTGATTAGTCACTGATAGTACGTACATCATAAATCATCAGACACAGGAGCATTTTCTCATAGGAGCAAGCTTTAACAAATACCAGACTTCCTTTTGTACCTAAAATTTTCGCTTGCGCTATTTTTTGGAACGAAAAGAATGTTTCTTCATTGCAATAAATGAGGTGTTAATGTAAAATCCTGTTTATCTACCATATATTTGACCGCTTTATGCCTAGTGAAACCAAACAATAGAAAGTAGTGTGTGGTGAGCTGAAATTGTGCGTCAATATAAAGATGCTATAAGAAGATCTGTATTAATTATATGAAAGCTCATATCTGTTTTATCTGGAACAAAGCCATGGGCAGGAACAGACTTTTAAGCCTGATGTATCCTTATTTTGGCT
This sequence comes from Bagarius yarrelli, assembly GCA_005784505.1. Lineage (NCBI taxonomy): Eukaryota > Metazoa > Chordata > Actinopteri > Siluriformes > Sisoridae > Bagarius > Bagarius yarrelli. The sequence goes on along the minus strand of VCAZ01000195.1, from coordinate 204,349 downwards.
GCCTTTGACCAACTGGGTTGCCAAAAGTAACTTTATATGGCTGGATTTGCAGCACACATTTTTGGCCATTAAACTCACTCTAATAATAAGACAGCAGGCACATGAATGTAACGCTCTCCGCTTGGTTTATGACGCTAACTCGTATTAATCAAGTTCATTTTGAATCAGGGACCCTTTCAACCATATCAGCATCATTAAAAAGATCTTTGTTAAGTGTCAGACTTCATTTGCTATGATGTCATTCAGAATCAGACCATACCTTATAGGAGCATGCAGATAACCCCTGCATCATGAAACAAATCTACAAGTGTTAATCAGCCATCAAACACACTCGCTCGCAAACACGAACAGCTATTTAAGTTGACCAGACACTGTGGATACGCTCTATTAATCTAAATCATGGTGCAATGCATCAACAATCAATGACTTTAATGGTGAGAGAGTTGAGCTCACAAGCCTTTCTAACTGGCTGGAAGGAGAGACTTTTTCTCCAGAGCACAGACCCAAGAAGTCTTTTATTTCACAATCCAAGCTTTAATGGTTCCCTGCTGGTCGCTGACGGAAGCTTGGGCCTGGGCACCATGTGGGACATTGAAGGCCTGCTTTCACTTAAGAGCTGGAGCCTCTCCGGAGGTGCATAAGGACAAGAGTAACCCTTTTCAAACATATCATAGTAAAGGATGAGAGTGTTAGGCAACCCTGGGGAGTTCTGTAAATAGGAAATTGCAGGAAATTAAATGGAAATAGCTGAGACTTGTCTCTGAGTAAGAAACAGAGGTCTTTTTTATCTAGAAAATAACATTTTTAAAATTCAGTTAATAACAGAAAGGTTATCAACAGAGCATCGCTGTATAAATATTTTTACATTAAGTCGTTGAACCCGCATCGACAGGTTTCTTATGTACCTAATGATAGTCAAGCTTCAAATTTGCACAAATGTGCAAAAGAGGAATAATACTACAGATGACAGAGGTAGAAAACTGGCCAAGTAGTCTTGATAATTTTTCAACTAAAAGTCCCGTCAGAGAAGTTCCTGACGTCAGTCTGTGACTTTTTCACAGCTGCATTCTGTTATCCTGCATGTGTTGTGTTTTTCAGTTGCCACACACCATATCGTCGTGCACTGCGAACACACAAAGTCATGTCAACTGAGATGCAGGCAATAAGTAGACAATACCATGCGCTAGGACATTGCAGCTATTAAGCTTTATTAACCCAGTGCCTAAAATCACAGGGGGTAGTCAGAAAAAATACTACCCTCCTTTTTAACCATGTTCAATTTGAATGTTTAATGAGCGTAATGATAATCTAGTCCTTATGTTGACTTAATCTTGTTTGAAACAAGGCTTTAGAGGTAAATTAACACAGAAACACAGTGCCATCCCCAGGCTTGACCAAGAATCACTCCTGCACAACATCGGCTAGCAGTAAATCTGATCTATCTTCAACATACATCCCTGCACTGTATATCTGCACCCTGTGACAGATCAGAGCATATCAGAAGATTTAGTGTATAAACAACAGGGGGTAAAAAGAACACTGACATTTAACACATTGTCTCTCTCATTCTCATACACACAAGGATTAACACAGGGCAATTCAGAATTTAGTTACTATATTACAATTAACAACTATAATCATTTCATACTGGAACAAGTGGGACCATGCTAGGCCCCCTTAGCCCCTAACTAAGGCCCTTAACTTTCATCTGCTTAGATGGATAAAAAATTAGGCGAAAGTATGTTTCTCTGAGTAAGAGCGTCTGCCAAATGCCAGAAATGTATATGTAAAGAAATGTATATGTAAAGAAATGTATATGTATGTATGTATGTATTTATTTATTTACTTACTTACTTTTTTAGGTACTTACTTATTTACTTGTTTGTTTTTTTGTTTGTTTTTTTGGTTCCAGAACTCTTACGAATGGCAGCAATACTCTTTGTGTGTACATATAACCCCTATATAACCCCTATTAGCAATTGCTTAAGAGCACATGGAACTAATGAAATCATTATTAAAAGATTTTTTAATGACCTAATTGTGTAATTAGTGCTAAATTCTATTTTCCTTTTGAAATTGGCATAGGAATATTGACAGTTTAGCAAAATAATTTGGTGTAGGAACTTTTAGATATAGAAATATTGCCTCAGAGAGAGCACACCAAAAGTGACATCACTTCCTGTATTGTACATAGTTATGGAAAAAAAATTCACCAGTATGATATGGTAACAGAATTGATCCAAGACACAGATTTTTTTGTGAGATTCTTTTTAAACAATTTTATGTTAAATCTGGAAAATTACTATTTCAAGAAATCATGAATTTCAGCTATATAAGACACTTTTATTTACAGAGAATATTATATTATTATGGCTTGTAAAAGCTTGTGATCCATAAAAATGAGTAATATTTTAAATCATTAAAAATTGAACCATTTGAAAAAAGCAGAAAAAAATAAGGGTGTTGGACGTTTAATGTACCCACAATTATAGAATCACACAGATGTTCATTTTTATGCATGGATTGGTTAATTTGTTCTTTCTTAATACTCAAAACATTTACACAACTTGTGGTGTACAGAATGAATAACTTCATTTTTCTCCAAATGTTTAGTAATGTAATGTAATGCATCATCAGTTAAAACTATACAGCATAGAACCAGATTTAGCTAAACTGCAGTGACCAACTGACGTCCTCACATGCACACCTGAGTAACTAAAAAAAAATGACATTTATACCCTCTACATTACAATACATTACAGTGTGTCTAAGGAGCTGTCTGGGTTTCATCTGTTTGCACTTTGACTAAACATCACACTCGCATTTGCCAACAAGTTGTAATCAATACATTTTTCCTGCAGTCTATAGAAATCCTGGAAGATCACACCATTTTTGTGGCTTTCACAAAGAGAAATCACAAGTTTGCATTACTTTGACAGATGTTTTTATTGGACTGAATTGAAGGCCTTTGCTGTGAGCTGTGGAAATGTTTTGGGAGAGTAAAACCTAAGCCAACTTAATTTTACCAAAAAGATATAGTATATTTCAGCAGATAGAAGTTTTATTGGAGAAATGCCACCAAATGAGCACATTTTAACATGTTTAGACATCTTTCTTTGAGGAGCTTTTTCAGTTCTCACAATGACTCAGCTTCCTGGAAGTCATTAGGGATGGGAAAGCTTTTGCTTCTTCTAGAGCGGCTCTTTTAATCCGCCTAAAATCGCATGCAAATCGAAGGCAGTGGCAAAATGTCTGTTTTTGTTTAGAATTTTGGTTCAGAATTTTCTCATTTATGGCAGAAAAATTCTCGGAAAAAACTGCTGTGTAGACTGATTCACAGTGTGTGTGCGGGTTAAAATGCAGCTACTTGAAATGCAGATAATACAACAGACTATTCAAAACACATTAATTTCCTCAAACTTGAAGTTTGTTAGATTTCGAATAATTAAGTGATTCCCAAGGGTATGATCATTTTCAGACCCCTGCTGTAATTTAAACCCCACTAATCTAACCAATAAAAACATTTGTGTGGTTCTAAGTTTAAAGGTGTCTCTAAAAAAACATCTCAAACAGCAAGGGTAATTGTACTGTATGTACTGGTTTGTCTTAAGGAGAAGATGATTTATTTATTCGTTTTTAATACCACTTTAACTGCTGAATTTCCACTTTTGCCCAGATGAATTACAGATTAACTGCACCCTATATGTCTGATGCATATGGAACAAAAACACTAGAAACATTTAATGACTGATCACTCCGATTTAGTTGAAACTACTCTTTGTGAGACGTGGGTGTCCAACTTAAAACATGCATTGTGAAGCTTTAGTTCCCTGATTAAAGAAAAAAGCTGTCGTGTTTATAACTGTGACAATGTAAAGTTCACAGGATGGACTTATTTATTTACTTTGACTAAAATTATATATAATTTTTTTGCCTAAAATAATTATCTTGCTTCTAAACATCAAGCTTAAAACCTAACCTGTGATTGGTTGCCTTGCATGTCAGTAAGAGCTAGACACCCTTTTGGTCAATAAAAACTGCAATGTATTCCAGACCATCTGGCTACCTTAAACTATACTACAACCCTGATCAGGAAAAAAATCAGATGCCCATCCAGGGAATCGTGTACACACATTTACATTATTCAGTTACACCTTGATGCAAATAAAAGTAACCATAAAAAAAGTTTTTACAGGAGGACAGAAGTAATTAATTAACAGGTTGCATTAACCTTCCTTATTAGGAAAGTTAGTAAGAAATAGACTGGAAAAGTTATAAGACAGATATAATACAAGTTGTCTGTAGCAGGCAGAGAGAAAAACGTACAACAGTTGCACCAATAAAAGTAGCAGGCGGTGCATTTAGTACCTAGGATTTCAGTGGGGACTTACCCAACTGATACACCTCTTAATACCACCACTTTCACATCACAATTATAGAAATCATCAATACTGTACAAAAAACGCAATATAACAAGGCATGAAATTACACAAAGGGACATTTCGCGTATTGTTTTATTAAAGCAAGAAACCCAGTAAAGAAAACTCCAAACCTTCACAATACAACCACAACTGTGCCACATACATCATCTGGAAATGATGGAAATGGAAATGAACAGGAACAGGAAGTGAACAGGAAAAGCTAGTATTTAGGAGACGGCGCCTTCTGGTAGTGGAAAGGCGGAATCATTACACATGTACTGGAAGCAGTGCAGCAAGATAAACGCTGCAAAATGAAAAGAATAAACTGTTAAATATGAATTGATAAAAATACTAGAATTTAGGTTTAGGCTTTCTGACTGCCCACTAGAGGGTGCTGTGGTGGCTCATGGTTAAGGTGTTGGACTACGAACCGGAAGATTGTAGGCTCGATTCCCAGCTCCACAAAGCCACCACTGCTGGGCCCCTAAGCAAGGCCCTTAACCCCCAATTGCTTAGTTGTATAACTAAGATAAATGGAAGTTGCTCTGGATAAGGCCAAATGTAAATGGTATTATTATAGTTATTATTCCTTTGCCTTGTAGCCGTGCACAGTGACAATAAAGTTGAATCTTACAATTTAATCTAAAGCAATGGTAACTGATAAGGTTGGGATATATTGGGCAGCATCCTCAAAAAATGTTCCTGATACGCAGTCACTTGGTATGCACCAAAAGTTGTTAAAAAAGGACAACTTGTAAACAGGTGAGAGGGTCATGAACGTCAAGGCTCATCGATGCACATGGGCAATAAAGCATGTCTGGTCTGACAGTTAAAGTTACTGTAGCTTATATTGCTAAAAAACGACTTGTGCTGTCTTTGTTATAACACACAGTACATGACAACTCCCTGCATATGGTTCTGTGCGGCTGCAGACTGGTGCTAATGCTGACTTCAGTCACCACAGAAAGCATCTACAGTGAGCAGTTAACGTCAGAACTAGACCACAGAAACCTTAAGAGGAAAGTGGTCTAGTCTTATAAATCATAATATCTTTTACATGTGATGTGGACAGTTTTCAGTTTCGTGTGTTGCTTGAGATAACACTACATGCAAAAGGCAGCTTAATGCTCCGGGCAATGCTTTGTTGGGAAACGTCAGGTTATAAAATTAACCTGCATGTCATTTTGACATGTACCACCTAACTAAACACTGTTGCAGATCAAATACACCCCCTTATGGTAACAGGATTCTCTAAAGGCAGAATTTTCTTTCAGCAGGATAATGCCCCCTGTCACAATGCATAAATTGTACAGAATTGTTTTGAGAAAAATGATTCATAGTGTTGACTTGGCCTCTAATTTTTTCAAATCTCAATCAGATCAAGCACTTGTGAGACATACTAAGCTAACAAATCTGATCCACGTAGTTCTCACATCACAGCTTAACTGACATAAAGGATCTACTGCTAGCATTTTAGTACCAGATCTCCAGCACACCTTCAGGGATCCTGTGAAGTCCATGCCTCAGAGCTGTTTTGGTGGTACACGGGGGTTCTACACTGCATAAGGCAGGTGGTTTTCATTTTATAGTTATACAACATGTAGTCTTAAAAAGGACATGCTTTTTTACTTAAGGCTTCAGTCAACATGCCAAAAAGAAAGGGGTTCTGCCAGCAGTTCTCCATCTTTCTCACATCACAGCTGAATACAACAGCCATTAATCAAAGCTATAAACGATGGCATTACTGCTATGAATTAACATATGGGTACTGGTCTGAGTGATTGATTATCATCAGATCAAATTTACTGGCATCAATGCTGCATTTATTCCTCGGTGTTCATGCTTGGATGCTTTTTTTTATCAGTGTGTAGCAGCATGTGGAAGGAATAATTATATAAAAAAGCGGATAAAGACTTAAACTGCAGGACAGACAAATAAAACAGGCAAAAATTGAACAAAATTACAAACAGCGCTGTTACTCTTAAGTAAAAGCACACAGAGTCTTGGAATGTGCTTAGTTACTCTAGCATTAAAATATCTAATCAATAAGACTAAAAGACCCAAACAATGTTTCAGCATGACAATGCCCCTATGCACGAAAAAATGCGAAGACAGCTCTATAAATATGGTGTGTTATGCTTGGTGTAGTGGAACTCAAGTGTCCTGTAAAGAACCCTGACCTCAGACCCACTGAACACCTTTTGGATGAACCGGAACACAGACTGCGCCCTGGCCAACAATTATGTCTAATACAGAGTATGTGAGTCCAGTGGCCGACAAAAATGTCCACTCCATGCTCCAATCTGGATTTATCATTTCCCACTTCTCAATTACTCTTTAGTCTATGTTCAGTCCATGGAAAAATCAGCGCCTAATTACTGCCTCTTGTAAATATGTATTATAATAATAAAAATAATAATATTATTATTATTATTTTAAAATATCAAAATATATCAAGGGAAAGATGTTCAAGACAGTGTTGAGACCATCTATGATGTATGGTTTAGAGACAGTGGCACTGAGGAAGAGACAGATGGCAGAGCTGGAAGTAGCAGAGCTGAAGATGTTGAGGTTTTCTTTGGGAGTGACGAGTTCGGACAGGTTTAAGAACGAGTTTCTCAGGGGGACGGCTCATGTTAGATGTTTTGGGGAGAAAGTCAGTGAAGTCAGATTGAGGTGGTTTGGACATGTACAAAGGAGGGATAGTAAATATATTGGTAGGAGGATGTTAGAAATTAAGCTACCAGGAAGAAGGCAAAAAGGAAGACCAAAGATTAGGTATTTGGATGCATTAAACAAGGACATGAAGTTAGTGGGTGTGAGTGAAGAGGATGTAAAGAATAGGGTTAGGTGGAGACAGATGATTCACTGTGGCCACCCCTTAAAAGGGGTGAAGCCGAAAGAAGCCTTTGGAATATCACAAACCTGTGCAGATTCAGTATGCATTTAGTGTAAAATACTAAATTACTAGTGAACAACTAGTTAAACTGAAGTGACTGTTTTTACTATTATTCTACTTATTGATTCTGTAAAGCTGCTTTGACACAAGCTCGGTTGTTAAAAGTGCTATAATAAATAAAGGTGATTTGACTTTACTTGACTAAAATAAATAGAAGAAAACCTCAACATACTTTTTTTTAAAGTATGGAACAGTAGCAAATATTAGGTTTGAATAATTTTATGCTCTATGTAGTTGCACTATGTGCCGTTAACATGAGTTCGAGATGGCGCATTAAATGACACCGCTCCAGTCCGCTCTTCACTCTGGGCTGATCTGACTATAACTAATTTGTGGCTAAATGCTAAAACCTATATATAAACATACAACACAGGGGCTTATATTTCAGAAATCAAAATGGCTGACTGTTACCATGGAGTAATTTTAGGGCTGTGGTGATGTTAATGTTTGCTGATGTAACCTTTATTAATGTGTGCTGCATTATTAGCCTAGAAATAACATCCCAGAAGACCCTTGGGAAGAGATAAGACTGAACGTTTTTAATCTGTAGTGTTAAGTTATCAGAGTACTCATTGAGAATATCTTTGTGTAGATGTTTTCGGATAAAGCAGTAAAGCAAGCAACAGTTCATTGATATTAAGGTGGAGAGTTTATAGAAGATTGTTAACACTATCGCTAGAAAATATTTTTTGTATTTTTGCATAAATTTGACCAGATACATGTGATCAGCTTGTTGCTCAAAGTCATTAAACTAGAAAAAGAACCCAATTATACAATTTTTTTACAATGATTCGACAATATTATCCAAATGTGGAACCGGGAAGGCCAGCTGGTTTTTCTCTGGGCGTGTGTTTTACAGTGTGTAGTTTGCATTAACACGACTTCTTTGCAGTATGTTGTGTTTAATATAATGTGAACTGGGTTATTTGGACAGTCTCTGGCTCTAAAGCCGGCCTGCCTTGTTCCCACCGGCACCTGGTCCTGGAGTGGTATATTTATTGTGTGGTCGTGCCTTGTTGTGGTGTTGTAGGGAAATTGCTTGCATGTCTTTTTTTGTTATATTAAAATAAATTTCTTTTGTTGATACTCACGTCTTATTAGGTTATTGTCTCTGCCCTTAATGGGTAAAACTTACCTGTGTGTCCTTATGCGGAGCATTTCCCTGGCTCTCCACCAGGGTGGCGTAGTCGGATTATATTAATTTTTTTCTATCACCTAGTATTGCCACACAAAAATTAATCTTTGCTGAAATTAGACTGGAAGCCTTTTCTTTCAGTAACCAATGTGGGCTCAACAATAACAATAAATGTTCCTGGGAACCGGTGATTAATACTGCAGAATAGGTTTGGGGAATTCTTGTCTATTTCTTCTCTCATAAAACTGATTCAACTAAGTATTAATGAGCTTTTTTCAGCCTGATTATTTATTACATCAGGAAAATGAAAACAACGACATCAATTTACATCAATACCCATAACTGATTACAGTTTTCATACACCCGATGACAACATAAAAATAAATATTAAAAAAATAAACTATAGAATATGTTTCTCCAAATCTTTCTTTTTTAGAAACTTTTCTATTTAGTCTTTGTTTTCACAGCCGACTAATTGACCTGATTCACCCAATAATCTATTTTAACAATCGATATGTTTTTTATGTACTAATGAAAATTAAATATGGGTTTGCAAAAATCATTCAATTCTATTTTACAGTGTTCATTTTGGAATTGGGTTGTATGAATGTTCAAATCAGTCTTTAAAGAGGCTGTATTTAAAGTCCTCTGCTTATTCTGTAGTTATGAAGAAAAATGTTAAACATGCTGTATGTAATAACACTTTTATTGCATTCGTGGACGTTTGACATGGCATAGCTTGTAGTAGCTCACACTACACCCTAGATGGCACTAAAGCTCTATTTGTTTCATTTATTTTGCCAGGCTTTAAATCTCATGTGGAAGTACCTGTAGGTGTTGTGTTAATGTGAAATGCTTGCACATTACTGTATACTGTAACTGTACTGGCTATAAACGTACCCTATATGGGCCAAAGCATCTTAATGCTTAAAATAGTAATATGAGTTCAATTCCAAGGACCACCAAGCTGCTACTACTGGGTCTACGAGCAAGGCCTACACCCTTAACTGCTCAGTTGTATGAAAAATTAAACAGACGTGTATGTTGCTCTGGATTGGGAGCGTCTCCTAAATGGCAGAAATGTAAATGTTTTCACAGTGTATGATTAACATTTTTCCAGGAAACCAGCACACCCACTGGTGGATATATATGTACCACTGACAGTGTGGAAAATGAAAATGAAAATGATTTGTTACCTTTACAGCATATGGAAGAAGTCCTTATTCAGAGCAGCGCACATTTATTCAACTGAGCTATTGTGGGTTAGGGCGTTGTTCGGGGCCCAGCAGTGCTAATTTGGTGTTACTGGGAATCGAACCCATAACTTTCCAGTTACCATTGTAATAAATTAACCATTCAGCTACCACCTGTTATTTAGAAATGATCCCCTTGTTTTTTTAAGTAATTTTTATTTACAAAGCATTGTGTTTAAGACTTTATTAATGTAGACCCATAAAACACTTCCTAATAATGATTCGAACAACAAAAACAACTAAGATCCTAAATCATCGAAATTTGCAGGGTAAAGGTCTAAAGTCCTTAGAGCAGCTGGAGTAAACTCTAAACACTGAACACTTTTTAATGTTCACACTGTTTCTCACTCTTTTTACTTAAAACTGAATTCAGTGTTGTTTTTTTCTAGAGCATTTTTAAATGTCATTGTCTTAAAGCAGCTTTTACATTTTATAGCATAAGCGATATTGGGGCCTTTAAGGGCCTTGCTCAGGGGTCCACAGTGGTGGATTGGTGGTGCTGGGAATCAAACCCAGGTCAATCTGTTATCAGTTCAACACACTAACCATCACTTCCCCGTTTTACAAAACATAATATATAGAGATAAAAACTTAATATATATGTTTGACTATATGACAAGAATGACTAGTTTTCTAGTGTACTTCATGCGAAGTGATTTTAAAAGTTGTCTGTTTATAATAAACTCCTGCTTTATCCATATTTGTAGAAGTTTGCGCTTTCTTTATACTGCATCACTATGATAAACTTCATTCTTTTTTTACTCGTATTTCAAACATTCAAAGTTAGTTTTAATCCTGACATTTACTTTCATATCCTATAATAAGTCAGCTTGTAATGATGCGACTACAAAACACGTGACACTCATCTCACACTCCGATTTCACAGTTTTATTAAAATGTTCATTATTGTTGACACCGACCGCACAAATAAAACACCAAAGAATATAATAATTGCTTTAAATCACGTGATTTTAAATCACTCGACTCTTGTAAGAATCGAATGTAAAGAATCGACTCCTATTTCGAATCGTCTGTCGGGACAACAAATGTTTTCATTTAAGTTTCTTTACATTTCCGGAGAGGGACTTGCGCTCGGGCTGATAGGACACATCCCATTAATGTGCTCCACCCAACACGGATATGGTGTGTATGTGTGTGTCGGTGTGGAGAAACGCACCAGCAAGTAAGTATGCACCAGAGGCGCACTGAAACTTTGCGAAAGCGCTCGTGAGTTGGGTCCGAGGACAAAGTCCCGCGTGCGTGAAAACTCATTTTATCATCAGAAATGCTCCAAAGATGGCGGTAGCGTTGGCGGTTTGCGGCATGCGCGTGCAAAAAAGTGGATTTTTGGAAGTACTGGTAAGAGAGCGATGGCACCGAGTGCTGGCCGAGCTGAGTGACGAGGTGCTCGCGCTTAGCTGCGAGGACGCTGCCGGAAACGGCGATGTGAACAGCGTGGCTAACGGCTCGCGCCTGAGTCCTGACAGTCCCGAGACCGGTGCGCGGAATGCGGTGGCAGATTCGCTTGAGCGCGTGCCTGAAGCCATCGCCAACAGGAAGAGGTGCGTAAGGGTCGTGAAGCAGGACGTGGGCGGCCTGGGTATCAGCATCAAAGGAGGAAAAGAGAACAAGATGCCGATCCTCATCAGTAAGATCTTTAAGGGCTTGGCTGCGGACCAGACGCACGCGCTGTACGTCGGGGACGCGATCTTGTCAGTAAACGGAGTTATCTGCGGGACGCGACGCACGATGAAGCGGTGCAGGGTTTAAAGAAAGCCGGGCGTGTGGTCACACTGGAAGGTAGGAGGGACACACTCGCAAAATAACAAACTTTATTTCTCATGAGTGCATGAATGAGCTGCATCATGGATTACTTTGTATCTCTGTACTTATCACCAAATGATGTGACATGACATGTGATGTGTCCAGTTAAATGCTTTCAGGAATGATAGGAATGTGCAAAGAATTTATGTGTATTTTTTGTTATACCTCAAACTTTTTACTGACTCCTTGCTCCGAAATAAAACCTTATTTATTTCTACTGAACTGCTGCGATATTACAACAAATGAATAATAAATAAACTCTTGTGCAATTCTATCCCGAGTCGCCATGTTAGTTTTTGTTTGCATGGAATTGATAGTCTATAAAGATATAATTGTTCGGGCACAGATGTGCACAGTTGTGTACACAGGAATCTCTATTTGGGCCAGTTTGACTAGGTGAACCATACCGAACAGTGTCATATCAAGATATATTTTAAAATATGTTGTTTTACTCAGATGATAGTAAGTTAGTTATTAAGGTAACCTTATCACAACCTGCATTCCAGAGAAGTTATTTAATTTTGAACACAATGAAAACGAAAAGACTTTTAAATCACATGAGCCAGTATTTTATTCCAAATTTGACACTTTTATCCAGTAAATAAGCTCATTTCAAATGTGATGCCTCGTCACTCAGCTCAAAAAAGTGGAGACGGGGGCAACTATTTTCTTTTAGAGATGTTTGTCACATATACTTTACAGCATATTTTTGCTTTACCCAGCTTAGAAATTTGGGGTCAGAGCACAGGGGTCAGCGATGATACAATGCCTCTGGAGCAGGAAAGGTTAAGGCTCTTGCTAAAGAACCGAACCGTAGAAGACTGGCGCTGGGGCTTAAACCCAGGTCTTTCTGATTGGCAGTGCATTAACCATTTAAGGTCCTATTTTGAGACATGTAGCAGGCATTACATTTAAATGGAAACATTTATGTTATTAATGTTATATTGTAAATAAAATATCGGCTTATATGAATTTCACAACTTTTCTGGAATTCGGGTTGTAATTGTTAGATTCACCCACCAATAGAAACGCTTCAGTACATTCAACAGAAACTCATCGTAAAACCAGCCAGAAAGAAAATCTAAAGCGACGACAAAATAGCCAAACGGTTGTAAAAGAGAAAAGTTGATTCTGAATGCAAAATTTAAGCAAAAAATAAGCTTTAAAAGGCTTTAAAATTGCTTAGAAATGAATCTTCATTTGTCTGTACAATCATGACAAAATGATGGTATAATCTAGCATAAGGGAGACAAATAAATACATTACATGTAAATATTAAATACATTTTAAAAAGTACAGTAAAAGCTCAACAATTATATTGGTAGTCCCTTCCGGGCCAGAGTAATTTTCTGTTAAAAACCGACCGGCCCCAAAGTAGATGGATTTCCTTGGTGCTCTAAAATTCAGCTGATCTTTTATTCTGGAACAATCCATTGTCGTGACATTGCAGCTAAACAGACTGTTCAATTGCTTGTGGGAATTATGGTTTTACATGTTGAGAGCATTGGGTCAGTGAACGCTGGGGCAGTCCTAAACAAGTATTTGCAGTTGAGCTCATTGAGGGAACGTTTGTTTTCTTTGAGTTTACAAAAGACTCAGGTTTTCATTTTAGCCACAACATTTAACAGTTTAGTCTATTAAATTTAGACTTAATTTCAGTAATATTTTCATTGTCTCACCGTGGTTCAGGTGGCATTCGTCTCTGTTCTCTAATACAAAATGAGTAGATACACATCATCTCATTTCACTGTGAATAGAGAGGATTGTAATGTCTTTTTTTTTTGGTATGGAAATCAATGCAGTAAACATTTCCTTTTTCATTTTCACACTTTCCGAACCCGTGTTAACCATTTTTAACTATTCCTCTCCTTTTTTTTTTTTTGTATTCGCACATGTGATACAAAACATCCACCCTAAAAACCACACAGAAACTATGTGTTAATCATTTCCACTCTGTCAGTCAGTCGGACATATTGCTAGGTGTTGACCATGGTCGGCCTTGAGCTCTGTACCGGAGGGCAGAAAACAGCGTCGTTCTGCACCTGGTTGTTTCCCTTGTGATTCAGTTAACACAGATGTGTCCTGCTCATTGTTTAGTCACAATCTGATGACCTGATGCATGTGTTTCTGTCTGGTACTGAGTGATTCATTATTTGGGGAGAGAAAGAGAGAGAGAGAGAGCACTGTTGAGAAAGCCTAGTTCAGACAAAAGTTCACACATCTCCTGAGTTCTAATCTTCCTTTTTGTTTTATCTTTTACTCTAGAATTGACGTGTTTGCTATGGTTATCGGATCAGCACAGATTTGCTTTTATGTTTGACTGATTGTGAGTGTATGCATTCAAACAGGCAAGAATAATTTTATGTGTGTTTGGTCACGAGACCCACATGAAACTTTTGAATGCCTCATAAAGATAGATGTGTTTGTTAGCATTAAGTTTTAGCTTATTTTAAAGGTTTTATTTTCCTGTAAAAATGAGTCTGACTCTGACTATCCAGATTTTAGCCTTAACTGCTCCTCTGCGTCTCGCGCTAAAACACAAGTCGGACCCATAGGAGAAGAGTATGGAGTCTAACTAAAAGAAAAGGTAGATATCATGTACACAACCAAATCTATTCAAAGCAACAATGGAAGCCATTTTATATTTACCACACAATTTGTTTTTCACTTGCATGCAGGTACACAGATTCTCTCTCTCTCTTTCTTTCTCTCTGGTTATGAACTCTTAGGTTATAAGGGCAAACCTTGCTAGAACTCCTGAAAGCCTTGGACAAGCAACAGTTTAAACTATTTAAATTAATTAGTTTTTGCATGAAAAATGCTTTGCTGATGGATCAAATACCCAGAAAGGGACATTATTTTCACTGAATTTGAATCTAAATTTGCTGTGTTTGTGCTGTTGTTAAAGATCTCATAGAGATTAATATCTCAGTTACATAATAGCGTGACACAGTGTGATATGTATGCAGAACAACGCTGAAAAATTGATGGAGGCTGGAAAGGATAATGAAGAATTTTTGTTGAACGATTGAAAGAATCCAACATTCCTGCTACACGCTTGCCATCTAAGAGAGTATTTAGCATAGGACGGAATGTAGTGACATGCCAACATTTATACTTGAAACCAGAAATGGTGGACATGCTGGTTTTTTTTAGCTGAAAACTTTTAAACATTTAAAGCAGCTAGTTAAAATAGAAAGAATGTATGATAGGGTTTGATGAGGCCTGAAACCGATCTGCAAATATTGGAATCCATGTGCTTGTTTCCTGTTGCCACATTCCTGTTCCACATTGGAGGGAAAAATCGGAATTTGGGTCGCTTGATACATACAGTGTAGATGCGGCCTTTAGCTCCATGTTGTTTGGAGCAGCTCTGAGGTTTATATAGTATCATGCTCCTGGAGGAACGTTCTATTTCATTGTGTACTGCACCAACTACATGTATATTTGATCAACATATAATGACGTTAAAAATGTCTTGACTTTTTGACTTTTTATGGTCTGTTGACGTTTAGAATGCCGATTGTTGTATAATTATAAGTAAACTGGTACATAGAAGGCTAATTGTACCCAAGGGATCTTAGTAATTTAAACAAGATAGTTGGTTTCTGTTAGAAATGTTTGCATTGATGTTTGTTTTACCACACCCACGTTTATCTCTTCTTATTCTTTTCCTCTCTCTCTCTTTGTTATTTTTGTCCCAAATACACAATCCCACTACTGCTGGTTTGTCTCTGTATTGAAGGAAGCAGTTTCCGTCCTCAATTAGGACTCGCATAAAGAGTCTTTTGTTACTCTGAGGTTTTTTTGCATCCAAACAGACTGTATGTCAGATTAGCATTTTCCACTCATTGCTTGATGTGGCCGCTTTCTTTCTGCACAGACAAAGCCTGTCATTTTCCCCAATTCAGATCAACTGTACTGTCTAGGACCAGTTAAGAACAGAACACAACGTGCTGGTTGTAAGAACATCTGCTGGCCATTGGATTGAATGCCTGCTCACCCACAATGTGCTCTATTGTCTAATAAATAATTAGACCACAGTCAGGGAACTTCAAAGTTTTCAGAATGTTTATACTTTATATCGCTAAATGTTTAGCGCACACACTCAATCATTTGTCCTCCATAAACTGTTGCCACAAAGTTACATAACTGCATGTTTTTTTTCCAGTGGAAGTAAGAGACCCAAACACTATTCCAGCATGAAAATACCCCTATGCAAAAAGTGTCAAAATGAAGACATGGTGTTTTGTGGTTGGCTTGAAAGAGTGTTTTGCACAAAGCAATGACCTCAACCCAACTAAACATCTTTGGGATAAACTAGGACACTGACTGGACCCCAAACCTTCTCACCCGACCTCACAGCCCGATCTCACCAATACGTTACTATTGTGGCAAAAGAAACACATTTTCACAGTCACACTCCCAACACCTAGCTGAAAGCCTTGAAGAAGTGGAGGTTATTAAAGGAGTAAGAGTGAGAATAAATCTAGAATAGGATGTTCCAAAAAAACCCCACATGGATGTGATGATCAGGTGTCCTAATTCTTTCATCTCTGTCAGTTATTTTTTAGGCACAAATCCACTGAAGTTCTTGTGTAGAGTAAAAACATTCCGCAGACTCTGGGACAATCACACTGAAACACCTGGCACATGTTCAGTAATAGAAGTTATGCACTGGAAACAATCACAGCCTGATAAAGCTGTAGGAAATGTTGGCTTGGATTTCATTTCATTGAAATAGATTGCGTGTGTGTGAAAGGTGTAAGATAATAGGTCTTAATCATATGCAAATAGGCATTGAAAAATACAGCAAAAGTTTTATGGAGAGAAGGCTTGGAGAAACAGGATTAGGAGAAGGTTCTAGTTTTTGACTTTAAAACATGAAAATAAGTATTTCTGGATAAGTGACTAACATGAATTCATGGTGAAAGCAAATAACTTTTGATGCCTACCCATTATTGTGAAATTTAAAGCTATAAATACTTTAAATTAATGCTTTGTTTTATAGCAGCACTTCACTTTAAGAATGGGGGGGGGGTGTTAAGGGGTATCGCAGTGGTTAAGGTGTTGGATTGTTAACCGGAAGACTGAGGGTTTGATTTCCAGAACCACCAGTTACCAGGCAGAGGCACCTCTTTTCACTTCTTAGCCATTTTTAACATTCTGTTCTCGCAGATCCCTTTCTTTATTACTCCACTAATCATGGCGAGTTAAAATAAATGTCTGAAAAGTTCATGTTCTTTAACAGGCATGTGATTTCTATAATGTTTGTTACTGGCTGCTATGGAAACCATTTACCAGATAGTCTGTTTTTAAAAAAAATTATTCCGAACTGTAGAGTGCTCAGACTGATGTCTGTCCATCGATAACATTTGCTTTTTCTTTATCTGCTTTTCAACAGTTAGCTCAAGTCTTCTTCTTCTTCCCCTTTCGGCTGTTTCCTTTAGAGATCACTACAGTGGATCTGCCTCCACCCAGCCCTGACCTTTGCAATCTCCTCACTCACATCCACTAACTTCATGTCCTCATTTATCAAATCCATATCCCTTTGGCCTCCTGCCTGACGGCTCCATTTCCGTCATCCTCCTACTGATATTCTATTATCCCTCCTTTGCACATTTCCAAACCTCTCTAGCCTCCCCAAAATGTCCAACAGGAGCCATCCCTCTAATTTGCTGGTTCCTGATCATGTCCACCCGTGTCAATCCCAAGGAGAACCTATTAACATCTTCATCTCTGCTACCTCCAACTCCGCCTCCTGTATCTTTCTCACTACTGTCTTGTACACCTTTTCTTTTATTCTTGCTGATATTCTTTCTTTCACGCATCATTCCAACCTGCTTGCACTCACATCTTGCTTCGGATTTGCTCTGGACTGTAGAAATTAAACTCCTGAACCTTTTTCCACGTCGTCAACCCTGTAATCTTACTGTTCCACTTCCTTCCTTCGTATATGCAGTACACCCAGGATACAAACAGATAAATAATAAAAAGATGAAGCGTTTCGAGAGGGAAGGTTTGCTTCTTGTTCTCAGTGGGAAATGAACTGTGTGTGTTCCAGTCCCATTAACACACACTGATTAAAACAGTTAAAAGCTTGATTCAATAACGGGTTTTGTTTAATAGCCAGAGTCATTTTATCATTGAAAGCCTGTTGGTTTTGATAAATGAAATCCTGTCATAATGGAATAATTTAATGGTTAATAACTGTATGTTGTAGCCACTAGACATATTTTTTCATTCATTTATTCAGTTTATTTTATTGTCACTATCTGACAGGGAAAAACAGTGAATAGAATTGCTTTTGGTTTCTTCCTCTGCAGTGCTCATACTGATGCTAATAAATGCGGGTGGATAAATTCTTGATTCCTAACCCCACTGCTTCTGCAGCTAAAGATGCTAGCAAGTTTTACCTAAGGGTTCCTTTGGTAACATTGTTTATTAAAAAAAAAAAAAACGGCCAGGTTCCTCTTCTTGGCTTTCCACTGTATTTATACAAGAACTGTATATGTGAAATGTGTGTCCTAAACCAGCTTATTTTCTGCCTCAGTCACTTCCTCACCGGTACGACATACACAGAAGCGGTTTTTCATCCAGTTTGTACAGTTATATAATTGTAGCTACCTTAAGTACAGTTACTAAAAGGGCCGCAGTATTTTCATGTTAAAGAAATTCGCAAAACCAAAAATGTTACTTTTTTTCTCCTTGCGTTTGGTAACAAACTTAACTCATGCTAATGCGCTTTTCTTCACAATTAGCTTGTCGTTTATTCAGTCATTCTTCCTTAGTATTCGTTTTATCATGGTCAAGGCCACAGTGTGTCTGGACTGACACTGTTATAGGCTCATTTCAGTAATCTTCTATCCAGCTAACAGTCCTAAGTAGTACTCTGACCCCAACTTACTAAGATGGGATATGCGAAAAATGCATTTCATTGGCTCTGTACATGTACCTTGCACAATGACAATGAATTGAATATACTTATACTTATTAATCCTGTCTTAAGAAACCTGCAGATCTTCTAGAAATAATGTCTTTAATATAACCTGACATTTCTTATGCATTTCTTATAAAACATTGAAGACTTTTTAACTGTATATATCGCCACGGGGGGGAAAAGTTAAAAAAATATGTTTACCTTAGTGTGAAGCTACCCTGAGATAAAACCGGTTCTATTTATTATGTGCTGATGCAGTCGAGCGTATAGCGTTCCTCCCACCCTGTGCTTTTAGTTTGTCCTTTTTATTGCACACATATCATCAGGTTCTCCAGTCATGAACATTTATTCAGATATATAAAAAAAAAAAAAGACTTAACGGATGTTAAACCTGCGCATGCTTTTCTAACAGTACAGCCTGAGCTTCTGTGGTGAATACATTAGCAATGATGATTGTCTTGTTTCCAGCAGTGTTGCTGTGGCTCGCAGTTTTTATCGGTTCTGCATTAAAAGCTAAAAGCACCTAATTTTACCCTGCACTTTTTAACTGTCTGTTTCATTTTGAGTGTGCAGCTTGAGCAGTTATTGTTAACTAGAGGAAAAATAATAAAATAGGATGCTGAGCTAAATAATTGATTACTTGATGCATTGTGGTTCTTGAATAATTCCGCAGTAATGGCTTTAAATAAGTCTTCTGAGCCAAGGGTTTTCTACAGTCTATTGTCTTTAATAAATAAAACATTGCATTTTTATTTACAATTACTCAAAAGGGTTTCAGTAACTTTAGACTAGTCTCTAATTCTACATTGCCACAAAGAAAGCAATTATTATAACCAGAACTTTATTGTTTCAGGCTTGTTTTGTTCGAGTTAATTGCTCAGTTGCTGAAAATAAAATAACGTATTTGGAGTTTATCAATTTTAAGGGATGAGTAGAAAGTTAGTGGCACACTTTTGTGCACTATAAGCCTATAACTTTTTTTTTTTTTTATATATATATATATATATATATATATATATATATATATATACATACATATATACACACAGCTTAACTAGCATTTCCCATGTCTCAGTTATTTTATGCTCTTCATTAACACATTGTTTATTCAGTGCTATTTACACAGATCAGCTGTGAATAAAGAACGTGTTGAGCTTTCGCACTAAACAAAGTTTGGCCTTGTGCAAAATCTTAACACCATTTTATTTTGAAGGTTTTGCTGCCTCATGTCTACTGAAAACTCTGTTTAATCACTCATTGGGGGCTTATAAGCAGCTCTCACCAGCTGTCAGTTCTCATTAATTTTCTCTAAATAAGCTTGCTTGCTATGTGTAAACTCCTGTCAATAAGTCCTCTTTGTAGCAGTAAGGAATGCTTAGCGTGTTAGCTTAACAATATTGTCAACAGCTTTCATATTGACCCTAAAGTCAAACAGCTGTTTATAAAGCACTTATGCTCTTGAGTGCTGTGGAACCCATAATTACTAAGTCCTCATTAAAAATTTATCTCAGTCAACAAAAAAAAATAAATTATGGGTGAAATGTCTGATTTCCCAAAGCCTCAGTTAATAAAATATAGTTTTATTTAATTCAGCTTTTTTCTTTTTATATATTTTGCTGCTTGTGATAAGATGAGATCTATTTTACACACATACTGTATATATGGAAAAATTATTAGGGCACATGATCATCACATCCATATGTCTTGTTTTGACTATTCTATTCTAAGGTAATTAATTGCAAAAAAAAAAAATTCTTAATCCATGTTCAGCACATGAAGGCAGAGAAATAACAGTTACAAATAAGAAGAAAAGTAATTATATATGATGGGGAATATGCTACATGTTACAGAAGAACAGCAGAACAGAATGTGGAAAAGTTACAGAATGGGAAGTGATGTCTCAAACCGGTAGAGTTTCAAAATAGTAATAACAGTCAAAGTGCAGTGTGCAGATTGATAGCAAACAAGATTTATTTGTTATCCTTTTCCTTTTGTCTAACATTTATCTTGACTTTTATCCAGTTTAGCAGGGGTCTTACTCAGGGGCCCAGCAGTGGCAACTTGGTGAAGATCGGAATTGAACCCACAATCAGCAGTATTTTTAGGCTACCACCACCCTTCTGTAATCCTAATAATCAGTTATACACATGTCTGTGTCTAGGAGTCTGATGGCCTGAATATGCTCCTTGTAAGGTTTTCAGGTTTAGCCTTATTTACATGTGATACAAATGGGAGAGGAGACTTGGAGATTCCAGCTAGAAACAGTGTTTCCTGCAAAGCTTTGGGGTTTGGGTATTTTTTTTTGTATGACACTAGGATTGTAAGCATAAAAGTCTATAGTTCCGGTATAGAACATAGGACAGTGGGAAAGCGTGTCTACTGGACAGTGAGGTGCTGCTGATATCAGACGCAGGAATCTAGAGTGTAGTAGAGATTACATCATGCTGAGATAAACATCTTTGAAAGAGATAAACCATTGCTTAATATAATCTTAGCAATGTCTTCCAACAAATTACAAATGTAATGATCTTCGTAAAGGAGAACTCGTATGTTTTACTTTTTTTTTTTTTTACAGAATTCTCTCATAGAGCTGAACACTATAATTGTCTCAGAATAATCAACTATCGTTGTCTCTGATTATAATTGTACCCATTTCAGATTTTAATTCTTTTAACGTGCAATTTTGTATTCATTATGCTTTATAACTAGTGAAAACATAGATTATATCTAATATGTGTGTGCTATTAATAGCTGAAATGGCATTTGGAAATTACTATGCCTGCCCTTAATACCAGATGTACCTCATAAGGGCATTTTCCATATGTTTTCATTCCCTTTATAGGGAATAAAAACATTTTTTCCCTTTATAGTCACGCCAGCGCTTTATCATTCAATGTAAGCCGCAGCATAACCACAGCTGGGTTTTTTTTCTACTTTCTTTCACAGTGAAGTACATGAGAGAAGCCACACCTTACGTAAAAAAGGGTTCTCCAGTGGCAGAGATCGGATGGGAGACGCCTCCACCCGAATCCCCTCGGCTCGGCAGCCCTCCGTGTGAAGTGCCCCCCAGTCCGCCTTCACTATCACTGCAGGGAGACTGCAGATACTTTCTGCTCAAAATGTGCTACGTCACGCGGGCTATGACCGCTCCCGACCCTGAAAACAGGTACAACATCTATTTAGAATTACCACTGTGGAAATCATCTAGGAAAATAGGTGTCTAATTAACAATGTTTTAAAATAAGGCTATGTTTTAAAGATTATAATTTTATACATGTTTTCATACAGATAAAAATAACTGAATTTGCGCTAGATTTGAAATTCTCGTGTCTTTGTTATGTCACACTCCACAATGTGGTTAATGGCTCATATAAAGGAAGACACTCAGGAACTAAAGAATTACTAGTTTTTATGTTTATCTAATTTTCTAGCATATTAGGGGCAATTATAATAGTAGAATAGTTCAGAAAAAAAACCCCAAACTGATAGTTTTTTCTCCAAATGATTGTTTTAGTGTGCTATTAATATAATTTGAAAGGTTAGAAAGTTTAGATTATATAAGTCAGGGGTCCCCATACATTTTTTACTGTGCGGGCCACATTATTTTTTTTTTCTTTAATAGGTGCAGACCAGCCTGTAACAGAAAATGTCTTAGGCTGGAGTGACTTCCAGTTATATTGGGAAAATTTTATGGGGATTTTAGATATGTTTATTATGCCCCTTAATGCAAGATTAATATTAATTTTAATGTTTTGTTATCACTGACAAATAAAAATTATTTCGGGTTTATTTATGTAGCACTTTTACAATGGCTATTGCCTCAAAGCAGCTTTACAGAACATAAGTAAAAATACAAAAGTCCATGATTATTGTTAGAAAAAACACAAAAATGTTATTTAAAACCTCCCTAAAAACATCTCTAGGGCGACTGTGGCAAGGAAAAAACTCCCTTAGATGGTACAAGGAAGAAAACCTTAAGAGGAACCAGACTCAAAAAGAAACCCATCTTCATTTGGGTGACTCTATTTACCAGAGAGTGTGTTTTATAAATTATTTTATTTTTAACACCGGGTCGAGTGAAGATAGCAGTGTCCTTTCTATAATCATATACAGTCAGATATATTTAAAAAGCATAAACATTACATTTCAAGAGCTATATAGAATATCAAGATGGCAGCCAATTCATTTGATTTAATTAGTTTGGTTAAATGTCTCGCATTCTTTTCTAATTCTCAACTGTTTGGTCATTTTTCATGATGGAGCGTTATGTCGAATGTACCATACTGTTGGCAGTGAATCGAAAATAATATTTGACCTTATTAAAAATGTCTTTTTTTTTTAGTCAAATAAGAATCTGATCTCAGTAAAACATTCAAAATGTTATTTTCTAAATTAAAATACTGTATGTCTCTGGTGTTGTTCAGCGGGGGTGAGGCTTATTCGGTCACCGAGCTTGTAGTTTGAGGACTGCTGATATAAGGTTTGAGTGAAAGTTTAATCAGTTGTTCTTTTAAAAATAGACGAAACAGTTTTAAGCTTAATCACTTAGTATTGAATTGATATTGTTCTAATTTTGTAGACTTCGTAGTGAATCAGCCGCAATAAGATAATCTTTTTTCCGCTTCGTTGTGCCGCTGCGCTATTAATAAAATTGTTATAATTACTAGCAAGGTGACTCACAACTCTTATCTTCTGTTTTTCCACCCACAAATGTAAATAATTCATGCCTTATACTTTCTGCCCAATTTTTCAACCACAGTCACCAAAACATGTTTTGCTTACAGTGAAGTGTGAGTTAGGAAAATATACCTTGTGGTTTGTCAGATTAACCAGAAACTGCACCGGAAATCGGGGAGGAAATGATGTTCCACAGCTGAGCTGGTGATAAAAATTTCTGCCGCAGCTATTTCTCACCTATTGTGGGCTTTTCCCCGGAAACTTTTTCACCAAAAGATTCCATTCTCATAGTCAGCTACTTGTGTAATCAGTTATCTCAACTCTAAATATCATTAGGACTCTACGTTTAGAGAAAATATGACAAATGATGTGTGGAAAAAAATGTATAGTCATATTGGACTGGAAAGCTTCCAGCTTATATAAAACATTATTCAAATGAATGTTATGCTGTCCAACGGTCCTGACTTTACACCTGAACTTTATTTTCAACAAGGTGTGTAAATGTGTGTGTGTGTGTGTGTGTGATGCTTCCTGATAAACTGTGCATTGACATTAAACATGGTTGTTGAACAAATACATCAAATAAACACATCATGCTGTGTACCGTACCATCCTGCATTTGTGTTATGAGTGTATTGCTATGTGGTAACAGAGAGACAGGGCTTTTTTTCTGCACCGCACTCTGCCATTAGTCTTCTTTCCTCTGCAGCTGACAGCAAAGGCAACCACACTCATCCTGCCTTATTTCAATTTACACATTTATACAGCCTCATCCCAAGCCTGACAGAAAATCCATCAACATTCCTATATTCCTAGAAGCATCCACTCTACTGCAGACCTGCCTCCTGCTACAAGTTACATGAGAAAGTGCTATCAAACTTTTTGGCACCAGCTTGAACATGACTGGCTTGCTCTCACCATACACTTTGTCTACTTTTCTCTCCTTGACACGTGCCTTGGTGCTGATGTGGTTTTGTGTAGAAGAGGTGAATTTGGACAGGAGAGAGGATTATGAAGTTGTCGCTGACGGATTTGTTGTAAGCGTCTTCTTCGTGGCTCTTTGTTTGGCTCGGACAGGTCATGTTTAAAACTAAAAGTTAGAGATAATGCTGAAATTTAACTTCCTCTTAGGGCTCTACAATATATCGCAATGTGTGTCTCTGCAATAGTCACACTGCAGGATGTGCAATGTCAAGTCGAGTCAAAAGTTGGGGTCATGGTGCAAATGGGGTCAGCTATGATACAGTGCTCCTGGAGAAGGAAGGGTTATGGGTCTCGCTCAAGGACCCAACAGTGGTTGTGTTTAAACCCAGGTCTTCCTGGTCTTCCAAATAACAATTCAGCCTTAACCATTTGAGCCACTGTTGCCACTGCCTCCACAGTAGCTTTAACAACAATTAATTATGCATTCATTTATGCAGTGAAGACTATACTGTGTGATTTTACATTTAATTATACAATTTCAGCATCTGAATCCTCAGAAAAGCATAAAACTGTGTTTATTTATTTTTTTTAATTTATCTTTGATTTATCATTTGTGTATTATATTTTGCGCAGATTCATCCCCCCTCTATAAAATCACCCAAATCATTGTAAAATATTGAATTTTTTTCATATAAAGCTATTCAAGTCATCTGGTGATATTTTATTCATATTGCAATATACATGTGGCAGAAAAACTAAATATCGCAAAGTTTTTTTCCAATATTGTGCAGCCCATAAAATATGTTGCACAATCTATCAAGGTTTTGCCAAAGTTTCTGGCTTTTACAAGCTTCTGTCTTTTCCCTAATCATCTGGTGTTAGCATTAGTAGAGAGGGACAGGGCTGAGCTGTCTTACATATTGCTTTTACTCCTTAAATACGTTTTGCCATGTTGAAATTCAAGCCTCTTTTGTAACCGCCAAAGTCTATGGAAAAATTTACAATTGATTGCTACATGTCCTAAATTTGGCTCACACGTCCCCAACATGCCTTTTGAGATTTCCCACATCATGACTGGATTGAACAAAACTCTTTGGTCCTAGTCCAAAATCTGCTCTCCCGCAGACAGACGCAAATACTTTATTTAGCTCCTTTTTGGCTTCTGTTCCTATTCAAGCTCCCAGTCTGTCTTAATAAAGCAGGACTATTTTTACCAGCGTGGAACAGTTGGAAATGATAATGTAACTTGCAGGGTAGTTTGAATCTCCTCTGAGATGTATGACAACCGATTAAGCCATAAATCACTATGATTACCGTGATGCTTCACTGATTTCCTGCATATCATGAACCAAACTTAATAGCTTGTTGCTCTTTCATGCAAAATCTGTCATTTGTACACAATGTAAATTTCATGTAGACTTTAAGGAAAATGTTTACTTAGATTTTTTTTTTTATAGTAACAGACAAACCTCAACTTCATATTGAACTCCATGCCTGTGAAACTGTGGTCACATCCCAAGTCACTTAATTCAGTGCTGTCGAATCATTTATTTAAAGTAACCACTTTATTTTGGTGAATATAGTGGATCTGGAGCCTATTCTGGGAATATTGGGTAATGCATCAAAAATGGGATGCCAGAACATTGGAGGTCATCACACGTTCATACTTGGAGCAATGTTACTCCTAGACATTCCATCTGTTTGCTTTAACACTTTAGCTGTGAATTGTTTTACTAGTTACTAGGCCCCAATGTCAACGATTGCTTCTTCTTTCACGATTCTGTCATGAGGTTATATAGAAGTTATAGCTGTAGCGTTACTATATTACTTTAGTGCATTGTAGACAATTAACTGTAGAATTTACAGTAACCCTACTGGCATTTTTGGTTGCCAGTAAAATGGTAAAAAAATACATTTACCTGTAAATTTTGACAGCTATATTAAAAGCTATATGGTTTATGGTATAATTTAACATGCACCCATAATTCAGCGCAAAATACATCAATATGGTAAATCGCAAAATACAGTAAACTAAAGTAAATATTTACTGTAAAAATTACAGCAATTTTTAATAGTTTGAATCGAACAGGTCTAAACATTGTTCCAGCATGGCATTGCCCCTGTGCACAAAGCCACTAAGATTTACATGGTGTGTGTTTTAGTAAGTGTAAAAGAACTTAATTGTCCTTCACAGAGAACTGATCTCAATCCTACTAAACACCACTGGGATGAACTGCACCCCGGACCTCCTTACCTGACATATGTGTTTAATATCAATAATACTATTGTGGCTGAATAAAGACAGTTATCGACTTTGACACGTGCCCCTTTTTTTATGGAAAGCGTGGAGTTTATTAGATTGACGATTATTAGCTGATCATTCTGAAATGGGATGTTTTTAGAAAGTTTGAAACTTTTGGCCGTTAGGTGTACGATCAGGAAGTTAAACCAGTCACATTCATAGTGCTTGTGTCATAAACATGTGGTAGGGAAGTAGTAGCTCAGTGGTTAAAGTGTTGGGCTACTAACCTGAAGATTGGGCTTTCCCAGTACCACCAAGGTGCCACTGCTGGGCGCCTGAGCAAGGCCATTAACCCCCAATTGATCAGATGTATAAAGGAGATAAATGTAAGTCGCTCTGGATAGTGACGTCTGCTAAATGCTGTAGATGTAAATGTAGTAAGCTAACCGTTGCAGTAGTGAGCTGTGTTTTATGTCTGTTTGTTCTGCAGGCACTGGGAGCTCCATTCTCCTGACGCAAAACACACAGTGGTGTTACGGTGTCCAGACTCCAGCTCAGCTCAGGCCTGGTTCGAGTTAATGCAGTCTGCCATCAATACCATAATGAACAAGGTGATGTCAGAGCTCAATGAAACAGCCAGGAATGGAATCGGGGCGAGTCATGAAATTCGCCACCTCGGCTGGCTGGCAGAGAAGGTTAGTTGCTGTAGTGCAAAGAGACTTAAAGCAGAATATCATTCTATTCATAGCGGAGTGTATTATTCATTTATCATTTTCATATTCTGTTATTTGCGTTCAAAGCAGTCTGATAGAATCACCTTTTGTCACCCTTGTTGCCAAGTACCCTAGGTTTGTACATGTACTTTCTTTTTGTGTGCTGGTGCTTAACAATGATAGTGAAATAAAAACTCTAAACATAAATATGAAAATAAAATAAAAAATAAAACATTGGCTGCTCATTAATTTCAATATGGCAGGCTGAGCTGCGTCTGTAATGTATCACATAAGTAACAGCAACGTCCATTACTTTTAAAGTTCTGTATAATGTTCATGAGGCCAATTGCAGATAGATAAAATGTTTCTGTGACAAAAGCTTTTAGTCTTAATGTAGTGCAGCTTTCTGGATGAGAGGGTCATTTTACCTGCCCACTTTAGGGTCCTGAAGAAGTCAGGTCCCTTTACTTTCTAAGGGTGTGTTTACACTTGTAGTTTTCGGTTTGTTTGGTTGATTTAGTCCTGATCTGCTTAGTATTCACACTGGCATTTTGGCTGAAAACTGACCAAGAGCTCCTAAACTGTTCAAGTAGCACCTTTTTTTTTGTTTTCTGTATGTAGAAACAAAGATCTGCTGCAAGTTAACTGTGATTTTGGTGTCTTTTATTTAAAATCAAAGAACTACAACCGGAATTGCATTTGCGTTGCACTTTGTGACAACACATCCTGTTTTTGGTCCAATTTAATATATTTGGTCCATGTTGCGTTTATATATTATTCGAAGTGCGCCAGAGTTCGTTTGAAAGCGGGTCGAGACCCACTTTTTCAGCGGTTCGGAGCGGCCATTTTTTCAGCGGTCTCGGCCCACTTTTTTGGTGTGCATCACGGTTCGAATAGCAGCGTTTACACTTACTCAAATAAACCGAACTATCCGAGCAATTGCAGCAGTTCAATGAAACCAAACAAAGTGTGAACACACCCTTCACACAAGATGCATCAGGACAGATTTGGGATTGTTTTGAAAAACATTGTGACACACTGGACTTTGTTACTGTGCTTGCAGTTTGAGTTGAAATGCAAAAAAAGGGTTCCAAGAAAACACATGCCTTTTACTCAGACTGTAAAGCGTAGAGACAAATGGGTGAAGAATGACACAAAAATGAAAGTGGCATTTTATAATTCATTACAATATATTAATGCAATAGTAATAAAAACTGAAGAAAGTCTACTTTAGCCCTAGCTGAAAAAAATGCACCGCTGTTGAATTGTGATGTGCTTGCTAGAAGTCTCCTTGCGTTCTTTACCTCTTATCCCGCTGGATTCTGAGGATTATGTGCTGAAATTGACTTCATCAGCATGAATCGGGAATGAGGCGTTCTAGAGAGAACAGTAACACCATGTTAGCAAAGGTGGTGAAACGCTGATTAACACTGGCTTTATTCAAAACACAAAACTTGCATGATAATGTCATGGAGATGTTGCTATTCTGGGCTGTTTTGCTAAGATAAAGCCTGGTATTTAATAGCGCCTGCATGGATGAGGAAATCAGTAAAGTAGATTGGGTGTTGCTAAAATTATCAGATGTTTTAGCTGTTTCTTGGTTCAGAAATGGAAGAGGGGGTTGGTTTAACTCTTCACTATGGCATTATTGACACTAGAAATGAGAAATCCATTTACAGATTTGAATCTTTCTGATCCACTTATTGATTGAATCAGTGGGGATACCATCAGAAGGCACGTACTGATTTCTTAGAATCCTTGGACTCATCAATGGATTCCATTGGTTCTGGCTGTTTCTCTATGCGCTACGAGTCAAACGGATTCGCTAAAGTTCAGAGGAATCAGTACCTGTGATTTCGAATCTCTTATCTTTTTTTAACATGCAGGAAGTTTCTTAAATGACTCAGTGAGCTACTTGCTCCTACAGTTATTAGCTAACAACTACTTGGAACAACTGAGTTGTGTAATTTTCAGTTTGTGTTTATCTTTGTTGTTGTTTGAAACGAGAAGACTTCTGACTCAACCGAACTTAGTAATTGAACAAAATGATTTGTGAATCCTGAGTCATATAAGGGATAGGGTTATTTAACTCAGATAAATCTGGATTCGCCCATTTTTGATAGCCGCAGTGCTTTTCTGTCTTTCTCACTGATCTCCTCATCCCATATGCGGTCTGTGGAGCTAATGGCAGATTTTCCTCAGCATGGCTCCATTTGATTCCTTTTTTAAAGACACTCCATTAGCTGTGGCCTGGCAGAGGCAGCTAATAGAGTGCCAATGCCTTCACTATTCTATAAGCAGACTGACTAACCACCTCTTCTCTTACTGCTTTATAATGAGCACTCTTACCATCTCTTATTACCAAGCTGTCAGGCTCATGATGAATAATTATAAAGAGAGAAAAGCCTTAGGAGCAAGAGCCTTGAGCCTAGCATGCTGCAACGTCTGTGTGGTTTATAGGTTTTACTTGTAAAGCTGGTGATTTATGAGTAAGAGTTTGAGTAGACATGCCAATTTTTTTTCATTTTCTATGTTTTGGTTGTTCATTCTTGCTTTTTACATAAGGCCAAGTTTTATCTTATACTCTAAACAGGGCGGTGGGCAATATGGTTAATTTTTTTGATGAGTAAGCCATTTACTGCCCCTGCAGCACTCTGTATTTACTGTTTGTACCATAGACTGGGTTTTAGGTATGCTGTTAGTCAGACACTTTGAGAAATAATTTACTCATTGTAGCTGCCATGTAAAAGGAAAATCCCGGTCGGAGGCTTTTTTTGGTTGTGAAATATTTCCTGTAGACATATGAGCCTTTTATTTTCAGCTGCTCTTACAGAGAATCACTGCTTTGATAGCAGTTGTAAAGGAACATCTTACATGAACCAATCACATTCATACATTTTACATTAAATACTCATCTAGTATGCTGTACTGCCCATCTCACATCTGCCTTTTGGTACTGCCTTTTGGATGATATTAAGAAGGCATGACATTCCGTTATGAGCATCAGGGTGATATAAATTTAACCAAGCCAGTGTACTGGAAGTTCCTCTGCCAGTGACTTTTGTCCAGACATCATATAAACAATAAATAATTCCTATCAACTTGGTTGTGTTCTAGACAGAGAGCGAGAGGCCACGATGGAAGCCGGTGGTGGTGGTGGTGACGGACAAAGACCTGATGCTGTATGACAGCATGACACGTATGAAAGAGAACAGACTGAACCCAGCACACACATATCCTCTACTTTCTACACGGTACTACACACACACACACACACACATTCTGCAAGCACGAGCATATTGAAGCACACATTGTCATAATTGATATTCACAGAAATAAACATCCACACACACTAACTTACTCAGTCGATAAGTCAAGAAGCACACCTGCTGTCTGCCTCATGGCATTTCTCCCACTTTCGCACACACGTCTCTCATCTCTCTTGCACACACTTTATCCACCAGCACAGACTCACCCATTAACTATAACCCCACAGCCACACCGCATCCACCTGCAGTTGCTGAAATACTACTTCATGAGTATGAGACAGTTTTCCAGAAAGAGTCAATGTAACTCTAAGCTATAATTCACTGTGGAAATTTTCCCTATGGTCCAAGATTACACTCTATCCTGCAAATAAGCTTTCACAGGTCAGAGTGAAACATTTCATGAAAGGATAGTATGGGTTAAATGTTGGGTTTTTAGTTGTTATATGGTATGTAGTACTGTACAGAGAAGTGCAAAAAGAATGGTAACTGGCTAAATGTTAAAATTTATCAGATTGTATTTTAGCTTTTCAGTCGGTGTAGGTTGTCTGCTAAGAGGCTGTCCTGTTTCAGCACAGTTAGAGTTGGTCTTATTATGTTATACGGTTACTTGATTAACTCAACTATTGTTTTTGGAGTCTCTGTTACACTACCTTCACTGACTGCATAGCCAAGTTTTAGTAGCTGAGTTGCTAAACCTGTTTTTCTTTGTTTCTCCTCAGACTGGTACACTCTGGTCCAGATAGAGGGTCACCTCAGCCAGGCGGGGAACTATCCTTCGCCACACGCACAGGCACGAGACTGGGCATCGAGACACACATTTTCCGAGCCGAGACCTGTAAAGACCTTTCACTGTGGACGAGACACATTGTCACTGGCTGCCACACAGCTGCCGAGATGATCAAAGAAGTTACTACTAGTAAGTACATCCCTGAAGAGAGGTTTTCTGCTAAAATTGCCCTTTTGCTAAAATAGCAATTAATATTTTGCTCCTGAGAAGTTTCTCAGTTTATTCAGACTAACTAATTTTAATCCACATCATGAGTGAGATTCGCTGGAGGATTTACACAATACTTCTCGTTAGGAAAAGTAATTGGGTAATTATTTTTTGTTGCAAAGATAAGTTTTGTTGCACATTATTCGCATTTCTAAAATGAACAAAATTTAATGCAATTCTAAATCCTTTTTAGGGACCTCACTTCCCTGTATATCTGCCTAAACTACTAGAATTGCTGTGAAGATTAAAGAAAACAGCAATTTTCAAAAGCACATCGGATCATTTAGTTTCTAAATATGGCGTGTGTAATTCATATCAGAAACATGAAAGAGAATGTATTTTTAGAGTAGCTGAGTTCCTGTGTGGTCTCTGTGCGGTTGGCAAATAGTACAGTCCAAAGCACTCTGGGAAATAATGTGATGGATCAGTCCCTAAGCTCAGAGTGATTAGAGGCATGTGAGACCTTGGAGAAACAGGCTTACTTGTTGTTCCTTCCATTTTATTTTAATGCTTTTCTTTAAAGAATCCTTTTGGATCAAATTAATACAAATACTCTGCTGGAGTCTATCCCAGCTGTCTCTAAAAGAGTGAAAGGCAGGAGGGGTACACCCTAGCCAGGTCACCAGTCCATCACAGGGCCACGCTCACTCCTATAGACAATTTAGAATCAACAATTAACCTAACATACATGTTTTTGGACTGTGGAAGGAAACCGGAGAACCCGGAGTAAACCCACACAAGCACGGGGAGAACATGCAAACTCCACACAGAAATGCCCCTGCTCGAGAATCGAACCTGGGCCTCCTTACTGTGAGGCAACAGCAGGCAGGCGTAGCACTAGTATATATTATTCTGGTGCACTGACTGCTAATCTGTGAAACATATCCAAAAAAATAATAATTGAAAGTAACATAATTGTGCTGAAATTGAATGCAGTTGTTATCATTCACTCACCAGTTACTATTGGGAACATCATGCTTGTATGCGTTAAGAACAGCCTCAACTCTTAATGTCATGGACCCAACAAATCAAAGGAAACATTACCATAAGGTTGTAGATCGACTCCCAAAGGTGCTTCAGATGACTAAACTGTGGTCATGTAGATATTTACAGGCTAAGCAGTAGGGTTGTGTTTGTGAGAAATTTTTCCCAACGGTTAATTGACACGTGTTGGACTTTTGTTTTACTGTAGACTTACAGACAGCATAAACTTCTCTGGCTATAAATTAAGGTTTTATTATTTGGGTAAATTTTGTTTGGTCCATATTCTGTTTATTGCACCTGATTCTTTACCCCTATGCCTACTTAGTTTATAGCATTTGCTGTTTATGCAAGTGTTCATTCTGGTTTCTCAGAAAGGGCAAAGGGCATTTTCCCCTAAATATTTTAATTATAGTATTTATTCTATAACTGACCCAATCGAAGTAATAGCCAGCTAGTAAGTTGTAAGAATCTTTTTGCATTGTTTGTTCTATAACTAAACAAAATTGCAAAACGATACATAGGCGACTTGTGTTACTCAAAATCCAATTATTGTGGGTGTGTGTTTGTTGTGAAAAGAAGGTATTGCGAAAAATCGTCCCTAGGGACTCCAATCGGATTATAAGTGTCACGGAAAAAAAAACCCACTTGAACTTGACACCAAATAGTAATTCAGGCTTCAAAACACAACACGTCTGGGGCAATAAATTCCTTGCATTAGTGCAAAGCCTGGTGTTGTAAAGACTCATTGGGCTAGACAAAGATGATTCCTTTGCACTGAACGTTGCTCAATGGAGTCTCTTTGTATGTGAATAAAAGCAACACAGTGTGGGAAAGCCTCCGTCAGTCTCCTGGGTCAGGAGTAAGGTTACCGTATTGTTAAGCAGAAAGAGATAAATGAGAGTAAGCAGGGAAGAACATGAACCTCCTGGTTTTTCAAAAGTACCCTTTTTTCATTCTCGGTACAGTCCATCAGAAAGGCCTTTTTGATTTATTACGGATAAATTGCTTTGCCAAGAATGTGTAGTAAACAAGCTTAGCTGGAGGAAACCAACAGATTTCACTGTAGTAACAAAACAATGCTATTTCATAAAGAGTATGTGACTTTATTGTAAAATATATGGCACATTTAAAGAAGCTTCTTTTTTGCTTCTGTTTATTGTAATGCCCAAAACACACATTGTAAGCATTGCTATTTGTTAATTACAGAGTGATTCAGCCTGCTCTATATATAATACACTGTTCTCTTATTGGCATTAGGGTCTAATCTTAAAATTCCTCCTCTAGGAGAATGGATTTCTAGGTCTAATAAAGTAGGATTTTCACAGGCATGCAGGCTTTATTATGGGTATTAAGTATTTTCAGTCTTATGCCTCTCTCTTGATGAATTTAACAGTACAGCCGTTAGCAGAGTTGCACACTGTATCGGTCGTTTCATAGTTCAAGAGTATAATAATAGTTTAAACTGGGGCGGCGTATTGGCAAGGACCATACAATACGATACATATCACGATACATGGGTCTCGATACACAGTCACGATATACTGCAATACATTTTAAATGTAAAACAAATCGTTAAAAATACATCAAATACCAAGTCGATGGCGGCCTTATTTTTTCCACTATGTTTGCTTCTGAGAAAACAGTCGTATGTGTCAACGACAATTACAGGAACGAAAGCAGAAGTAGTTTGACACAAACTGAGGGTTTGAATTTAATATTAACGTAAATATAGAAACACTACTGTTAAAAAAAATATTGCAATATTTAGTTGTAGCTCAGTGATTAAGGTGTTGGAGTGCTCATTTGAAGCTCGGGGTTCGATTCCCAGCACTACCATGTTCCCACTGCTGGCTCTCTGAACAAGGCCCTTATCCCCCAGTTGCTCAGTTGTATAAGAGTGATAAATGTAAGTCGCTCTGCCAAATGCTGTAAATGTAAATGTAGTTGTATTAATATTTTACACAGCTCTAATTTACACACTTTAATAGACTCACACATTGACATTGCATTCTAACTGACTCCACTGACACGCACATGGCACATTGCTGTTAAAGATGGGCAGCGAATAATTCCCTTTTGGTAGAATAAAGTTATTCTAAATCCCTCGACTGCAAGAAGGTCCACACAAGGAAGTTGGCTGAAAATCTGTCCAACATGCATCAAGACTCTTACACAATAACCACCCAGTAGTATACAGAGTTAAACCCAGGCTTCTGATTAACTGATTTTGCTATGAAGTTTGAGCCAGTGAATCTATTTCTTTGCTTCCTTCAATCACAAATTGTCTATGTTCTTTGTTGGCCTGCTT
Organism: Bagarius yarrelli; assembly: GCA_005784505.1. Taxonomy (NCBI): domain Eukaryota; kingdom Metazoa; phylum Chordata; class Actinopteri; order Siluriformes; family Sisoridae; genus Bagarius; species Bagarius yarrelli. Next base: position 169,706 of record VCAZ01000195.1, on the reverse strand, counting down.
ATAAAAGAGTGTTTTATACACAAAGAAGCTCTGTAAGTCTGAATCAATGCTGTTCAATGCCTTTACTTGCCAGCAATCTTTAGATACCACAGTTTGTTATGAGGATTAGTCACAGTTCAGCTAGTGGAAAGACACAATCTACTGCACTTCCACTGAAATCTGGCACTGCACTGCATACTTTATTTAAAGGTACAGTTAGACATCTTGGAAAATGCTAACTGTAGCCTGATAGCACCGAAAGCGTATGTCCCACCCTTGCCGTCTAAAGCCATGCTTTCCGAACGCATAAATGTGCACAGACTCGACAACCACATACAACAATTCTACAATACATTGCGTGTCATTCGCCAGTGAGAAAAGGTTGAGCTGATTCTTAAACATACACATACAACATAAGCTACATATTGCTAATAAAACGCACCCAAATCATATTTCTACCTGTCCAAAAGAGATACTGCAACCATGGCGTCATCTTTCATAACTTTTCACTCCTGTAATTGACTCCGGAGCGAAAACACAACATCGATATTAATTCAGGTTTCCATTGTTTTAATCTAGCAGTACGTGAACGTGCCGATGGCGTAAACACATACATGTGTTAACAGACAGATAGGAAAGCCTATAATAATATTTGGACCCAACATGATTTTCAATTGTGTAAAGCTGCTTTGTGACAATCACTATTGTAAAAAGCGCTATACAAATAAAATTGAATTGAATTGAATTGAATGATGGCTTATGCTTAATGACAACATTAGAAGATTCACATGATCAGCAACGACACACACATGTTTTCGTGGCATTCAAGCTTTGATTAATTGGTATTAACAGTGTAAAATTGTGCCAGGAGGATAACATTCCCCACGTCATTACACCACCTCCGCCAGCCTGGACTGGGAGCTGTTGCCAATTTTGAATTCAATGATCTGTACGTTTTAGCAGACATCAAGATTCCGATTTTTTTTTTATTTTTTTATCAACTGCAAGAACTTATTCTGCTTTTGTCACAATGTTTCATAGAGAAGTTTATTTCAGTGTCTGCTTAGTCACAGCTTTCTTTCATTCTGCTTCGTATAGCACACATGTGGTTTGACCCTTCACACTAAGATCTCATTTTGTTTGAACTCTTATGACGGCTTCCTCTTAAATTCTTAAAGTCAGTGAACTTTCTTATCTCCGTGTGTTTGTTTTATGCTTGCCATGTGACCCCGTTGTGGTATCTGAGCTCTGTTTATGGCTTTTCTGCCCACAATCCTCACAAGCATTTATAACTAGTGTATACATTTCTGACCTCTTTCGTGGTACAGACACTGTGTATAAAAGCTCATCACTTTAGAAACATTATAGAATAAGGCAGCTAAAGCAGAGGGGTATTTACAAGACATATTATGCAATGAACTGGGTGGTAGTGAATTGAGCTAATACGTTACTCTGTGTTGTTATACTAACCAAGTAAAATTGGTCTAGCAGTATTAGGCAAATTGGAAATCGCTTAAAGAATCTTCAGCAAATTGATATAATAAAAAAAACACATTAAAGAGATTTTAAATGCATTGAACTGGTGAACACATAAAAAACAAACCATCTTTAGAAAATAAAAGAAGTTGATAAAAAACCCCCCCACTAATTCTGTGGAATTAAAGTGTTTAGAGTTACAATTAACAGGGTAACTTCCTGTTGATATTAAAACAGTCTTCACTATTTTGTCACTGTGTGGATAGCACTTATTTAGTTTTTTCCATTAAATTGTTTTACATTATTTTTTTTCTATACATGCAGTTTTGCCCTACTGGTAAAAAAAGATTCAACCTTATTTCTTATTCTTATTTAAAACATTGAGTGAGGTCTTTATGTTAGACATTTTTGTTCAGGTTTTCTAATGGCAACTGTACAAAAAAACCCCACTTTTCCTAGACATGATATGGACTTAGAGCCTCTTCAGTAAGTTTTACACAATAATAAGGCAGTTGGGAAACATGCCTTTGTGTGGTATTTCTGTTCGGAACTGATTATTGATGAAGTGTCTTTTTTTGTTTGTTTCAGGCTGCATGTATAAAGGTCAGGACTGCAGGCTGGTCATTCACTATGAGCTGGGCTTCTCTGTGCTGCCTGAGGGAGAGCCTCCTCATGGGCATCCTGTGTTCAGCTACCCTTTTGAGAAACTCCGGATGTCATCAGATGACGGGGTGCGGATGCTTTATTTGGATTTTGGAGGCAAAGAGGGTGAAATTGTGAGTCGAAAAACAAACAAACAAAAAATGAAATCTTCCCCGTCATGTTTGTGTTAATAATCATATGGTCATCTCATCAGTAAATTCTAAGGTCATGTGTGTCGTTTGTTCTATTTACAGCAACTGGACCTGCACTCGTGTCCAAAGCCTATTGTCTTCATTCTTCACTCCTTCCTGTCAGCGAAGATTGCCAGACTGGGTTTACTGGCCTGAAATGAACTTCTGAACAGTTTATTAACAAAGCTCACAAACGAGGATTCATTTGGTCCTAAAAAAAAGAGGAGAAGCAGAATTTCTAGATTTGTGACCAAGACAAACGGAACTGAAATGTCTCATTGTCTAGTTTAAAAAAATAAATAAATAAATCAGCAATGATAATCATCAGTTAATATTTTTTTAATCTGATCGAGTGAAACACAATCAATTCTACACACAGTGATTTATATTCTAGAACAAAATGATTGAACACTAACTTGCAATCAATCAATTTAAAAAAAAAAATACTAATACTACATGTGTATTACAACAGTATTAAGCACCTCACATGACTGATAATGAGACTCATCTGTACAGGAGTATTTTAAATAGATCTGTCTTATCATTCTGGCAGCTAATTATGATCTGAGAAATCCTGTGGTTTTATTCATATATATAAAGATTCACACTATATTCAGTTTCTGTCTGCCGGGTTTTTATTTAGAAGGTTTGATCCATTGGAGAGTAAACGTGGAAGGACGTCAAGTATTTATCATCTGCAAAGATTAAACAAAAACCATCGGGTGGAAGTGTCTGGAATGGTTTGCTGTAGCAGGAAAAATTTCACTTCCAGCTTATACAGATGAATCATGTGATTAAAGCACAGACCAGATTAAATGTCTCAATGCTGTTAAGTGGGTTAGATTATCATGTCAATTCCAGGCAGAATAAATATTCAAAATCTTTAGAGTTTGCCTAAATCAATTTTATAGTCAAATTACACTCGGACAAAGACCAGTGACCAATATCAGCATGCAAATAACAAAACCTGAAGCTCCAGTCGTCTCACTTATAGCGTCCGTCTTTTGTGCTTGTGATGGTAGGAAAGTCCTAGAGAAAGTGGTACACATGGGCTTTTGCATTAGATAAGGAAGTATAAGTATATCCATCCACCTATCTGTCTATCCAATCCAGGTCATCCATCTCTCTCATTTGTCCATCCATCTCATCCACCCATTCATCCATCTATCCCATACATTCCAACACATCGATCCATCTATCTCTCTCATATCCATCCATCCGATGGGCTTGTGATGGTAGGAAAGCCTTAGAGGAGGTGGTACAAATGGTTGCTTTTGCATTAGATAAGGAAGTATTAGATTACCTAAATTCCTATTAATCTATGTACAAATACTGCCGACACTCAAACAAACTGTATCAGGTTGTGAGGATGTTTAAAGAACTCTGGATTTTAAATCCTGTTATTTCTGCAAATCTGACACTACTTTTATAATCTCTTATAAATACTATAAACAAAGCTACAGATTAAACCCGACCGGTCCTGCTATCCATCTGCAAAGTAGCAAGATTTAAACCACACTAACCGTTTCTGCTCCCACAGCCGGTGAGCTCATCTTTCAATCTGTTTCTGAGAGCTGTTAGAGTTGCCAACATGTTGTACAACTCCATTTACTACCAGCCCTCTGGGCACCCAGGGAGGGAACAATAGACCACTGTGAGACTGGAATGCAGGCCGTAGTACTGCCAAAAGTGCAAACCTTTTAGCTCACACTGGACAAGTAATGCCAGGGGACAGCTGATGAAAGGACAGTGTGCTTTAAGAGGACACATGGTACACTTGATGTGCAGTTGTGAAGAGGCTCTGGGTTTGAGGAGTTGGGATTGTGTTATATTAAATATATATTACAATAATGAATATATCCACTTGTCCTAAATACATTTCCAGTATATTTTATAGGATTCCTTGAATATCCATCCATCCGTCTCACTCTTTCTCTATCTCTCTATCCATCAATCTACTTTTCTATTCCATCCATCCGTCCATCTAAACAATTCCATGCTTCCATCTATTCTATCCATCTAATCCATTTGATCTATTGTATTCATCTATCTAATCTATCCATGTTATCTATTGTATCCATCTAATCTATCCATCTTATATTTCTAATCTATCCATCTTATTTATCTATCTAATACATCCATTTATCATATCCATCCATTGTATCTATTGTATCTAACTAATCCATCCATCTAGCTATTTATCCATCTATCTAATCTCTTCCATCCGTCCGTCCTTCTATCTATCTTTTTAAAATTCCTTGTTCATTTTTCTATGAACTGGGGAATGATTAGTTAAGCAGAGAGATGAGGTTATCCAAGTTAAGGAAACAGGGAGAACAAGTGAAAGCGCAGCTGAAATGTTTTTTCACTTTTTATAACACCGCCCATGTGTTGGCAATTTCTAGCTTGGCTGGTGCTGGTTATAAATTCTTAGCCACTAGAAATGAGGTTGGGGTAAAGAGGCCAACTGTTCTTTCCATTACATTTTTCTGCAATGTGTTGGAAACCATTTCCTGTAAAAGTGTCAGGTTATGATATTAAAACTTGGGTCACAGAACTACCCACTTACAGGTGACCGATTAATTAGTTTCACTTTCACCATTTTGTGGTTGGCAGAAAAGATTGTACCGCCCGTCTATCCTTGTCCTGGGTCTATTGCTCACGGTGTCATAACGTAGGAGGGAAACTTTTTATTTATAGACAGATCCTTAAAAAGTAACGACTAATCATATAGCTGTTAAGAATACTGATTATGGAATTAATTACTACCTCTAAACTCAAAACAGGAGAGGTACTAAATTGCAAACGTTTATATTTAAAATGATTTAACGGTGAACTTGATTTTAAGGGTAAAATATGTTATTGGAGCCAGAACACTGAATTAATCAGTAAATAAATATAATACTACATTATGCATACTGCTAGAATGAAGCTTCCGGCTATGAGAATTATCATACAGTTTAATACACTCAAAGGCTGAATAATTCCGGGCCGTAAACACATTCATCTAATATGTAGAGCGTCAGTATGATAATATGACCAAGAAGCAGGTTTTTAAATAAAATATGCTTTAATTCACAAAAATATATACAGACAATGACATAATGCAAAACGTGTAAACGCATTTTGTGGCTTCACCTCTAATTTACATTAGTCACTTTTTGGTTTTCTCCACAACCCAGTCAATCACCTGCAGAGAAACGACACAGGAATGATACGATGTAGATAAGAAACACATTTCAATTGTATTTAGCCCAGATATAATACGTTTTTTTTTTTTAAATGTATACCAAAAATCTGGTGGTCTTTAAAAATCCCATAGAAACTCTTTACCTGCTTAGCATTTTGAGCAGCTGCTTTTTTCATTTCCTCATGGAGTCCCCGAGACGTTTTCAGATCCTGTCCCAAACAGGTGCACAGTTAATAAAAACTCAAGCATCTGATTTAAACAGTGTGTTTATGGAGTTTAACAAGTTAAATTTTACACCTGCTTATTTCTAACTTAAATGAAATTTAAGACCACCAACCCTGCAATGGAAATACTGACACAGACTGTACACACATACAGCTCTTCTTTTCTAGCAGCCTGTCACGTACTCCCGGTGCTTCCCGCTCTGTATGGGTGTGCGATTCCCCCACTTTGATTGTACCCAGTTTAAAACGACTTGATCAATGATCGTAATATAGTAATAAGGATTATTTTTCTGCGGTCTAACAGTCTATCTAAATTTAAGACTTATAAAGGCTCATCCAGTTAAAGGTTGTGTTGGTGGTGGTAATGTTGCGGCATATAGAAAACTATTGGTCTAATTATAATGTAGAGGAGGGGGTCACCATACTCGGTCCTGGAGGGCCTGCAGAGTTTAGCTAAAAAATGCCTCAACACACCTGCCTACCTGGTAGTTTCAAGTATATTCTCTAGCAGGACCTTGTTTCTCTAGTTCTGATGTGTTTTATCAGAGTTGTTGCTAAATTCTGCTCTGATGTGGAGCAGAAACGGAACGTCAGACCAGTGTAAACAGACTAAGCTTTCATTAAATGAAAAGGGTATAAATGTTTCAACAATGTGAATTGTCGGCTTTTTAGAGTTCACTGAATTTATTACAGCCTTATGAAATATTGAGGTGTTAGGAAAGTTGGTTGCATAATTTAAACTACCTACACGAGTGCAAGCACATCTCTATTTTCCCTATAAGTCTAAAAAAGAGAATGGAAAGTTGGTAAAATCCCAGAAGCCCCACAGGAGCAGAGAATAAACTGACTCATAGCATTGTTTAATACTTTACTAAACTTTACACGGCACGTGTCTGACTAATCCAGCCTACAACCTCTACTGCACCCACTCAGCTTTTTTCCATCATATACCTTAAGATAGAGCTTGGACACATCAAAAAGTCTTTGACTGCAGGATTTGAAACACGTGTGCTCGCTGGAGATGCCATAATGCTTTAGTGTCTTGGCAACCACCTCCTTCAGCATCTGGAAGATGAGGGGAAAAAAAAATTCAAATATTCAAAAAGAGACATGCAGGATGAGCTCACCCCCTGTGCAATAAAGGCTGCTGTACAGGAAGAGCCTTACACACCCACCTGACACTGACTGAGTGTGTGAAACGTTACAGTGTAAATGGCTGATCATTGATTTTTCATTAGCACTGGTAATGTAATGGCAAATCAGTTGACTAAACAAACTACAGGGTATTTAATGTGATTATAATTTTAAATCATTTATGTACATTGTGTGTAGCGTATTTAGTGTGTGTGCGCGTACGTGTTCTCACCCGGTTGTGTTTCTGTGAGCGTGACTCAGTTTGGCCCTGGCTAGTTTTCTGGCTTGCTGGAGGCTCAATGGACCTTTCAGCTCTAGTGGAGGAGCGTCGGGTTGAGCTGGAGCAGGAGAGAGAACGGCCTGAGTTCTGCTGCAGAGCTTGCACAGCCGGGTGTGTACCACTAACTCCACTGCACCGAGAGCCCAGAGACTCACTGCTGTCTGATTTGGCCAACCTGTGGTACAAAATGCATAATGTACAATGCATCACTTACAGCGTGCTGCCACTTAAAAAAGCGTGTGCAAATAGAAAAAATCCCAACAATTTAAGAAATCATCATCATCATCAGCTTGACAACACACCTGCAGCAAACACAAAGCAACTCCTTACAACACAACTAAATACAGTAACTAGCACAGCCCGCAACGAAAAGGTTTCAAGATCTTAAAAAAAAAGTGATGGACCTGCTTATCATTTACAATTAATTGTGTAACTAGTTAGATTATTATTACATTAAAAATATTAAATTTGAACAAAACTCATCTGTCAGTTCACTCAGAATTAAGGATGAAACGAGTTTAAACAAGTTGCGCTGTTCCGCTGCCGTAATTGGCCCCTGGGCCGGCCATCTGGAAACCCCTGCATTAAGTAATTTGCTATGTAATCTCGGTTATCATGTATTACCGTTACTTGAGCGTGCAAAGCTGGTTAGTGATCAGGCAGCTGTGCGCCTTTGGCAGCAACCTTAGTAATGGCACATTTTACACAGGTGAGGTCATATTTAATGCCCTGGTCATTTTTTGTTTACCCAAAATAATCACAAACATATACAGAATTTGTCAGTATTTTCTTAAGTTGCAGTGTGTTGAGCTGTTCTGGCCACCGTAGAAAAATAATTAGTTGGTCTTAAGTGGTTATTGTCCCATACCAGCATTATTTTACTTAATTACTTTTAGCAAAACCTTTAAGCCCTTACATGTGTCCAATGAGTCCCTTTTAAAAAAAATAAATAAAAGTCAGTCAAATGAGCTAGATATCAAATGAGCTAGATATCAAAGTAGTTTTAGCTTGCATTGAAATACAGCACCGAGCAGGCCACTGGGTTTGCCTTAATATTTCTAATCACTACAGCATGTAGAAGATCAATTGAAGAGACAATCTGCACCCAAGAGGAATATAAACCAGCTTTGCAAGAGCAACAGTAAAGTGAGCAAACCAACACACTAAGGACAACTCATTTCTGAGGACACTAAAATACACACTATTCATACAAATATTCAAAACAGCCCCGCTTTCAAAGTATTGAAGGTTAATCTTCGTTCATGTCACTAAATGTGTCCAATAAATGTCTGCACTCGATTTCACCATAATAAAAATTGTTGAAGAGGGATGTGAAATGAGGTGGAAAAATGTTTCTACATCCTATTAAGGAGGTCAACGGAAGGACTATTGCTTACAAAACATCTCGAGGGTGATATTCACAGCAGACCGTAAACGCTTTCAGAAGAAAACCAATGATGAGGATTTATCATCCATTAAAAGTTCCCTAAACAGATACATTCCACCGCACTGACTGTATTTCAGCACCACAAAGTCTAAACCTAATGGTAGGGTCCTTAAGAGCAGTGTTTAAAAGTACTGCTGCGGTAAAACACTTAATGGCTCAACGTGTGACTAATGAGGTCATAACGGTGATTAATTCATTGATTAGGAAAGTGTTCTGTGCTGAAATCCCTGACCTTTTCTGCTGGTGTGGGTGCGTGTCTAGCTCCCTGGAATTGCGTTTGAGACGAGGTGGTTCGGTGTGGGCAGCTTCTCCATCCGGAACGCTAACGGGTTCAGAGGGTGAGGGAGTAGGTGCAGGCATAGGGCTCAGAGCCAGCGGCACCGGGCACGGCTCCTTACAGCACGTCGTCTGGGTCTCGAAGCGGATTAGCCGCGACTGTAGGCGTGCAAATCTTAAGTCTCTCTCCAGAGCCCTCCGCTCATCCAAGCAAAACCTGCACAAACACACAGCAGGAGAAGTAAGAAAAAACACTGTTGGAGAAAGCGAGTGAACAGTCGAGGATGAATTAACCAAAGGTTTCCACTCACTCTATGCCATGGTAGTACGTTCTGGCTGCTTGTTTAAATGGAAGCTTGGTCACTTTTCTGGGAGTGAGATCAGGTGACAGCTGGAACACGCTGTCCCTAAACACACACACAAAAAAAATAACACGCACAAAATGTGATGTATCCTATTAAGGATGTCTGTTAGAGAAACAGCGACAAAAGACAGAGAAACTTAGGGGTCATAAAGTCTGACTAGAGAGGCGGCTATGCAGACAGCCAGATGGGGGCATTAAGTGGATGTTTTAAAATGTGCCTACTGAATCGTTTTGACTTTTTAAGCAAGAACAGATTAGTCTAGTAGTGTTACATTTTGTGCTTCCTTGCCATCTGCTTGACATGCACCAAACTATAAGGCTAGTTACACAAGTATTTATACGATTGGTTCATCTGGGCTCTTAACCTGTAGAATCCCAGCCTGCTTTTCTCTTGCATTTATTTCAACAGCTTTGGCATTAAAATCCCAGCAGGAATTTATTCATGATATATACACACACACCTTATACATTTACTGAGCACCTGTACATTCATAGAGTCATACATTAATCGTGTGTCAGCAAAGTTCGCATTAAAAATCATGCAGATATGAACAAGCAGCTTGAGATAAATGTTCACATCAAGCAAAATAGGAAGGGGAAAAAAAATGAATCCATGATTTTCCGTGATCCACATGATCGTGGATGCCAGACAGGCTGGTTTGAGTGCTGAGTACAGACTACAGTTACTCAGATTTACTCTGTACAGTTGTGGTAAACAGACAAGCATGTAAGAATGAACAGCAGAAGAAGCACTTTTGGTTTCAATTTTGACAGCCAAAACTGAAAAGTTACGATAAGCGTAATGATTAAAGCTCAGCATGAAACCAACTATACTAGTGGAAAATAATTTTATCACACTTCAAAAGTTTATTAATAAAAAAAATAAAACTCGCCTTGCAATTTTTCAGATCATGTATCCCAGGTCTTAATTTTTTACATTCCTAATTGGAATTTTTTTTTTTCAGTGTTAAACCTGACAGGAATCCTGGAATGCTGACAAACTGGTCATGACACAGTGTTAAACCACGACAAACAGCAGCCCTTGAGGTTTTATACAATTTTTCTTAAATGATATAAGGATCAATATAAAGTGTCTATTCAAAGCGACATCGTAAATTAACCTTTTTAGAAGCATTAAAGTCTGTGCTGGGAAACGTACAGCTATGTACACGTTAATGTGTGTTAATATGAATGTTATACGGATAACATGTGATATGGATTTGGAGAATGCTTTTGTCACAATATGAGCCAATATCACAAGCTATATATTACATAACAATATAATATAATTTCAGTTTCAACCTAGCAATTATATCCAATTATACCCCATATCCCTACTGTTATTACAATAAAAAAATCAGAGCACTAAACTTTGAACAGTATAATAGGAAATTATAACACATTGTTCTAATCCACTGTTAACACTGAACAGAAGAGGGAAACTAATTGAACCAGACATAAAACGAAAGGTGCATTTATGGTGCAAATGGAGCTTGGCTGACAGTTGTTTTATACCGTGTAGCAATGCCATGTGTGCAGAGGTTACACAGAGGGTTACTCACAGAGGGTGTGATACGTATTTATCAGTATCTGTACATTTAGGACTTACCCTCGGAGGACAGGGAGAGGTTGCAGTTCCCCACTTGGCAGCCCATCAGCAGTGAAGTGCTTAAGCAGCTCTCGTGCATCCAGTGGAGCAGAAACACTCTTCTGACTATCTTTAGGGCCCATGAGGCAGTCTGAAGAGCTACTACTGAAGATGCTGGACCTGGAGAGGTTGCAAGATGATCAAGCACAGAAACGCTTTCGACTATAAAGAGGCAAGATTATCTCCTCAAAAGCATAAATTTGGAGAATGCAAACATTAAACCACTACAATTAAACTCATGTACACATACCTAAAAGTTGAATAGCAAGAATACACAGGTCTTTGTTAAATTTCCAGGTTGAAAATCACCAGTTTTATTTGTTTGTATTATTTTTAATTATTTTTGGGCATTTTTGCATGCATTAGCCAGACAAGACAGTTAATGAAGTAAGTAAGGGAATAAAGGGGAATGAGTTACCTGGGAATCGAACCCAGGACGCCTGGTGCGCCACAGTGACAGTCTCATTAAAAATGTTTTAGTTTATCTTAATGTTGTTTGAAAAACAAAGTGATTTTACATATGTGCAACCTTATATGTAAACTCCTAGAAAACAGATTTTAATCATTTGGTTTAGCCCAAGAATATTAATTAATTTTCATGCATGTAAAACATTAGGGATTTCTATAATTTTTAAAAAGTAGATTCAGTGGGAATACTTTTTGTGTACATTTCAGCTACTATCACACAAAAAAAAAAATCTACAGATTCATCAGACAGGATAAAAAAAATTAAATAATTGGACATAATCCAACCTGCAAAATAAACACAAAAATAGAACGTCCTTTTTTAAAAAAAACTAAAGATGAGTAAAAGATTACCGACCTGTTTTTGTGCCTGATTTTCTGTGTGTTTTCATAGTTCCGCAGAACACTTCTCTCCGGTCCCTCTGATTGGGTGGTGTGCTTAATGTCTGTTACAGAACAACAGAAAAAATGTCCAACCTATCTCAAAGTTACTGTTCACGCAAACATTGATTATTTTTCAGTGTACGTTTAAGATAACATGCTAAGGATAACCTTCTGTAACAGAAGTCTGGTTCTTCTTCAGCACTGGCACACATGACACTTTGGGCTGCATGACGTCATGCATCTTCAGGTACTGCTCTCGGGCCAGACGCAGCAATACTCTTAGGTCATTTAAGGGCACAGCTGCAGGCTTCTGGGCCTCCTCTCTTCTTCCTGTCCATACATAAAGGTAAGTCACATTCCATTATCCAACATATTACTTCCTGCTTCCTCATCCCTGTCCTAATATGACCCAGAACCAGACTTAGCGTACTATCGCAGCATCCCTGCTAAAATGTCATTGAATGATTTATGGCAGCAGGTACTGTATATCCTTTAACACCCACACTGACTTAAAATGGATGCCCACAAAGCTTACTAAACACAACAAATTCAATAACTTCTCTGCTGTGTGGAAATCAGTCTGATCGTACATCTATACATTTACACCAGCCATTACAGAGAAAAACAAAATGTTGGTTTAAATTATTTTTAAGCAACTAGAGAGATGCCTGTCTTTTTAGACGCAATGACATTGCGTAAACAAGCAAGAGTTCATACAAGAGGTCGCTGGTTTCCCAGGTGACCACTTACGAGCACATTCCTGGACGACCTGGTGCTGGACCCTAGCCAGCCGCCTCTCTCTCTGCAAGAGGTCGTCTCCACAGAGACGAGGCAGTGTGTGCAGCCAATCAGCAATCTCGGTGCCTGTTGAGAGGGTGAGAAGTTAATAGAGTTCACAACTTTCCCTTATCACCTTCTCACAGCCAAATTCACAGCAACAACTAAATTGTCCTGCACAATTTCAATGAACCTGCCTACCTCCAGAGTGAGTTTTGGAATTATTATACTACAGGCATGTACTATAAACTGAAATACTTTTTTTTTAAATAATAGTAATTGTAAAGTAATGCTGCATCTTCAGCTCAAAGGTAACATGAGTCAAAATATATCATGATAGCTGTGGAAAGCAATAAACCATTTATGGCTTTAAATTCAACACAAACTGAAAAAAGAAGATTCTTCAAGTTCTTTTTCTTGCCATTATCCGCTTAATAAGTTTCTGTTGGAATAGAAAGACGTCATCATGCATCAATGTGGATGTGCCACTGTTCATGTATGTGCAGAACTCCTAAATAAAAAAAAGGGAAGTACTGCAGCTCAGTCTACGTTAGTAACGTCTAAAAAGAAATAATTTCATCTTCATAATATTACGGTATAAAGAGATATAATAAAATATAATCCCATCCTACCCAAAATGAAGCCAACACAAGTTTTGCCAGAAAGCCCAGACTTCTTTATAACCAGGGATAAAAAGTGTTTTAAACTGATAGACCTTTATAGTTAGTTTTTTATTGTTGTTTTTAAAGCTTTGCCATCAAAGACTATTTTTTGGCAGTGTTAAGGTGCATAAAGTGAGATAGTACTACAACAAAAGTCTATCATTTTTATCTTTTACATTTATAATTCAATACCGGATTTTCTTTGATGAAAGACTGCCGAATTTGATGAAAGACTCTTCAGTATGTATTTTCTAAGGAAAAGGACTGTCTAGTGCTGTTTAAAAGCATAACAGTCCATTAACATATGTTTGATGATGTTGTTTTGCAGATATCACACGTTTGGGATTCTTCACCATTTAACAGCAAGTCTTGAGTGTATATATACATATATATATATATATATATCTATATATATATATATATATATATATATATATATATATATATATATATATATATATATATATATATATATATATATATATATATATATATATATATCTATATATATATATAGATCTATATATCTATATAGATCTATATATACTATATATACAATATCTATATACACACACACACACGTGTCTGATTTTTAGTCTGATGTGTAGGGATTCAAATGGGAAAATAAAAAAAATGTCTTGTTAATAGAAGGGTTGATTTGTTATAAATGCATTGGACCATTTTCTTCGACACACTGATTTGTTCTGATGATAGGATTTGGCAGACTGTGATTGCTATTTTGAGGACTTTGTAGCAGCAATGTTTGCTTGTTTATTTCTATATGACCCCATGTGGCTTAGCATCATGCAGAAAAAAAAGGTGTTAAAGTACCTGTTTATTAAAAATTCTCACCAGCTTTAAAAAAAACCCCCAAAAAATAAACAAAAACACCTACATGCATGTATGTGCTTGTTCAGGAAAAGTAAAAGAGAGGGAGAGAGAGACAGAAGACTTTTCTGAGAACTTTCTTTTCACACATTAAAAAAAATGGTACTTTAAACACATTCGACATTTCCAAAGCCTGAATCTACCATAATACCCTTCAGATGAACACAGCAGCATTTGTGGCTTGGCACAATCTCTTCATTACAATTGAAAACTACAAACAAACCCACGCCTCCCTGAAGAATAGTCATTTACCTGGATAAACATCTCCTGCAGCGATCTGAACACTTAAGCAAATTAAAAACCCAAAAGAGCTATTCAGTGCTGTAGAGAACACCAAACCATTGCATTGCCAATCAGAGCCACATAAAGCATTAACCAGTAAGGAAATACTGCACACCTAAACAAATTACCTGTACTTTCACACACCTACAACGAGGGAAAGAAATTATTTGATCCTCTGCTGATTTTGTATGTTTGCTTACTGACAAAGAAATTATCAGTCTATAATTTCAATAGTAGGTTTATTCCAAGCGACAGAATAACAACTAAAACATCCAGCATTTCAAAAAAGTTACTGAAATAAGTATTTAATCCCCTATCAAATAGCAAGATTTCTGGCTTTCAGGTGTCTTTTATACAGGTAATAAACTAAGATTAGTTTATTACCTAAACTAATTAACCGCGCTCCTAAAAACAATCTTAAGAAATGCTCCTAATCTCAGCTTGTTACCTTTATGACACCTGTCCACAATAGCAATCAATCAATCAGATTCCAAACTTTCCATTATAGACAGGGCCGAAGAGAGCCGTCAAGATAAGATTGAAAACCTACACGAGGCAGGAATGGGCTACAAGACCATCGCAAAGCAGCTTGGGGAGAAAGTGACAACAATTGGTTGATTATTCACAAATGTAGGAAACACAAAGTAACTGTTAAATCTCCCTTAGTCTGGAGCTCCATGTAACATCTCACCTCATAAAGTTTCAGTGCTTATGAGATTAGTGAGAAATCAAGCCAGAATTACACGGGAGGATCTTTTTAATGATCTCAAGGCAGCTTGGACCATAGTCAAGAAGAAAAAAAAAAGGGTAACCCATTACGCTGTGAAGGACTGAAATCCTGCTTGGACTGAAATACAAGACGTCCTTCTGCTTAAAAAAGCACATGTACAGGCCCGTATGAATTTTGCCAAAGAACATCTGAATGGTTCACAAAAGAACAAAGTTTTGTGACGAAATGAGAACAAAATTGACACGAACATGTTTGGAAGAGGAATGCTGCCTATGACCCCCAAGAACACCATTCCCACTGTCAAACATGGAGGTGGAAACATTTTGCATTGAGGGTGTTTTGCTGCTACTGGACAACTTCACAGCATCAAAGGGACGACGGACGGGCCATGTAAGATCAAATCTTAGGTGAGGACCTCCTACTTCTGCCAGGGCATTAAAAATGGGTTATGAATATGGGTATTCCAGCAAGACAATGACCCAAAACACACAGCCAAAAAAGGAGTGTTTAAAAAAAACCTAATTCTATAAAAATCTTTTGAGTTGCCAAACAGCAGCCTCAAAACCTTAATGACTTGGAAAAGATCTGCAAAAAAGAGTTGTTACGGTGTTGGACTGCTAATTGAAAGATCATAATTCAATTTCCAGAACCACCAAGTTGCCACTGTGAACCGGTGCGCAAACCTGGTGGCCAACTACAAGAAAGATCTGACCTCTGTGATTGGCAACAAGGGTTTTGCCTGAGTACTGAGTATTGTTTTGTGAAAGGATTAATTACTTATTTCCCCTCATTAAAATGCAAAACATTTATAATCTTTTTTTAAAATGTGCCTTTTTTGTTGTTCTTCTGTGTCTCACTGTTGGAATAAATCTGCCATTAAAATTATAGACTACTCATTTCTAAGTCAGTGGGCAAACATAGAAAATCAGCAGGGGATCAATTCTTCTGCTCAATTTAATGTTATTTTTAAGCAGACAATTTAACATGACACACACTGCAACTTACTGATTTGGACCTTAAAGTCCAGGGAGCTAAATGAGTGCTTAATAAAGACTGTTTTAGGTTGCGAGTTTTATTATTTAATTTATCAATTATTTAGTTAAGAGCTGCAATAAATGACAACTTAATAAAAAGGTCTGAAGAGTATTGAAAAGCAGGTCCATGTAGGCTTTGTGTCTGAGTGCTTAAGAGAGACAAGTGCAAGTCAGGTAGCCAAGACACAAGTGCAGGTCAGGTAGCCAAGACACTTGGCAAGTAGAAATAAATGGTAAGAACAGGGTAGGAAAATAAAATTTAGTGCTGTGTAAAAATAGCATAAACTGGAGCTCTCACCTGTGGAGAGCAGAAAAGCTCTTGATACGTCAAACCTCGAAACATAAGCTATAGCTAGAGACCACATTACATTTTAATTTCTGATTTCAATACCTTAATAAAAAAAAAAAAAATCTCTTACATTGTAAATGCAAATGTAATAAGGAAAAAAGGTCAAGTATTTTTATATGTAAACATCTCCAGTGGCAATAGCAAAATTCACTTACAGTCTGTAACTGTTTTTCAGACATAAACTCTCTTTTTGGCATGTTGTCATGATGAAGGATTTAAGTTAAGTGGATCTTAGGAAGCACAAACTTTGCTTCGAGTTTTTCTGATGCACTTTCACTTCATTTCACACAACACTTTTAGCATACTGCAATTTTAAACTCGCTTGCATATTTCTTAATAAAAGGCTTTTGAAGGCGGTCACCAAAAGGTATGTCTGGACACTGACAGGGTTGGAATGCATCCGATCAGTGTTCTGATGCATTGCTGTCAACACACCACTAAAATGCACTTGTCCCGCTTCTCCCTTCTCAAGTGTAGAAACTGGACAACAATAATTATTGGGAAATTAATAAATGGGATTAAATAGCACAGTCTATCTTACCTGAAGAAAGTGAAACCTCTTCCTGTACAAGACTGTTGATGGTTGCCAGAGCAATAGCGCCGTTAATCTGATTGGCGGAGTTAATCAAACGAGCTTTGCAGACGCCAGTTTCTCCTCCCTGAACCAAAAGAAGATAGTGGCCTTTCTCTCCTTTTACCTTAACATCAGGAACTGAAAGAAGAGATCTTATCAGAGTCAGACTGTCCAGAATTATTGATCATGCAAGGTGGTGCATTTAAATGAATGCATCTTAATCATCGCTGGGATACAGCTCTGTAAATATATACTGTATAATTACAGCATTTTGCAACAATACCCAGGTTCAGTCGTAACTTTGCTGTGCATTCAAGAACGCTGCTAAGCCAGCAGGAGTTCTAAAATAAGCCGTGTTATGATTAGACAGTTGGGGTGTGAGTGAAAGGAATATAATTTATGGTTGCATGCACTGTATGATTGTCGATATTGTATACGGATGGGATGATTTATTATGTTTAAAAACAGAACTCTGTGCGTGTTTGCATTCTTCAACCTGAATTAATTGCACCAGATACAGCTAATCATGCCTTTTAGGCTCGTTAAAAAAAAAACAACAACATGTTTTGTGGCTTGGCATAAGGTTGAAACTAAACTCTGCAGGGCTTTGGCTCTCTAGAAACCAAATTTTGAAACCTCTGTTCTAGATCATCACATGCTGAAAGCTTTCAGTCTGGACTGAATTGATCAAATACATTTTTTTGAATGTGGAAGGTGAATTGTTTAGTAACATGACATCTTTTCTTGTCAAGTCATACCAGGGAAGGCTTTCGGACGCTTAGCGACAAAATCCTTCCATTTGGAGGCACTGAGCTGGGAGGCTGGAGGAAAAGCTTCAACGCTCACCACACAGGAAAGACAGAATAAAGCCCCAACCTGCCACAATGAAAAAATTGCATAAACAGAACACACACACCGACATACTGCATTACAACAATCTTTATTGATGTCAAGTCTATCCCAAGTGTTAGACAATGCAAAGTGAAGTGAAACAGACCTCTCCTCGTAGAGTGCTGAGCTGGTTTAATAGAAGCTTAGCTTTGGCAGATTTGCTGGACAATGCGCTGGATATACAGTTAAGACTAGTCCTGACAGAATATTGCAATGCTACAAAAAAAAACAAAAAAACATGACACTGCTGCATATAGCCAAATGTCTAGCTCTAAGAGAGAAACCTCTCCCCTTTCCCCTTTCCCTCTGCCTCGGACCTTTTCTCGCTTTGTTTTGAACTGGGACGCCGTGTTCGGGTTTAAGCGATCTGATTAAAGGTGGCTTAATAAATGAGTAACTGACAAATGTTTAAACGATTAAACATTGTTGTACCTGGATGACCTTGTGCATTCTTAGCCATTTCTGATAACGACAGAGACGGTCTTAAAACCGATGCCTTCTTACAACACTTTCATACTAACAAAGCCTCATAGTATTAGTAGAAAAAGCATTGAACATGTCCCTCATCTCCAATAACAACTAAAAGAAACTAGACACAAAATATACTTTTAACGGCAGAGAAAGGATACAGCTCGAACTCGCTGGTGGACAGAAGATACACTGGGAGATCTGTGACTCGAACCAACCTGATCAGCTCTAGCACAGGCTGATAATAATGGAACACCTGTGTGTGGGAGACGTCGACATTATAATTATCATCATCATTTTCAGTGTAAGTTTATCTTTTGGAAATAAGAAGTTTTGCATCACACATTAAGGATACTGTGATTTTATGGGTCAATTCTAGCAGGAAAAGAAGAAAATACAAGCACATCAAGAAAATATAGTGATGCTGAACGTGGCAGGTTATGAAAGTAGAAACATTATGATTGATGTGTTTTAGCGTCTGTCTCTCAGCGTGCTCTCATAGACGGGCCTCCTCCTCGCTGTCGATGCTGAATTCTCTAAAAAATGGGTTTAATAAGCTGGTATTGGCTGCCTTAGTAAACCCTCATCAAGCTGTCGGTTGTTGTAAGCTGCAGTAAGAGAAATGTAAAGATGAGCAGATTTGTAAAATGTCAATTTAATCTATGACATCATGCAGAGTATCAATGTTTAGAGGTATAGATCAAAATTAAGTTCCCTTTCGAATTCTGAAGCTATGCAGAATCTGGGCGAGTAAAGAGCAGAACATGGTCAGGCAAAATCAGGGGATGAACCTGACTAAAAAGCACTTTGAATAGTCGCTCTGTAAAAGAGGCAATTAAGAAACACCAAGAGTTTGGCATCTTGCATGCGTTCTGAGATGCTTTCTGCTCACCGTGGGTGTAAAGTGTAGTTATTTTTAAATATTTAAATAAAACCTTTAGTAAGTGTCAATCCACTTTCTCCTCCGCTCCTCTGTAGTTGTTGCCGACACTTGCACATAGCAGAAAATTTATATGTTGTATGCTTTTTTCTGCTGTTTTTTAATGCTGTTGTATTTTTTTAGCTATTTGCTATCCTTTTTTTTATTGCTATATATTGTTATATGATATGCATCATATAGTGAAACGTTTGTCAATACACAGCGCTATACAAGGTGTTTCCACCTACCAAGTTGCTACAACAGGAGCTTACTCCAGTAGCTTACTCATGCGAACCCAGAGAGAGCTGCGGTTTCTGAAATACTTAAAGCAGCCTGTCTGGAACAATCATAATAGGCTCAGTGACTTAAATCACATTAATCTCCTACTTTGACGGGTGATATAAACATCAACCAAGGCTCTTGACCTGCAGCTGTATGATTTGATTGGTGGTAGCGCAGTGGTTAGCTTGTTGGACTGCTAATTAAAAGACCAGGGTATAATTCACAGCACCACCAAGTTGCGTAAAAGATATAAATATAAGTCGCTCTGGATAAGGACATCTGCCAAATGCTGTAAATGTATTGCACTGCAGCCAAATGGTTGTCTGATTGGAGAACTGAGTGATAGAGCAGGTGTTCCTACTTGAATGTAATTTGAATGGGAATAATTTTAGAAAATGTTACATTAGGCTAATGAAAATTGTAGAACTACAAACGTCTAGTAAATACTGAAAATGCTTTTTGTTGGTGTAAATCAATCCACAGAAGTAGAGAAAACAACAATTGAAAAATAACATGTTTTCCATCTACAGCTACATCTCATACCATTATAGTATTAAAATGAAGCTTTATTTCAGAAAGAAACCCAAATTATAGAAAGCCACGCTCTTCCTGCAGACTGAAGTGCTATTGTCTGTAATTCGTAGAACTCTAAACCCAATTCCAGAGCGTCCCTGCTCTCTCTTCGCTCAGTATAAAACACTCTTATACATTGTGATCTCGGCGGCATATGGAAGATAATGCCTTGAACTCAAACACACAGATACATGGACAAATTACATTTTAACGCCTGTCGCACTAATAATGCTCATAAAGACTGCGGGAGCAGCAGGGGAAGTTAATGGCACTAATCAGCGAGGGGGCAGTAAATCTTGTGCGCACAAGCCAAGCTCAAGTTAAACAGCTCATGGGGCGCAATCTGCTTCTATAGATTTATAAAAGTATAGATTTATAAAAACAATTAAAAGACAACAAAAGAATGTAAGAGGGAAAACTAAAGCTACAAAGACACGTCTTTAATGTTGCTGTTTGGGAAAACAACCCAACATGGTGCAATTTCAGCCTTTTATTTTTAAAGGTTTTTTTTTTTTTAAAAACATGGGGCATCAGGTTATAAACTAATGGACAGGGTAGTTCAGCAGCCCAGACACATTTAATTATATATATAATTAAAAAACCTTATGTTTAAAAGGAACTATTCCCGCTTTCTGATGCAGTTTATCCAGACATAAGTAAAATATTTAGCTGTAGTCAGCAGAACCTGTAGATTCGCTTACTAACCAATCAGATCACTTCGATTAGACTAGACATACAAAAAAATTCACTCTAAAAAAAAAAGGAATCTGCTTTTAGCTATTATGCAGCCCGCAGTTGGAACCAGCTACCAGAAGAGTTCAGATGTTGTTAAATTAGTAGCCATTTTTAAATAGCCTAAAAATGCATTAACTGAATGAGTCCTGTGCTACAGCTAAACTGACTATAGTTATTTTATATTCGCAACAATTCTCATTCATTCTAAAGCTTTGTTTTTATTTTAATTGTTCAGTTTTAACTGTTGCAATTTTATGTTAATTCGCTATTTTTTTAAGCGCTTTGATTTACCACCGTGTATAAAATGTGCTATATAAATAAACTTGTCTTGGCTTATATTTAGTTGAATTCTAGTCTGATTTTAAACCTGCAATTATTGATTTTTGAAAGAAGTAATCGTATTAGTCATCCTGAATAATATAAATATATTGAAATGGTCAAAAGCGCACCTGACTGACATGTAAAGTAACCAAATAGTAACCGATGTTTAAGGGCATAAAAATAGAAAGTCAGAATTCATACAAATATCAGACCTGTACATTTTACATCGGCGATTCATTGTACAAATCAATTAAGCCTGAACTACACGTCATTTGGAGACTCCTGTGTTAAACTAATCCTCACAAGTGCTCATTAATACAGCTGTAAACATGACAGCTTTCATCTTTTCCCGGAACTTTGTTTTCAGGAGGGCCGTAAAAAAATATGACACCCATACCAAAAATCCGGTAAAAAAAATCAAAGGCCCTGTCCCAAACCCACACTACGCCCTGAGGTTTGTCTATGTAGTGTGTAATTTTGAAAGTACCCACTCAGCTGATGAGTGCGCAAAGGAAAAAAAAAACTGCACTGACATTCAAAATTGAGATGATTCAAGGCTCGTCACCCATGTGCGTCAAACATTATTGCTACTTAATCATGACACCCCTCAGACAAAACAATGGTGGTGCCAGTATTCGTGCTGTACTCAGTATTGCTGCTTAAAATGTAAACTGATGAATGATTGTTATTAAAAAAATTATTAAAATTTTTATCCTTGTTCATTTTGTCGCACTCTTTCCAAAAGTCTGCCAAAACCACGGCACTTTTGTTTTTGAACCACCAGATGAATTCTGGGTAATATTCTGAAGCCAAATCTGCTTGGACCTGAACTTACAAAAAAAAGTGTGCATTAAGGGCACAAATAGGCAGGGAAGAAGAAACTCAACAGATAATTGGGACACCCTACATGGCTATTGGGACAGTGTCCAACTTATCAGAACTTATTCAATATCCTATGAGTGTTTTCAGTTCTGTATGCCATATGCATCAGACACTAAGCCAACGGTTTGTAGACTGAGACCAACGAAGCAGTGTGACAACATAATGCAGCACAAACAGAAATTTACGATCACTTCCAAATATATATTTGTAAGCCAATCACTTATAGTTAAGCATAAGAAGTGTCACTAAGATAACCAGGCATTTTAGTAGCTAGCTGTAACATGAATATCTGAACCTTACAGCTAGAGCTTTACAACTGGTCACTAAACACTGCTTTGGGGATTTGGTCTGAAACATGTTTACGATGTGTCGGTATGAAGTTATCTGCATTCACACCGCTATTAAACTGTTTGAAAATGTGTGCGGCTTCAGTAATAAAGAGGAGAAAGGGCGACCACTTACCTCCGGCTGAACCATGTGGTCAGTAAAGCAGCGGGGGTCAGAGTGTTGGGAAAACATCTGGCTCCAGGCACCTTGGGTCTGCCACTTCAAACTAAAACCCTCAAACAGCAGCTCAGAGACAAACTGCGGCACACACACACAACAAGTTGGACACTTGGACATGATTTGTGTATAAGCACAGCTAGAGTAATGCTATTAAGGTGTTGTTGTTACATTCCCTTAGATGATTTTTGTATCTTTTTCTGATACACCATTGCCTTTAAATGTGGCCAAAGATAAAAATAAAGTGGGGTGAGATCTGGGAAAACGGTTTTCATTAAAACAAAAATCTTTATTTTTTCATATATATGGAAACTCATGGGACACCCTGTATATATTAGGGCTGCACAATATTGTAAAAAAAAAAAAAAAAAAACCCCTGACATGGCAATATTTAGTTTTTCTGAGATTACAATATAAGAGAAAAATTCTGCAGATGAATTATATAGTTATTTCCAGGGAAAAGAAACACATTTTTGAAAGATTGGGGTGATTTTGTAAGGAAGTGCATCTGTGAAAAATATAATTCACAAATTATAATTATAGATAAATACAAGACATAAACAGCGCTTGTTAAAGTGATTGTTTTTTCTTCCTGTTTGCTTTTAAAGATGTCTAAAATAATTACACAGTAAACAGACCTAAAAAAACAATGTAAAACTGTTACTCAATTATTAAACTTAAAATAATTCACAAATCATATGTTTCTGAACTGTGATGTAGTAATTATAATCCCCCAACTGACATCCTATAATGTGACTATTGCATACACACATTACCATGGCGATAATAAAATGATATAATGTTAAGCTCTACTATATGATACACAACGCTTTAGGTTTTATCAGTCCTGTTCTAACGCCTTAAAAATGTAAGCATGGGCTGTCGGGTTTGGTCATGTTTGTTATTTGTCATGATCTTTTGGCTACTTACCAAACACAACATAAAAAAAAAAAAATGGTAGGACTTCGCTGCTGCCGGAACGCAGAAACGCACAAATTATTTCTCTCTCCTTATAAATCCATTAGTAAAATGGCACTTATATTACTCACCAGCAAATTTCTGAAGCAAACCAGGAAGAAAGAGAGTGATGCATAATGAATTTATGCTAAATGTTCACGTATAAAGCCAATTGTCGAAAGCGGAAAGCAAATGTTCCGCCAGTACTTGGGCGCTGTTCTTTCCATATTTCCATTGAAGCACTTAAATGTTTCAAAGCTTCAGAAATGGGCCATTTTATAGGCTAATGTTTAAAAAACTTTACAAAATGTTTTTGAAAGACAAAAAACAAATGTTTGAAAGACTGACCTTCAGACTTTTCAGTTAATTCACAGAATTTTTTCCGTTACGTGTCTAACTTCTCTGTTATTTTTCGGTGAGCTAAAATCCGGGAATCATCTGAATCGACAATTATCATTTATTGCTTACTTTTTAAAAAAATAAATCCCAATTAAAATCCAATTATTATTAATATGGTTTAAGATTAGAGCTCTGAGAAAAAAAAAGAAGATAAACCTTCCAGAAAAACACTTTAATCTTCAGCATCATACAGTGTCACATGGGCCGCTTTTACACCGCACACATTTAGTGACCCAATTCCGCTTTTTTTCTCAGATGGGATATGTACCACGATTGTGTAAGCAGGAAAAAAAGCCCATGGATTTCGATATGTTCAGGCCCCATTTGTATGTGGAAATAAATCAGATCGGAATCGGAGACGTGCATTAACAGGGAGTTAAGGAGTTGGACTGCCAACCTAAGGATTGTGGGTTCAATTCCCAGCTTCACCAAACCACCACTGCTGGGCCCCTGAACAAGTCCCTTAACCTTTAAATACTCAGATGTATAAATGAGATAAATGTAAGTCGATCTGGATAAGGGCTGTATATGTAACGTCTGCCATGTAAGCAGACAGATCAGATTTTCATTTTAATGCGTCTATATATCATCCCACCGTTTTTACGGTCAGTACTTCTTCCTTGGGCTGCTTTGCTATGTATAGTATAAATCTAGACAAAATCAGAATTGGGCATAAAGATCTGCAGTGTAAATGCAGCCATGGATTTTGCTTATAAGAACTTTAGTGATGCACCAGAACTACCTAAAAATTCAAACTTTGGAATACTGCATATATTTGTGCTCACCATATACACCTAATCTTTTGCCCTGTAACATGAAACACAAATATCTGGTCACAATTGCCCTCTGGTGGACAAAAACTCAATGTACAGTGCTAGCTTTTTTGTTTTGTTTTTATTAACCCCATGCAACCAGACCAGCAAAAAGTCTAGACTGAAATTTAAAAAATAAATAAACTACAAACTGAAACCTCTTTAAACTTAAAAATCATCATTTTAACTGTGGATAGACAGATTTTGCTTGACCCATATACTTTCCCACTATTTTAACATTTGTGATTATTTTTATATAAACATAGGGTTTTAAAAATCCTTAATAAATCCTGCAAACGGCTGCACAGATAAAGGTTTGTAAAAAATAACATGTAGGTGTTACCTTCCTCTCTCTGATCAGCAGTCCTCCTCTCCAGAGCTCAGTGCTAACAATACACCGCTCTATATCAGAGGGAGAACACACACGGATCGACAGGTACGAAGCTGCTGTTCGCCATCTGAACAATAAAAACATGCTTTAATGACTCCTCCGCTACAAAATACTGTTTATTTGAAGGAAAATTATTTACAACAAAATACATTTAGCAGTGTTTTCCTAATAGCAAACTCTCTTGCCCAGATCGACTTACATTAATCTTATTTATTCAACTGAGAACTTGATGATTAAGGGTTTTGCTTAAGGGCCCAGCTGAGGCAGCTTAGTGTGTTGGGAATTTAACCCACAATCTTCCAGGCAGCAGACCAGCACAGCAAGCACAGCACTACCACTTTAACCATAGGGCCGTGTATGATACAATACACGGCTACATAGCTATGAGAATTTGCTCATTTAGCCAAAATATGATTAGTGATCACCTTACTTAGGTAAGGTGAGGTGAGGTGAGGTGAGGCGAGGCGAGGCGGTCTGGGGTGCAGTCAGTGTTCTCCATGGTTCTCCCTAAAGGTGTTCAATGGGGTTGAGTCAGAGTCAGGGCTTTGCGAATATGGGTGGAGTGAAAGTTTTTTCACACCATGAAGCTCAGCGGCTTTGTGCACAAAGGCATTTTTATACTGGAACAGTGTTGGGATTCGTTCGTCAGGGAGGAGGTGGTAGCACAGTGGTTAAGGTGTTGAACAGCTAGTTAAAGACTGGTTTGATTCATAGCACCACCAAACTGCCACTGCCGGACCCTTAACCCGTTAAATAAGAGCAATAAATGCAAGTGGCTCTGGATAAGGGCGTCTGCCAAATGCTGCAAATGATTTAAATTATTTAATGCTCCAACAAACAAGGACATTGTAGTTGACTGTGTGCTTTCAGGTTTTTTAATGACACTTTGAAGAAGATACTTTTGTGGGTGTGCTCGAAACGTGTCCACAAACGTTTGGCCATAAAAATGTCAAAAAGTGCAAAAAGACTTTGTTCTACCTAAGCAGCACGATTTTCAGTCATTAACTGTTTGTCCACTATTAATGCAGTTGAATGTATTGCGGCACGGTTACCCTGCGCTGTGTTCCGTGATGAGCGTCATCTGTGCAGAGTGCCACACCCGCATGTGCTTCAGAGAACCGATCACCGGGAGCAGGTCCTTTATACTGACCTCACCTTCACACAGCAGAACCACATCCAGCAGGAACCTTCCTGTGGATCATAAAACACACGGTTGCAATTTTAGTAACAACCAATTGGACCACCTACTTCAAGAGACTGCATGATTGAAAAAACCTACCAGATTCTTGGGGTATTTATAATCTGTTACCTGGAGGAGGTAGTTTGTCTGCTAACTGATGAAGAGACTCAGCAGCTTCCTCAAAGAGCCTATACAAAAAAACCCACTTATTTTGAAAAAAATAATTTCAAACTTCTGCCCTGTGAGCACAGCCTGGATTCCAGGCTAGTGTGTGTGTGTGTAATAGAATAAGGAATAATGAACACCCACTCTGTGTGTGAGGTGAGCTCAGACAGCTGGCTCTGCTCCTCTTGCTCTTGCAGTGCGCTGACACAGCTGTGCACAGGGGAAAGAACAGACTCTTCACTGTCTGTCTGCTGCACACACACCTCATCCCACGCCGAGCTGCAGAACTGACAGACACAAACAGGTGAAACAGATGGTCAGGTGAAACTGTCAGTGGGAACATTACACTACCTATTTACTGTAGGGAACAACACTTTAAAATAAATGTTGGTGTCACAAATCAAACGTTTTTAAAAAAAAAATCCTGTCAAATATTGATCAACTCATAATCCAATATTTTGAGCATTCAATTAATATCAGGATCCACTGATTTATGGCACCATCTTCTGCCTGTTTTAAGAACTGCATGCAAGACCATTATTACGCCACTGCATGATGAGAAAAGCTATATAATAAGTGTTTACAAGTTATTAATTTGCTGTAATTAGTATTACTTTTTCACATAATCAGTAATTAATGCACTACACTAAACTACACATTTACACTAAACCCTAGTTCCTGAACTGGACGTACTAAACCATACAAACACAGCTATTATTTTTTTTTTTAGACTTATTTTTATGTTCTGTAAATGTTACCTCTTTGTTCGTATATTAATGCAAAAATATAAGCGACATGTTGGTTCTCTTGTCAAAATAAAATGACAGTTTTGATATAAAAACCTTGTTCAGTTCAGTCCTGCCAACACAAAAACAAATAAATACAAAAACCAATAAATATCGGCGCGGCAAATCGGTTCTCTGTGATAAACGTGCAAATAATTGATATCGGTTCTTAAAAATAAATTTTAAAAACTCACTTACCCTGTCTACATAATATATAACGCAAAAATGACGCTCCAAGAGTCTCTTTGCTGATGGTTCTGCCCACTAGGCCTTGTTACACCACTGAACAGTTAAGGTTACTCCTATCTGTTGCTGTAAACTGTTGAAATATACACAGGAATCTGACGCCGTTATCCAGCCCGATAAGGGTTTCAGCACTGCCTCACCTCACTTTCTACAGTGATCATGTATTTGTATTGATTTGTTATGTAATGCCAGCAATGTAAACCATTCAGAGATTTATACAGATCGTATTTACATACCTGTTTAAAAGAAAGGGATTTAACTTATCCACAAAACTAAAATATCACAGAAAACATTTGCAACAAAAAAAAAAGCAACAGTTTCCATCCAAAGTGTCAAATAGAACAAAATTTCCACTTGCCGATAAACTAGCACCAAATATTGAAAAGAAAATGTTCTGTTGATGTTTTCCAACAATAAACAGCGTCACTTTTTTCATATATATCTAAAATGTAATGAAATAACAGTCATTTCATGCCATTTGTGTCATCACATGAGCTGTTGAAGCAATTCTGGAAACTCATTTAGTAAATCTGTTTCTATTGTTATGTGCATTTTTGTTATCGGATAAAAAAAAAAAAGATTGTTTCCTACTCAGTTGTATGCAAATTATTTAATGCACATTTACAGAATTTATGTGCATCTTAGCGTTTTCATCCCGCAGTTTTTAAAACGGTAGTCGAAAATGTGCATAAAATAAGTGGATGGAAGAGCAGCTACTGATACGACGCTATCTTAAAATAGGCTACATCGTTTGTCTGTAGAAATACTGTATCGATTCACTAGATTTTCTAATACTCTCTCAGTCCAACCCGTCTGATGGGGTGACTAAAAAGATGTTCGGGACCCGACTTTTTTTTATTTTTATAGCATATAACGAGCCAAGAGGTTCTTGTTTGTTTGCTCTAAAACTGTCCGCCTGTCACCTTATAAAAATAAATAGAAAAAAATATTCTTTTCTAACCAAATAACTACCATTTCAGTTATGGATGCACCACGTCACATTTTATTAAATGGATTAGGAGGAACGGAAACGGTGTGCTTGTAAGAATTCTCATTCCTAAAAGTTGCCTAGCGTCCATGGAACGATCGATCGATCAATCATTTACAACACACAAATAATAGTAATAAAAGCAGGATAAACACAACAAAAATGAATGAATACATCTGTGAGAGAAGAGTTAAAAATTCCTAAAAGGTCTTTACAAAACTCCACTTATATAATATATACACAACGTCTAACCTGCGTCGATCCAGAAGTTGCTTGAATGGCGAAGAACCATTTTGGGGAGGCCGGAGTTCCACTCAGAGAGCAAGCTAAGGACAGAAACACACAGATACATAAACCCACTGAGAATAACCTGGACACACAGACCCAGACAGACAGACAGGAAACTGCAGTAAAGTGGATCTTAAAGCAGGGCACGGCAAGGAGTTTGTTATTAAGTCTCTAATGGATAAAATGCAGGGGTGTCCAACCTCTAGCCCTTCCAAACAGTCCACAGATTGTCTATTTATGTGTTTTATACTACATTGGGCCACCAAGCAAAATTTACAATTCATGCAGGTTCTTAATTTCAACACACACAACACTAACGTGTGACAACAATTTGATCATTTATTCGTCCTGTCATTTGTTCAGAGCACAAAAATTCCTAAAACGTTTAAACGGTGCCGCGTGGACCATTATTACCTCTGATTAAACACAGCATGGCGCGAGATCAGAACAAACGAGTTTACTCGCTGACTCCTCCTGATCACATGACCACTAACCAGCACTGCGAGAACATTTCTGTTAGAATACTATTCAATCCACAGCTCACCAATATTCACAATGGATTTACTGTAGGCACACCGGCTGTAACTGTGATAGTTTCGCAGAAATGTAGGATATCCATATTGAATCTGATTAGTAATGTCGACATGTCGTAGTCATACTGAATGCAGCGTAAGGGAGCAATACAATATAGATCACATTACAGATGTTTGTCTAAGCAGTTTAAGTGTTTCTGACATATGTCCGCTGCTGTGACTATAAAAATATATTTTAGTAGATTTAACGGCACTGAACAAAAGACTGAACTATATATATATTAAATTAGGGGTGGGGGGGGGAGGGGGACAAACAAAAACAATCGATTCATTGAGATTCTTCCTCTAATGATTCCCGAATCGATTCTCAAAAGTCCAGAAGCGATGCTAAATCCAAGTATATTAGAAATAAGAAAAAATAATTTTGCCTAAACTCTTAAATATACAGCGTTATTTAGGTGTTTTTTAAAATTATTATAACAATCTGACATTTCGAGGTTTCATTCAGAGCTTCTTCGATGTTGAATTAGCCGTAAACTTTTGTGTTGATAGAATGTACGGGAATAGAATAATAATAGTAATAATAAGATGGTTACAGGATCACAGCTTTATGATTGGACAGTTATTTTATTACTGCCTTTTTGTTTTCGAACAAATACTGATTAGAATGCAGTTCCACTCTTCTATGTTTATTTCCCATCTTATAACGGCAGCAGTAGGATATTTATGCAGATTATTAGTGTGTAATGTAAGTATTCCTGTAGCATCACTGGATCCATCTGTATTAGTCACTTTAGGCATTTTAGAGACTATAAAGCGATTAATAATAATAATAAAATGATGTTGCCCAATGTTCTATTTTATTTTGTGAGCAGAGGCTTATTGAATGTTCTGTCCAGCGTTATGTCCTGTTCTCTATTGTCTTTTTTACCCTGTCTTTGTAACGTTTGTGTTGTTTATTGCACTGTCTGTTCTGCACCAGGTTGCACACATGCACTTTATGTCTATCCTGTTCAGTGGCTCTTTGTTGTTTTGTGGAATTCTGTGTTTCGTGTAGCACCAGGGGGTCCTGGAGAAACGTTATTTCATCTCACTGCGTACTCCATCTGCTATATATGGTTGAAATGACAATAAAGCTCCTTGAACTTGAACTTAATGCTCTTTTCCATTATATGGCAAAAAAGAAGAATCAAAACCAAGTGAGTGAATTTTATAACTAAAAATATAGACTGGTGGAGGCAAAACTATGCTTTTGGGAAAATCATTGACGGGTCATTGTAATTTGTAATATTTATGATCAAGCACAACCTGCACAGGCGTGTAAATCACCCTAATAAAGGGTATAAAGAGGTAAATATAGCAGCACTGCCACCCAGAATCCTGGTTTCAAACCGATTGTTTCATCATCTTGTATGTTGCCTCCATCATTTGTTCTTCCCAAAGTCCACAAGAATGCATGTACACACACACACACACACACACACACACACACACACACACACACACACACACACACACACTTATTCTCTCTCTCTCTATTAATCTATCTATTCAGTCACTCTAGCTAATTTTCTACTTGAATCACCAACCGTTTATTTTACCAAACTGTATGTCTGTCTGTCTGTCTCCATTTTTTTTAAGTGAAAACACAACCAGCAAATAAATATGTTAAGTAAACGAAAGGGTTAAAAAAAAACACAATAGGAAATTCTAAACAATACCATATACCAACACCAGGTGGCCCCAAGTCACCTCCATTAAATAATAACTACCTGGAAACGGAGAAATCCGAGACGAATTGTTAGTGTTGCAAATTTCTTCTAGTTTGTTATACACCTTTTTGGCGGCTTCAGTCCCTAAAACAAACAAACAAAAACAAACAAATATCAATAATACGAGTTGTGGCTTATTCATGCGACAAACAGTTAATGTTTAGCTACGCGGAACAAGTTACTATCACTTCCAGCTAACTAAGCGCTGGACGCTAACTAGTGATAACTTCTTACCGCTGAAAAAGCTGTCTTTTTGAGCTCCTGGATTAATTAACACCAGAAGAACATATCTATCCATAGCTTCAGATCATAAAGCTTATACAACTCCACCTAGGACGCTCATGCGAAGCACAAGCTCAATTTCCCCGCGCTTTAGCAAAACCTCAATCCCATATAGCGCATTGCTCCCTATATTCAGTGCACTACAGTCATGCGCACGCGCACACACTTTCTAGTAAACTACACAGCACATTATACGTTATTTGAGACACAACCCTATGAAACGACGCGATGACGCTGGTGTGTCACTTTAAAATATGCAAATCAAGAATAAATAAATGCTTGTTTGTATGATCATGTTTAAGCATTATTATAAATTGTATAAACTAAAACATTTACCATTGAGAAGTTTATAAAATTAATATAGATAGATATGAACAGCATAAAATCTGCATTTTATGGTAGGAACTATTTCCACGCGGGATCAGGATGTTTCAGGAAGAGAAATACTGACGCACCACTAACTCACTATTGGGGGTCAAATGTGTACAGTTTGATTGAAGCTAATATGTCCAGTTTTTCCCGATCAGCCCAGGTAAAGCGCTCTTTAAATTACCTTTTTTTTTGTTGCGGTCACGTTGGCATATCCTGTTACAGATTATAATTAGAATGATTAAACGTTTCCTTGAAACTTTTCTTACTCGTATAGCCGAGATGTGCTAAGTGATGGACTGTAAGGGGGAAAGTGGTGGCTCACGGTTAAGGTGTTGGATTACCAACCCGAAGCTTTAACTGGCTTTATATCGTATTAAATAGCAACAAATAGTTACGTGATAAGTCGACACTGTCTGGTAATGATTTAACGTTATAAGCGGCTCTTTATTTTCTCTAAACTGGTCATAAAATATCACTTGTTCCTGTTCTTCGCAGCAATGGGCGACGTTTGCCAGGTCCTGGTACTTGATCGATGCCCGAATGCAGCCGCCAGGTAAAATCGCTGCAATGTGCTCAGTGCGGCTTCAGGGCAAACACAAACCGATCTACCACGCGCTGAGTGAGTAATACATCCGGAAATACAGCCACACTGGGACATGTGGTCAGGGATAATAATAGTTTATAGATTACCGATGTGTCCTGCTACATATATTTAATTTATTTTTAATGATCAGATCTTAGTGTCATAATAGTGTCTTCGCTGGTATATATGTCGATCTGAGAATTACACGCAGGCTTGTTATACAGCGGCAGCAGCAGGTGGTTTGAATGTTTAAATGTAAAACTTATAATTGTACAAAAACGTTTAATGACAGTAAACTTGATTTACAATCCGCGAGACGGAGACGAGGAAAGAGAGACGAGACGGAGACGAGGAAAGAGAGAGAGAGAGAGACGAGAGAGAGACGAGGAAGAGAGAGAGAGAGAGAGAGACAGACGAGGAGAGAGAGAGAAGAGAGAGAGAGAGAGAGGAGGAGAGAGAGAGAGACAGACGAGGAGAGAGAGAGAGACAGATGAGGAGAGAGAGAGAGAGAGACGAGAGACGACGGAAGACGAGAGAGAGAGACAGACGAGGAGAGAGAGAGAGAGAGACGAGGAGAGAGAGAGAGAGAGAGAGAGAGAGAGAGACAGACGAGGAGAGAGAGAGAGGAGACAGACGAGGAGAGAGAGAGAGAGAGAGAGAGAGACGACGGAGACGAGAGAGAAGAGGAGAGAGAGAGAGAGAGAGAGAGAGAGAGAGAGAGAGAGAGAGAGAGAGACGAGGAGACGAGACGAGAGAGAGAGAGAGAGAGAGAGAGAGAGAGAGAGAGAGAGAGCGAGACGGAGACGAGGAAAGAGAGAGAGAGAGAGAGACGAGGAGAGAGAGAGAGAGAGAGAGACGAGGAGAGAGAGAGAGAGACGGAGAGAGAGAGAGAGAAAGAGAGAGAGAGCGAGACGGAGACGAGGAAAGAGAGAGCGAGACGGAGACGAGGAAAGAGAGAGCGAGACGGAGACGAGGAAAGAGAGAGCGAGACGGAGACGAGGAAAGAGAGAGCGAGACGGAGACGAGGAAAGAGAGAGCGAGAGAGAGAGAGAGAGAGAGAGACAGAGAGAGCGAGACGGAGACGAGGAAAAGAGAGAGAGAGAGAGAGAGAGAGAGACGAGGAAAGAGGTTAATTTAACTAGCGGTGTAACTCATTAAGGGGAAGTGGTAACGCAAACGTATTATGTGTAATGAACTACTGATCGCGATGTGATTCTGAGGAGTGGGTGCAGACATCTACAACGCTGTGGATAAGATCATCTGCCAAATGATACTCAAATATAAATCTAACAAAAAAATCTGACAAAAAGTGCAATCATTTCAGTAGTGCAGGTGCAGAGCGCAGCAGCAGCCACATGGTGGAGCTAGAGTTCAAGCCCTGAATCCACTGTTGCCCCAACTGCAGTGAACCAGTCTGACCATAAACCATCCCTGAACTCCCCTGATTTAAATAATCAGTGTGTGTGTGTGAGTGTGAGTGTGTGAGAGAGAGAGAGAGAGAGAGTAAGAGTAAGAGAGTAAGAGAGAGAGAAAAGCTTGCTGTGACACTGATGGATTCTAATGATGCACACACAAAGAAACTAACATTAAATTTGTCTGTGTGTGAGATAGTGAGAGAGAGTGTGCAAGCCCTTACCTTTCATTTCCATCATTTTTGTTTATTAAACTCGACCAGATCTGATGATCCACAGCACCGTTAAATTCTGGATTCTGATTGGTCAGAAGTTGTTGATTCACTGATTTATATCTACAACACATACCCCTATTATACAGAAGTTTTAATGTCTTTATTATATTAATGTGCACTTCCTGGGGGGGGGGTGTTTGATCCATGCAGATGTGTGTGTATATATTTATACGTATCTCACTCTTTTCCTGTAGTAGTTGATCCTGACTGTAAAGGTTTAATTCAGGGCCAGTCATTGCGCCTGTGACGCTTCTATACAGGAAGTGTATTTGAAACTGATTATAGACATGGCAGGAAGAGAAATGTCCTTTGATATAATCTCCAGGAATGTGCATTACAGAGTCCGCATTGTTCAGCACTAAATCTCCTAATAGTCCTTCAGGAAAAGCATTTAATCTTCCACTATCATGCTGCGTCATCACCCATATCTTCATTTCTGCTTCAAAAAGATTAAACACAGGGGACAAAAACTTAAATCAACCCCATAATAAAAGTTAGACACTTGAATCGTAGTTGAAGAATGACAACGTTTTCAGGGATTACAAAAATAATGATGATAATCATCTAAAATGTAACCAAAAGTTAATAATTCCTGGTAGCCCTTTAGGTTGACATTTTTCAGTCATCCCAGTTGCAGAGCTGCTGTGAACAATTCACATCACTGAGATCAGATGCTTTCCTAACTTCTGTTTTTCTTTTTTTAACGAAAAGAAGAATAAAAAAAGTCATGATTATTACCGAGCTTTTAAACACATCACAGCAAATTTTGTGTGTAGTTTTGTAAAACTTGCCCACATTTTACTGACCGGGCTTTGTTTGCGCTTCAACGTATTCTCATAAATGCCATGTGTTCTTCTGTGTGAGCCCTGGATGACAGGTTTGCGTTACAGCGCCACACTGGTTAAATCGTGCCATTGCAGTCCGGACATATGGAATAAAATTTGACTATGTATTTGGACAATTCCTGTCCATGTTGTCGAAAATCTCGACTTATGGTTTTAGTTCTAGTTGTGTTTTTTTTAGCGGATGTTTCTGAAAGCACTTTTTCCAACATAAAATTAGAATTTGGTTCAGGCGTTTCGTTTCACTTCCTGGACCTGCTTCATGTCTTTTTGACATGAGGGGGCCTGTTGTTTAATGAATGATGTACAAATATACAATAGCATTGAGCACATGCCTGTTTGGAGTAACTTCTGGACAGATTTGAGCGTGTACTTTTCCGTTTCTTCTTCTTTTCAGGTGATGTTGGCGATCACGTGGTGGTCATGAACACCATACACATAGCGTTCTCTGGAAATAAATGGGAACAGAAGGTCTACTCGTCACACACAGGGTAAAAAGCAGCGTCCTCTGTTCAAACACCTTTTTGCACCACACTTAGCACACGCATCTCTTTGTAGTCCTTCTTTATAATCAAGCGCTCCTCTGGGTAGCATTTATATGTAAAAGCCTGTAATTAAAGCAGCGAGTTATTTCCCTAGCTTGCCTCTTGTAGAGTTAGACTGGCCTTCATTAAAGCCTGGAGTCTCTTGTTTCCTCTTCTAGATACCCAGGTGGCTTTAAGCAGGTCACAGCAGCACAGATGCACCGGAAGGATCCCACGGCTGTGAGTATACCACTCGTAAATTATTACCTTTTCAGACGTTGCTTCCCCCCCCCCCCCCCCCCCAGTAAACACCTGTGGAGGGCAGTGTGGACTTGATTTTCACTTGTTTCCACCTTTTTAGAGATCGGAGACTGGCATGAACCTGCTCCTCTTGATTATTATTTTTTTTTCCTATTTTAATTGGCTGGTGCCTTCGAGGCCGGTTTTAATCACCTTCACTTGAGCTTGGTTTATCTACTTAAAATGAGCCCAGATATTTTTTTTTACATAATATGAATATTTAGTAGTATATGTAGTATTTTTTTTTTTCTTCTGCAAAATCAGCCAACGTTTCTTTTATCGGACCATCATATTAACATTTTCCGGCTCTCTTACTCTCTTTCTCATACACGCGTGCAGCGATTTGTTGCAACAGATTGCAGCAATAAAAGACGTTGCCTTTTTTTTGTTTGTTTTTTTCTTTTTAAGAAAGTACAAGTTGTTACCGAAAGAGTTGCTGTGTTTTCACAGCTCCATATTTCCCAGCTCAGCCTTATAGTCATTTTCTTTTTCCTTCGGATTTTCTCTCAGCAGCATTGTGTGGGCCAAAAAGCAAAAAAAAAACAAAAAACTGCTGTCCCTCATATTACCACTATGAAGTGAAAGTATGCAAATCTAAACATCTAGCCTGCATATGTGTGTGTGTGTGTGTGATCACCTGATTACCTTTACTTTTAACTAATAGATCATGGCTTCATGCTTTAAAGAACTCATGCCAGTTTAAAATGCAGAAGGCTGCTTGCAGTAATCATTTTTTTACTGATAATTATGTAGGCAGCGTTTCCCCACATAATCATCTATCCTTCAGCTCCGACTCTAAAATATCCAAACCATTCTTTGGCCTGTAATCGTTTCAATCCGACGCTTCTTTCGCTCAAATATATCGTTTTATATCCCGGATCTTACTGTGCAACGTTACACGTCTCCAACATCTCCTCTCATCTCTTCTCCTCTGTCTAACCTTGACTGCTGTTCCTGTCTGCATGGACGATCCGCAAGCTGTGTTTCTGTATTCAGACTCCAGACACGCAGAAGCAGAGTGCTGGATCCACACACACACACACACACACACACACACACCTACACAATCGTAGAATCCGTGCCAGGACGAGGGCTGACCTCTAAGCCAGTAAAAGTCGGCTCAGTCTCTATGTCACGGTTATTCAATGTCAAAGTTTCTATTTAATAAGAAAAAGAACAAGAATCTAAATCAACTTTCTGTCAAACTTTGGAAATGAAAAACAGAGCATACAAAATCTGCTCCTGTTCATCATTAGTATTTACTTTATTCTGGTCACTGATGTGCTAGATCTGTAGAAACATCTATTCCAAAAACAGTGTGAAGGTGGAACGCGTCCTAGAGCAGCAAGGACATTTACACACTCTTCAGCATGTAGGAGCAATTTGGATACAATGCCATTAAAATCTGGCATGTTTGGACCAAATGAGGACACGGTGGGGAAAATATGTAAAAGTCAGTTTTCACAAATGGTTAGGGAAGATTATATTTTTAATCTTACACTAGTGTGCACTGATGGGACTAGTCGCTCAGCCGCCATGCCACCATGAATATAAAGAAATTCAGTTATGTACGCATTAGGAATCATTGGTGTTACTTATATTCTAACGTATAGGTGTAAATTTGTTCTGCTGGTTGGAAATCTCTTCACATCCTGATAGTAATTATTAAGTGATCTAAATATATTTATATTTCTTTATATATTCTGTGGAAGGCTTAAGACCAAGACAAAACATTTTGATAGGCTTTTATACCTGCCTGTCAACATATGCACCTTGTTCGCGCAGAAAAAAAGGCTGGACCAAAATAGAGCGAAAACCCGCATTAATATTGGTGTTAACGCTTGGAGTCTTCTACAGAGTCTGAAAGATGACGTCATGGTTGTGAACTAGCTTAAGTACAGCAGTAGCGTGTAATCGGGTGCTATTTTTACATTTGGTATTTTAGTATTGTCACTAAGTGTATTATAACGTTTTCTCACCAGTGAATGACACATGATGTAGTAATATTGTCTCTGGTAGTCTAGTCTTATGCGTGGATTTGGACAGCAAGGGTGAGACGAACACTTTTAGTGCTATTGAGCTACAGCTAGCATTTTCCAAGATGTCCTACTGCACCTTTAATTACCACAGGAAGGGGAAGGGAAGGACCTCTGCTGAAGAGGGCTAAGGGCTGTTTGAAACAGTCGAGCAGTGCTTGGGGTGTAATTATTATTTCACACTTCTAAAATACAAATAATTACAGCCCACAGCAAGACCCGGGAATTCCTTTATCAAATGTACAGAACAGATACTGGCAGTCCTTAAGCAATGACTAAAAGCCAACTAGTTTCTTAAACCTAAACTAAAACAATAAATAAATTTTCCAGGGTTATCAGCAAGTGCTACTGTAGCTCAGGGGTTAAGTTATTGGAACGTCATGAGTTCAAGCCCCAGAACCACCTGCTGGGCCACTGAGCAAAGCCCTTAACATCTAACTCACTTAGCTGGATAAAATAAGGTAAATGTAAGCTACATTCTGTAAATACAGCGATTATGTAAATGTTAATAGTTATACTTATATTTACTTGCCATTCAGATATTATGTAAAATTGTAAAGTTATCAAAATTCAAACCACGCAAAATCATAAAATACAATACCAAGATATATTTGAGAGACCAACGAGGTTCAAACTATTATTCTTGGTCTCTGTCTCTCTCTCTCTTGCACTTTCACTCTCTCTCTCTCTCACTCTCTTTCTCCACCTGAACAATTCCACCTCATTTCTAGGCATTTATGAGACAGATGCCCGACCAGGGCTCAGTTATTCATGCCAAAAGGTAATCTATCATTCCATAAATGTGAATAATAATCAGACTGAGGCGACATCTTCCTCTGAGCTCCAAGGAGCGATCGCATTCCCAAGACAAAGCCCATCTGTCATCTCTCCAGCAGAGCGCGAGTGTGAGCTTGTGCAGTTTAGGGATGAGAAGAAACACACTAATTAGCGTGACAGAGGGTGCGGACAAAAGAAAGACGGTGTTGCGTCTGCCACTTTGAATGCTGACAAATTTTGTTTGTTTGTCTGTGGCGAGAAAAGCGCTTTGTAATGGGTGGCTCCTTAAGTGCTCATCCGGCAAAATGGAGTATTTGAAGCACGTCCTGCTGCTACAACGAGCTCAGGAGGACATGAATACTGAAATGCTCACTGTTCAACCCAGACAGATTCATTCCGAGTCTACATGCGGAGGCAGGACCCGCTTATGACCAAGCCATTATCACAAACATAAACAAGAGAGGGTTTTTTTAGCTTTTGACGCAAATGGGTGCAGAAACGTGTCAGGAGTGATGTGTGACAGGAGAAAATCAGCTAGAATTAAGAGGAAGATGTACAAGACAGTGGTGAGACCAGCTATGAAGTATGGTTTAAAGACAGTGGCACTTAGGAAGAGACGAGTGGCAGAGCTGAAGATGTTGAGGTTTTCTTTGGGAGTGACGAGGTTGGACAGGATTAAGAACGAGTTCATCAGGGGGACGGCTCATGTTAGATGTTTTGGGGAGAAAGTC
Organism: Bagarius yarrelli; assembly: GCA_005784505.1. Lineage (NCBI taxonomy): Eukaryota > Metazoa > Chordata > Actinopteri > Siluriformes > Sisoridae > Bagarius > Bagarius yarrelli. The sequence continues at coordinate 130,485 of VCAZ01000195.1, read as the reverse complement.
AGGGAAGCCAGATTGAGCTGGTTTGGACATGTACAGAGGAGGGATGGCGAATATATTGGTAGGAGGATGTTAGAAATGAAGCTACCAGGCAGAAGGCAAAGAGGAAGACCAAAGAGGAGGTATATGGATACGAGGATATGAAGTTAGTGGGTGTGAGTGAAGAGGATGCAGAGAATAGGGTTAGGTGGAGACAGATGATTCGCTGTGGCGACCCCTAAAAGGGAACAGCCGAAAGCAGAAGATGATCCTTTATTTATGCTCTTTCCCAAGTGCCAGTGGTTAAAAATGTTCCATATTGCAGATCTTCGCATTGAGTAGTGAGATAAACCCGAGACAGTGAAGAAGGCTTGTGGGTCACCCTTGAAAAGATAGACAGGTGCATTGGCCAGTCGTCCATCCTGCTGTGCTGTTTTGTAAAGCTTGACCTCTTCCTTTCTCTTTCTCTCCCTACCTCCTCTCTCTCTCTGTCTCTTTCCCACTAGATAATAAAACTGGCAGTGTATGGGATGCTCCCCAAAAACCTCAAGCGGAGGACCATGATGCAACGGCTACATCTGTTCACTGACGATGTAAGATCTATCTTGTGTTTTTTTTGTGTGTACGAGCCATCCAGACCTTCATAAAAATAAAATATAATCACATCAAATATAAATAACATAAAATCATTTATTAAACAATGACATGTGGCCAGTCTCGCCTGGTTTAACGTACATCTCGTATTTCAATGCAATAATGTTGAACAATACTAATAAAGATTTGACTAATAAAGACACCCTTTGAATGTCATGATCCCGGATTACAAAGTGGAGATTTATTTAGCTGCCAGTTCTTATTCCTTTAATTTTTTATTTTTTATTTTTTGTCAAAAGCCCTACATTTCTGCTTTATTTTTAGGTTCTTCCAGAAGACATTTTGACAAACCTGACTGAAGAGCTGCCACAGCCGAGGGCCATTCCACGCAAACTTAGCGAGTACACCCAAGCAGAACGTGACGCCTTTCCACAACTCTGGACTATGTGAGTCACCTGGCTATTCTTTATAGATCCCATTCCTTTCTTCTATCTCCAGGTTTTTTTTCTGTCCTCGACTCAGTGTGTGGTGAGATTTAAGACAGGGCTCAGGTGCTGAAACCTACAGAAAAGTAGACAAAAAAGGCAATCAAAGGATCATAAAACTCCAGAACCGAATAATCTGTCTCTTAAGCCGGGCTGATCGTGTTTTAGCTTCCTGCGCTGCACGCTTCCTACCTAGATTTATGAGCGATGAGTCATGCTTATGCTCAAAGGTCACCGGTGGAGGACACGAGCGAATTGGCTAGGTCACAGCTGCTTAACATAATACTGAAGACATGCCAGTTTTTCATGATCGGTTGATGTCCATTGTGTCCTAAAAAAAATGTCTTTGACAGCGAGATACAGTTAGTCTGCCAGTTGAATCCACAAGGTGTCATGAACAGCCTGAGGAGACGCCGACAAAATCTGCTTCCATTTTTACTGTCATTATAAGCATGAACACATACTGGGGATTAACTACCAAATGGGGTGAAGTAATTCAAGGACATGGAGGATGGAAAGAGCTCAACAGTCATGAATGGGCGGTTTGCAATTCCCTGCCGCAGTGTTGTAGTAAAACCCGAGACAGTCATAAACAATAGAAGTCCAGAATTACATTTTAAAAGGCAAAAAGGTTTTAAAATGAGCGAATTGTTGTTTTTTTTTTGTTATTGTGTTATTATAATCATAGGTCATAAAGGTCAATATGTGATGGTGAGCAGTGGGAACGCAAAAGTGAGTTCATGAAGGAATTATAGTAGATTTAGCTGTACAGATTAAAGGAAAAATCTAGGAAATATTACAAAAACACAATGGATGGTGATAAGAATATGGTGATATTTACACTATAGCCAAAACGTTGTGGTTATTTCGAGTACACCTTAACCGCAAAACAATTGCACATGTGATTTCGAAGTCGCATAAGACTGCAATTTTATTTATTAATGTATTTATATTTTCATTTAGAATACTGCAACATTCTTGTGTGCATAGTAAAAATGTTAATTAACCAACACACACTCAGCGCACCCCTTTACAAAATGGACTTCATGCACACTCTCTTCCGCATACAAAGTCAGCCAACAGTGTTGCCAGATTGGGCGGTTTAAAATTTGTGTGTGTGTGTGAAAATTGGTTTGGGCAGGTGTTTAAAATGTAGGTGGGTTTGGGGTGTGTTTGGCCATTTTGAAACATGTACTTTTTACTATATAGACTAATTATTTAGCAAAGATGACACCAGAAATTAATTGGCGCTTCTTTTAAATTGAATAAATGAGCAATTTTTAACTGGAAACCATCAACAACCTCTGTCACATCTGTTATACACAAGGGAAATAGCAAATACGTTGTATTTTACACGGTGGCTCCGAGATTGGTGTAGGGTTACAATCAATGTTGTCAATCCAAACTTTGTCATACGTCGACAACCAAGAAGGAGAAGGAGAGACGTATGTTTCAGTTTGGGCATCTAATGTCTTCTATATGACCTTATCATGCATGCTAGCTTATGCTAACGCAGCAATGTGCCGTTAGTGATGACGTGTGTGTCTATCTCGGTCTGTGTACTATTATACGTCAATCACATACAATTTCCTTAACACCACTGTGTTACGTTTTATCAGTTTCAAACAAAGATTCAAGCATAGACAGACATTAGGGCTGCGTGCCACCAAATAATCCGGGAAAAGACAAAAATCATCCCAGCCTGAGCGTCAGGGCACAGGCTATTACACATTCATATTTTGTTTCATATGGCGTAAAAAGTAACACAGATGTTATGTAATATTTATTGATATGTTTTTTTCTTTTTTTTTTTTTTTTTCTTCATTTACACACACCTTCTGTGTCCCCTGATATTGAAATAAGTAAAGTAAGAAGAAGTGAAGTGGTAGCGCATTGGTTTAAGGTGTTGGACTGCTATTTGGAAGATCAGGGTTTGTTTTCCCAGCAACACCAGTCTGCCACTGCTGGGCCCCTGAGCAAGGCCCTTATTAACCCTCAATTGCTCAGTTGTATAAAAAAGGGGTAAATGTAAGTCTCTCTGCATAAGGACGTCTGATAAATGCTGTAAATGTAGATAATTAGTGATGATTATTTTGTTTAGTAATTATTTTCACACCTCAGCGCTAATAATTTATGTTGTCTGTTTTTTTTAGGGGCAAAATTTAATAGAATTATGTTTATCAAGCAGTTAATACTACATTGTGTTTTCATTGTGTAATGTGTGTGCACTGAAAACAATTTGAAAGGTTTTACTGTGACTGGAATTTAGGTTGGTTAACCTTGATTATTTAATGTTGTCTGTTTTTACGGACAGTTTATTACAGTTTTGTTTATCAAGCCGTTAATACTGGTTATTTCACTGTAATGTTTTGTTATGCACTGTTTTGTGCACTGAATACAGAATGTAGAATGTGGCGTATGTTTTAAAAAAAGCAAAAACAACTGCCAAAGTCACAAATTACATTTACGGCATTTGGCAGACGTCCTTATCCAAAGCAACTTACATGTATTTCATTTATACAGCTGAGCAGATTGGGGTTAAGGGCCATGCTCAAGGGCCCACAGTGGTAACTTACAATCTTCTGGTTAGCAGTTTATCACCTTAACCACTGAGCTCCCGCTTCATTATTAAATAAACAAATAAAATCACAATAAATATTTCTATACTGCCCGTCACACACACTGATATTTTCGTTGGACTGCCTTCGGCTTTAATTACAGCATACATTTGCCATGGCATCGTTTTGTTGCGCTTCTGCTATGTCACAACATTTATTCCCGAGTTGCAAAAATTTTTGGAGTCGGACTGCTGTGCAAAGTCTCCTCCAGCACATCCCAAAGATTCTCACTAGGGATAAGACTCAGGGATGGCTAATCCCTGTGTGAAAATGATGTCTCATGCTACCTAAACCACTTTTTTTTTACTATTTGAGTCCAATGATTCCTGGAACTGTCAGCTTTGAATATGTCCGTGCCATCAGGGAAGAAAAAATCCATTAATGGAATAACCTGGTCATTTAATATATTCAGCTAGTCAGCTGACCTCATTTTTTTTGGGCTTGCTATGTGTAAGTCTACCACTTTCCCCCAAAATGTTCTAGTTTGTTAAACAGGGTACAGCGAACAGAATGAACAAATTTGTCAATCTTTCTGGTTTTATCTGTACACCGTATTAACAGTCACACATTGTAGGGCTTTCGACTTGTCTTTGGTCTGTACCGGATAAAAGTGTTTTGTGTTGGTGAGAATTCTCCCACAGCTGCAACAAGGCAGTTTAATGGCTCACAAATTTTTTTTTTTAGTCTCAGCATCTTGTCCATTGTGTGTACTTTAGCTGGCTAATAGAACTATTGGACCTTAAAGAGCCATCATCTTTTAAGGCATTTTTCCCCCTATAGTTTTGTATAGTAATAATGTAGAACTAAACCTAGCCTAATACAACCCATAATATATTTAATAATAATTATAATGTAATAACAATAATATAATTGCTATCAGAAAGGATTTACAATAAAGATGCCGTTTGATCCCCTGCTGACAAAGAAATTATCGGTCTATAATTTTAATGGTAGGTTTATTCTAACAGTAAGAGACAGAATAACAACAAAACATCCAGAAAAAACATGACTTAGTACTTATTGGAAAAATCTTTGTTGGCAGTCACAGAGGTCAGACATTTCTTGTAGTTGGCCACCAGTGTTTGCACACATCTGAGAAGTCATTAAGGTTTAAAGGCTGATGTTCGGAAACTCCAAACGTCAGGTCTCTCCAGAGATTTTCTATGGAATTATGGTCTGGAGACTGACTAGGCCACTTCAGGACCTTAATGTGCTTGTTCTTGAGTCACTCCCTTGTTGCCTTGGCTGTGTCTTTTGGGTCATTGTCATTCTGGAATACCTTTCCACGACCCATTTTTAATGCCCTGGCTAGGGGAAGGAGGTTCTCAGCCAAGATTTGATCGTCTCTTTGATCCAGTAAAGTTGCCCTGTGCTTTTAGCAGGTAGAAGGTACCGTTAAGTCTATTATGAAACAATTATGTATAAAATATTATAATACAAAACAAACACTATGGGTCATGTGCATGGTCCTGCCGTTAATAGGCCATCTATCAAATGTGGGGAGTCTGAGAAGCCAATCAAGGATGCTTTGCACTGTAAAAGTCCCCCCCCCCACAGTATTACATTGCGGTGGTATATTTATGCTATCGGAGCTGCTTTCCATCATCAGGTACTGAATGACTGCATAGGGTTGAGTTTGAGATGGAAGAAGATAAACACTGGTCACTTATTAAAGAAAACCTGTTCCAAACTTCCAACAGGACAACCTCAAATGTATTGTTTATAATACAGTGGAATGGATTAAACCCAGAACTTGACTGTGTGTAGTCGAAAACATCTGGTAAGACTTGGTGGTTGGTGTTCTCCAATTGTTTTTGTTCAGATTCCTCCAAAGCTTGAGCTATTTTTGCCTAGGAAAAAGAACAGAACTGTTAACGTAGAATACAGATGTGCAAAGCTGACAGACATCACAACTGTCATTGAAGCCAAAGGGGGTAAATATTTACGCAACCATGAAATATTTTTTAGGTGGTTATATAACCTTCAAATGTTACATTAGTCCTTTTATCAGTTAAAGAGTGAATAAATTCTTTTTCATATTAGACGTACGATGTAACTTTAATAGTTAAATTTGTTAAATTGATTTCATTTTTTTAAACACAACAGAACACAGCTGGGGCAAATACCAAAGAGGCAAATAGTCAGCAGTGTATGTATATATTTAATGACATCCTACTGTTGGTTAATAAGATTCATAAATCTGTATTTTACTGTTCATTAATATTTATAAGCTTGCTAGCAGGCTTCTCAATGAAGCTTTGTTACGTGGGCTCAGAAAAGCAGAACGTTTTAACCTGGTACTGGAACAAAAAATGCTGATTCATCAATCAGCCAATAGAACATTGTGTCTTAAGCAAAACTGTTATTGAGCAAGAATTAGAAATGGAAAAAGCAGTGCATAGATTTATTTGTTGCCCGGACTGTTTTTTTTCCTGTTAGTTTAAGCTCTTGGCATCATTTGTGGGCATCACTTGTGGGTAGAGTAGCCAATAATTTTACCTAAGTAACTACTTATTAAATAGTCAAGCAACAGTATAAGTATTGGGATAAGATATACCTTTACTTATTTTTTTTTGTTTAAATTAATGTTTAAAGTTCAAAGTTCAAGCATTTTGTTACTAGTTACTGTGGTTCTAATTAAATGTAGGGAAAGTCCTAAATAAAAAAAAAAAATACTAACAACCAACTACATAAAATACATGTTTAGAAAAGACGTAAAAGAAGTCAATGTGTGAGATATTCATAAACTTACCTCAACATGTTTTCTCCGGTTCGGGATGGAACTCCTGTACACAGATGTCATCTTGTCTCTTGATGCGTTAAATGTAAATGCTTTTTCATCCTCTTCAGCTATTATTTTCCAAAATAAGCGGGTTTAACGTAGGTACTTCAGACAGCTGAAGCCTATCGTAAGACTCGCAATCTGATTATATGGAACACGATGAAATTAATTATTAAGCACTTTAGATTCTCTGCTTCTCTCTGCTTCTCTCTTGGATCTCCGTCCAGTCTTTATTGTTCACTTTTATTTTATTAATGAGGCTTACACGTTTCCTGATTTACATCACAGCAGGCCTTAATTTCATACTGTCCTGTACTGCGATCATTTAATACGATCACAACACAGCACTTTACGTTCCAGTGAGCAGGTTGTGATAATCAAATAATAAAACCGACCCGCAGCAATTATCTCTTCCTTTAATGGCAGACTGACGTCTTTATCACCTGTTGGATGTATTTTGCAAGTTTAACAAGCTCTGGGTGATAATTATAGTAAAAAAAATAGCAGTAATAATAATAATAATAATCATCATCATCGTCGTCATTCTAATTTGTCATATAATTCGCTGATGATAGTTCTATGCAAAAGAGACCATTATACTATAAACAGCCTAAATAAAATATTGTCTCATTTTGGTCTCATTTATATATTAATGTGTCCTGGCAACATTAGGAAAATGTTTAAATCTAGATTTCAACCATTTTTCCAAAATATGCCTAAATGGTGTAATAAAATAGCATAACATTTTCATAATTAATATTTAATAGTAACAGAGAAAAGCTTAAAATATAGCAAAGTAAAAGTAAAAAAAATGAACTTAAGTGAGGTTAGTTATAAGGTCAGTTAAATCTAATCCTAAAAGTACATTTTTCCCCAAAAAATCTACTTAAGTAAATGTAACCAAGTAAACCTAAAGTTACTTACAATATATGTACTCTTTTCTTAATCCAAATAAAATTTGATAAATAAAATTTCGTTAACAGCGTGATATTGAAACAGGCATAAACAGCCAATTCAGGGTTCGTCTTCACTCGTCACGCACTTGTTTGGTTAAATGAACATCTTTTTGTTAAGTGATTAGTGCTTTTTTAAAATGAACATTAGATACGGTATAACCGTTGCATAGCTCTTATACATCACCGTGGGCTTCTTCAGAACACATCATAGTTTAGTCAAAGTACCATATTTTAACTTTCGATAAAAACCTTGCTATATGATTCAAAAGCTGCTAAAAGGCTTACATAATGTTTCAAATGAGACTCTTACCCAGCCTGAGAAATATTATGCCACTTAGGACACAAATCTCTTTTAAAAAAATGGTGGTTGAAATCTAGATTTGAACATTTTTCCTAATGTTGCCAGGACACATTAATAATATAAATGAGACCAAAATGAGACAATATTTTATTTAGGCTGTTTATAGTATAATCGTCTCTTTTGCATAGAACTATCATCAGCGAATTATATGACAAATTAGAATGACGACGATGATGATGATTATTATTATTATTACTGCTATTTTTTTTACTATAAATTATCACCCAGAGCTTGTTAAACTTGCAAAATACATCCAACAGGTGATAAAGACGTCAGTCTGCCATTAAAGGAAGAGATAATTGCTGCGAGTCGGTTTTATTATTTGATTATCACACAACCTGCTCACTGGAACGTAAAGTGCTGTGTTGTGATCGTATTAAATGATCGCAGTACAGGACAGTATGAAATTAAGGCCCTGCTGTGATGTAAATCAGGAAAAGTGTAAGCCTCATTAATAAAATAAAAGTGAACAATAAAGACCGGAACGGAGATCCAAGAGAGAAGCAGAGAAGTGCTGAGCTTTACTTATTATGATCTGATCTGCACAAATAACATTACTGCTGCTTCGCCACTGTTGGAGTGTCAGACTGAAGGACGAGTGAGACGTTAGGCTTGGTTTGCAAACAGACTGTGATATCCAACATCCAGGATGAAAAAACACTTCTGTGTACATTTTTTTTTTTTTTTTTTTTTTTTTTTTTTTTTTTTTTTTTTTATGGTTTTGACTGTAATGCAAAATTAGGGGACAGTGTAATACAAGGCCCTGTGACCCGGCCATGACAATTCAATTATATTTTCCCTTGTCCTCATTCTTCACAGCAAGACCCCTGCATTAGAAACATGTCCCTGCTGGATTTTCAGCTGTTCCCCATAGTTTTTTAGATTTTATAGAACATTTTGGTACACGTCAAGTGTAATAAATACTTATTTAAGATGACAGTTTTGTGTTTTTATAAGAGGGTGATGCAGGTGGTCAATAAAACAAAAAGAAAAGAGCGAAATAAAGGTCCCATAGAGAATGTAAGAGAGAACATAAGAAAGACAAACAGAAAGAAAGAAAAAGAAAGTAAAAAAAAGTTAGAATGACATAGAAATAATGTAAGAAAGACGGATGGAAAAAGGAAGGAGGAAAGTAAGACAGGAAGAAACCAAGAAAGAAACTAAAGAAAGCATAAAAAAGGTAAAAGAAAAGTAAAGCAAGAACAAAAAAAGAGAGATAAATTATTATTAGGAGTAGTGTTAAATGTGCAGTAGGGCATCTTGGACAACAAAAATCATGTCATTTACTGGTAAAAAAAACTTTATAGTACAGTTAGTAACAGTACTAAAATAGCAAACATAAAAATAGTACCTGATTACATGCTGCTGCTATAGTTAAGCTCATTTGTAAAGGCACACAAACTACATAAGATCTGTGTTACTATTAAAACGCACCAAAATTCAATCACACCATATTCCCACATGTCTAAAAAAAAAAATGCTGCAACCGTGGCATCATTTTCCAGACTCCTGTAGTCGAACCTAGCATCGGAACACAACACCCATATTAATTCGGGTTGTCAATCCGGGCTTTTCTCCTGCAGTTGGTAAACGTGCTGATGGTGTATCCTGTCTGTGTGAACAGGGTGCACAGAGGTAAATACATGCATATGTTGATTGGCAGATCAAATTGTTTGGATGGAGCATTTTGATTGGATGCAAGCTTCTTGGTCCTACACCTTCCACAGAATATATAAATACATATAAATATATTTAGACCATTTAATAATAACTAAATTTAGACAAATGTCTGTAAAAAAAATAGATTTATATAAATATATCTTAGGTTTTCTTTACATTTCCAATAACTGGTTTAAAATGCTACTAATGCTGTCACAGGCCCCAAACTGAAACTTTAACATTTTGCTGCATTTAAATGAGCTGACATCACTTTAAATTACATTTTACCCAACAGTAAAAGCATCATTCGTGTATTTTTTTAATGAAATTATTTTCTGTAAGATCATCTGTTTACAAACCAATGGAGAGAGAATAAAAACTGGTTTGACCTTTATGTAAGTAAATTAAGATTTGTAATAATTTGTGGTATATTTTGAAATATTACAAATTATATCCAGTAGGGGCTGAAAGAATTCTGTCTATTTAAACACTCTAAAGTTTATGGACATCCCAAAAGTGTGTCTCCTCCAAACTGTTGCTGCAAATCTGGAAGCACACAGTTGTCTAGAATGTCATTGTATGTTGTGGCATTACATTATTCCATCACTGGAACTAAGAGACTTGAACACTGTTCCAGCATAGCAAAGCCCCTGTGCACAAAGCGTGTTATGGTCCTGACTCTGACTCAACCCCACTAAACACCTCTGGGATGAAATGAAACACTGACTGCACCCCAAACCCGATCACCTGATATTAGCGCTTATATTTACTTATACTATTGTGGTTAAATGAGTACATTTTCCACAGTCACATGCTGAAAATTAATTATTAATTAATTATTTTTTTAGACATTATTGTAGAAGTAAAGATGAAGTTAGGATGTTCAAACATATATGATCAGAAGGCTTTATATACTCAGCGTAAAATGATGATTGAATATATTAACAAAACAACATGGAACACAAACCATAATACATTTTTCTATATTTCTCTGCAGTGCTTATAAACATGTCATAACGGTCTGATGTAGTGCCCTTCAATATAAAGTCTCAACGAATGACCTAACATAATGAATAGCTGCTTGATTCATTAACCTCAAAAAGCCGTATGATTGTTGTGAGTTGATGATGCAGTGATTCTTTCAGCAGTCCTACACGGTTTGGAACGCGTGCCTTGCTTTTCAATTTGCATTAAATATTTATCGCACATCGCCTCGTCATCAACAAAGCTTGTGATTTTCGACGTTTTCTCCCTTCTTCTCCATTCCCTCGGGATATTATAGGATTTACAGGCGTAGTACAGTGTGCATTTTACTGACTAATAGGCAATCAGCGCTGCACAATAAAGCCCATATCTGTCGGAAAGTATTCTGTGTAGTGATCAGTTGTGCTCTTAATGCATCCGGGTTTTGCTGGGCTTCTCTGCATCCTTTGATCTGTCCCAGTATGAAAATGGGTAGATCTTTGCATTAGGGCTAATCAGACTAGTCGGTAGCTTGTGTAATTTGTTTGGTATTGGGAGGTTGTAAAAGCAACCATTATATCAGGCTCAAATTGTATAGCATTTTTCATAAGCATCCATTGAGACGTACTGCGACACGTATAACTGTTTAAGAGTGGAAAGGTCTGAGAGGCCATATGACCATGATCAGATGTAGGCTATAACGCCTGGACACCCTGCCATAATAATCATAATTGTCCCCTCCCTTGACAAATGCTGCCACAAAGCTGCAGACTGCTATCTGAAATGTCTCTATATGTTGTCGCATTAAGAGTTCCCTTTACTAGAATCTAAGGCCGCTTTTACACTGCAGATTTAGATGCTCGATTCTGGTTTTATTACTATCACGTTTACATCTTCTTTTAAACTGACCCGCACCCACAATCAGGACTGTTAAAGTTTGGATGGATGGGGCTGACGCTGCTCTCCAACAGCAGTTCACACATACAGACTGGAGTGAATTTGCTGCACAGGCCACTACAGATACAGTCACCAATATCAACACTTACACCACTGCTGTCCTTGATTACATCAATATGTGTGTGGATTTGGTGACTACAAATAAGAGCATTAAAGTGTTCCCCAATCAGAAGCCCTGGATGAACCGTGAGGTCCGTCTCCTGCTCAAAGCACGCAACACCGCCTTCAGGTCTGGAGACCGGGAGGCTTACAACGTCGCCAGAGCCGATCTGAGGAGGGGAATCTTCAAAGCCTAACACGAATACAAACAGCAGATCGAGGAGCACTTCATCTCTGCTGACCCCCGACGCATGTGGCAGGGAATACAGGCTATTACTGACCGCAAACCACCCAACAGAACACCTCCAACCAGCTCTGCCTCACTCCCCGACGAGCTTAACCACTTCTATGCTCGCTTTGAAAAAGGGAATATAGGGAATATATATATGCTCAAAACAGAGCTGTCACCAGGTGAGCAGCCACTCTCGCTCTCCATCTCTGAAGTGTGTACTACCCTGGGTAGGGTGAATGGTAGAAAGGCAGCTGGCCCTGATGGCATCCCTGGACGCGTGCTCAGAGCATGCGCGCAGCAGTTGGCTGAGGTCTTCACGAACATCTTCAATCTGTCCTTGGCCCAGGAACTCGTCCCCACCTGCTTCAAGTCTGAACCATTGTACCAGTGCCGAAGCACTCTGCTGCAAAAGAACTGGGTGACTTTCGTCCAGTCGCACTCACCCCAGTTATCGCGAAGTGCTTTGAAAGACTGGTCCTCAGCCACCTTAAAGCCTGTCTGCCACCCAACCTGGACCCTCACCAATTTGCCTATCGCCCAAATAGGTCAACTGAAGATGCCATTTCCACAGTACTACATTCTACCCTGACTCATTTGGACAACCCCGACACACATGCTGGGATGCTGTTTGTCGATTTTAGTTCAGCTTTTAATACAGTTAGCCCTTCTAAGCTAACCTTGAAGCTGAAACAGCTCGGCATCAGCACACACCTTTGCAATTGGACCCTGGACTTCCTTACGAACAGATCACAGTCTGTTCGATTGAATAACATCACCTCCTCCAATCTCACCATCAGCACCGGGGTTCCCCAGGGTTGTGTTTTGTCCCCTCTCCTATACTCCCTTTTCACCTATGATTGCGTGCCTGTCTATGTGTCAAACATAGATGACACCACGGTAGTAGGCCTGATCAGAGGTAACGATGAGACGGCCTACAGGGAGGAGATCCAGCACCTGGCAGCATGGTGTGAGGACAATAACCTGGAACTCAACACTAAGAAGACAAAGAGGTCATTATGGATTTCAAACGAGCTAGCAATCACACTCATCCGCCAATACACATCAACGGAGCGGCTGTTGAGCGTGTACCTAGCTTCAAGTTCCTAGGAATCCACATCTCTGAGGATCTCACCTGGTCTCTGAACTCTTCTTTCCTGGTCAAAACGGCACAACAGCGCCTATATTTTCTGAGGAGACTTAAAAAGTCCCATCTCAGCAACAGGATACTGAAGAACTTTTACCGCAGTACCATCGAGAGCATCCTCACAAACTGCATCTCAGTATGGTACAGCAGCTGCATTGCTTCAGACGGCACAGCCCTTCAGAGGGTGGTGAAAACCGCCCAACGAATCATTGGCACTCAGCTACCCACCCTGGACAATATACACAAAAAACGCTGTCTGCAAAGGGCCAGAGGCATAATTAAAGATCCCTCTCACCCCAACCACGGACTGTTCACTCTTCTCCCATCAGGCAGACGCTACCGATGCCTTAGAGCCGCACAAACAGACTGAAAAACAGCTTCTTTCCTGTGGCTGTTTCTGCACTGAACAGCTGACATACAGTATTAATTACTACTGCACTGCCACTTCTGTACTTTGCACTACCTATCATTATGCATCTTTGCACCATCTATAACTATCTATTGTTACACCTCTATACGCTATCCATATACCTCTGTACATTATTTACCCCCACCTCTGCAACTATCAACCCCATACCCTATTTATTACACTGATATTTATTGTAAATAAGCCACTTATGCACTTCTGGTTAGATGCTAACTGCATTTCATTGGCTCTGTACATGTACCTTGCACAATGACAATAAAGTTGAATCTAATCTAATCTAATGTCCGATTTCTGCATTCACACCATACGCAGTAAAACAAACCCAATGTAAATGAACTGACTGGGGGAAAAAATGTGGTGATGATGATAAAATGTGTATGATATAATCAATGGATGAAGACGAAATGATTATTTAGTATTTTGCGTTCGACTCCATATGTAAAGAGCCTGGCTGAATGTAGCATTAATCGTTATATATAGGTCGCTGTTGGTCCACCTGAGTTGACGTCTTGCCACCGTCACTTACTCAATGATGTACAACTCGCATTGACTGGTGAAAATGTGGTCTTTCGGCTTACATGACTGATGCCCTAAAATCAATCTGAAAATATCATAAACCAGCTGCTTTTATTCTATCTATTCTGAGCCACATTGGAGGAAAAAAATCTGAATTTGGTCACTTCAATGCGGTGTAAATGCAGCCCATGAGATTTAAGGTCAATAAGGACATGGTGTGTTTTAGTTGGAGTGGAAGATCTTGAGTGTCCATTACAATGCCCAAACTCTCACCCCAGACCACCTCAGCTGACATTATTGCCTGAAGTTACTGAACTATTGACTGAATGAGACAAACACATTCACACAGACATACTCTGCGAATCTAGAGAAAAGCCTTTGCAGAAGTGTGGAGGTTATTAAAGACTAAAGCGTGAGATCTGGAGTAGGATGTTCCCAAAAAAAGGAAATGGTTAACTGTCCCAGTATTTTTGAAAAATAATCTGTAAGAGGAGTGACTTGCATAAATATCAACCACTAATAGTTTAAACCAGGCTGTTGGGGTGGAAAAATCTCTGGGGGTCAAATCTATTTCAGGTATGCTGTGTGTTCATGGTCATGTGTTATACTTCAATAATTTTTTTGCTTAAAAATTGACTTAAGGGTCAATTTTTGTTTACCTGTATTTAAATCTACTAATGATTTTATAGCATAACTGGGATTAGAACTAATAGAAAACCGGGCTCCCCAAAGCAGCAACTTGAAGGTCAAGATGAATCACCACCTACCACCTCTGTCATGACTCTCTACCTTTCCGGAGAGCCAAATAAAGCTACCTCACTGCTGTTTAACTACACAAGCAGCCCTTAAAAAGTGCTCTGGGAAACCTTTAGCCTGAAACCGGGGCAGTTTGGTCATCTCTGCGGTGCTATTTTGCTGCAGACAGCCTCTTCCTGGAGAGACACATGGAGCGTGTAATTAAAACGCGTCAGTTGGAAGTGAGGCCTTAACGGGATAATGAGACGTGCAGATCCGCTGCTGTAATTAAATTAGCGAGAGGACGATGACAGAGGAGCTCCACAGGTTTTTTTGTATAATTTGCCTGGCTGTATAAGTAAACCCGCTCTGACCCCCTATAGTACAGTAAAAAAGTGGAGTAATGAAGCTGAAATCAGATACCAGGGTGAAATCGAGTTTCTCTCTAAATCCGCTGCGCAAACTGAGTGCCAGAGTCATCGACGTTGAACAATCCAAGACGAGCCACAGAATAATCCTAAGAACCTGTAAACACACACAGCTAACAATTTCAGCAGCACCGTGAGAAACCAAAGAAATACACACTTTCATAGTCAAACGTTTCCTTTCATGTCATTCAAAATGTTCTACAGTGCGTTTGTTAACGAGCTCTGCGGTTCAGTCTCTTGAGAATTGGCGCACACGGGAGAACTCTGGGAGAACAGCGCTGTTATTTAAATAGTCCAGGACAATTTAATGCAGTTACAGCTGGCGAGTAAAAACACGGTGAATATGTGGCAGTTTTATCGTTTAATGTGTATTTTTTAGAGTCCCACTGATTTAGTGATGTGGTATGTACCTTATATTGCAATGACTTTAGAGCAAATTTTATCCACACACACACACACACACACACTATCCCACCCGCTTAGAATTACATTACTGATACTTGCAGGTACTGGATTGATTTACACTTATCTTTCCAATCCATTGTAGTTGAGGGTTTAGAGGTTCTAGGAACGGAACCTATTTACAGTACTTACAGTATATACTGGGTCTTTAAAGTGGGAGTGATCATTTTTATATGTGATTGCAGTGCTAAAAATCCCAACCCAGCTCTTATAGTTCTTAGCCTGTAGGAAAGTGTTGGCTCATGGTTAAGGTGTTGGACTGCCGATTCCCAGCTTGACCAAGCCACCACTGCTGGACCCCTGAGCAAGGCCCCTTAACCCCTAATTGCTCAGTTGTAGAAATGAGATAAATGTAAGTCGCTCTGGATAAGGGCGTCTGCCAAATGCTGTAAATGTATGGGTTTGTGGGTTAAGGGTCTTGCTCAGGGGCACAGCAGTGGAGGCTTGGGCGTAATGGGAACCCACAATGTTCTGATTATCACTCCAATGCAATAACCACAACTACCATTTGTCCCATAGTTGTTGTAAACTGGTGGTCTTATTATTATTGGAGATCTTTTTACATTCTGCACAGAGCACAAAGGATTTTTTTTTTTTAAAGAGGATAAAAGAAAAAAAAAAACAGTTTCTCCTTATTTAAAGGCCACAGTGGTGTTAGGTTTGGAGTTTTGAGCCAGATTCGAGTTTCTCATCACTCACAGGGATTTTTATAAATCCCCTCAGAAGTGATTCACAGAACGAAGCTATTACTGCACGCCTCATTGAGCGCCGAGTCTTCTCGCATGGAGTTTCTCCGATTTGCATCACTTTTCTAATAGCAGGCCAAGCTAATGACATGCATGTCAAGATGTCCTGTTTTTTTTTTATTTATTTTATCTGTAGCATGAGTATTGTGACTTTCTTTAATGCTACATTATATAGTACTACAGAATGGAATTAAATCTAATTTTATTTGGATTATATGTCATGAATGTATAGGATCATTCGAGGATCATTAAGGTCGAGGTTTCATTAGGGTCAAATCAAAAGGTACACCATGATACATGATGAGCATAATACGCATCCTTATTAGTGTACCAATTAGTGTCAATTAGTAGGTTTTTTTGAAAAAGTAATAATTGATATTGCTGTAAACCTTTAGTTATTTATTTAATTGCATGGAATAAGCAAGCCACTCTGAAAATGTAGTGTGAGGTATGTGAAGCTTCACTACACTGAATCCACTCCCCCTGGGAAATGTAGCTACAGCAACATGGCAAAAGTAGCTTCCTACATCTAAGCTATGATTTTAATTTCACATTTTTATATCAAACCAACCTCACCACAAACCCAGAGTTGGTCATTACAATGTGAAAAATTCTCTGTGATTTCGGTCGAACACAGCGTATTGCGGTTTTGTATCAGCCCAGTGAATCATTCGTAATGCCACTATCAGGAGCAGAAGGTGGCAGTTATGCACCAGAACGCTGCTTGTCACCACAATAAAACACAAAGATTAAGCATTATCGTCATACGGAAGTATTTTTAATGGCCACTGTAAGTGGCAATGGCATCACTTACTGATTCCGGATTGGTAAATGTAGCTTGTGTGGACACTGCATTACTTTATCAACAAAAGAGTTTCGCTACTGAAAAACTGTTTTATTTAGAAAACAACGACACCACCAGCAACACGCTACCCAGAAATGTAGTTAAACTGGTAGCAATGCCGCTGCTGCTAAACAATAACCATAAACGCACCTGTTTTTTCTTCAGAGTTTGTTACAGTAAGTCACAAAAGAACCAGTATACAGAATATCCTACGAAGAGCCTAGTGGAATTTTCTGGAAAAATATAATCAGAACTTGCTCATAAGAAACCATTCCAAACATTAAATAGCTTAATAAATACATTATAGTAAATCTGAGGCAGACATTTACCAAAATTTTGAGATGAGCAAATTTATAACGGGTGATACCACCATAGGCGGCACGGTGGCTTAGTGGTTAGCACGGTTGCCTTACAGCAAAAAGGCCTGGGTTCGATTGCCGGACAGGGGGCTTTTTGTTTTCTCCTCGTGCTTGTATGGGTTTAATCGGGGTACTCCGGTTTCCTCCCACAGTCCAAAAATATGTTTGTTAGATTGATTGGTGATATTAAATTGCCCATAGAAGGGAGTGTAAGTGTGTGTGTGGGCCTGTGATGGACTGGCGACCTGTCCTGGGTGTACCCCTCCTGCCTTTTACCTTTTCAGAGACGGCTGAGATAGACTCCAGCAGTTCCACGTGACCCCAAATTAGGGAATAAGCAGGTATAAAAAATGAATGAATGAATAATACCACCATCACGGTTGTAACCAATTAAATTCACACACACACTTCAGTATTACTGGACTAAATTGTACAGATTCATGAGAGTAAAATTCGAACTCTAATGCAGGAAATGGTGGTTTAGTCGTTAAGGTGTTAGACTGCTAATCAAAAGATTGTGGGTTCAATTCCCAGCACCCCCAAGCTGCCACTGCTGCCCCCCAGAGCCAGGCCCTATACCCCTTAACTGCTCAGATAGATTAAAACAGTTAAGTGACACTGTATAAGTCATTTGCCAAATGCCAGAAATGTAAATTAAATTTAAGCAATTAAGCCTACAAACGCCTCTGTATTTGCTGGCCGGATCACATCTAACTATTACATTTAAAAAGTTTTTGGGTAAAACTGTTGGGTTTTGGAAAAAAAGCTAAATATATTTAAAATGCCCAAAAATGTGCATATCTGCAGTATTCATGATAATGAGCCCTGACGGAATGCATTAAGTTTTTGGGGAGTTTTTTTGTCACATATATGCGTCACTGAACAGTAAAATTCTTTGCTCCTCATTCCCCAGCTTATAAAGTAGGGGTCATAGCGCTGGATTAGCCAGAATGCCGCATCCCTGGAGCAGAGAGGGTTAAAGGTCTTGCTCAAGGGCCCAACAGTGACAGCTTGGCAGTACTGGAGCTTGAGCCCTGATTCTCAAAGCAACATTCTCAAAGCCTTTGCTGAGCTACATAAAGCTGGTTGGAGTTTTGTTCTGTGGGGTTTCACACTCAAAGCTTGATCTAGACTGCTTGTTATAGACTGACTACTGTATGATAATTGTTGTGTACTAAAATATGGCGTTTAGACATTTCTGGCATTTTAGAGGCTACAGAGGAACTAAATGGAACTGATGATACAATGATGTGGTAGCCAGTGGTTAAGGTGTTGGGACTGCTAATTGGAAAGATTGGGGTTCGATTCCCAGCACCCACCTAGTTACCACTGCTGGCAACACTGGTTATGTCACTTGCCCATTGGGGCACCAACCCCACTCTCATTTTGACACAGCGAAACATGAAAAGGTCACATCCCATCACAGATCAGCAGCAGGAGTCAAATTTCATTTATCATATGACATATTTATGTTTATAAAAGTTCTGAGTTTTTCAAAATTGAAATTAAAATGCACAAAGGCATTTATAAGCTAATTAAAATCGAATAAAAAGCATCAATAAATCACATCTCACCAACACAATTCTAGTGGCGGCTCATTGACACCCAATTTGTATGTATAAGCAACTGAATCAAGCCATTGAGTAGCATGTCTGTCACATGACCAGAAGCTCTTGTGGTTACTTGCTTTAACGGGCTCTGTTGCCTTAAGTAAAAAAAACAGGTTTTGTAGGCTAGTCAGTACTTGTAGTCACATGAATGAATTAATTTTAACCGAGATTGTGCTTTGTGCTTTAAGCAACTTCCACTAGTGGATAAGGACCAATATATTTGTCCGTCATACTGAATTAACTGTAACAAAGAGACATTGTGATTCATAACTGGCTCGACAAACTAAGAAGGAAGTTTTTCTTTCTTTCATTTTCCTCAGAAGAGTTATGGCTTCTGGACCAAATGTAGATTGTTTAATTTCCACTCAATATTTTTTAAAGCTTCTGCTGGACTCCATTGTAAGGGTGAATAAATCCTTCCATATTTCTTTCCTTAAGTCAATCGATCTTTTTTTTGTGTCTTCGCAGGCCAGAGGACTACAGGATGAAGTGACCTCATCCCACCACAGACTGGACAGATTCAGCAGCCGTCTCAACTGTTTGTCGTTTTTCCCCACTCTTGTCTAAATAAAATAAAGTACCTTTAAAAAATGTCTTGAATTTTATTATACAAACACATTTAACACTTTAATATAATGTACTTATCAAGCCAAGCCATTAAAAAAGGTCTATGGTAACCCAATTAAAGCAAGTTAGCATCAAAACAGTAATTTTTTGGGGGGTTTTTTTTTTTTGGCCACAAATGGCTTTAGCAGGATTCTGTTCAGCCTGCTGCCTGTCTGATTCAAATGTGGTTCAGACCTAATTGACGACATATGTT
The DNA here is from genome assembly GCA_005784505.1 of Bagarius yarrelli. Classification (NCBI taxonomy): domain Eukaryota; kingdom Metazoa; phylum Chordata; class Actinopteri; order Siluriformes; family Sisoridae; genus Bagarius; species Bagarius yarrelli. The sequence goes on along the minus strand of VCAZ01000195.1, from coordinate 110,712 downwards.
TGTGTGGCTCTTGTAATGCCACATTACCCTTTAAAGTGCATTAGACTCTCGGAGCAACATGACGGTGATTGAAATAAAACACCCTTTTGTTGTTTGCTGTCAGTCTGTGTCATGAGGGGTCAAAAGGAGGCTCAGCAGAATTTAAAGACAACCTTGGACATAAGATTTCCACTAGTTCATGTGTCTGTTTTAAAGCAGAGCTAGAAAAGTCATTAAGCACTAATCCAGAGACGACTGCCTATTAGGCTTTTTAAGACAAAAACGGTAAGAAAGAACAGACAAGACATCATCGCTGTTATATTACAGCTTTATTGGATACAAAAACAAAGTAAAAATAAGTTACTATTTTTTTTTGCTTCAAAAGTTTGTTAGTGAGCCTTTTTTTTTCCGATTGATTCATTCTGAGAGGACAGTAGACCACAGGCCTAACTATGCAACATTCTTCCACAGTGAAAAGGCCCAAAGGACAAGCATATAGGGGGACCCCTTTTAGTATCCCGGAACGTTTATCCTTAAACAATTAAATCACAGGAACGTGAACAATTGTACATGAAATTGACACATGATTTTTACGATTACGCTCCAGACATTGTGTGACATTTTTATGCATCAGTGACAATGTGAGATTTGGTTCAATATTTTTTTTTCTGTTGTCTGGTACTGCCAATAATCCATCTTTTAATAAATAACTGACAGAAACAGTGTAAGTGTGGACGAGCAAACATGGAAGCATTGAAATTTAATCGTCATTTTTATTATAAAAACAATTACACAAACTGTACAAATTTATTGTTTCTTCCCCTCATAAGGACAATAATACAAATCCACTGCATTGTTTGAGCTTTTTGTAGTTTTAAATGACGGCATGCATTTTTACAAAAAAAAAAAAAAAAAAAAAAAAATGTCATGGGCACAGTATGGGTTTTAGTGCACTCCCTCCATACCACCCACCCCATCAGGCACTTTCCAATTCCCCTCCGGTTTATGCTATCCTGCTGCACGTTGGCTTAATACGGAGCTAGTATTTGTAGATGGGGCCGTCAATGTGCAGATTAAATGTCTTTCTGTGCTGTAGTCTGAGCTCCAGTCTTCTTGGTCAGGCTGCGGGGGAAGCAGTGCGGGCCTTGCACCCTCATCATGGCACCGGGTTAAGCATTGCCAGGCTGAGCAACACGAGGGTTAGGATAGCTGGGCTGGTAGTACTGTGGCGGGTAGCTGCGGTATCCACCATACGGGTCTTCTTCCTCCTCCTCTTCGTCATTAGTGTCTGTGGGCCCGTAGTTTGGGTAGGATCTGGGTGGTAACTGTTGTACTATGGGAAGATTGGGGAATTGGGTTGGTCATCCAAATTTCCTCGGTCTACATCATTCACCACCACCGAAAAAGTCAGAGGAAAGCGGCAGAGAGATAAAGTCACAGTGTTAGAGAAAACAGGAAGCAGGGAGAGAGTATGAGAAATTATGGCTTTTTGGCTGAAGGGTCATCAGAGAGATTGAGAGAAAAAGGGATAGAGAGAAGGGTGAAGAAAAGAAAGCTGGATGGATGTGTGAATAGGCATGCAAGATCTTTACTGTTAGTGGTGGTGATCTTCAGGAGTGGAAGAATATGCCATTGTATAATATGGAAGCTTGGGGGTTTGTAGACAAGTGTTTCCATAGGCACAGTCTTTTATTTGGTCAAAGGATGGAAAGTGAATTGATGGAAAGATTAAGAGCAAAAACAGAAATGGCAGCAGTGTTTTAGAGAATGCCTCTCAGTAGTCATTCTCATACTGCACTTCGCCTTGCCCTAGAGTCAGGAGGCAGATGAGAAGGTCCCGGAAAAGAGAGAGAGAGAGAGAGAAAGATACACTGTAAGTACGACACCCACATTATTGTCTAAATGACCCACTCGCCTCAGGCTTCCATTTTCTGCAGTGGTCTTATTCCTGTCACTTATATAGCAGTACTTTAATGAGGTTCACTGTAGGCATACTTTACATACACTTGCCCTAAATCATCTAACAAATATACACAATATCAAAGAAACCCCAAACTCAATTGTCATTTTACATTTTTTATACCAGGATAAATTTAACTTAATATTAAGCTTCTTAAGAGTGTCGTAGCCTCTTTCACTAGAATAAACCAATACTAAATGTTATTGCTGATTTAAAACATATAGTGTAATTTAAAAAGAAATTTAATTTGCTCTCCTGCTGATTTTGTACATTTGCTCACTAACAAAGAAATGGTCAGGGACAAGATTGTAGACCTACACAAAACTGGAATAGGATACATGACCATCTGCAAGCAGTTTGGTGAGAAGTTAACCATAGTTGGTGCAATTATTCATAAATAATGAATAATTTGTCTGTCCCTCTGTCTCAGGCTCTCTGCAAAATCTCACCTTGTGTAGTTTTAATGATTATGAGAACGGTGGGAAATCAGCCCAGAACTACTATCTAAAATAAACTTTAAAAATTGTTCTTTAGTTTAATCATTTATTTTTGGCGTAGTTTTAGAGAGCTAAGGAAGTTAATAGTGCTTCTTTTAGTTTGATGTTGATTTTATTAAAGTTATACAGGTTGTTGTAAAGGACATTTTTGCGTTGAAAGTCTTTACTACTATTACTACATTGTCCAAACTGCGTGGTACAGTATATCCTTAAACTCAGAACATATTCTTTCGTATAAACATTACTCACATCAGGATCCGCATGGACTTTTCACAAGTTTGACTGCAAAACCTGATAGCGTGTAGACTATTAAATTCATTAGGACTATTACAGTAATGACTATTTGGCTCTGCTATAAAAAAAAAAGGCTACTTTATAGGGCAGAAATTTTGCATAATGGCAAAAGTGTTCACTTCACATAAAAGCAAAAAGCTTTGACAGAACAAATGGGTATGGATTTAAAATGTATTAAACAAATACTGCTATTTCAAAGGTGTTAAGGAAAATCCTGTATAATCAGTGAAAGAAAATAGTATTTGCTGCTGATAACTGTGGGTAATAAAATTCTCAGCAGTATCAGAAATAACCCTGTCCTAATGTTTTCTTATGTTCTTAGGAGTGTCTGCAATAGGCAGAGATAGGCAGAAGCTAATAAGAAAATATTGGCTTTTGAGTTTTGGATCAATAGAAGACAAACAAACCGAGAAAATAAGAGCTTTCTTTACCTCCTATGTTGTACCCTAAGCAGGCATTCTGGTCGCAGTAACCTGGAGGTCCAGCAGGGCCAGGGGTTCCAGGACTTCCAGGGCGACCTGGAGAGCCCTGAGTTCCAGGCCTGCCCACAGGACCCTGGCTTCCTGTCCGGCCCTCACCAGGAGGACCTGTAGTGTGGCATTAACACACATCAACACGGTGCAACATCACTGCAGTTTGGAACTGAACTTTACACCATAAAGGACAGTTCTTCTAAATTAAACTGTTCCCAAAACCCCATTAGTTCTTATAGTCGTGTCGTTTTTTAAGCCTTAACTATTACTAGCACTGACTTAAGCCGGGCTTACACTGTGCGATTTTGGCAACGGTTTGATTGTTTGAGATTTATTGTATATTCCTATAACCCTATGCTAAAATCTGTTGTCTTTGGCTAGTTTGACATATTGACCGATAGGCTATAAATAGCCATTGCAATCAGTTTCTTCCTTCACTAAAATTCTGGCAGTGTCAGAAGATTTCAGACACTTTCCCGCGTTGTGTCCTGATGACACAATTAGCACGTCAACCACCTCAGACAACTGTGGAAATGCTTGATTTAGACTGTAGAAAAAAATGAAACTTACTGAGTTATGGAGGAAAAAAAAGTGTTTGTATGAAATGTCTTTGTTTGAAATGACTGCTATTTAGCGAGAAAACGTGCGCTACTGAACGGGTTACGGAGTGATGATGTAAAACTCTGGAAGGGTCTTCTTGTGTGCGTCTGTTTTTGTTTTTGATTTTGGTTTTGTCTGTCATACAGTCTGCACATTATGACAACTGAGATCATACGGTGTGACATAGGAATCATGTTCGTCCAGTCTGACAAGCAGGACTTTGCGAAAAAGACTACACAGTGTGAGCTCGGCTTTAGAGCCATATCCAGCTGCAGATTCTAACCACATAGGAAAAGATTTCATAATTGCAAGGCTATTATCATAATTAGATTAATATAACACTGCTACATGCCACTTTCCTAATTAAATAATTGCATGTTTTACAGATTTTCTTTTTAATGTAGTCACTGGAAATATAATTAAATATAGTCACATATTTAAATGTAAGCTTTAACTACATCTTTAAAAGCCACAGACAAACAAAGTGGCATATCTTGTAAATCAGAGTTGTTGTTTTTTTTGATTACCTGGAGGTCCTGTTAAGCCACGAGGTCCCTGAGTCCCCACACCAGGACTGCCTTTCTCTCCCTTCTCTCCAGGGAGCCCTAAACAGACAATATAACAGACACTAAAGTGAGAGCGAGCAAAACCACCTGCCTCATGGGACCTGCACACAGCTGGCCTCTGTCACTACTGAGTAGGCAGAGCGATTGAGATTGCAGACCTAGTCTAGTGTGCAGACCCACACACACACACACACAAGAAGTCTGCACATGAAGTAGCTATAGTTTCTCTCCAGCTCTTATGTTTATCCTGTGTAACCACTGACCACTGGCGATGGAGATCTTGTGGAAGAGACGGGCTTCTCATGGGTCAATAATCATTTGGCAAACTAAAAAGTAGTCCAGCTAACGGGTCCAAAGACATTTCTGGTTTAGGATATCCTGCGGCATGGAAAATATCAAAATACTGACTGCAGACAAAAACAATCTCGAGCAGTTATTATTAGTTCGTTGCTCCTCTAAGACCAAAGGAACTTTGTCACAAGCCAAACCGTGTGCCTGTAAAATGTGCCTGTATGAGTAGACATGCCGTAGTTTTTTTTTTACAGCAATCTGGTATTAATCACCTGTGACCAGTCCAGATAAGAACTCCAACCCGTAGCACATGATCAGCACTTTTATAATGATACACAACTAATCCCCTCAAACCATCTCTCACTAGCAACTGCTATTATTTTTGCGTGATCAACCCGAACTAATTATATTACCATTGTGTTTTGTGTCATTTCAAAACACTGCATGTGTAAATGACTGCTGGTCGCTATTTTTTTGTGACTTTCCTGTAACTCTTATTAATTTTGTTCAGTTAGTAAAATTAACAATGAAACATAATGGCATGTGAACTGTGATACTGCTATCAGTTACATGAACTCACCTCTCTCTCCCGGACGGCCGCTCAGTCCATTACCTCCAGGGAAGCCTGGTCTTCCCGGCGGCCCCTGCTCACCCTGTGCCCCTGGAGGGCCTTGACGGCCTGGTTCCCCTGGAGGCCCTGGCACTGTCCGGACTATAGACTGACTGGGGATATGGTTCAGGATTGAGTTGTAACGAGACAAGTGACCTGATGGGAGGAGTCACAAAATAAGCAAGTTAAGAGAACACATTAATACAAGCAAAAGTACCACAAAATATTAAGCCAAATTTTTGCCTTAGGAATTGAAATGTTGCAAGCAATTTACATCGGCATACGAAGCATTTTTGGCATACATACGAACCAAACCAAACGCAGGCTAAATTGCTCGGGTTTATAGATTTTTTTTCAGTCAATGAAAGCTAGTTAGGTCACAAGAACCTACAATAACAGCACTGTTTGGCATGCGTGTAACAGCTATGTGATTTTTACCAATTGTTGTTGACATATTAGTGGCATGAATGTCTTTTCTAAATGTTTTGATTGTTTTTTTTGCAAAAAAAATAGAGAGTGTTGAAAAGCTGTAATCTGGTAATATTTTTAGGTTGCTAAAACAGATTATCTGCATTTTCTTTTCATTTCTTATGGGAAAATTCGTAACACAATACAAATTGTCGTCTCAAGAACTCGCCTCCAAAAGCAAATTAAATTTGTATGGTAAGGAAAAAGAAATCTAAGTCAGTAAAAATATAAATGGACTCCAAAGTAAACATATTTATTCTAAACAATGCTAACGATGCTGTAGCTATTACTGGACGTCAGCCCAAGAAAGCATTATTGGCTTTTCTGGTGTATAAATACAAGGGTAGATTCGCTCCAGTGCTTAGCTCTTCCTGTGTTTATTTTCAATATGCTAAAACATGAACAGAAAAACATTTCTAAAAGGTACAGCAACATGCTAGCCCTTTTCCATAGTTTGTAGCTGTCACATGATAGTCGAGGGGTATGGGTAAAAACTGGCAAATGAGCAAATCTGAGGAAAATGGGGTAACATTTAAAAGAAAGTGTGGTTTAATTATAAATTTAACCCCAAAATAAATTGTATTTAAATGGTCTTATTTATTACATTAGAAATTAAATACATAGTTGACTATTTTGTTTTTCCTAGCAAACCATTTATGAATCCTGTTGTGTTAGTATTTATTTGTATTCTTCTTAAGAAAATATTTCAGTTCTACCTGTCTACATGTAGAAGACTAACAAACACATACTCACTCTGAATTTTGTTCACACACTTGCCGAGCTATAGAACGGACAACTGCCTGAGACTGCATGTCGCCCTTTGAAGACAATAAAACAAATGATTTTCAAGGTGGAGTCCATTGGTTTGGTGCTACGCACGACGCACATTACAGGGTGTTTAATGAAGCAGACAACAGGCCATAAAGCATAAATATTTAATTTGTGTCATTTAACATTCACTGTATTGTGCCCAACCCTATGCTATTTCACAAAGAAAAGCAATAAAAGTCTAAGACTGAATAATAAAAGGCTTTACAGCCAGACGTGGGTTAAGAGAGGACAATGTGTCTGAGGAAAGAAAAAAAGTATATATAAATGCTATGCTAGTACTTGTAATTTGTCTGTCTAAAAGACTCGTATTCTCAGTGCTAATACCTTAGCATTATGTGTCTGACATGTCACACATGCCAGCCCTATATAAACTTCTCAAAACTTTACACAAATAGAAAAATGTACCCTTTCTCCTTGTTCGCCTTTGGTACCAGGAAGACCCTGTTAAACAAAAAAAAAAAAAAAAAAAAAGAAAAGAAAAAAGGTAGGTAAACAGCTGTCTTGCAAAGATAATAGAAGTTTTTTTAAGCATTTGTGAATAGTGTGTGTGTGAGTCCCAGAGTTGATTGGGGCTGATCAAAAGTATAAGAGTCACTAGCTGTGGTTTGGAGAGAACATATTTATGCTTTGTGGCAGCACAGGTCATTCCGAAAGGATGAAAACTGAATCATCATGAATGCAGCACACGGTCTGAGAAGACGAAGGAGACACATTGTTTAACTAATGCAGAGACAGAGGATGGTCTAGACTACTACGGCTATTTAAGAACTCAAGAAATAATAAAACAGTTATTTGGAGGTCTGAAAAACAGGGCTCATACATAAGACGGACTAATGATTGTCTCAAAATGTTTGTTTTATTTTTACATCCTTCAATAAGTAGAAATTAGAAAGTGTCAATTCAAGTGCTTAAGTAAAGAATTCCCACCACAGTGGTGCTAAAGCTGTCTTTTTCTTGACACCCTGTCTACCAGGTTCACTTGAGAGAAATCAGTAGATTAGATCAGTAATAGAGGGTCCACACAAGCAGTAGCTGAGGATTCTTCTAAGTTGAACACCTTGTGAGCAGTGAAAGGTTAAGCAGTCCTGGATGCAAAACATCAATCTAAATTGTAAACTAATTGCTAGGTTCATTTACATTTCTAGATTTTGGCAGACCCCCTTGTCTCATTGTGTGACTAACATTTAACTTATTTTATTATAGAAGTTGAGGGTTATGGGCCTTGATAAGTGGGCCAGAAATGGCAGCTTTGCTGTTTTATATTTCCACAATTAGAAGATCAGATGATGTGAATTATACCCATGATGTTCTGATCAGCAGTCTAATGCCGCAACTATTCAGCTACCATTTTCCGATGGGAAAAAATAAGTTATAATGCTAGTTTGAGTCTGAGATGGTTTTTATGCATAAGTTTACACATGCGTAAAAAATTTCCAAGTCTTGAATATAAAAATCACATGAAAAATTTAAGCAAAATTGCATTACTGTGGTTACAACCTGAACAAAAGAGCAAGATTTGAACTGAGGGCTAACACATAGAGAAAGGAGACCGAACAGAGAGTTGTTCAGCCCACTGATCTGACTGAAGTCATGACCTATTTGCTTACAGACTTAGTTCGGTTCTTTTCTGTTGAGGGTGGTCTGAAGTTCAGAGCTGCAGTCAGTGTGTGAAGCTGGATGCGGTCATTAGAATGACTCAGCAATGGGACAGAATCCCAAAACTAACAGTGTAGATATTTTAAACAAGGCACACACTTTTAGAACACTTCATTTATCTGAATTAGAGAAACCATATTTACTGAAGAAATATGACTGATAAAATGTCATGTAGTGGAAAGATTTTTGCTTGCTGGTTCAGCTAATGGCTATTGTGGCTTATACTTTATGAAAAGTGTAAAGATTAATATTTCATTGATTAATTGTATTTATTTATATGTCAATTTTCTAATTTTTCATTATGTAATTTTAGATCCAAAATATTGGTTTTGGTTTTTTGGTTGTTGTACTTACAGATGGTCCCTGATCACCACGGGGTCCTTTGGGTCCAGTGGTCCCTGGAGCTCCGGGAGCACCTGGACTGCCCTGTTAGAACAAAGATTATGACCAAAGCGTTTAATAAGAGTCTACTTCATCTAAGTCATGCTGAGAAGATTTGGCCAAAACAAGATAATACTTACAATAGGCCCTGGTGGACCCTGTTGCCCCTGTGGTCCGTTTTTCCCAGGCAAACCCTGCAGGAATAAAAATTCTGCTTTAAAATGACTCAGTAAAACGAACGCAATGTTTATAGAGAAACTTGTCTCAGTGCTTTTATGAAGGCACCGACCCGGCAAACAATTCTATAATCATTTACATTCTATTCCTTTTGTCCCCTCGGATGGATGAAATGCAATTATATCTTAGTAAACATGCTGAACGTTTCCATTCACAAGACTAAACATAATCATTTTATAATTACAATAACGCCACAATCTAGCACATTATCACCTCAGAATTATAATATTCTTTCATTACACTGCACAATTTCATTACAGTTTTGATATTACAGCTGGCAAAATAACGTTATCCATTTTTATTAGGGTAAAATTAAAGAATTTTTATCTATTTCAGCAAACCACTGACAAGCAAAACTTGTGTTTTCTTTTATTTTACTCATTTTTACGCTAACAGTTTCTTATAAACTAAAGCACGACCAATTCTACAGAATTTACAGTTACTTATTAAAATACATTCACATGAACAAATAACCATTGTAAAAAAAGCATAAATGTATTTTCTGGACCAAAAACACGCAACTTCCCTAACTAGATTTTTTTTATTTATTTTAAAATTCGCCAAAACAAACCTGTAATATTTATATGTAAAAAATTCAGTCCCGATGAGTAAAAGTCGGTCAATTTTTTGTTCAGTTCTGTTCTATATACAATTTGTTTTGAAATAAGAGGTAAATACAATCTTTTTAGCAGCTCACTAAGAAGCAACAACACAAAAACCTTAAATAGCGGACAAACATCACATAGATATGTATACACAGTATGTTTTCTGGTACCTCTTGTACCAAGTAGTTCCACCGTAGAGGCCTTTTTTTTAGCATACTATTAACTGCAATTACTTATATTTAGGTAGCAGCAATGTGAAACCCTGGAGAATGATTTCTTTGCAGATATTTGTTTTCTTGATCCTCATCCAAAAAATACCAAAGGCCTGCTAATCTGAGCATGGCAGAACACTGGCAACAAAGTGCACATCTACAGATTATTCACACCTTAATCGATGCTTTCAGCATGATAATACACCATGTCTCAAGGGATGTATCAGCATCGAACGGTTTTGGAAACATGATATTGATTTCTGTTGCCTCAGTGGCGTGTGCAATCCTTGGATTTTAAACTCACTAGACATTTGGGGATGAGGTGGAAAGGGCTGGAAGCTGAAAGACTACGCAGCTGTCCAATTTCCAGCAACTGTGCGACAAAATTATTTCCACATGCTACAAAAACACTGCACAATACATTTAGTTTCTGTAAAATTCATGCCCAGGCAAATTCTTTCTGTTCTCAAGGCTATTCACGGCTGATAGAGCTGCCACTGTTCTACTGAAAATGACCTGGGTGCACTAGCTCCAAAACTGAATGCATATTGGTTCGTCTAAACAAAGAGAAACCCAATATATTGATAAGGTAATGTCTGCAAGAGACATTAACAAATTTCTTTTTAACCAACATGAATTCTTTATTTTTAAAGAGAGAAACCTGTGCACGCTTCAGTCAGGCTAGGGTAAAATTGCCAGTACAGTGGTATGTAGTAGGGCAATTGTAGCGCAGTGGTTAAGATGTCTATTGCAAAAATTGTGCAAAATATTTGCAAAAATCCTTCGTATTATAGACTAAAACCACAAAATAAAAAAAAAATTAAAAAAAAAATTCACTTCTATTAAAAATCTGGCAAACTAAAAGCATCTTAAATACTGCAATGCTAAGACCAATTGCAGAAAAAGTTGTAAAGTAACAGCAGTTTAAAGTCAATAAAAGAAGAATATAAGAAATTAACTCAACACAATTAAAAAAGTGATCATGGTCTTTGTGCACATGACCCACAGTAACTGATATATATTATTTTTATTTATTTGCCATGTCTTGGCTGATGTGCTGGATCTGAGGTTTTTCACAGCCTTGACATAAAGATGAAAAAAATCTGTGCTGGAAAAAATCAAACTGACTTAACCAACTTTTATCCTTTTAAAAAGAAATGATCATATTTTAAACATGGGTTTTCCAGCAGAATAGTACAGTAATCCAAGTAAATTATATAATATTAAGTCAAGCAATTGAGGTTCACATTAGTCAGTCCTCTTACAAGTAAATCTACCGCATGGCGTTTTTTTAATAATAAATCTGTCCTTAATGAATGAGGCTTTCACAATTTTTTATAAAAAATTATTATCATAATAATACATATAGGCTTTAAAATAGTTTTTTAACAAACAAAATGTTAAGCCCATTACTATAACCCAACAATCACAGCTGGAAATAAATAAATTTTTATTTGCTAATGTTTGTCTGCCAGCTTATGGGGAGAAAAAAAAGGTTCTAAATAAATTATAATGTTCAGCCCCAAAAATTCCAACCACTAATATTTGGACCCTGTATCCTTTTGAGGCCACATGTAAAAAGATTTTCTCTCAGTTCAATCCAGTTGTAATATAGATTTTGGTGTAGATCTAAAAGATCAATTCTGGTATTGGGTGTTTTACAAAAAGACAGCAGGTCGACTCTGTGTATCCGTTTATCTAGTTATATCATTGCATTCACAATATCCTGATTTCCTACAATCTCTATCTGTTATCTTAATGGCAGCTCCCTGATCCATATGTATAAGGATAGAGATACAGGGTCGGGTGTGTACACTGTACACCGTGTTCTGTAAAAGGCTTTATTTGGCTTTCATACAGTGGGTTCCTATGTAATTGTATCCACTGCGAGGGACAGCTCATTTTTTGGTGTTGATTTTGTAAACAATCTATAATTATAACTCAGCAAGATTGACAAAAACTGAAACCGACACCATAACTGAAAAAAAAAAGAGCAAATTCATACTAAATGAAGCACTGCATCAAATCAGTTTATCAGTAATCCAAGCGATATAATAAACGTGAAATAAATGTTTATTTTATTGGCATGCAAAAAGGCAGGGAATTTTTTTTTTTTTTTATGTAATTGATGCACCCTTTAATGATACGTTTATCTCTTTACCAAAAGCCAAAATTGTATTTTCAGCTGGTTTGGGGTGGCCATTGAATTCCTTTGTATAATTTTATTTTTTTGGCGGCACAGTGGCTTAGTGGTTAGCACTGTTGTCTCACAGCAAGAAGGTCTGGGTTCGATTCCCAGGCAGGGGGCTTTCAGTGTGGAGTTTGCATGTTTTCCCTGTGCTTGCGTGGGTTTACTCCGGTTTCCTCCCGCAGTCCGAAATAAAACATGTATGTTAGGTTGATTGGTGATTCCAAATTGCCCATAGAATTGAGTGTAAGTGTGGGGAGTTAAGATAGCCTCCAGCAGATCCCTGTGACCCAGAATTTGTGAATAAGCGGCTTTAGAAAACAAATGAATGAATTTATTTTATTTAGTGGTGGTGAAATGCTCACATAAATGACGTACACTTCTATATGTTTTTAACCTAGCCTATGAAAGACAATATTTTCCAAACATTCCAAAAACCCCAAACTGATTAGATACAAATCTTTTTTTTTTGGTTGTAAATAAAAATCTTAAATTTGTTAAAGGTGTTATTTTTTTGTAAATTTTGTAGCTGTCAGTCTGGTTTAGTTTTATATTATACAAGCCACATTTTTTTATTTGTTGATACTGATGGTGTCCAATAGGTTGACTGTCAGTGTGCTGGTAAAATAGGTTAAATTTAATACCACTTAGCATTAAATGTACAGCCATAACAGTGACAGGCTACAGATTACATAACTGAAAGTTTTTTATCATGTGCTATAAGGAATCTCAATCTAATCTCAAACAATCCAAAAAAAAAATTACTTTTGGTAAAGCTAAAATTATGACAGCATATTTCCACTCAAAAAAGGCAATCAAACTGGATAATGGTATATCGTTTTTTTTAACATAGAAAAAGATGAGATGAGAGATCAGTTTAAGTGATCCCAAACATTATTAATATTTCTACCATCTACAAAATAGGCGATATATAAATATATAATATAATATAAGTATATAAATATTTATATGATCCCAATTTCTTTCTGTTTGCTATAAAACACCTCTTTATTAGAAGTGATTTACTGGCCACATTATCATATAAGAGGTTTTTGTGCAATATAAGCTATTCGGACCGAAAACTCTGTACTGTTTGAACGTTTCTCATATGCAAAGTGCTTTTCAGGCAACCACATCAAGAGAAGAACCCTAGAGCGTTCGTATTGTGTACGCACAAAACCACATGGCTGAGCATTTTTCCTTCCCCAGAGATGAAAGTCAGTTCATCTCTCTCTCATGCTCCCTCTTTTTTTCCCCCTCCTTTTCAAAGCCAGATTATTTCTCTCTCTTTTTCTTTATTTGTCTTCGAGAATAAGATCGTAGCGTGTCTGTGTGAGCCAGAGTGAAATCCTGCATTGCTAGGCAGCTCTGTGATATAGCTCAGTCCTAGACTTTTTACACAACGCTAATCAACTTTTCCTGCAGGATACAACGGCGAGAATTTTGGAGAGTTTGTTCTGTGTAAGCACAAAACATATGCTTTTAGAAGTTTTTTTCCTTAGGTCTATAATTTAAAATTTTTATAACGCCATCTCATTCCTAAAGAATTGTGGGGACGGTTAAAGCATTACTTGAGTCGGCGTGATAGCCTTGTGGGCAGCATATTGACATATATGGCATTATTGCGCTTTGAGCATAACGAGTGTGAATTCCAGCTTGTGGACCTTTCCATATTCCACCCTCCTCAATTCACTTAGTCTGGATAAAATGAGCACTGTGTCGCTCTCTATTTGCGCACATTTGCTGCGCGTCTACAAATCGTAAATTAAGCGTGCAAAGGACGTGATATGTAAATGGCCCCTAAAAGCGTATGCGACCCTCTGGTGATCCGTTTTGTGATCTTTAAGATAAAAAAACAGAATATGCTGGGGTGTAATGTATTATACAATCAAAATGGATTCTCACAGCAAAACACAAAAAAACTCTACAATAAAATAGCAAACACAAAAAAACTCTACAATAAAAATAGGACAAGGTATGTATGTATGTGTGGTGTAAAAAAAAGAATTGTGGTAGGCTGAACCTGACGTCTGACTGAGCCTCTCCATCTGTAAACAGATCTATTCCTGGACAAAAAAAACACCTGCCAGGTCTGTTTGATGAGTGATTCATTTGCCGTGACAGAATTAGTCTACCAATTATTCTGCCAATCTCTTACAATTTTTCTATTTCCACTTATAATGTGTTTTTTATGTGTTAAGATTGTTGCCTTACAGCAAGAAGGTCCCAGGTTCGTATCCCTGGCAGGGGTCTTTCTGTGTCTAGTTTGCATGGTCTTCCTGTGCTTGTGTGGGTTTACTCTGAGTACTCCGGTTTCCTCTCACAGTCCTGTATATAAGGTCGATCGGTGATTCTAAATTGCCCATAGAAGTGAGTGTGAGTGTGTGTGTCTGTATGTGGCCCTGTAATAAACTGGTGATCTGTCCAATAACAGCTGGGATAAACTCCAGCAGATCCCCGTGACCCTGATTAGAAATATGTGGGTATAGACAATGTACGAATGGATGGATGGATGTATTAAACTTAATGAACAAAGAATAATGGAGGTATTTAAAAACAATAAAATAAAGTAAATTTTAGTTATTTAAATAAATGATAAATGTTAACATTATAGGCAGCTGGATCTATGCTATTTAAATGACAAAAATTACAAAATGGGACTAGAACAACCATAAGCAGATCAACCACATAACCATAGCATATAATTCACCCCTTTCATCATGTAGAGTTCTAAGAAATACAAAATACTTACCCTCTGGCCCGGTGGGCCGTCTCTGCCTGGTCCTCCGCTGGCTCCTGGCACACCCTGACAGAAAAAAACAAAGCATTTTATAACACAAAATAAAAACTATATTCTTAGCAAAAAATGTGTTTGCTGGCAACCTTTCCTGAAAACTGGAAAATATTTTAGGAAAATAATGGCAACAACAGTGCTGTTTAATGAAGTGCTTCAATGGCTGGATGGTTGCCCACCACTAGAATAACAACAAATGGCGTCTCATGAACCTTTTTGCTCATTTTGACTTCATATTTTGCCTTTCTGCAACAAAAAAGGTGTTTGTCAAGATGCTGACTGTGTTGACAGCTAAACGCTGCCTCAAAAAAGTAGGTTATGTCCATTAATCATGGAAGAAAAGTTGTGTGAGCTGAATCAGCTCATTACATGGCAGAAGTTTTGGATATGAAATCAATCAGAAGGACATGCTGACAGGTTTAAAAAGATTAAATTAGCAATCGAGGTCACGGTAATATCACTGAGAGGTAAACTGCACGCATCATGCCAAAGTATGTGTGCTACGTGGGCAGTTAATCTCCAGCTCTCACACAGCAGCCTTTACACTCTGAGTCTCTTCTCCTCTGTCTCGCTCTGCTATGTAAATGATAAACGCTCTCATTTACCCAGCTGAAAACCTAATATTAAACCTGAGGACGTCAGGCATGCAATCTGCAGAGCCTGATTTGTTCCAAGAGGAGGAATCATTTACATTTCTGGCATTTGGCAGACGCCATTATCCAGAGTGACTTACGCTTATCTCATTTATACAACTGAGCAAGTGGGGTTTAAGGGCCTTGCTCAGCGGCCTATCATTGGTAACCTGGTGGAGCTGGGAAACGAACCCATAATCTTTATTTCAGCAGTCCAACACCTTAATCACTGTGCTACAACTTCCTGTGCTGCTCTGCTCTCTAGATGCCCTGTATGTAAAACCATAACAGACTGGGAGCTAGGGATGAATGGATTCATGTCTTTCAAAAATCAGTTATATATGCAATATGCGAAACCCGCCTTTTTTGTTACTGTACTGTAGAATCAGTTTGAGCTATGTAAAAGATACCAGTAAAGCACATAACTGGCTAGGCAGCAAGTCAGATTTTAACTCAAATGAGTTATTTACAGAATAAGTTACAGTGTACCTATTGCTTTAAACAAGCAGTTTTAAACTTCATTCTAAAAGTATCTCACACAACAGCGTAGTTGGAATAAAAGCAACAAAAGTTGTGACGTTTCCTATAAACTTATATTGTTTGACTTTTTTTTGACTTTTACATTGCCCCTTTGCTTTGACTAGCTGCTTTCACTTCCAGTTGAGCTGAAAAAGGTTGACACATTATCCATACTTTCATTACAGCATATGTTCTCAGTACTTTCTTTATCCAGGGTCTTACATGACAGTCAGCAGTGTTATTCAGATTGACAGCAAGACAGAGAGTAGATGAAGGGAAAAACCGCCGAAGGCACCAGAAGTCCCCTAAAAGCCTATGAATATAATTCAAAAGGGCTCGGTATGCAGTTTTCAGAATCGGACACGCTCCATTTCTCCTGTCCATCATTGAAAGATCTTATTTTACAGATTTAATGAAGCGATCAAACATCAGTATCAAACTCTCTGCCAACATGCTTTATATACAGAGTCTGTATGCTTAAAAAAAGAGTTATTATTTATTTTTTAATAACCATGGTCTTTAAGAACTGAGACCGGAATAAAGATCACAAGCTCATGCTACGGATATTTTTCACCGCCAAGACAGCTCTGAGTCTGTGTGTGTGTGTTGGCAGCTGGTCAACAAGCAGTAATTCTTTCTTCCACTTTATAAAGAGGGCTGAGTAGTAGCTCGGGGGTTAAAGTGTTGAGTTGGTGATCAGAAGCTCAAGGGTTCGGGTTCCATGGGTCCTTGAGCAAGGCACTTAACCCTTAACTGCTGGATTGGATTGCTATCAAAATGTTCTTTTGTTTAAGAATTGAAACCACCAATGCAGTGCTGTGAGCACATTAGGGTGTGGTTCTTAAAAAAAAAGTAGACTAGCTGAGAGAGCTCAACACGCTGCTCAAAACATTTCATTAGTTTGACAACAGATTTGCTGCAAATCCCTACAAAAAGACCAAATGAAGAAACATGATGCAAATATTACAGACCACTCCCGAAATGTTTCAAGGTGATACCAAAAGAAGTGACGAACTCGGCTGGGACCTGTTTTTTGTTCCACAGTTTATTGTATAACTCATCAGATTATTTAGGAAGTGGCAGTGCTAATTAAAAGATCGGGGTTTGATTTTTCAGCACCACCAAGTTACCATTGCTAGGCCGCTAAGAAAGGCCTGTAATCCCCAATTGCTTAGTTGTATAAATGATGTAATATAGCCAATACCAAGGAAAGGTCAGAAAGATAAAATAAACAAAAAATCCTTCAGTTAACAATTGACCAATGAGCCGGGTTTGGTACTTTTTTTTCTGGGATCCCGTTGAAACTGGTTTATGGTCTGTGCCAGGTGCAGCAAGTTTCTGTTTTTGGTCATGTGCGGATTTGCAGGATGTCAAACTGATAAAGTTGTTTTCTTAATATGTGTGTGGGTTTTTTTCCTACGTTGCAGCTCTCTGGTCCCCTTAAAAAGGCTTAATATACAAGTTCAAAAAAAGGAAGCATCATACTCAGCTAAGAAAATTGTGTTGCAAACTTGTAGGCAGAGGAAAAACTAAATCCTGACGACCACAAAGATGGCGCGGAATATTAGCTTGATAAATGATAGTGATGGTAATAATTCCGTCGGGGGGAAACAAACAAAAGTGCAGTACATGTGCAGAACCATTTATCAAAACCTGAATATTACTACATAACAGATATCGCACCACTCATCGTCAGCCAGAAAGCTGAAGAGCACAGGTGAATATTTCCCAACCAAGTATTTCTTTTCAACTTGCTCAGCAGCTCTTATCAGCCTCTCTGATACGCTTTCTAAGGCTAAATCCCAGCAGGCAATGGGAAGCTTCAGTAATTAATAACAGCACTAGCAGGTAATGATTTTCTCATGTGAATGATTCCATTTGAATTTTTGTTATAGAGAGGGTGGTTGTGTGGGTGCGCTATGAATAAGTGAGCCAGAGGTATCAGCATAGCTCAAAGCTCAGACACACATACACAATAATCGTTAATTTGCTCCCTAATGCGGGTCTATCTGTTAGGAGGGAGACATTCGTCTAATGGGAATCGGAAAGCAAGCAGTAGGACTGCCTGTCATTGTGCATGCTCATTAGACAATCTGTGCCTGCTTTCTCTCTTACCTGAGGACCTGGCAAACCCGAGTCACCTTTTTCTCCTTTATCTCCTGCAGGTCCCTAAAATGAGAGAAATAGGAATAGGAATAAAAAAGCATCCATCCTGTTTCGATCCATCCTGTTTCGAGCACATATCTGTATCTGGATATTGAATACTGTTGTAAAAATGTGCAAACGGCGCAGATGCTAAATCTGAATAAAAATGCATTGAAATGACCGAAAAGATTTAGTATTCAAATAAATTTGAATAATAATTAGATTACAATTGTATACAGCCCCAGACAAGAAAAAGCACCAGCTCTGTGTTTATACTGAATAACATACACACTGTGAAAATAGTGTTATTTCCTTACACAAACAAAATTACACTAAGGCAATATCTAAATTGTATTAGTAACTTTTCTTCTTAAGGTTTATTAACAGTATAACCACAGCAATAGTTCTTTATGACTGATACTTTCTACACTTAAATCTATCAGCACCTATTCATTTACAACTCCCAGCCGACTGCCTTTGTGTTTACAGTGTAGAGCCAAGGCATAATGGCATTGAAATAAATCTATAGTAGGGGACAAATCTATAGGGAAAAATCATATTAAGCATCTTTATAAGCTGTTGTAGTATAATCTGTCTAACAAATGACTGTAAGAAATTCTTGTGTCTTCACTTTCAGGACATATATATTATTGTTATTTTATATTTAATTTGAATAAATTACTGCATTTCAAGATTTAATTAATAGGCAATCCATATTCATTAAGTTATTTCGTCCTGCTTGTCCCTGCCCTCCTCCTTGCTGATTACCTGAATCAGGTGTGTTCAGTCAATTAAACGTTAGGAGATACCCATTGTAACTGGTCTTCCCTTATTCCACCCTCATCTGAGATGTCCATCCGAAATCCTATACTACGTCTGAGTTAATACATACTTTTCAAACATAAAAATACATGCTATATAGTATAATTATTGTCACAAGTCATAGGTCGCTACAGCAGCACAAATTTAAAGCTGGATTTTGTTAAATAAGTTTAATTTTAACACATGGAAATGTAATGTTTTTTTAGGCACTTGGAGCTATTTTACACTCTACATATGGCGGGTCGACTCATGGGATAGTAAAGTATATATTGTATGCATACTTCAAAATCCAAGCAGAAGCAGCAGATGATTCCGGAACCTTTGACATACTGTTTTTTGCATACTAAGGATTTGGACATACTACTTGCCTCACATACTCAGTTTTGCTTACTATATAGAATGGAAGTATGTGATTTTGGACAGAGGAGGTTGTTGATAACAAAACACACCTGATCCAGGTAATCAGCAGTAAGAAGTGCAGAGATAGTTGTTTATTATCAATTAATAAGGATGCTCCTATTCATTTAAAGGTGTATTTTTGCTTTACACAAAACATTAAGTATATTTATATATTTCAGTTTTTAACAATTGTTTACGACAATCAGTATAAGACATTTACCAGGTTGCATTAATTGAATGTTGGATCTTTCCATAGCCCATATGTACAGTAAATAAATAGTAAAAAGAAGCAGTAAAATTCTTACTGGTTGTCCCTGAATAGAAAGCCCACTTGGCCCTTGTGGTCCAGGAGGTCCCTGAGGTCCTGGAGGTCCAATTTCACCAGTTGCTCCTTGAGGTCCCTTTATTAATTAGGAAAGAAAAAGTATTGTGCTTTAATGTTTTTGTTAATGTCATCTAATTAGAAAAGATTTTCTGCCAGGTGGAAATAAAAGAAATCGATGTTTCAGGTCAGCACTTCACTTCATCACCCTGCCTGATAAACCATGCTGATGGGATCTTTTTGCCTTCATCACTGAATACAATATTCATGAGCTACACAGTTTATCCTGGGACATCCTGCTCAGATAAGTACATTCTGACTTACACAGTATTTACACGATATTAAACTTTCTGCAGGACCTTTGTACCAATGTGTGAAGACAACTGGGATGAAGAGCCAAAGTAACAGAACAAGAGTCTATGACTCCTTAAAAAAGAATTCGAATAATCATCATTTTGGGATTCAAACTGAAACCTCAATTCACCCAATATGTAAAAACACATAAGACCTCCAAGGTCCGATGGCTTTATTGTTTTGGATACTAAAGTAGGTTAGTCAGGGTCGTAGCTTGGGGGGTGGGGGTGGGGCTTATGTTGTGTATTAGAAAAATGTATTTTTACCGCTGTGCCTGGTTCCCCTCTGTCACCTCTTGAGCCTCTTATACCGGGACCACCCTGTATATTACAAACACACATATACATTTACAATAAAAGACTGCCATCACAGTAAATTCCATAACTGTTTCTTACAGCCTGGGGTATCTCTCATTGTTGTGTCATTGTTGTGTGCAACAACATCCATAACTTGAGTTTTAAATGGGCCTTGGCCCCACAGATCATGTTCACATATGGTTTACGTTTTGCATGATAGAGCTTTAGTTGGAATCTGCAAATGTTACGGCGGATTTAGTTAACTGACAGTGGTTTCTGGAAGTATTCCTGGGCCCATTTAATAACGTCAATCATAGAATCATGCAGATGAGTAATGCAGTGTCGGCTGAGGGTGCGAAGACCACAGGCATCCAACAAAGGTCTTTGGCCTGCACAGGGTTTCTTCACAAAAGTATTCCACAATCTTTTTACTCTAATCTTCACTCCTGACAGACTCTGCCTCTGTAAGACATCCCTCTTAAAGCGAATCATGTTACAGACCTAATGTCAATTAAATTAGTTAGTAAATGCTCTCATAAGTTATTGCTTTTTCAGAATTATGTTTTCCCTGTGTTTTTTGAAACCTGTAGTAGGCATCAGATTTAAAATTTACATTTACATTTGCAGCATTTGGCAGACGCCCTTATCCAGAGCGACTTACCAATATTCCTTGGTATACAACTGAGCAATTTGGGGATAAGGGCCTTGCTCAGGGGCCCAGAGGTGGTGGCTTGGTGGGGCTGGGAATCGAATACGGGTCCTCAAGTTGTTAGTCCAACAACTTAACCACTGCTCTACCACAAATAATAAAACTAATTATTGGATAAAGTGATTTCTCTGGTTAAACATTTGTTATGTTGTCTATGTTTTGTTGTGAATAAGTTATTGGCTTATTTGATTTAAAAGTGTTTTGGTTTTTATTTTATCCAAATTTCAAAAAATCCTAACTTTTCCAGAATTCGGGCTGTATCGGTATCATTACCAATCTCTGTACACATAGTTTACCATATTAGGGGTACTACTGCTGCTGATTAAGATGATGATCTGGATTAGCATCTAACCAAAAGAACAAAAAGCAGTGCAGTATAAACATCCAGTGTGTAAAAAAGATAGTAGCTTTCAAAGAAGCAGTTGTTAGCAAACCTTTTTTTAGTAGCCTGTATAAAATCGCAACATTATCGAATAGATAGCTGGTAGCATAGCCATGACTAGCCTAGTTTTAATCCATGACCAGCCTAATGCATGGAAAGTTAGAACTGCACTGTGGTTATGATTCAGTGTTGAGTTGTACGCAGCTGTGTCTGGTGCAGTGCAAAGACACCCGGTCATCAAAGCAGCCTGGCTGTAGATTACATTACTTATAATCTCACATCCCCAACGCTGCTAGTAATTTCACCCCATCTACTTCCTCTTCCAGTGTTTGCTTTAATCATGGTCCCAAAGCACCGCTGCTTTGTCTATGGCTCAAGCCTATCAAACAAATGCTAGCATAATAACTTCTGCTAGCTTACAGAAAAGCCTACAAATCTCCCCTGAGGAAAAAAACATCTTAAAGGCATGTCTTTATGCCAGCAATTTTAACATCAATAAAGAATGTTTTAACTTTAATATTAATAGGCTGGATTAAAAAACTTGACTGGTGCTGTTCCTGCATTGACAAAGTCTGACTGGAACTACTGATATAACCGTAAGTCCGAACAGGACAGATGCAAACTATTTGGAATCGATCAATTGATCTTTACTCAACGACATTCTTAACATGATTCTCATCATGGCCTTTAAAAGGTATATGTGAACAGCACCTCGTTCTGAATATGTTTTTTTTGGTCAGAGTTCTAACTGCCCCATTGGCTGAATTGGGCAATTAGACTTCCTATTGTTTGTTACCCGAATCTTAAAAACTTCTTCTTTAGCTAATGGCACTTTTTTCACAGCTCACTTTATCTGTTTTAATAAACTTTCCATTCGGTATCTCTATTACCTTTTATTATTGGGTATAACATGATTTACTGCCTATGCAATGTCTTAAAAGCAACCATAGAAAATAATGTCCTACCGGAGGTCCAGAGGGTCCTGGTGGTCCTTTACTGTCCTGAGAGCAGGTGCATGCATGAGGCAAAGCAGGACAATCCTTTTCTACTCTCTACACAAGAAAAAAAACACAAAAAATCTTTCCAGACAGCGTTTTTTTTTTTTTACCATTTTCATTTTTCTTTATGTGTTAAAAGTCAATCACTAGTACGTAATTCCCTCAAGTCAGTAATTTAGCAGAGAACAAATGCAAAACAAGCAGCACAGGGATAATGTTCCTTTTGCCCATAGATCAATAGGCAGCAAGGTCTATTTGTCTGAAACAAGTCAACATAATTAGATTATTTGTAAAGTGTTCACACAGTTCAGAACACCTGCTTAAACCATGGCTCGCTCCAAAATTGCAGACTTCCATACTTTATAGTACGCAAAGCAAATAGTATGCCCGAATCTTTAATATGCAAAATACAGTACGCAAAAGTATTACTTCCTACCAGATTCTGGAGTACGCATCAGATGCACTTCTTAAATACTTTAAACATTGTTCCCTGTGGTTAAATTACACTTGTTTCACATCATCCCAAGTAAATATTATCCAACTTTAAAAATTCCACTGCTGTGGATTCCACATCGTATGTCATGTGACAATATCAACATGGCGGATGTATTACCTCTAGATTTCATTCATACTATCCGTGATCATACTGTATAGAACAGACTTTCTTTACATTTACAGCATTTGGCAGACGCCTTTATCCATTTTTTTATTTATACAATTTATTGTATACATTTATTTTATTTATACAACTGAGCTATCAGGGATTAAGGGCCTTGCTCAGGAGCTCAGCAATGGTAGCTTGATGGCACTGGGAATCGAACCCCGATTTTCCAATTTACTGTCCATAACCACTATAACCACTAGGCTACCATTTCCCCAGTGGAAACTGTTTCACGTTTAACAGTCAGGAAGTAAATACTTACTTAAATTTAGTACCTACTTAAGTAATATGCGATTTCGGACGCAGCTAATGTGTGAGATGTTATAACGTTAAAATGCATTGCAAAATGTGTATTCATCAGCTGACATGAACAACACTATAAATCTTAATATAATCTAGAACTTTTGTGGGTGAGTTGTTCATGTAAACAACTGAACATCTGAAATCCCTAATGAGTTGAATGATCTCAACTGATTAAGTCAATCTTAAATTTCTTAAAGTTTATCTAACTTAAAGGTTACATAATTTATTGAAACTATTAAGTTTGCTTGGTGTTTACTAGGTGTTATGTTAAAGTCTCCGCCTTTTGTAATAATCCACCAATCCATTGAGTTTATGATACTATGAAATCTAGTCTAGAGATAAAAATCTAGAGATAATTTAGTCTAACTAACTTTAGGGTTCACAGTAGAGCTTTTCTTTCTTTCAGTAATCCACGCTGTAACCCATCATTTATTTCCTGCTAATAAGAAAGCTTCCAGATTGCCCTACTGTTTTGGTTTCAAGCTGTAGGTAAAAAATAAAGAGCTGAATTTTCTTGTAAGGTAGACGGGTGCAAGTGCTGACTGAGTGCACGGCTACAACAGAAAGACAGATCAATTCCATTCTTACCAAGCCTGGGAGCTCACAGCATTTATCTCGACTGGCCCACGACGTACTGCAAACTATATCAAACATCTGAAGCTGAAACTGTGGACATACAGGAACAAATATTTTACTAGAATAATATAACAATGCACATAACGTATAACACATAACTTATACACAAAAGTCTGTAAACAAACCCTGAGTATAATTTCACATGCAATTTGTTAAAAAAAAAAAAACAGGTCAGTCATGACAATTATGGCTTATGTTACCACCAGCAATAACAATGTTTTTACCAGGAGTGCATTTTTGCTTCTATCAAATGAATCATGTTTAGGGCAAATTTAATATTTATTTTTTTCTGACAAATAACTACATCAACAATTACTGTCATCAACTACAGCCTCCCTTTATAGAAAACATAAATTAAACCAACCCTCACCCACAGCTTTATGTAAGAAAAATCTATCCTTCCTTTTGTATTATTAACTCATAATTCATACTTTGTATTGCCACATCAAACTCTAGATGGAACAAAGAATTTTCTTCAAAAGCTTTTCCGACACCTTCAGAAACAAAGACAATTTGTCTCAATGTATATTTAATGCAAAAGCTGCTCCAGGTAATAATGAGTCCGTGTGCAACCCTTAAACATCAGTTAGCACAGCGGTTTTTCAAACTAGGGGTAAGAATAATGGGGCACTGAAAGGCTAGGGTGAAGTCAGCAGATTTGTTTATTTGGGAATAACCCAAATTTTGAAAGAAAAAAAATTTGAGCCAAAAATATATGCAATGTCAAGTTCTGCTTTCCCTCTAACTGTCGTCTCCACTCCATATCCCACGCTATGAATGTGCATTCCGTTGAGTTACTAACGGCTCATACGAAAGCTTTACTTTTATGTTCAACGAAAAAGCAAAGTCCGCTTAAATAACAGTGCGACAGGAAATTAATAAAATACTTGTTCCTGTTTGCAATATCGCTGTTGAAAACAATAAATGCTGCTATTACACAGTAATAAACAACGTTCTTTTATAGTAAAACAATGGCAACGCTGCAGGCTTTACTTTGTATGCTTCTACATTACAAATGACTTGTTCCTTAGTGTTTTTTCAGCAAGTAAGCCTTTAATGTGTTAAAATGTTTTAAATAAATCCTCATGAAAGTCTCTTTATGTCCTTATGTGTGCGTGAGTTTGAAATTTTTTATTCTGAGAAGTAGGGCTAGCATTGCCCTAAACCCTGCTTACCGAGGCAGAGTTCTCCCTGTTGCCACGCGAGCGTACCATACGACCCAGAACCTCCATTCCATCTGTGGTGATGTTCCCAGCAGCGCTGATAGGCTTCTCACCGACTATCTTACAGTCGATCACTACCTTGGCAGAGGTTTTGCTGATGGCCATGTGTAGCTGTGTGACAGAAAACCACGTCATTCTTTATACAACACATTGACATTAATGGAATGCTCATATGCTTTTCAGCCTAATATTTGCACACCGTATCTGATTACCATGTAGAGCAACTGTGACGTCTTGCCTCAATGTAAATAAAAGCAACTGTGAGTTTCTGCCCTATCTAAATGCAAATGTAAATGTCTTTGTCACATAAACATTACAGCATGGCAAAGTTAGTTACTTCAAATATCCCATAGAAAGTTGGGGTCAGGGCACAGGGTCAGCTATGATACAGCACCCCTGGAGCAGGAAGGGTCTTGCTCAAAGACCCAACAGGGGCAGACTAGCGGTGGTGAGGCTTGAACCCCGGTCTTACTAGTCTTCCAATCAATAACTTAACACCTTAACTATTTGTCTTAACCAAGTGTTTCTTGTTTAGCTAGAGTGTATTTTTACCACCGTGTTACAGTCTGTCTGGTTCTTGCTTTGTTGTATGATGTTGCAGTCGATGCCCATGTCATGGTTCAGGTTGTTATGTTATGCTGGTTTCATGCCCTTGTTCCTCTTAGGTCTTGTTTTGTAGTTAAAGGCTGTTTGTTTCATTGTTTTGTGTGTCACTGTAAAAAAATGCACTTGCATCCAAACCAACCCATCTGACTGGTGACACTGACACGTACATGTCAGATTTGCATGTCATGCATTGTCACCCTCATTAAAACAGATACATGTTTCAGTTAACAGCATGAATATGTACACTAACTTTGCATTAAAACTATTTATAACGTTTTATAAATATGTACTTTATTACTTTTTTTGTGATAGAAAAATATCAGCTCCAACACTGAATATCACTTAATGGTTATGTAGTACAGAGTACTTCAGAGTACACTCAGAAACCTAAAGAAAATCAAAAGTTTAGTGGAATGTTCTACAGGGCACCTTGTCTCCACTACTACACTCACTTACTAATTAAAAAAAACCCTCACCAGGTCTATTTCCAAGATTCGGATAATCATTTTTGATGTTCTATTGCCACCTCAGTTTCCCAAACTTGACTGACAGAAGTTATCTGCCCCAAGATTTTAAGGGTTGTGTATTCTAAAATGCTTTTTTAATTTTACCACAGTTCGAAAAGGTGGTTCTTTGAGTCACCTTAGCTTGGACTTGTCCAGCTATTCTATTTGGACCAGTCTTTTCAACAATGTTTGTCCATATACAAGTGTCTGGTTGGCTTTTTTTTAAATTATAAATAATTTTGTGCCAAATCTAGAGACTGTAGGGTGTGTAAAATCCCAGCCAACTTCAATGAGAGCCTGTGTTTCCGCTATTCTGATGCAAGTTCATAGATCATTAACCAAAGCTGCCGGATTTTATGCACTTTCATACTGGATAATAATAGGCTAATAAAAAGTGACTGTATACTGAAAAACATCACAAGAGTGTTTTTGGAATTATTTTTAAATAGTCATAGCTAAACCTTAAGCATAACTTTACTGTAATTTATTGTTTTACTATATTCTAATTTGCTATAAAGGCTAACTTTTAATATAGCAAACTACCCATAAAAAAGTACAATGTGTCATGGAAAAAGGTGACCATACATGCTTTTTATTCTTATTGGACCTAAAAAATGTGTCCGATCGTTATTTCCAAACAGCCCCAAATGTCCTGCTTTCACTTTTCTCTTAAGTCCTGCCTTTTTCACCCCACCGTCGGTTTTTCAGGTTCGCAAACAATTGGTCAAACTGAATCTTAATCCTTACGCTCAGCTACACGGCAACAACCAGGAGATAAAGCAGCGGCTTAACTGTCAACAGTGGGTGGCACACGGTTCCTAAACAGTGTAAAAAATCCAAACCCCAAATGTAAATTCACAGATGATTTACAGAGAAAATTCCCATGTTCACGTCTGACCTACAAAGCTGGCAGCAAGTAAAGATGCTAATGACTTACAGCATTACCCGCAAAACACAATATTGAAGCTAAAGAAGAGAGTTTGTTAGGTAAATTAAGTGGCTATTGTATTTTGGAAGAGCAGGTGAAACAAAAATATGGCAATTTTCATTTTAACCTTTTGCCATGAAAAGGTCAGATGTCATGTACTACAAAAGATGGTAAAAGCCAAACTATGTTGTTTGTTATTATTCTTAGAAACAAAAAGTAAAATCAAAATGATGTGTTACTTTATGTATTAAAGCGCCTTCAAAAACTGTCCTCTGTTTTGAAAACCAAAATATGGCCACCCTATCGATGACTAAAGCTCATGACACATACCGGACACAACGAACACAGAGCATGTTAAATTCGAGTGGATTTTGGGTCGCAAGTTTCTCCAATTTTCTCCAATTTCTTGCATGACTGCATGGCTGTATGTGTGGCGGAGTGGGTACAAGCGAGGCGGCAAACGAAAAGAAAGAGAAAGAGAAAGATAGAGGGGGAGAGAGGGAGGTAAGAGAGTTGGGCGGGAGAGAGAAAGAGAGACAGAGAAAGAGAGAGAGGGAGAGAGGGGGACAGCGAGAGAAAGAGTAGAGAAAGAGAGAGAGAAAGAGAGAGAGAGAGGAAGAGATAGAGAACCATAGAAAGAGAGAGAGAAAGAGAGTGAGAGAGAGTGAGAGTGAGAGGGAGAGAGAAAGAGAAACATAGAAAGAGAGAGAGAAAGAGAGAGGGGGGGTCAGATGGAGAAAAGATAGAGTTGTCAGACTGCTGTGAATAAAGGTGGGTGCATGCAGGCTCATACTCAGCTCGTTATGGCGCTGTCACGCGCTCACGTCAATTACTGTGAATAATGGTGTGATACGGTGCGTGAAAAAAAATTCTACCGCTTCTTGCAAAACAAAAAAAAAAGTTAAAATCCGACAAAGAAAAACCAAAGAACTGCTTTTTATGGTGAAAAGTTACCCAGAAGGCCAGTCAGGTTCAAGCACCATCCTGTCAGTGGTGAAGGTAGAAAATAATTCACAGCACACTGCATGTCTCACCTGGGCATTGCATGTGAGCATGAAAAATGCGATTTTAATGCGGGAACTGAGAAAGGTGAGGACACTGAACAGCTCCTTTTTCAGCTCCAGCCCCTGTGGTTCTTATGTCTTCTCTGATCAATCGTCAGATAATTCTGTTGCCAGTGTGATGCATTGGTCTATTTCACACCCCCTCGCTTCATCCTTAATGCGTCTGCTTGTGCTCAAATCCCAGCCTCTGCCTCATAACCATGCGTTTGCTTGTGTTTGTCGTCCCTTCCAAGGTGCTCCCACAGTGATGGATTTCGGAGTGTGATTCAAAGCTGGTGATGTAGTGAGTACCTGCTTCTCTTTAAAAAAAAAACCCATCAATACCCTATCATTATTAAGAAAACAAAACGCCTGCCTCCAGAAACAGTTACTAATACCCAGATTATTTCCCAGATGAATAAAAACAATTGAAACTAAAATTAAGATACATAACACAATGAACCGTGTGTGTTTTATGTTCAGCGAAGGGAAGGGAAAGGGAAATGCTCCAAAAGCTTGTGTCAGCACTCGTTCCCCCAAAGGAAACTGAACGTGTGAGAGCAAAATGTGTGGAGTGAGAAACAACATACTCCCAACTCAGCAGCCGTGCAGCCGAGCCAAACTACACACCGAAACCTTCAATCAGATGCAGCGAAGCCTCTGCTATTGCCAATCTCTGCTCCCAGGATCAGAATCCGGGATTTGTTTAAAAGCTGTCAAAACAATCTGAGACAACTAAAATGTTACTTTGCACTAGTGTACAAAACCATATACGTTTGGTTATTTAAAAGAAAAGCAGTTTTAGCTGCAGTCAGACTAATTCAAATCCTGACCAGTAATTTTTAATCTAGTCACTAAATCGCTACAGTCACTCATTCCATTTAAATCGTACTTTTCTATGAACTTACTGCGCATATTATTAGCATGTGAAGGCTAACATGCAAAACTATAAATGATCACTTTACCCAGATTATTCATTGTGTATCTCATGACCAAGTTACTTGTATTTATTTGTGAAATGGTACTGTACTTTATTGCCTGTGCTTATATGTTATATGTTCTTTTTTAATAAGCAGTAACGATGCTCCTAATTTCGTTGTATGCAAAAGAATACAATGACAATAAAAGCATTTTAATCAAAACATTCCAAATCAATTAATTTCCTGTATTAACCCTTTAAAAAAAAGGCCTAATTACTGTATCTGTATGGGAAAGTGGTGACTCAATGGTAAGGTGTTGGAATAATACCTGGAAGATCAGGGTTTGATTTCCGCCACCACCAAGTTGCCACTATTGGGCCCCTGAGCAAAGCCCTTAACCCCCAATTGCTCAGTTGTATAAAAAAAAGAGATAAATTCAAGTTCTATAAATGTAAATGTATCTTCACTGAACGCAGTACATCACAGCAAAACAAAATCAAAAATTGTTAATAAAATAGTAAGCTAAATTAAAGAAATGGAGCATGGGCTAATTCATGACATGACACGACATCCTTGTTGTTTTTAGGTGTGTCTTGTTTAGTTGATTGTTTTCCCATTAGGTTTATTATTTATACTCCTTTGTTTCAGTCTGTCTTTGTGTTGTTTGTCTGTTTGTTGGTATCTTGTAAATAAACTGCGTTTGCATTCTAAATCAACCCTACGACTCACAACAGGTGCATTATGAAGCACAAAATACAACAATGCAGACCCCAGACGGATACATAACATCCCAACTTTATTGGAATTGTAGTTTTTAGAACATTTTTAACAGTCAGTAAGTACTAACTTGAATGTGGTACGTACTCAAGTAGCATGCAAAAAACGAGTTCTGGTGATGCTGTCATCCAGGTCTGACAGGAATACACTCGGGAGGTAAATGGTATTGCAGACAGAACAGGTTACACACTGAACCACACAAAACCTTATCTAATCTCTCCAGATAGATATGTGGAACAAGTGATAGTGACGGGCTGTACTTTAGGGACATCAGCTTGCTATTTTTTCCAGATGATGTCATTTGGGAGGTCTGACTATACGAAGTATCAGGTAGAAAATATAAAACACTCACTCAATTTTAGTAACTGCTCTATCCGAGTAAGGACTACCTGGCCTAACAAAATATTCAGCTAATGTACCTGATGAACTCCCTCCTTTAGCTGTCATTTTGTGTCTAGCGGAATGAATGTGGGCTTTGACTTTTGCTACTCACACGTACAAGCCGTCTTTGCAGGTCATTCATGCTGCTACAAACTAATCCCAACTTGGAATTTTCTCTGTAAATCATCTACAAATGTATATGTGCTTTTGGACATTTTTATGCTGTTTTCTGTTGAATGTTAGCGTGCATAAACCGACCAATAGTGGCGTGTGATAGGAGGGATTTAAGAGAAGACAAAAACACATAATAAAGGCAAAAAATTAATCCTGGACATTTGGGGTTATTCAGAAATCCTAGAAATGGAAAAAAAAAAAAGGGAACAAGTCTGGAAAAAGATAACATATGGTCAACCTACCTGATAAAAACGAACAGAACCACTTATCCGTAAAGCAAAAGGCCGAATTGTTTTGCAACCACTGAAGGATGCATCAAATATTTCACATCTCTTTCAGTCATGATAAAAAATCTCCACAGTGATGTAAACTACAAGGTTGTGATTATTATCTGTCAAAGATGTAGCCAACATAGTACAGCAGAAAATAGACTGACCTTGTGAAAACTGCCATAAAAGATCTTGTGGATATCCGGACCTTCAAATGTCACTGTCTGGAAATCGCCCTTGTAGTCGTAATTAAAGAAAGTCAATGTTTTCCCGATGTCTGAAAACGAAAAGGCATTTAAAGTGAAAAATTAGGTTTTATATGATAGAATTACTGTATTGTTTTTGTAGAGAAGATTATTGCACTACTGCTGCCTGTTGAAAGGGCTGTTGGCATTGTGCCTGAGGAAGCGATAGATATGCAAACAGCAGGCAGTCAAACAGAATACTTACTGTCCAAGATGAGGCCCACCAGGGGTTCTTTGGCTTTATTGAGAATTTCCCACAATGCAAATGGCTCCTGAGGAGTTTCGGGCAGGATCCGGAACAGTAGTGACACAGTGTAGTCAGAAGGCAATCCCTCAGGGTGCAAATATCTACCGTCAACACACAGACGTCAGTTGAAGAGTGTTTTATCTGAATACAGTGTGCACTTCCAGCTGCAACCTAACCTCTGTTTTACAGTATATCAGCTGTAATCTGCTATGAAGCGCTGATTAACTGAGCTACTAATCACAGAGTGGCCGAAGTGTGATTGCTGCGAGTGGCGCTTATGATGTGGCTCTGCGGTAAGCGAGCAGTAGAACATCAGAGAAAAATACACTCCATTGTTCAAAGGCATGAAAGCTTTCCGCTGTAATAACAGTACTTCTCTTGAGATCAGGAGAGCAGAGCTCAATCTAAATGTTATCACTAGGCATGCAAGGAGAAATCTGTCTGAGCTCTTAGTGCCAAACTCCTCACTGATTCCCTGAGCTCTTAGAAGCCTGTCATTTTATTTCAAGTCTCGTTTGGTTGTCTTTTCAGGCTATACCATGGACTTATTTTCTCACCCATAGTACATGCTAATCTGTATCAAACGCTGCCTCATTCTCATCAGATTCAACAGAGATTGTAAATTGAATTGTTAATTAAGGCAGTATCTGATAACTGACCTTAAGTAACTTAGTTAACTTATGACTTTAAATTAGTTTTTTTCCCCAAGATAACACGGAGAAGGCCGGCGCTGAGGTGTAGTGGGTTAAGGTGCCGACACAAGAATAGGATAA
This sequence comes from Bagarius yarrelli, assembly GCA_005784505.1. Classification (NCBI taxonomy): domain Eukaryota; kingdom Metazoa; phylum Chordata; class Actinopteri; order Siluriformes; family Sisoridae; genus Bagarius; species Bagarius yarrelli. The sequence continues at coordinate 78,800 of VCAZ01000195.1, read as the reverse complement.
TGCAGGGAAGTGATAGCTCAGTAGTTAAGGTGTTAAAGTGCTGATTAGAAAAACGTAGGTTAATTTTCCAGCACCACCACGCTGCCACTACAGACCCCTGAGGCCCTTAACCCTCAACTGCTTAGTTGAAAAAAACAAATAATAACTACATCCTGGCATTTGGCAGACACCGTTATCCAAAGTGACTTATATTTATTTCATTCATCCAAATAAGCAGTTGAGTGTTGAGGGCCTTGCTTAAGGGCCCAGGATCGTGTTTCCGGGAAATAAAACTACGCTACGATCTTCTAATTAGCACACCAACAGCTTTATCACTGAGTTACCATTTTCCTTAAAAAGTGGCATCTGCCAAATGCTAGAAATGTAAACGGAATTCTAAAACAGTACATGTTTACAACAATAATAAACTTTATTGAAGACTGAATCTTAATTTTTTATTTCACTTAGTTTTTATTCATACTTGGTTGGCTGTGAGATAAGAGCGTCCTTATGCAGCCTGTAGCAGGGAAAGCTGTTGAAAGTCCCAGGCTCCATGGAAACACCCTGCACATTACTATAGTCCTTCTCCACCAGCCCAAACATCTCCATCATACGGAAACCTGCAGCACATCAGAGAATGAAAAAATCACCAAGAAAGACTGTATTCAGCTTTTTAGCCTATTCAGCTATTTATATTCAATTTTATTTCAAGGAGGATAATAAAAGCTATAAAGTACAGAGCATAACTTTGTCCTCATATTTTCCAAGGCTCAGCTCGTGCTGTGCTAGAAAATAATTATTATTTTATTGGCAAAGGCAATAAACTAATCTATGATAGACTCTTCTTCTTTTGGGTAGATTGTGTAATAGTTCTCATAAAAAAAGAGCATGCATTTATTTTATGTGATGTATTAAAATTTAAACAATTCAATTCATATGACTTTATAAGCAGATTGTTTATAGCATGAACATACATAGAAGCAATGTAAAGAATGTTATATGCTGGTAAAACACTGCTGGTAAAAGACTAGATCCTAATGGAGATCATTAGGAAGTGAATCTGTTTAGTCTGTGGTTATGTGTCATATAGTTTAAAAGCAAAAGAATTCCCTGTCTGAAAATTCCTCACTTGGTGTGTTAGAGGTATAGAAGTGTTATACCTGATGTCCAAAATTGCATACTACTCAAGTAGGTACTACATTTAAGTTAGTAGCTACTTCCTGTCATTTATCTTATACTTCCTGTCCTTCATGTTCTATATAGTATGGTTATGGTTAGTATAAGTGAAATCTGGAGGTACTACATCCCCATGGTATTGACATGTGACATACAATGTCAGCAGCGCAAACGTGAAGTTAGATACTTGTTTAACTTAACTATTGTTTAGGTTTTAGTTATTTATTTATTTAACACATTAATTCGAGAATAAAGTCGAAATTACGAGTAAAAATTGTCATAATACTTTAAGGATAAAATCGAAAGTAGGTAATTAAAATCAAAATACTTTGTGAATGAACTCGGAAATTACATCTATAACATTGTCATACTTTAGGAATAAACTAAAAATATTAAGAATAAAGTAGTAATACTTTCAGTATAAAGTCATAATAGTTCGAGAGGAAACCTAGAAATTTTGACCACAAACTCAAAATTTCGAGTATAAAGTCGTAATACTTTCAGAATAAAACAAAAATTGGGAGATTAAATTTATGATACTTCTAAAATAAACTCTAAATTACAAGTATAACGTCGTAATACTTTAACCACAAACTTAAAATTATACGAATAAAGTCGTAACACTTCGAGAATGAAACAGAAATTGCAAGAATAAACTTGAATTTGCAAAAATAAAGTCACAATATTTCAAGAATAATAAAAAATTACAAGAATACGATTGTAAACAGTAATTTAAATGATAATTAAAGTATAATTTGAGACTCCACCTCACGCTTCCTCCTGCAGGCTTATGCAAAAGTTAAGTGTCTATCGCATGCAAACTTCAGAATCCCTACAAGAGTAGTAGGAACATTTTGCATACTGTTTTTCCACATACTAAAGATTTGGACATAGTACTCACCTCACAGACTCAGTTTCACATACTATATAGTATGGAAGTATGCAATTTCAGACAGTGTGTTATAATTTGACCAATATTCTCAGTAATTAATGAATTAACTGTATTGTTTACTAAATCTTGATGGCTGATTTAAATAGTGTGGTTATTAAAACAAACAACCACTGTGTACTTTTTTTTAGTCACTCACCCGCCAAAGTATTTCCACTCATCAGCAAAGACGGACAAGCTGGAGACAAAAGATTTGAATGATTTACAACATGAGAACATATATATATATATATATATGTGTGTGTGTGTGTGTATGTAATATAAAAATCTAAACTAAGTTTTCTCTCAACACTTCTTACTTGCTGTTGCTGCTTCACACACAAATGTTATGAGCTGCTCCTCGATTTTCGTGACTGCATCCAAATCGTCTACAAAGAAGACGTGTTTTTCACTAGGCTTGCTGGCGATGTTCACCAGCTCCCCGTAATCCGCGTCAGCAAAGCCGATAGCAAAAATGATGTAACCTAAAGAAAACCGCATATAGACTCAGGATATGGGACTGTTCATACAATCGGTAAATGCAGTTTGCATTTTCACTGCTTTCTGAGGCAATATTATACGAATTTAATAACATCTTTATTTGATCTTTATTAGTTTTATAACAAAACACAACGGTAACAAGTATTATAAGAAAAAAATACTAAAATTTACCCAAACATATTTTCACTATTAACATGTTTAATGTTTTTCCATAGAGTTTTTGTGCCTTAAAAAATATTAGATTCAGAGAATACAGAGTATTATTCTTGAAGTATTTCGACGTTATTGTTATTGTAGTATTTCTACTATTTTCTCATAATATTTCAGCCTTATTCTCAAAGTATTTTTACTGTATTCTCAAAGTATTTCAACAGAATTCTAAGTATTTTGACTTTATTCTCAGCGTATTTCGACATTGTTATCATAGTATTTCTAGTATTTTCTCATAGTATTTCTACTATTTTCTCATAGTATTTCAACCTTACTCTCGAAGTATTTTTTACTGTATTCTCAAAGTATTTCAACTGAATTCTATGTATTTTGACATTATTCTTAAAGTATTTTGATATTATTCTTAGTTTTTGACTGCATTCTCAAAGTATTTTGACATTATTCTAAGTATTTTGACTGTATTCTCAAAGTATTTCAACTGCATTCTCAAAGTATTTTGGCTGTATTCTTGATGTACTTAAATTTTTTTCTCCTAGTTTCCACTTTATTCTTAAACTATATTTTTTAACATATATAACCAAAAAAAATATGTGAAATAAAGCCTCCGAGTCAGTAATAAATCTATTTGCCATAGCTTCTCTTACCCTCTGTTTGCAGATCTTTGGAGATCTTGTTAACGTCGTCCTGTGAGCGGCCATCTGTGAGCACAACCAAGACTTTGGGAATTCCCTTCCTTACACCGTTCTCTTCTGTAAAGATGCTCTCTTTCACATGTTTAATGGCTCGACCTGCCCACACATCACAAATCAAAGGTATAAGGGCCTTAAACCAGCACGTACAATTTACAACAGCTCCGGCTGCAAAGTGACAGACTATACCAAGCTGGAGTTACATCAGCTTTCTGTGTGAGTGCCAAAGGGGAGCCATGTGTCAAATTGTCATGCACTAAGCTTTAGAAAAAGAAGGAAAAATCTATCTATCTATCTATCTATCTATCTATCTATCTATCTATCTATCTATCTATCTATCCATCCATCCATCCATCCATCCATCCATCCATCCATCCATCCATCCATCCATTCATCCATCCATCCATCCATCCATCCATCCATCCATCCATCCATCCATCCATCCCCATCCATCCATCCATCCATCCATCCATTCATCTAGCCTGTCCATCTGTCTATCTGAATGTATAAAATAAATAAAGAATGTTTAAAAGAATGTAAATGAACAAAGTGAATAAAATGCAGGCAAGTAGGTTTTTACAGTATATAAATTACAAATTGAGCTCTGAATAATTTTAAAGGTGTACCAGTGTCACAATAATCACCTATTACATATGAATATATACGTGTGAGACGAAATCTTTAACTCAGACTAAGTGTTTACAACAAAATTTTGTTTTCATGCATAAATAATCACACAACTTTTTCTGCTGGGATGAAAGGATCAGCAATATATATGAAGAAGTATCAATGTCATGTTTTACCATGTATGTAATATGCACTGTATGTGCACCTGTCTGAAATCTCACTACACTTCACAAATACATTATTATCAGACTGCGAAAAATAAAAATAATACAGCCTGCACAGTGGTCTAGCGTTGTCATATATGGCGCACCTGCCCTCCAGGCATGCCAAGATCGATTCCCGGCTATCTTTACAAAATAAATAACAATATGAATGTAATCACAGATGGCATTTCTACTACTGTAGTTTAGTAAGTTAAAAAGAGAACAAAGAGACAACCTTTAGGTTATCTAATACTGACATGTTCAAAGTTTACATTTGGCGGTATGTCTCTGTTCTAAATTCCATGTGTTTCCATGAGCTTTATAAAAAGCCTAGGGAGGGAAACAGCAGCATCCTTGGGGAGGGATTAAAGGAGATGAAGTAGCAAATTAAAAGAGGAGATAAAGGAGAGATGGGTTGGAAAGCACGTGCTGAGAAAGCAGCAGTGTTTAAGTTAGGCACTCATTTTAAAAAATGTTTGCCAATTGAATGCTTAGGGCCAGATCAGCTGATAGGGGTAGGGTTCCTTTTCCCCAAGCAGCTGATAGCAAGCTCGCCTATGAGGCCTGAACTGACGCAGTAGGCATAATGTTGGTGTCTGTACTAACTGATACTAAACTGTATTCTAGAAGAGAAAGTTATTGTGGCCCCAACAAATTAGCTTCCTTTACATTTTATCAGCAGCTTTAAGGCAAAGCTAGCAATGCGCCGATCTTCCCAAACTGTGCCATTAATACTGGTGTATATTAAAGGTAGTTGGAAAGTTTATTTTTGCTTGAAATCTATCTTTAATTCTTTTTAATTCATTGATGGTAACATTGTTAATGAATACAAAGAATTTATTGTAAAATGTTATTTCAAGGCCTTTTTCCTGTGATATTACTTATATTACTATAATAGAACTTAGCAGTTAACCTTTTATCAAAAACACAGCATAACGACAGGAAAGGACATTATTTTCTGACATACTGCAACATTCCCCACCGTTCTGTCTAAAGTTAGGCTGAATCAGTATGCATTAGCACAGCATTGCTCATGGTGGCTACGCGGTGAAAAGCCACATTACACTGATAAACCGAGACAAAATAAAGGAGCCCCTGTGGTTATGTCTGTCTCGCTCTCCTAATTTTTTTAAAGAGGCTGTCAGTATGAGAGAAATAACAGGGGGAGGAGACAAACTGCAGCACTTAGCATCATTGGAGCTGTAAGCTTTCTGAAAGAAACATAAGACGAATGTACCATGTGTGAAAGTCTGAGCAGCTAATGTTATCCTGGAAGGGTTGTTTGCACGTCTGTGTTTATAGTTTCTAATTTATTGACCTCTGATTCAAATAAATACATTTTATTGCAGATTGCGAACATCTGTGTGGGTCTGTTATTTGTGTCTCTGTTAAAAGAAAAACTCTTTTACTTTATGTGGAACACTGGAATTTCTAGCATAACGTCCTTCTTATGAAGCTTTCAGTCTATCTTAATTTTTAAGTTTTAATATACAGAGGAACCCTGGCGTACAAACGGCTTCCCTTATGAATTTTCTTCCAAGAAGTGAAATTTTGCAAAAAAATTTGTATGAAGAATTTCCAGCGTATCAACAAACCTAACCAAACACTGGCTAAGTTGCGCGTATGTACAGGATTCTTTTTTTCCGTCAGTGGAAAGCCAAGTGTGGCCAGACAAAGCGAGTTGACCAATTTTCCAATTTTTGACCTGTCATAGCTATGTTGCCTTTTACATGCGTGCAAAAGCTATGTAATTATTTCATTGACAGATTGCTGACATTTTACTGATATTTTAGCGTGATATTACATTATCCATATATCGCGATACAAATTTTCATCTTAGGAACTCCACTTAGGCTCCACGTTATCAGTCTGAAGATTAGCCCTAACGCTCCCACACACACTAAATCAATCTCATACTGCCTTGTTTATGAGCAGGCGGAGAAAGCTACAGGAAATGAAAAAAAAACAAAAAAAACAAACAAGTCCTGTCATCACTGAATCGTCTCGCTCTACAGCTGCACACCAACCAACCTGAGAAATATCAAGCAGTGCCCAGCAGGCACCCCTAGAATCTGACCTGCTACCTGTCAGCCTATCACAAAGCGGAACATCTCTCCGTAGGGGAGGGGTTTTTTACACTTATGCTTGTTTTTTTCATGCCAAGCAATTCAATTCAAAGCCCATGACCACATGCATACCACAATGCTGGAAAAAAAACATTTACATAATAAATAAAAAGCGGTATCTTCTAACTTTCTAACTACAATGTAATTTAAAAGCTCCGGAATGTGTGGGGGCATGTCACCATGTCATACGATCTCATGCTGATTGACAATGCAACAATATAAGCAAGTGCCTGCAGCAGGAAAGTGTGTAGAAATGACAGAGCAGACTTTCCACACTGCTTCGAGTTTTTTTTCTTCTCCTTGCGAGCGTGTGTGTATTTCTGGAACCGGTGTGCTTAAAGAAAGAAGTAAAGTTGGGATTGCAGTTTGCTTCTTATTCCTTCTAGCTTGCACTGATTAACAGACTACAGCACAGCAACATAATGCAACGCTGCTCTTATTACATCTAGTTAAATAAAATAAGATAGAACTATAGCCTGGATAAGACCCCAGCCAGAGACATCATTTAAAAACGATGCAATTTCTATCATCATATCTGTGTTTTGATAATAAAGTTTGACTTGCAAACTAAAATCGACAGAACGATACATGCAACATAACATTCTATCGTCGGCATTTCAGCCAGCAAGAAATTTTATAGAGACAACAAAATAGGAAAGAAAAACGTTAATTGATAGTGCAGGAACAAGTGGAAAACGATTATTTTTTAAATATATTTTTTTCTCTTTTAATAAAAATAAATGGCTGTTTGTCTCATCTGTCACCTTTTTATTTTTGATATAGACTGCAGTAAACATCTCTTGAAAAGTAGTACAGCCAGAACAAAATAATCATTTTCTATGACACTGTATATTTCGGTTACAGAATATTCTGCCCTGCATTAAAGAAAAGAAAAATGATGTGACCCTCACAGAATAAAGTTCCCCTGATCGTCTGCTTTTTTACTGTCTACTGGCACACAGCAGTGAGAGACTAATTCACAGTGAGCTTCGCTGGTGTACAGATCAATTCACACCGTTTTGTGTATGACTTATTACAAAACATGATAAACATTGTCTGCCTTAAATTTCCACTTGACTTAGTTTTTAACTTTAGATTTAAAACCAGTTCACTTACATTAGCAGGTGTTTATCAATCAGCCATGCTGCTAATTACTATTTCTTTTACTTCCTTTTTAAATTACACACTCTTTTCACAGTTCAACAATTCCACTAAAACACACAGGCTGCATCCAAAGTTGCGTAAGTAGCTACTACATAGTATGTACTTCCTGATCGTTAATAAAGTAGGTTCTGTTTAGTATGGTTGACGGGTAGTATGAATGAAATTAAGATGTACTATATCCACCATGTTGATATTGTCATGTGGCGTACAACATCACAGCAGCATGAATTTAAAGTTGGATAATTATAATAACTTGAGCAATTTAACAACAATGAACAATGTTATTTTCCGGAAGTACTTAAAGCGACTTTAAAAATGCTGCTTCCCGTATGGTTTTATAGGACATTAAAGTGTCCATTGTCAGAATAGTAGAATAAAAGAACATAAGTAGAAGAACATCTGGGAAATTTTACATAATGTAGATCACATACCAAGGATTCAGACATACTATTCATCTCACATACTATACTGTATAATGGTATGCGATTTTGTATGGAGCTATACACACTGAGAACTCATTAATGCAAATGGTGTAGCATTAGTGCAGTTTCTAAAACTAGGCAGAAACAGTCTAGCAGCTCTGGCTAATGTTCACAGTGAACCAAAAAATGATAAGAAAATGTGATCTTAGTTATTTTGACTGATTGTTAGTGCCAGAAGAGTTTTTTTTTTTATAACTGCTGCTCTTCTGGGTTTTTTTTTACACCCAACAGTCTCTAGAGTTTACTTAGACACCTGCAATAAACCATGAACTGAGCAACCGTTCTGCAGATGGAATGCAACATAGGATGGCTTGATTGGATTGAACTGACAGAAAGGTTATAGTAAGTCAGTTAACCAATCTACAACGCTGGTGAGCAGAAAAAAAAAATATCTCAATGTGCACACCAGCAGTCAGGTTATACGTCTGTCAGCCAAAAACAGAAAGCTGATGCTGCACTGGACAGGAAGTGTGTAAAACAAACATGTCAAAACACATCTTAGAGAAATGTCCTCAACCCTGTTGTAGAACACATGCTGTGAAAAACTACGGCTGATTTAAAAGCAAAGGAAGACCCTAGCCAGCATTATTATGATGTTCCTAATAAAAGTTAGAACGTTGACTAACCTAAGATAAACCATCGACTTATGATGAAATGTTGTGGTAGTCGAAATATCGTAAGTTTATAAAGGTATACAGTAGCTAATGGCTGTGTTCTAATAATATTACACCGATGCCATGATTTCTTTAACCACGCTAAAATTGTAAAAAAAATATTACATTGTTTTTGTGTTGGGCCGTCATATCAGACTCCGAAAAATCCTAAGCAAATATATATATCATAATTCGAGGGTTGCCTGTATATTTATGTGTTCTGATGGTGCCACCAGATAATTTCCATAAAACTCTTCACATCCAAATACTACACATAGTATTACCATTTAAGGCGATGCTGCTAGAACTTTCCATGATCGTCTGCACAGGCTTAGTGCTTAAAATTATCCGAGCAACCAAACATTTCCTTACAATCTAATTCACATTTAAAGAGTGATGATGTCCTTTTTTTAAAATTCCTGAATGGAGATAAATGGTTTTTATAATTCATAGGTGCACCGGTTTTCTTCCTTTTAATCAAAGTAAGGAAGAAGAAGCTCTGGCGCAAACACTCGCCTGTTTTGGTGTTTCCGCCCTTATACGTGATGCGCTGCACAGCTTCCAGAAGAGACTCCTTGTCCCTGTAGGAGCTGAGCTTAAACTCCGTCCTGGCGTCATCACTGAACTGAACGATGGCCACCTGTCGAAGAGAATATTAGCAGCGTTTATCAAGCCGGTGCTTTTGGATTTGTGCTACGCTCAGTTCGGTGTGAGACAAGCTGGAAACAGAACTCTTTCTGACCACAAAAAAAAAAGGAACACCTCAGTGTACTATTTTTTTAATGTATTCGATTGACTAGTGTGTTTGGGTATGAGTGACTCTGGCAGCATTCGGCTCATTTTTTTTTTTTCAGCTTATTGGCTTTCTTTGACTGATGTGGTGTTTTTCTTGTAGCTCATCCATAACTTGCTGCAGTGAGCCTTGATGGATATCTTTTGGCTTTGGCCGGGTGTGTCTAGACTGGTGGTATTTGTGCTTAATACCTTCCCTCTGGACCAAGGGTAAATTTGCCAGTGTGGTTTTTACAAGCTGTCTAAAAATAGCCTTTTTTTATGTGGTTTCTATTCTTCACTAACAAAGACGAGCTAGCAAGTGATTAAGAAATGTATTTTTTTGAGCTGAGAGGTGATAATCAAATTATAGCTGGTGGGTGTGTGAGATCTTCATGTTTTGACGTTTCTCCCGGCACACACCTGTGTCCCTTCAGGACCAATGATATCCAAAGCGCCTGTGGTGCTATAGAGGAAGCGGATGATCTTTTGGAAGTTGTCGTCCCCTATGCTCCAGGAGCCGTCTACCAAGAACACCAACTCGGCTTTGGCCGCTTTACAAACTGAGACAGGAAAAGGAGTAAAAGGGGAAAAAAAAGGAAACCGAGGTGAGTGAGTGAGATTTCACAGAGATGGAAATCTGCTTAGTTTATACATGATTCAATACAACTAGCCAATTTTTCTTCATCTCCGGTCTCTGACAAGATCCCTATTACCATGAGACAGATAACAGTGAGCTGCTAATTAATTCCCAGCCACTTTATTCCTTTCTTTATAGCAGTGTTGCCTCCGTCCAAGCTTTTAATGTTAAACATAATTCCTAGCATCAGGGGGTGATAGAGAATAGCGTGGGGAATGCATTTAGGCATAAGATCTATGAGAAGCTTACTTTCCTTTGGGCAGAATCCTGTGTTTAGCGTTTCTATAAAGGGCATTGACACGCTGACAGAGAGAAAGAGACCAAAAGTTTCTCGGCACAGCAAAATCCTCAATTACATTAAGTTATTGGTTGTGTATTTATGTAAAGATGAAATGTATGTTTTTTGCATTAACATTTACATTAACAGCATTTGGCAGATACCCTTTTTAAAATGACTTACATTTATCTCTTTTAGACAACCGAGCAATAGGGGGTTAAGGGCCTTGCTTAGGGGCCCAACCGTGGTAACTTGGTGGTGCAGGGTATCCAATCCCAATCTTTCAATAGGCAGTCCAACACCTTAACCACTGAGCCTTTTATTCAGCAATTTTTAAAAAAAAATTACGTCACCTAAAGACGTAGAAATCAAACCGAACCAAAATAATACAAAGGAGTTTAGCGAAAGCAGTATAAAATCCCCTTTTCCACCATTCTCCCCCTATGTGTTTTTTTTTCTCTTCTCTTTTTCTCTATTGTTACCTTCTTTAGCTGATGGGATGGTGGGAACCGGGGCATTGGTAGGGGGTGGCGTCGGTGGCTGGGTTGGAGCTGGAACTTAAAAAGAAAAAAACACACACACACAATATCTCAACAACAACAACAAAAAAAAATAGTTGACAGTGTGACTTTAGGAGTAAAAACAGCTGCATTTCTCTATCCAAGGCTGCTTCGAGCTGATTCCCAGACAGTGACAGAGTGTGCAGACAGAGTGCAGCTCTGTTTACCTCGTTGGCTAGAAGGCAGTCTGAATCATTGACCTGTTACTGCTGCCACTTTCTGACACATGGATATGTGTGTGTGGGGAGAGAATAGAGACACAGCTGGGAAAAAATCTACTATCTCGTTATTTTAATTGGTAGCATTGTGCGGTTTGAAAGTGAGTCATGCCGGTGAGAGTGAATCATTTACGTGTGGTGTCCATGATGGTGACGGCGGGGCCCTCCATGTTCTCAAGCTGCGTGTAAACGCTGATCTTGTACTGCGAGTTGGGGGACAGGTTGAAAAAACACTGCCTTGAGGCACCGTTGCTTACACTGTGCTCCTCTCTGTGACCATCTGCAAAAAAGGAACATCAGTCTGGTGAAAAAAGACGTACAAACGAGGACTCGACATGGCGGCTGGAACAAAACCAAAAATTAGCAGGAGCAGTAAATCCAATCGATAAAGAAAACTACTACTTGCTACTTTCTGCAAATGTAAAAATGAGATATAAACTCTAAATAACAACACATTTAATTACCTCAACATGACTCGTAGTATTAATGTCACAGACACGCCAGGCTTACTCGCGGTTCACCGTTTACATTCTCCTGAATTCTAAGCACACGCACCTGACGTCATTAACTTAATTACACTTTTTAAGCAGCTCACTCACTCTGGTTTCATGTCTGGTCTAAGCTGATGGAAGAAGGAATCAGTCCCACGTTGTTTTTTTCCCAATTTTCAAGGTCTCTCCAAAGCTTCTACGGACTTCTAGACTCCCTGCGCTATAAAGAGAAGTCTTCCCAAGTATTCAAGTGGCATTTCCTTCAGTGTTTCTTGCATTCTGGGTAATCCTGTATTCTCTAAGTTCTTCGCCAGTTTGAGTTTTGTCAATTCTGTTGAATAAACTGGTCTGTTCGGCTTTAAAACCTGTGTCGAGAGTCTACTTCCCATTACAACCAGAATAAGTTAGGATAAAATAAACCTTTATTTTTCGTCCTGCAGAAGGAAAATTACTAATACAAAATTTCTGTCTGCAGTAGAGATGCTGCTGCACACCAGTATCCCACTCCATAGAAGATAAGCCCTTACTCTAGCACAACTGACACTTCTACCCTACCGAATGAGAAACAATGGCAATAAATTCGATGTAAGTAAAATTGTGTATGGTCAGAGTCAAGACAAGGAATGATAGAAGACAAGGAGCTCTAATAGCTCCTATTCATCACCGTCAACGTTGTAATTATTTCCCAAAGCCATAGTAACATGCGGAGAGGATGAAAAATGCAGCAGGATCATATATTCAGATGGGTCAGTCAGGTCAGGAAAAGTAAATTATAGAAAAGATTTTACCCCTTATTCTTATCCATGCCCAATTCATGCCTTCTTTTCCTATCCTTCTCTCTATTCTCTTTTTTCTCTCCTCTCCAACCTTTTCCTACTAATATAAATGTCAGAGTCTTACCATGCATCTTCATTTCCTAGATCAAACCCAAAAACAATAATCTGTAATTTAACCTGAATAAAAAATGTATACATTCTTTTTTTACAGCTTATCGACTGCTATGTTGTCGACACATTAAAATTTATAGCGCTCAGTGATGACACTCGCATTTCTCCACATGACACTGATAATAACACGAGCAGGAATAATCTCAATCCGCTAACCAGCGAGATCAAATACACTTTCAATCAGACATGCTATCTTAGTTCGGAGCGTCTCAAACAATAGTATGTGACGTTTCATTATTTAAAGCTCGCTCGCCTTTTTTTTACACAGTGCTGAGCAAAAGTATTCAGACCCCTAACCAATTTTCTCATATTAACCTTCCATCCATCCATCCATCCATCCATCCATCGTCTATAGCTGCTTATTCCTAATCAGGGTCATGGGGATCTGCTTGATTCTATTACAGCTGTCATTGGGTGAAGGGCAGGGGTCACCCTGGACAAATCAACAGTCCATCTCAAGGCCACATAGAGACAAACAACCACACACACTTACACTCAATCCTGTGGGCAATTTAGAATCACCAATCAATCTAACATCCATGTTTTTAGACTGTGGGAGGAAACTGGAGTACCGGAGTAAACCTACACAAGCACGGAGAGAACATACAAACTCCACACAGAAAGGAAATGAACCTGGGACCATCTTCTTGTGAGGTGACAGTGCTAACCACTTAGCCACTGTGCTTTTCTTATATAAATAAATATAAATAAAAATGAATATTCAACTTTATTGTCATGTGCAAAGTACGTGTACAGAGCCAATGAAATGCAGTAATTTTTTCACATATCCCATCTTAGTAAGTTGGGGTCAAAGCACAGGGTCAGCTATGTTACAGAGCCATTGGAACAGGAAGGGTTAAGGGTCTTGCTCAAGGACCCAACAGTGGCTGGCAGCCACTGAGATCAGCAACTCAGTACCTTAACCATTTGAGCCACCACTGCCCCTGAATGCCACTGTAGAAATAATACACTGGCATTCAGGACTCACAGCACAGAAGATTTTAACACAGGGGCATTACTGGAACCAGCTCTAGCTTTTAGCTGCACTGTGTCTGTTATGATATTATAAATGCATTGGTACAAAGCTGGACATTTTTCAGCAATTAATGTTTTAGCTGCTCGGTTGTGCAGGTACTCTGTAGTAGGGCTGTGTTTGGCTTACAATAGATCCATATCCATATGACGCATGGGACACAATATCATAAATCAGGATATATTGCAAAACGTTGCAATAATTTAAAAAATGAAGAGGAACAAACAGCTAAAAATACAATAAATACAAAGCCGGAGGCCCTTATATTTTCTGCCATGCTTGCATCTGGGACAATAGGCATGTTTCAGCAACAACTACAGGAGTGGAGGAAAATGTCGGTTGGCACACATTAAGGGGTTTTGATGAAATATTAACTTAAATGTAAATCAGTTTAAAACATGATTTAAATATGTATTATCTCGAGGTTGGAAAATCGATACACTATCATAAAACATAAAATATCACGATAGTTAGCTGTATATAGCGATATTTTTACACAGCTCTACTCTGTGGTAATCTGTTCTGTATACAGCCTATAAATTAATTAACCAAACACTGAAGGTTAGCAGATTTTTTTTATAGTGTCTTTGCTTCTTTTACTTTCTTTGTCACATGATGTTAAATTGAGGACTTTTCATATAAAGACAACCCTGAAAAAGTATTTAAAACCAATTCTCTTATATTAATGAAATATAAATTTTGGACTGGAATTTCATTCTGAGTAGTATTTTATTTGCAAACTTTAAATTATTTTTTAGAAGGTGACGTTATGTTTAGGTTAATATATATTATATTACTAGTATCTTGCTTGCATAAGTGTTTAACCCTCACATGTTAATATTTGGTTAAGGCAGTCTGAACACTGCAGTACACGAATGTAACCCAACCAATCTGAAGAACCTGGAGAAATTCACTGTGTGCAAAGCTGGTACAGCAGATTTTTTTCTTCTTTTCTTCTTTCTTTGCTCACCTGAAATATTGCACATCATACAGAACATGCATATATTCCACAGCAGTTGTATTTTACATGGACGCTACCCCATATACTCCTTTTTTACGATTTATATGCAGACGATGTTTTTTTTTACTGTATACTGTATGTGCTTATAGTTATAAATACTACAGTTTATATTTTTAATTTTCTTGCACTTATTTTAACTTTCTTTTTTAGTTTCCTTTTTTTATATTTTTTATTTTAGGGGTTTATACCTACTCAAAGCTCTTAAAGCATTTAACTGCATGTCGTATACTAACGAATAACCATTGAATATTCCAACAAATGATGGCTCAACCAGGTTTTTTATTTTTCCTAAAACATTGTATTAATTAAAACATAATTTGACCTTTTAAAAATTGATTTTGAGTTTTCAAATAAAAAAAATCTATCAGAATAAAACTTCAGGGTAATATTTATATTTGAATAATATAAAAAGAACTGCTCAGAGGTCTAAATGCTTTTTCAGGGCACGTTATATACAGACGGCCCTTAACTTCAACATTTTAATAGCTGTGTGGAAAAAAGCAAAGCAAAGGTCCTATTTGGTTAATCATTTTATCTGTGTGACTATACAGTATGTACAATAGATTACTACCGATTACCTGAGTGTCTAAAATTTTCCAGCTTTCTACCAATGCATTTATAATACCATAACACACATTGCAGCTAAGAGCTGGATCTGGTTCCACTGTGGTGAAATATCCTGTGCTGTGAGCCCTGAATGTCAAACACAATAGTGGATTTACAAGAAATTCCAGAGGAGCTTCAGGGACAGAAAAAAACCATCAAATGCATTAAACGAGAGCGGCGCTGTTTCGAATCTGTCTGTATGACCTGTCAAAGCATGGAATCAAATGCTTTGAAGAAGTCCTAGAAGAAGTTAAAGCATATCCAATTCTTTTATGTCAACAAACACTGGTCAGAACTAAACATGGCCGTTTGATAAAACCTGTGTGTATGTGTGTGTGTGTGTGTAAGAGAGAGAGAGAGAGAGAGAGAGAGAGAGAAGGGACTCACTGAGCAGGGACTCGATGATGACCCTGTAGAGGGTGGCCTGGCTGACAGGCTGCCACTGTGCACACATGCTGTTCATGCGCACCTGGTATGTACTGAGGCCTCTGACTCCCAGAAACACTGCAACACACACACACACACACACTAACTCTCAGCAGGACACAAGTTAATAATAATAATTTTACATATTGGGTCTCTGAATAGTAAATACTATATATAACTTATGTTATGTATTCAATAATAAATGATAAATTCAGTTATTATAGATAAATGATAAGTATAAATGATACATTTTAAGTATGATATTCAAGACTGTGTATATACAAGGGCCTCATGATACAATATCACATTACAAGGGTCACAATACATTACAATATATTGCAATACTATACTTAAAAAAAAACAATTAAAAGCCAGAGCGGCCCTTATTTTTTCCGCCATGCTTGATTTTGAGCAATTAAATATTATTGTAAACTTAAATCAGTTTAAAACGCAATTTAAATATCGTTTACTATCGTTTACTTTCGAAAAAAAAATATTTCGCTAAAATTATTACGACTGTATTGACATTTTTACACAACCTTCATAATATTAACTTTTTTTAGGTTTCCTCTGTTCTGTAAAGCTGCTTTGGGATAATGTCTATTCGTGGCATTAGCCAAGTACTATACACTAATACCTGCAGTTATCTGTCTGACTGTGTGCTGAGGAACGCCGTGCGTTTGAACAGAGTGAACTACTGTATTTAAAGCACTCATATATGGAAACCAGCTTGTTGCTTGATATGTGCAGAGGAGGAAGTGTAGAAATATTGATAAGAGGATGTTGGAATGGAGAGAAAGAACAAGGCCAAAGAGGAGGTATATGGATGTTATAAATAAGGACGTGAAGTTAGTGGATGTGAGTGAAGAGGATGCAGAGGACAGGGCTGGGTGGAGGCAGATGAATGGCTGTGGTGAAAGAAGAAGAGGATTTTGGCTTAATAGGAAAACCTGTTTTTTTAAAAAAACTGGGTAAATTGTGCTTGTAATGATTTAAACGTTAATTGATGTCATGGTTGTTTTAACTAATGCCGGGCATTTATAAAAGTGCACACAGTCTGTGTGTACAAATCCCGCTGTGAATTTATTTTGTATATTGTCTCATTCGCCTGGAAATGAATTCCTTGCTAGATCAATGCTTCATGTTATACAAATTTAATTAAACTGCTTCATGATTTAAACATTTCTCTATTTATTTCAGAGAAAAACATCTGGTAGATGTCATCACGGAAAGCTGAAGGAAAAGCAAAGGCAAAGTTTAAACAGCACGCCGTTGTTCGAACGCTGCTTTTGTAGGGGGGTTCCAAATGACTGATCCTAACCAGATTGTTTTTTTTTTAAATGCACACAAAATGTACTTGTCCTCTACATGTCCCTGTGTTAGTTATAGTCTGGCGCCAGCTCTAAAATTAAGAGTCTTTGAAAAATTTATATCTTTCAGGGCAACTTCATTTTTTCTCTTTAATGGGGCGGGTTGGTTTGTAACAGATAAGGCACAGGCCGTGGTGACAACCAATATTATTATAAAGATTATTTTCATTTTGTATTTATTTTGCCTCCTAATTCATTAACGGCACATGTAGGAGGGCGAATTCATTTTTGTTTTTTGGCTGTCCATCAATCCGACCCAGCTTAAAATGTCCAAACTCTGCAACAAACATATGGCACGATACTAGAGGACCAGCCTTTGGGGTTTTGAATAATGCATTTGCCTTTTCTAATATAAGTTACATTATTCTAATGAGTGCTGTTCATGCTGAGAGGAGCTTCTGGCTTTAGATAATAGAACAGATTAAACAAAAAAATAAAATACAGGTATTGTGGGTTTAATTAATAAAAAAGTCAAGTTGAGTCTAAACGAAGCATTGATAGAGACTGTATTATTTCAGTTATATTAAGCTATTTAGACATCTATAAATTCATACCCTAAAAAAGCAGAGCTAACTGAAGACTTTGCATTTATTTACCATATCTTACAGCAGCCCTCTAGTTTCTCTCAGATGATGCAAACTGGATGCAATTTTTTTTTAAATAGCTAGACATCATAAGACAACAACATTTCCGCACTGTCTTCATTACAGTGACACATGCGAAAACTTCCTAAGAATGAACTGATGATGAGTACCAGATATGTCCTGTTGGTCTTTTAGGCAGCTATCTTACAAAAATTATCTTTTTAATAACAGCATCGCAGGACTTTGGCAACCCAGCACTGCTCTTCCTTATCTTGGTCAAATAAATTGAGAAACTGACACAATGGCTTTTTATGTACCCACAGGCCTTTTGAAAAAAAAAAAAAAACAATCTACTTCCTTTTTTTGATGAGAAAAGCTCAAAAAGGTATTACTTTGAGATATAGCGGGTGCTATCGCATTGATATGCAAAAGAACTGGTATTACAGTTGCTGTGTGTCAGAACATTAATATTCCTTTGGATATCTGTTATGAAAGCATCTTCCTTTCAAAAAGCATCCGTAACAGATTATGACAGGACATCTCAGGTCTCTGGCTTTAAAAAAAAATAATGAGGAGCAGCAGAAATAAAGAATTTTGCTCAGCAGACTTAGACCTGATGTACAGTAGTGACTAAAACTTATATATATATTGTATATTAGTGTAGTATATTGTATAATACTATTTTTTGGAAGAAGGGTTTCCGTTTTAATTTCTTTCCTGGTTTATTCCTCAGTCGTCTCAGGGTGTTTTTTCTCTGACTTTCGTTATGGATCTAAATCCACAGCTAGATGCACCAACAAAGGATAATAGTAAGGACATCTGAGAAGATAGTCTTTACACCCTTCTGCTAAAAGGTTAACGAAGCATTTGGGCCCTTACAACCCGAATGTTAATAGGTTCTTTCCTTAAGCAATGAGGCTCCTCAACACCCAGAACTCAACTATAGAACCTCAAACTGACAAACACACACAATAGAAATCAATAGTTACAGCCCCACCCATATATAGGCACAAAAATATTCTATTTATGCACAGACAGTTATGCTGTTTTGCACACAAAATTGTGCTATTATATTGATTTTCTATATGTATTTATTGCGATTTTTATATGTGGACAAATAAATCCAAACTGAATCGTAAACATTTCTGCGTTTTACATTTAGAAAAATCTCTTACACTGAAACCATGTCAGTCAGTTTCAGGGGTGGGACTATACTATACTATAGTACTGTTTGTATACAGGAGCAGGAGTGCCGCTGAGGTAAGGGGGATTATTAGTGGTTAGGATAATTCTAAGAGCCATGCAATTTGGAAGCCTCATACGATCTCTAAGTTTAATGCGGAATGGCTGTGGTAGGGGGCCTAATGTCATATTCTTTTGAAAGGTCCAAAATTGCTAGCAGCATCCCTGTTCTGGAGTCACGTCATTTACAGTCTGTGGCTATGAGGGCAATAGACATAAATATTTGCTAATAATATTTTAAATCCATTATGTATGTCGCTATTAATTAAATTAATTAGAAGACTATTAAATTGTGCCGAATAATGTGACAGAGGTAATTGATGAAATCAGGATCCACAATATCCCTTTGTATATAATTGAGAGTCCTCACTCTGATCTGCGACAGATCTGGTCCTCACTCTGATCTTTTTACAGTCCGTCCCATCCAGTTCTTTTATTGATTATTTGCACTGTTAGTTGCATTGTTTGTGTTGCAACGCTCACACCAGGTCGCACACTATGCACTTAATGTAGCTAGGACAACTTGTTTGTCTTGTTTGTTTACTTGTTTTGTAGTTTTGTAAAGTTTTGTGTTGTTTTTTGTAGCGCCATAGTCTCAGAGAAACGTTAATTCATTTCACTCTGTTCTGCGACAGCCATATTTTTTCGCTTTTTAAACGTCTTCACTTGAGTTGACTATTGTGAGAGCAAATCCAGATATTTCCACACATTGTTATTGTAAACTAAGGTGCAAAAAAAAAAACCCAGCAGCACAGCGTGTAAAAATACTAAGCTACACTCTGACAGAATATCATATCTCGCTCTATTCATATGTGTATTTGGATCGATTCAAAAACACCTACCATTTCACAGAGAATAATATTTATTGTAATATATTTATATTGTTTATTTGTGTGTGTGTGTGTGCCTGTATGTGTGTGGGACTTACATGTCCTCGCCGTGCCTGTAAGAGGCTCACTAGAGCCTGTTGTGTATGAAGAAATGACCTTAACACTATATTCCGTGCCAGTCAGCAGGTTGAGGATCAGCAGTGTATTCACGTCTTCTCCTACAAATGTCTCCAGCAAAGGACCCGACACTGTACACAAGACAGGACAAAACATGCTCATACACTCACCAGTATATATGCTGTAAATAGATATCAACAGCACAATAGAATACATTTAAAATGTTGTTTGCATTAGTTTGCTATTTAGCAACAACACCGTCACACAATCTCATTTTACCTGAAAGGTGTTAATCAGGTAGGGATTTATCGTGCCCCGCCGCACAGAATAGTACAGAAGAAAAAAAGACAATTAGAGTTCAGCGTAGCAGAAGACAAATAATAATAATAAAATAAAAAAAACAACATAGGGTAAAGCTCAGCCACCCCACTAACTTCACAGAAAGATCCCAGACTAAACAAAAGTGAAAATAACAAACAACTGATCCACACAAATCCATGGAATATAGATTTCCTATACTCATTTCTCCATATTCACACACACACACACACACACACACACACTAATACAAAATTTTAATATTAATTTAGATACTCAAGTGAGCTTTATGATGTTTTGGCAGTTATATAAGCTCAGCTTATATAACAAGTCATTAAAATTAAGTGCAGCAGCCACCATAGCCTCCAATGTAGTCTCTCCAACACAGTCTCTCCACTGTAGTCTTTTCAGTGCAGTTATTCTACCGCATCTCCACTACATGCGCTACACCATAGTACTCTCCATCGCAGACTCTCCACCCTACTCTCTCCACCGCATAATTTCTACTGTAGTCTCTACACCACAGACTTTCCTCCTCAGACTCTCCAACATAATCTCTCCACCCTAGTCTCTCCACCACATGCTCTACACTATAGTACTCTCCGACGCAGACTCTCCACTGTAGTCTCTTTACTGCAGACTCTCCACCTTCTCGTTCCACTGTAGTCTCTCCATCGTAGTTTCTCTAGCGTAGTTTCTCTAGTGCAGACTCTCTAACGAAGTCTCTCCAGCGCAGTCTCTCTAGCGCAGACTCTCCACCGAAATCTCTCCACCACAGTCAACAGTCACAGTGTAACAGTTAACAGTTAGATCAGAAGTTTTCAGAAGCTCAATTGGAGCCCCTCCTCTAACGACATTTGTAAAAACCACTAAAAGCGAGATCTATTTCTCCTTCTGGTGTTCTACACAATCAGAGAGCTTGTTAACGGCAACAATGAATCCTGCAGCTGGTTGAATAGTTGGTAGTTAGACCAGCAGATGTAGCAACATATGTCTGTCCACACTTAGCTACACAATTTCCACAGTAGAGTGTCTTACATAAAAAAACCCACATTTATTCAAAAAACTAAAGCCATTGGCATGAGTAAATAACAAGCTACTGAATTACTGGATCTTTTTTTACAAACAATAGCAAAAACAGCCAGATAAGAAAATAACAATTGCTATTAGCAACATTTAAACAAAAAAAATATAATCATTATTATATTTTTCCCATTTTTACAGTTTTGGTAATTCTGCAGTGTTGCCCCTTTCATTGTATTTAATGGCAACACCTACCCCCACCCCCACCCCCCACAAGGTCAAGTTAATTTTATTTTTTATATATTGCTGGATAACGACAGTTATTTAAGGTTTCCTTTCCTACAGAACAGGTTTATACATCATTCTTTTATTAAAACAAACTGAATAGCCTCATGTTATTTATCTTATTTACACGACACCATGTCATTTCTGTCACATGGTCACGTGATCACAATTCTCCTGTGCTGTCAAGTTATGATGTATTATTACTGCTAGCTACCATATTGAAAATGTTAATGTGAAGGTCAACTGATAAAAATACAGTAAATGTAGCATCAATCAGTGAATTCAAATCATTCAAATTAGTCCGCCGGATTAATATCCTTTGGATTTAAGGATGAAGACTGTAATACTAATATTATTCACTAGAAAAAGGGGAAATGGAAAAACATTAAAAGGCATGACTTACAGTCTACCACAACTATCCAATTACATGAGGCCAAAAATATAAAAAAAAAAACTAATACTGATTCGCTGAAAAAGTGGGAGGGTACAAAATGGTGTAGTTAACTTATAGTTAAAATAGTAAAAAGCATTCTTCTCTGGCTAACTTGAAGGGGGCAGCACCCCAGCGCCCCTTATTTACCAGCCGCAACAGCTGCTGTTGATTCTGCATCACAGCGCATTAAACAAGAAAGTGCTTTTTATCCCCCACCACATACACATTACTACAACCAGCCCCTTAAACAAAATGACATGGCAACTTTTTGGGTTTACTCTACAATTAATTATTCGTAAAGTCTCCACTGTACAGGATTTTGTGATTGCATGTGGAAGCATGAAGATACAAACCGGAAGTAGGCTGGTAGATGATCCTGTAGCCCATGGTGTGTGAAGCAGGTGTGTCCCAAGTGAGACGGAAGCGGTTATACCATTCCTCAGACACCCTCAGGTTGCTGGGTGCTGTCAGTGGTACTGGCAAGTGAAAAAAAAAAAAAAACATAATTATAACAAGGAATTGCTGTTTTTGCTCAAGGCTTTCAGCAACTTTAAGCAGACGCTACTTTATAAAGCAGGACCTAACAGGTGCTTTCAGTTGATGGAGCTAGAACATTTATCAATGTCACATTTACCAAACCTTCTAATTCTTGCAGAATTCCAATTAGCACAGTCTTCACCTCGTGTTTTACACTGTCAGGTTCACAAATCTCCCATATGGTTTTTATTACAACACATTTTTATTCTTTTTCATCATTACTGGCATGCCAGTTCATTTAGCTAGAGAAGGAAGGGAGTCCATTAACATTGTGAAAAGTCAGTCAGCTACACTGTTGTTCAGTTTAAAGGCAGAGTAATCCAATACTTACCGATGTTAAGATTCACAACGAGCAATAAACATTTCTCACATTTTGGAGGCACCCTTATCCAAAACAACCTTTATTTAACTAACTGGGTATTTATGCGTTAAGGGCCTTGCGCAGGGGCCCAGATGGCGGTGTTGGAAATTGAACCCATGATCTTCTGATCAGGATTTAAACACCTTAACCACCAACCAACAACTTCCCTTAACACTTTTGTTTAATCCTAGACAAAATGGTATTATAAATTGTAACTAAACATGGCAAAATATGAGATGTTGACTGAGTAAAGAAAGAGAAACGTAATGCTAGCAAACCAATCCTACAATTCTACAAACATGCTATGGCCCGACATACGAATGGCCTCCCTTACGAATTGAAATTTTGCTGGACATTTACATTTATGGCATTCAAACAAACCGAATCGAACGGAAGCTAAATTGTGCGTTAATCTGGAAGCCGTTCAAAATGTCCATGCCAAGCAAAACGAGTTTACAAATTTTTTCAGACTTTTTTTATTCAGTGAAAGCTGTTTTTAAACAGTCGTCCCACAATATTAACGTTGCCTTCGAACATGTGTTGAAAAGTTGATTGTTTTTTTGTTAACAGATTGCTGGGATGGGTGTATTTATTTCATGTTTGAATTTATTTACATATCGTTTCTAAATGTTTTGATTGTTGATATGCGAAATTATGATTGTAGTGTTCAGTATCAATCAGTATTATTGGTCATTTTTTTGGGCCTAGGATCAATGATCTGCATTTACATATTTTGGATAAAGATCATATTGTGATACGCAAGGCGACAAATTTTTACTTTAAGAACTCAAGTCTAGAACGAATTTGGTTTGTTTTCTAAGGTTGCACTGTTTATTATATTAATGAAAATATGTCTTATGTCTTATATGAATTATTAGAATTAGTGTATTAAGTAAAATGCTAAATATATTAAGCCAATTTAGCGAAAATGCTGTTGTTATTACAGATTTGTTTACTGGTTTTGTAATAATTTCATTATTTTTTCGACTGTGATGAATATTGGAATCTAGAGTTCATTTAGGAAGCTAAAACATACACATTAAAAGGCTTATATAGTCTTAGCCTTGAAATCTTATCTTTTGTTATACGAGTCTTTAAAATACGACATTGTGCTACTGCCATTTGTTAATACACCTATAATTAAGGTCAGATCAGATTAAGGGACTGATATTTACAAAGACATTAATGTAAAGAAGCGATACAAGCTCCAGCTCGTTTTCAATTAGAGTTCGCAGCAAGATGTCGTTAACATTTCTAATAAGCAAGTTACTGACCAGTAAATTGTCATTGGAAAGCGATCATTGCGAGTGTGGTAAACATAATCAATTCTATCAGCGAAAATAAGGCTAGTTTGATCACTTCATTACTGCTGGGAGAGTGGTGCTGGAATGGATGGCTTTCATTAAGCTTATTAAAAAGTAAAATCAATATTAGGCTGCCTGATTGAAAATGATCTCCACAGAGGCTAGGAATGAACCTCTAGCCTTGGCCAGCTACCTAAAGCTTGCTGTTTGGAGATCAGTTCAAGCAGGTTCATGTTATTTGTGCCACAGCATTGTTTAAATTGTCAATTGTAGTAGGATGTGTACAGAAGTAACACAAAATTCATTATTAAATATATATTGGTATTACGACTGTAAATAAGCTGTAGATGATGTGTGTCTTTCCCTGATGTGGATTTCTTTATTAAGAAAACAGCAAGAAGGTCGATACGATTAAATATCTGAACGGTAAGAAAAATTGGATCTAATTTACGTTTAAGTATAAGTCCCTACAAAAAGCTTCCCTTACCTAACATTATATATTCTATATATTCTCTTGGTTACTGTTAACAAAATGATAGATCAGGTCTACCTAGGATTTATCTAAGACTTGTAAACGCAGTAGATTTAAAGTAGTTATGGTATCTACAAGTCAACAGATTTATCTCAAACATGTAAAAATCTCAGTAGATTTTAAATAGTTAGGGTAATTTCAAGTTCTAGTATTTAGCAAAGACTTGTAATCTCAGTAGATTTTTAGGTCCTGGATTTTATCTAAGGCGTTTAAAAATCCTAGTATATTTTAGGTGGTTATGGGAACTACTAGTCTTAGGATTTGTCTAAGACTTGGAGAATTATAGTGAGCAGTTATGGTAAATATAAGTCTAAGTAAATATAAATTCTCAGTCAATTTTTAAGATTTCTGTAAATTTCTGTACATTTTAGTCAGTTTATGTAAAGTACATTAAAGAAATCTTATAGGCATCTATACCAAGACATTAGGCAAATATTTTGCCTGTAATTAGGAATTTACGTTATATTTTCTTTCGCTTTATTGGCTTGTTAACTGTGCCTAGATTAAAATATTAGTGTACATAAAACTAAAACTTAAGAAAGTGCTATCAAGACAGCGGCAGAAGGTTTTTTAATATCTAGTTGATAAATTTCGATTCACAATATAATGGTTATCTAAATACAACATTTAGATAACTAACATTAAAGCCATGGGGACCAATAAACTTTTAAATATTTATGGAAAGTATCAGGGAATATTAACTATTATTGGCATCTTTCTAAATATGTTTTATATTGTTTGTTTATATAATTTTAAACTAAGGAATCACCTTTTAGCAGTTTTGGCAATAAAATCAATGTCATGCCAATTGTGCATTGTTTATGTGACACTAGAGGAGTGTAATATTCAAAAAGTCACACAAGAGGACAAGAAAAAAGACTCACATGTACGACCAATAGAGGACAGTGACAGCGCACCATCTTCTCCCTCCGGATAAATAGGGTTAACCGTGATTTTGTATTCCGTGTCTGAGAGAAGAGGCTGCAACAGCACACTTTTTGTATTGCCTGGGACCAGCACCTAGAGTGTTTCAGACAGAAAGGTATCCATTTTCATACATGTTTTTTAATAAAATAAAAAGAAAATTAAGAAGAAACTTGGTTTAGTTTTAGAAAGGGTCATGTAAGGTGGGTTGCTTACTGAAATGTGGCAGTTAAAAAGAAAACAAAGGGAGCCATCAATATTGCTTCAGTCGGTCTCCACAGACACATCATCAATCACACGCACACACACGTCTTGGATCTTTCGCTCAGTGCAGCCAGCAATTGTTACTATGTGAATGCGTGACTATGTGTGATGATGTGAAGTTCAGGCACAATTTGCATCAAACCAGAAAGTATAGAAATAATCAATTTATCAAACTATATTTATAAATGAATCAAAATCTAATCTTTTTAAACAAAACTGGGTAAGAATGCTGTGCATGGAAAATATGCATAGTACGGTATACAATATTAACAACCAAAATAATAGAAAATACAATTTCCTGCAATTACATGGTTATTAAGTAGTGGCCCTGTAGTGCAACGCTGTAATTCAGTGCTTACGCAAAATAAGACACTGCATTCACAAGAATATAGCGGAGTGTAGACAAAGATGAACGGTAAAGTACAGTAAAGTACAAGCAGCTTACTGAAATTACAATGTGTATCAAAGCAAACAGTGTCGATTTCAGTTAAAATGAAAACTTGATTTCCTGCTATAAATCAGCACTCGAGTCAGTGTGGAGCTAGATAATTTTAAATCTTTGACAAAAATGAAAAATAACCCCCCAAAATATAGAAATGACATAATTAAATATAAAATTTTAGGTAAATAAATACATAAATATATGAATTTAAGTGATTGTCTGGTTTTCTTTTATTAGTTACAATATGTATGGCCTAAAATGCTAAATGCAAAAATATCTTTGTTAAAACTGAAGTGATTTCCTTGTTTACAATAGGCACAATAGTACAATAGTTACAATATTTTTACTATTTTAACTAATTGCACAAGCTAAAAGAAATAGAATCAAAATAATAATTTGTTGCAGCCCTAATAACTTTGTTTAAAAAAACAGATAACGTTCATATATATATCTATATTTCATCCATTCTCTCTCATTCAATCACCATTAAGTAACAGGCACATCAGATACAAAATGGAGAAGAGAACCTACACAGGAGAACCGAATATTGGAAGAGCTCAAAATTAAACCTAGGAGCTGTGAAGTGGCAAAACATATAATTTTTAACACCTGCTATAATCTGTTTATTAAAAAATACAGGAAATAATGATGTAAACCATCGGTTTAACATTGAACATTGCAAAATGTATCACATGAAAGGAACTGGAATGTTTGCGAGGAACGACATTAGAAATCACTACAGACGCTAATGATGTGATTAACATAAAATCCCTCTAAATCTTAAAAAGCTCTGACTAGCATGTTAAGCAAGGATTTTGATCATTGGCTGCTTTGTGTAGAAGCCGCCAGTTCAACGTTCAATAAGCTTTATTAAGCGCACATGCCGCCAGCCACTCTACTATTAGTGGAGCTGTCCACCGGACCTGTGGTGCTGAAATCTGATGACTGCAGTTGCTTCCCTTCTCTCTCTCCAAAGGAAAGTTGCAAGTTTCTCTCAAAATGACTCAAAATGTCCGGACACAACTTCACTTCAAAAGCAAAGAAGAATCTATTCTTCTCTGGTCTTTTTCGTTCTCTCCCTTGAATTTTTCCATCTGGTCTTCTCACCATGTCTCTGTGGCAGTGACCTAAATGTCAGTTGAAAAGATAATGGAATTTCCTTTGTCCTGCTTCTGCCTCCTTTATCTTTCTCTCATCTTGACCTAAAGCGGCTGGCTCTGAAAATTAAAACTCAAGTGTGCTGGATGGTAAAACATACATTTCAGCACAGAGCTGGACCATCATTTCAAATTGTTTCTTTAAAGCTAGCTAAATATTTTATTAATAAAAATCGAAAGGGTCAAATAAAATTTCTCTGTTGGCCAGATCTCATTTTCAGGTTTGCTTGAATGGCACTGTGGCGGATTAGAATCATATCAAGCCAAGGTTGAATCAATGTCAACATAATGTATTTTTAAAACGACTGCATCCGTTCAACCGCTTCAAAGTATACTAGCAGCTCAGAAAAACAACTGATTTAAAAGGCAGATGTGTTTATACTACAGGGGAACAGTGTTCAAAATTCCCAAGCCAGAGGCATTTCTGGGAGTAGCTCCAAACAGAGAGCCCAAATATCTTAAGGGCTAGCTATTTTATCAACAATAGCACTGCTACGTGCTATATGCGATGCATGCTAACTGACATCTGTTACAGTTTGTCAGTGACTACAGTAACGCAAAAATGGAATGTAGTTAAACAAGTGCAAGAAAGGAAAGTCTGTGGGTTTTTAGAGGTCATAACATTTGAGCTGTTCTCACAACACAACAGTAATAAATTTTCTTATGTTTTCTTAAATTACCAGGCCTCGCTGTGGGTATAAAATGCAGCTGAGCACTCAACTCAAAAACGTATTTGGTGATGTTTTTAAAATGGGAACAAAAAGAGCATCATTTCATCATCCAGACAAAATTAAAAAAAATTGACAAGTAAATGTTTTGTGGATCATATGGAAACAGGTTTTTAAAACTTAGTGGGGACCAAGGCCAAATTTACAGTACCTGTATCAAGTGGTCAGATCGAATACAACTACAACTAAAACTTGGCAATCAATGCTACATTCTGTAAGGCTAATGTTTCATGTTCTTATTTCATGTTGTTTCATGCTTATCATGTTTTAGGTTTATATTAGTTCATGTTAGGTTCCTAATTTATATTGATGTTTTATGTTTATGTTTTGATCATATTTCGTGTTTATGTTTCATGTTTTGGTTAGTTCATGTTTGTTCTGTTTTTGTTTATTTCTGCTCCTGTTTCCTGTCACGTGATTCTCCTGCCCTTGTGTCATGTTTCATTGGTTAGTTTGTTCATGTGGTCCTTATTGTGTTTAGTTGTCTCTTGTTTAGTTAATGTGTTCCCTGTTAGCCTAGTGTTTATATACCCCATTGTCGCCTTGTGTTTTCATGCGCTATTGTTTGTGTACCATTGCGGTGAGTTTCATTGTATGTGCTTAGTCAATGTTTATGTTTTACATCTATCCTGGGAAGTATCAAGTCAAGCCAAGTATGTTTCTTGTTTTGCTAAGAATTCAGGTTGTGAATAAACTGCACCTTGGGTTCGAAATACATCACGTCTCAGTGGAGTGATTACACATTCTCCCAGACTCCTCTCTTTTTTCTCGGCCTAAAGAGAGCATTGTTTTGAGGACTTTTAAATATGGTCTGGTAAGCAAAATACTGAATAATGACTTGTCTCTTGCGTCCATGGATTATCGTGGGTTGTCTCAAAAATAAATATATTCACAAACTCGGAATTGGCCATCAATGCCTGCAGTGTAAATGTGGCCTAAATGACCACACAAGGACAGAAAAGTTACAACCTTGACACATTTATTTATTCATCCTCATCCTGCTAACTGCCCCATGCTGGTTCTGACTGAGATGGAGCTGGAGCCAAGCCCAGTAAGACTGGAGGGGGGAAAAATTCACCCTGAATAAGACGCTATTCGGTACAGGGCACAATACATATCTACACACTTTACAAGCCCAAAGGCAATTTAGTATAACCAACCTGCCTTCCTCCGAACATGCTAAAGAAAACCAAAGAAACCCCATGTAAACACATTCACTATCTACACACAAAGAGTAACTTGAATTCAGAAGTTGCAAAATAATTATGTCAATATTAGGACCTTAAAAGTGTGTGTGTTTGATCTCACCGACTCTTCTGCGCGGTCTCCTCTCTGGCTGACGTAGGTCACTCTGTACTGCTCAATATCTGGATCATCCATGTCCCAGCTGACCTGCAGACTGTAAGTGGTCTCATCGTCTACCAGCAGGTTGGTCACGCCCAGACGCATCACTGGTGAACGCAGCATAATAAGTTCTCTCCTCTTATTCCTTAATGTCCTACCAGTTTCAAATTAACTGCGCCCCCCCCCACCCCAAAACAATTAAGGTATTGCAAGTGCAAGAAAGGGAACAGCAGGTTGTGAGACGTCGCTAATGGAAATCTGTCAGCTAGCCACTAAAGTAAAGCAAAAAAACATTAAAGCAAAAACAATTGTGAAGCGCAAATGATTAAGCCACTTAACGGGCTGGGCCGAGGTGCCTTCTCCTGAAGCAGTAAACAATGTTTCTGCCGGAGCGGTAAACAAGTGCCATCTGGCTCCTTCAGGATATGAGAAAGAGCGAAAGAAACAAAGAGACTGGAAACAAACCGCTCTCTGCTTCTCACTCCATTCTCCCTGTGGACCTGAGCTCAAGCTTCTTCCACTGTCCCATTCACACATCTTTACAGCATGAGCGCTTACCTGGTGGGATTGTAGAGGGAAAGGCCGTGGTAGCAGCCATGGGCACTGGAGTAAAATACAAATACGGGTTATGTTAAATCGGTGGTTCCCAAACCCCCCAGCCCTCAGCCCCACACACACACATACATATAAAGACACTTTTAGACAGTAGAAGACAGTATTTAATGTTTCAACAACAATATTGCAAAAGAAACCAGTATTCCAGAAATTTCCTGTAGAAGTGTTGTATGAGGGGACATCGCTTTTTCATTACCCTAGCGGTACACGAGTAAAGTGTTAGTATGAGCCATCAGCGTTAGAACACATAGAGTGGAATATTAAGGGAAGTGTCACATATTCGCTCTCCATGACTACGGAGAGCGAAACCTGTGTGCTAAACCCTGCAGAGCGGTGCATCAGGTCATGCCATATATTTTTGTCTCATATTTCAGCCATTATTCTCTTTTGAAATTTTTTGTGCATCCCTCTAAAAAGCTGCTGACTTCACACTAGCGTTTCCTGATCCCCTTATTCTAACTCCAGTGGTTTGGGAACCACTGTGTTAAAAATAGACAGTTTGAAAGTACCAGGAAGAAAAATCTGTGCATTGAATGTAAGACTTTACTAAGTACATGTCTTACTGGATCAATATAAGCCTATTTACACCTGGTTACTTTATGCATTTTTTTCCTGATCGGATAGATGTCTGATTTGTCGAAACCGTTTTATTTACAGTTGGCCACAAAAATGTGTCTTTCTGAAACAGATATGGATTTAATCTTCTTGCCCTGTGCAAAATGCAAATATTTTTTTTGCCCTGAAATGGCACCCGCTGTTATTTTGCTCTATTCGGGTTTGCGGGTTTGGATAGCTATCCCATCAGAAAAAACGCATGAACAGTTGTTATGAGTATCAGTTATTGCAAGTTTCTGTAGAAAATTAAACATTTTAATTAATTAAACATTATTTTTCTTCTACTACTAAAAATGTGCACGCTTTTACACTTGTGAATTATGAATAAAAATTAATCCTAAACAAATCGGCACTGAATATCATTAGACTCTTGACTGAACTGATGGAATGCAGCGTCTTACGTGTGGTCTCTAACACAGGTACAGCGCTGCTCTCGGCCTCATCTTTGTAAATCGCAGATAGCAGCACCTCATACTCGGTCAGGGGAGTAAGACCTTTCACTACATAGGTATTAATGTTGCCTGGTACAACCACCTTTATGACAAAAACAGAGGAAATAAAGGAAAAGACGTACAATCAGACATAAACGAAAAACATAACATTTATAGTGAGAACTGCAGTGGTAAAGCATATGAAAGATGCAGTGATATACTGTACTGCTTCTAATTTCTTTTTCATTTATGATTTTTGCAGATGCTCTTATCCGAAGTGAACAGACTAACTTTTATTATTCAGTGAGCAGTTGAGGGTTTAAGACTACCTTAGAATTTTGTCGAAAAATGCTAAATATATAGGGAAGTGGGTGTGGCAGGGCAAAGGTCATTTATTAAAGTGGCCCATACCAAATCTAAAATAAATCATGAATAAAACTTGAGAAAATGCTAGCAAAGTTAAAATCTGCATCAATTTGCTCACGTACTCTATTTGATACACATGAACGCCTAACTACTGCGCGGCTTGACGTGATGTCATGAATAATTAAGGGAGACTGTCTTCCCACAGGATAACAAAACCTGTGACGTTTGTTAAAATACAGTACGCGTGACTGTGGGTCAGTGCCGTTTCAGCACCATCGCATGGCGTGTCGTTATTTTCTGCTCTGACGGCTCTGGGTAAACATATTGACATGTGGCGCTATCTGTAACTTACAGATGCACCCACTCCCGGCCAGTCATAAAAACCTCTGATGCATTTTACAGCACACAGCCACACATGTGCACAAACACATCATGTTTTATACCTAACAGCTGAAATTTATTCGATTTGGATAAACAAGTCTGAACGGGTGGTTTTATGTAAATTACACTGGAATTGTTTATGTAAGGAAACCCAATCAGTGAAAAAGACTCAGTGATACGACAGATAGTATAATGTGACATTTTCTTTCAAAATGTTTTATATTCAATCTTTAATCATTATTCAATTTCATCAGAAATTGTTTAAAGAGAAACAGCATGCTTCTGGATCCAATGAAAAATGCCTCAGTGACTGTTTTTGTGAAACCCTTTTTTTTTTGTATCAGCTGGAAATTGAAATTCTAGCTGACTATTTTCTGCATATCACATTCAGGTGAAGGTCAGCGACAATTGGAGTGTTCAGGTCTGGGGCATTTTATTCTTGCACCAAACAGCACTGCATGGTGATGATGAATGTGAGTCACCACGGCACTAACGGCACATCCAAACCCTTCTACAGTTCAGCTGATGAGATATGATTATTACAACTCTTCTGCAAGCGTCTGGGTCTGCCATGCTGAATTATACCAAGTGTAATATTTCTGACCTCTTCAATGTCTTCATCGTCCAAGGGCCTCCAGGCGAGTTTATACAGTTGCACGCCGTCTGCTGGCTGGGTCCAGCTCACCCGGAAACTGTTCGGTGTCACATCATCAATCTTGACGGTCCGTGGAGCCGGAACGAGTTCTGGGAGACATCAAGACAGTTGGGTTGATCAAGCGGTTCTACAAGCTACAAAAACATGCTGTTTACTGGACAGGTTTACGACCTGTGAGGCAGCACCTGGTAAGGGGGCACGTAATTATGAATATGAGCTAGCAAATTATTAAGCGTCCGCTAGGGACAATCTGATTAGTTCTGCATCTAATTATCAGGCAGCCGTTAGAGACGAGTTGGCGTGACCAAGTTCAGGAAAAAGTACGTAAAAATAAAGTTGATTAGAGTCTTTTTAAAATTAAAGTGAACCGTCTGACAAAAAAGAGGAGCGCCAGACTGAACCTTTACAACGTAGTCGGAAATCCAACCACAGAAACAGGCTCAGCCGTCACAATGAATCGGGTAAGCTGGTTAAACATTTATATTTTAATATAATAAATGCTACACACACTACATGCAGCAAATATTCTGTGAATAATGTTCAGGTGCATTACTTTGGGCTGGAAGGTGTTGGGGGGTAGGGTGTTGGGGTTTTTGGATGTGGGGAGGGGGGTTAATGTCCTAAAAGGTTAAAAAAAAAAAACCCTCATAACTGTACATAATCGAAATGCCTTTTACATATTCTGGCATGCGGTTATGCAATTTCTTGCCCCAATGTACGGTAAACTTACACTGACATCTGCATTTTTTTTTTTTTTTTTTGCAGGAACCTAATCTGTGAATTCGCATACTGTACTGTTTGATTGATTTTCGGCCTGAGAAAACTTGCTGAAACAGCCGCTTCTTTTAAAAAGACAGAGATGAGATATACACCATTTTTTGTGTGCTATTAGATTAGTAAGATGACACTGGTGGGCTGCTGGTGAAAATGATGCTCCAGACCCATCATTGACTGAGGAAAACGAATGCTTGCTGAGTGTAATAGACTACTGCATCAGCAATACTACTTCATTTAGAAAAAAGAAGACTTTCAGGCAAACCGGAGCTCAGACTCGAAGAATACGCCAGAGTAAATGATACAGTGGAATGACTTTTATTATCGTTTTCTGTATGAGCTTTAAATGAGCCATTCTTACTTGTGGTGAAGACTCCTTTCAGCGGTTCGGACTGATCTGAATCGTACAAGGCTAACACAGACACGGTGTACTCTGTCTGGGAGGCCAGGCCCCTTAAGTACACATTCGAATCTGGACCTGTTTTGACCTAAAAGTAAAAAATAAAATCACATTAAATATTTAAACACAGTTTTATTTGTCAGGGTTGTGATGGTATATACTATGTTATTAATTACACCACTACTTATGTTGCATTATTCCACATTTGTAGTGCATATCGGTTTCAAAAGTATAGTATTTACATTTTATTTGTAAAAATATATTCTGGTGTTTTAACAGTACATCATTTTAAATATTTATACCTCCTACTCTTTTGCATTTTTCACCTCTGACACTGCTGCTATGTGCTATGATTGAGCTATGAGGTCTATGCGGCAGTAGGCGGTTAGATACTGGGTGGAAATTGGAGAAAGCCACACTAAAGAAACTGTATATAAAAATGTGTTTCCCTTAGACTAACATGACAAGAAAATTATAGTAGCTGCTACTTTATTGAATAGTCAGTTAGGTTAGGTAGCAAAACTAAACAAAGCGCTTCTACTTTTAGGAGTGATCTAAAAAATGCAATCATAAGCGGGGTTCACACTGCAATTTTTGCTTGTCAGACTGTATACACATGATTTCCATTATCACACTGTACAGGATCTCATGGTCATAATGTCAGACTGTATGACAGTCAAAACGTCCCAGCGTTCTCTCGCCAAATGGTAGCTAGCGCAATCAAAAACTGTAGCATTAACGTTACTTATGACATGCCTCAATAAGTTTCTTTTGTTGCTGGACATTCCACTTTATTCATTTTGAGATTTTTGCATCACCAGGTTCAGTGTTCGTTGTAGGCGAAGTTGCACTGCAGAAAATCTTCTAAAACTGCCAGAATTTCATCGGTAGAAAAATTTTATTGCAACATGTCAAACCTGCTATTAAACATAAACAATTTATCGAATGATTATAAGAATCTTTTAGAATTAACAAAATTTGTTTTCAAATTTACTACCAAATGGTTGCCCGGCTATACGAAGGGGGGGCGGCAAAAACTTTCGAGACATGCCAACAGATGGCAGCAACCCTATGACTGTGCATACAGCCTTTTTTTCGCCATCTGTTGTCGTGTCTTGAAACTTACCCATCTGTATATAAAGGTCTTATGAAGGCGTATATCAACGTTAAAAACCTACCTCACTCATTTGTTCACCATTGTTTTTGGCGTACTGCAGCCTGTAGCTTTTGACTGTGCTAGACGGTGCATCCCATCTGAGTCGCACCGAGTTGTGGTCCACTTCAGTGACGCGTAGATTACGAGGAGCCTTTAAAGGCACTAAAAATATACATGCAAACCCGGGCTTTAACGATGCCAAATAATTAAAGTACATTTGGTGTTGGGTAACTTTGCTTACATCCTTACTAAGTTAACAAATGAAGTTTTTAAAACCACAAGTAATGTTAAAAAAAAATACAACTGATTTTAATCAGTATTTTATAAAAACATTAAGCTGTATGTGAGATGACTAACAGGTGGTCTCCTGCAGTGTAGCAGGATCGCTGGCCTCGTCTCCGAATACGGCATAGAGTGTCACTGTGTAGTCTGTATCTGGACTTAGACCCACCAGTCCAAAGTCTGTCACAGTGTCCGCTACCTTGACCTGCAACACAAATCAAGTCCACCACCGATATCTTTAAAGCATTTCCCAAGCTTTTCTTCAATCCACTTCTTTAGTGGCTCAATAATGAAAACTCTATTTAGTCAATAAGGATTCTGCACCCTTAATGAATCACAATAAGCATGAAAGCATCGACTGCTTAATTCAAGGATTCGGCAAGTGGAACAGTCAATAAATGAGGCTAGTGCTGCATATGACTAAAAAGCAATATAAAACTAATCGAATACTCGAATGGACTGATTTAATTTTTTTAGACTGGATATAAGCTTGGGTAGATGTTTTACTACTCAATGATAATGATATCAATACTGAAACGCTATTTTATATTTGCTTTGCTTTAATAGACAGTATTAATTGTCAAATAGATCAATTTATTTATTTTGATCAGTAGACACTGCAACATATGGTACACTATAGCTGAAAATTCAGTTTCCAGATTATTGCCTGAACCTAATATTGGTCTTAATTTATCTCTCATTTTCATTAGAGTGTAGATATAAAATGTGACTGCAAATCTGGTGCATTTTCAATCCTGATTCCGTACCTCAGTCTCATCAGTAGTTTCACTGTCTAAAGGTGCATAAACAAGCATGTACCCAGAAGCCCCTTCTGTGGGTCTCCATCGAGCATGCATGGTGTTGTGGGTCACATCATACAGCTCCAGACCGCTGACAACAGGCAAAGCCACTGAAAAAGCATGTGGCAATTAGTATTCACATCAAAAAATATAGCAGTGTGAGCAGTTTGACTATTAAAATGAGATAAAATATGGTATGTGGATTCTATTGTGTGTGTATGTGTGTTTGTGTGCCACTCACATGTGGTCTCACTTCCCCTGAGGGCTTCGCTTGCCGAAGCTGTGTACACAGCGAACACGGCGATCTCATACTCAGTCAGAGGGCTGAGGTCTTTCAGCACAGCTGAGGTCTCTGTGCCATCCACCACAACCTAGTGTTCAATCATAATCCATTCAATTTCTATCTCTTGCAATGCGTATAAAGAGGTTTTAGGTGTACATGCATTACCTCCAAATCTAGACAAGTCTATAGCTAAGGACAATCTGCTGATAAATATAATGAAAGAAGCTGAAGGTGGTTAATCCAAAAGACTTGCTCTATCTCTGGTAGCCGAGGCACTCTATATTGCTAAAGGTTTGTGGACACCTGATTGTCACAAACATATGTGATTTTAAAACATTTTTGTGGACACCTGACCATCACCTTTCCAGTAAAGCTTTCCACTACAATTTGGAGCTTGAATGTGAGATATGTGTTTATTCAGCTGAAACAGTATTAGTGAGACCAGGCACTGACATCCGTTCAGTGCTGTGGTAAAGGCGGTGTTTTAGTTCATCCTATAGGCGTTAATTGGTTTTAAATTCAGGATTTTAAACAGAACACACAATTTTTTTTTAATCACATGTTGTCACTATACCCTATCATGCACTTCTCGTTACTGTGCATTTTAATATGTCGCATGGCCATACTGGCTCTATACAAATAAAATGGAATTCAATTGAATGCATGATTTTGTATAGGGGTATTGTCATGCTAGAACAGAGTCTCTTTGTTCCAGTGAAAGAATAATGTAATGCTACAACCTACAAGGACATTCTAGACAATTGTGTGCTTCCAACTTTGTAGAAACATTTTGGAGAGGAGTCACATATGGATTTGAAGTGACTTTTAAAATATAGTGTACAATATAGTGTATGTTATTACATTATATTTTATATATGATATAATGATTAAAAGATTTTAAATAGAAAACAAGAAATTTTAGAGAATCTATAATATTCACAATATTGATAAGGAACGGAATTTGCCAATAACATACTGTATATATTTGATTGTACTGACAAATAGAGAAGGAATTTGTTGACATTCTTACTGCAGTTCCATTTTACCTGACAAGCTTTAAGAATTTACAACACTTTGTCTGTTAACATACTGTATAATTTACAGTCTAAAGGAAAACTGGAGGTGGATTGTCCATAATTGTATAAAACACCTAATTGATCCTTACTTCTTTTGGCTGACCTCCTTTGCTGGGATAATAAATCACACGGTACTTTAAAACGCTGCCTGGCGCATGGGTCCATGACACACGGAAACTTCGTGCCGTCACTTCGGAAGTCATGAAGTTCTGAGGAGCATTGGATGTGTCTTCAGGAACTAAATCTCCTGCAAACACAAGGTGAAAGGAAAGGCATTACTGTGACAAGATACCGTGATGCGCTAACAGATGCAATTGGCAATATTTAGTAACATTAAAAAAACTCGCATTTACATTTAATTTTGAATGTAAATGGGGATTTTTTTGTGTGTGTGCCAGACATTGTTTTAAAATGATCTGGCCATTGCCAAGTTAATATTTGGTAATGCTTCCCCCCTGGACAGGATAATGGCACTGAGCCCTTTCCTGTAATGTCATGCAAGATTAATAAAAGATCTTGGATCGCTCTACTATGCAGGACAGTGGCAAAATTTCTACAGTCGACTAAATAATGACTGTATATATAAAATTTCAATAAGCAATAATGGAGGTATTTGGATTTGCAACTACTATACTTACTTTTTATGTCTTTGTCTTGTTGCTCTACTCTGTCGCACACAGTCCTGGTCAGACCCTCTACTATAGTATTCATGATGCTGAAGTCGGCCACGTTGTAGGTATGTGTATTATGTGGCACCGAGGCAATGACCTTTAGCTCGTTTTCATCTGCGTTCTTTACCCCTACACACACAATCGCACACATTTATTGAAACACAAAGAAGAATCTAACCCAAACTTTCTTAGAAAAATATATGTATCTCTCCTGGGTACATTTTCACCTTTGGCTCTTATGCTGTGTTTACACCAATAGCATGCGTAGGTCGAATACATACAAAGTTAACATGTGATGTTTTTGTGTAAGGTTTAGTGTTTTATGTTTATATTATGTTCATGTTTTAAATTCTTTGTTCATGCTTTTTATTTACTTCCTGTCTTGTTAATAGTCATGCGATCTTTCTTCCCCATGTGTCCCATGTCATGTGATCCCCCTGTCTTTGTATCATGTTTTCATTGGTTTGTTGTGTTCCTTATTGTGTTCAGGTGTCTCTCGTTTAGTCACTGTGTTTCCTTTTAGTTTAGTGTATGTATATATATATGTCTGGGGGACTGCGGAATTTATGTTTAACAAATTAAAGCATTGTGTGAACGAGGCAAAAATCATCCCGCAGGTAATCTACAGCGAGTGATGAGATGCGCATATTCTCTTCACATTTAAGCATAACCTCAGTGTTGCTATGTGTGTAATTTACACTAGTATTTGTATGGAACTACATAGCATTTCCATAACAGAACAGCTTTTAGGCTTTTAACACAAATCCCTACGAAGAATTTTTCTCTCACCGATAGCAAAGAGCTCAACGCCGGCATCCTTTAATTTCTGGGCAGGAATGTCAACAGCATCCTGGGATTTACCATCAGTGATCAGAATGCCAATTTTAGGAACGTTGTTTCTTGAACCAGATTCTGGTTTGAAGCTGTACATCAGAATGTAGGTGAGGGCCAAACCTGTGGACACAGCAACACTTTTAGAACAATAAAGCAACCAGAAATTACGGGGGAAGTGGTAGCTTAGTGGTTAAGATGATGGACAGCTGATCGAAAGATCTGTAGCACCACCAATCTGTCACTGGTTGGCACCTGGGCAAGACCCTTAACCCTCCATTTCAGATGCATAAGTCAGAAGTCGCTTTGAATGAGGGCGTTTGCCAAATGCCAGGGAAGTTGCTTTGAAAGCATCTTTTTATCCTTTTTTGCGTTATGTTTGGTGTGATAATATATGATGTCTATATCAGTTTTTTTTAATTTTATGAACACTATGTAATTTAATATACTAATATACTAAAATCTAGTGCTTAAATAATAAGAAATGACTAGCCTTAATTCCACATACCTGTAAGTGTGTTTCCTCCCTTGTACGGTAGATTTTTAACAGCATCAATGACAGACTCTTTGGTGGTAAAGGCATTGAGGTGCCACTCAACCCTGGGATCTCCACTGTACTGGGCCAGTCCTGAGCAAAAAACGTTATAATACTATGTTATATAAACTAACTTATTAGAAAATTAACCACAACACACTTATACTCAGGTCATGTTAATTTAAAAGAAAAACAACGATACAACGCATACCTATACGGGTTTTATCAATTCCTACATCAAAAGCAGTAACCAGGTTTTCCAGGAATGCTCGCACCAGACGGAAATTGAGCCGGCCGATACTCCATGAACCGTCGACAAGGATGACAATATCGGCAATCGCAGAAGTGGTGCACATGAACGGATCCACTACAGAAATCAAAGAGAAACAGACAGAACCAGAAGTCAGATAGAGATCTAGGGCATATTTAACACACATAGCTGTGTATACTGGGTAGGATGTGCAGGTGAGGGTTTCATTTCTAGCGGCTCAATATACA
The DNA here is from genome assembly GCA_005784505.1 of Bagarius yarrelli. NCBI lineage: Eukaryota > Metazoa > Chordata > Actinopteri > Siluriformes > Sisoridae > Bagarius > Bagarius yarrelli. Next base: position 38,947 of record VCAZ01000195.1, on the reverse strand, counting down.
CACAAGTCACCTGTGGGGAGGTACATTTTTATTAAATCACTGACGTAAAATAAGAAAAGCAATATTACAACAAGGTTTGTGCCTGTAATACAAAGCAAGTCATACATACGGTTATGTGACTTGTTCTTACACCACATGGGATTTGCTTTGAGCTCTGTTTAAGCTATAATACATAAACTCTTATCAAGTGACAGATTGCTTTTTTTCATTTGTTAGCCATATAAGCGTAAGCCACGTCTCTGCTTAGTAAAGCTCACCAGAGAGTTATGAACACACACATTTTAAACATCAACAGCAATGGAGCTTCCACTGAAAGTAGTAGATTTAGATGACGCAGACACACGAGACAGGGCACAGCAGTGTGCTGCAGTACTCATTAAAGCTAATTGCTAAATGCTAAAACATTGCACAATAAACAACTATTTCTCTACATCTTATACATTTTGGTAGGATATTATATCGAACAAGGATGTCACATGTTGTCCAAAAAAAAACACTCAAGCATCCCACCAGCCAGAAAATCCTGAAAAGTTTGCACAGCATCGGAGTAGCAAAGAAAGGTGTATGTATTGCCCAAAATTACATACATATTACATGTTTGATTAGATAACAAAGCTGAAATACTGTATAAATATAAGCTAAAACAATATGGTACCTTTTTATTATACTTGACATACTGTAAGTAACTTTGTATTGGGCTAATAAAATCATCATGCAGTACAGCTTGTTTTTAGTGGTTTTAGTACCTTACTTTAACTCAGTTTTACACAGCAGATGTTTTCTCCAAGCAGCTACAGTAATATTAAAATATCAATTAACAAGAGTTGCCAAATTTTAACATAATCACCAGGCTATATTAAAATCAACTATATAACATTTAAAATCTTACATTTTTCATTTTTGAATTAATAATTTAGATTTTATAACAATTCTATAAAACGAAATCCAGGTTGCTGAAAATGTTATCCTTAGTTGGGGTAAATGTTGCAATACTGGCAACCCTGTCTTTAACCTCCTTGCTGTAACTGTGGTGAGAGCCAGTTCTTATTTGACTAAGCCAGTGACTAGGTTTATTTTCTAGCAATAGATACAAAAATAATAATGTTAATAATAATAATAATAAGGTATTAATTAAAATGAATCTAAACAGTTAGTATTCTGCTGCTATATATTTTAACGCAAACCCGTTCATGCATTATTTTAAAAATATTACAGGACTATTTGTTTATTTATTTTTTAACCTTAGTGTTTTCAGATTGTTTGTCAGATCAGGTTTACTGTTTAAGAGCTTTTAGGAAATCAATCGTCAATTAAAGGAAAAAAAAAAAACAAAAAAACACTAGTTAAAAACAATAGCAAAGAGTTTTGTATAGAACGTTTGTAAAGATATATGGAGATGCTTTACTGACTGAAATTTCCTACAGTTGATATGGAGGTGATTTACCTGAAAATTACTATCCAGACGTGTGCATGCTATGAAAAGTTTAATATGTCAGGTACTCAAAAAGCGTAAAGTATGTTACATCAAATTGAATATGCAAATCTGGTCGAATTTGCATATGTTAAATTTAGAGCAAGGGTGAGTAAGCCACTTATCTGTTGAGTGCTCGATAAAGGCCTGATTTTGTTCGATATACAATTATGTATCTTCCATTTAAATGACCAAACAGGTGCTGACCTGTGGCATTACACAATGCAGCTGCACACCATTACACCTCCAACTGCTCTCTGTGAAAATGCTACAATGAATGATGAAGGGAATTTGCAAGACTGCGCTTCCCTGACTGAAAGGGTCATTAAACACACAGTGAGAGAGAGAGAGAGCCATTTCTTTGGCTGGTGATGAACCATGAGGAAGCTCTGGCTTATCAGGGAGTTTGAGCATGAGCCTGATTATGCTGATGGGAACCAGTGGTGAGAACACATCAGGATCATCACTGATCCAGCAGAATGGATTCGCCCTAATCCCTAAAAGCTGCAGAGACTCTGCAAAAAGAGAAGGATTCGGTCTAAGAAGTCCAAGGTCATGTGATAGCCGAATATCTCTAATAATGCAGCAGATGCTCTCAGGGATATGGCCTAGGGTTTCCTTAAGGAGTCCGTGACAAACATGCAGGCTGGAGGGAAGAAACAAAAACACACAAGCAGGTGAGAATGACATAAAACTATTTTTTTAAATTAGATACAAACATTAAGCAGTACAATATTTTATAAATAAATAACATTCATTTATTATGGCCTTTTATTCTGAAATGACATTTTCCCATACACGTTCCTGCATTCCCACATACCATTCACACCCACGTACAATTACCTCCAGTTATTCACTGCAGCTTCGAGATTAAAATGAGGACATCCTGACTGTGTCAAGAGGCTTATGTGAATATGCTAGGAGTCCACCAATGTGTCTGGACTATTTATCTGCTGTGCTAGCAGACTTTTCCACCCAGCAGTTATATTTGGTTTGGTTAAGATTCAGAAGCCATATAAATAAAGAAACTGAAAAGAAAAATCTGTTGTCCTCTTTTTTTTTTTGTCTGTCTAAATATCCGGAAGACCCGGAAGACATCACGTTAGAGAGGTTTACACATCACAAATACATTTTACTTTTACATTTTATACAAACTTAACCTGTTTTTAAGGTATTTATATTAGAAATATAGGGCTGTGTAAATATGTCGGTACAGCTAACTATTGCAATATTTTTTCACTATAGTGTCTATATTCTAACCTCAATTAGTGATACATACAAACATGGTGAAAAAATCAAGGCACTGTCGGCTATGAGGTTGTTGCCTAAAATTTCGATTTCATGCTTTATACACTGTTAAATCAGGGGGACAAACAGTATAATCAGGAGCACAAAAGTTGCAATGCTGCAAGAGGACAATGTGAGATTTAGGTGAGGTACATAACCTTCAATCTTAGAAAGTAGACCTCAGCTGGACTTTATTAACATCCAGAAGTGATAATCCAGTGGGTTAATGCATACGCTCAATAGAGAGTAGACAAGATGACTACTTCACACACACTACTGTGCACACAAGTGTATTAGATTAGATCTATATTCTGTACTATTCTGATCTATGTATATTCTGTACATAAACATACAAATGATAGACCTAAATAAAGAACACAAAAATGAAAAGACACAAAGAAAGCAAACATTTCAAGCATATATATAATAAGAAGAAATGTAGCTTAATAAAATGAGTAATATAAAAACTGGGTTTTATCCACATATTTACATAAATTAAGTCAGATCTAATAATTAGATCATTTTAATCATATTAACTGCTAAACCATTTCGGGGTTTTTTTTTGGCAATATACATGCCATGTTGTGTAATTCTCTGCAGTAGGATTGACTAAGTGTTGAGCTGCTTTCTCACTACTACTAAAAAAAAACGCATTCAACCGCATTCGTTACAAACTATACGCTACCCTATAAACATCATGTGGCCAAGATTAAAAACAAAGCACATTCCAGGGTACCTCAGGCCACACGAACACTTTTGCCTTGATGTCAATTGGAGGGCACTGTGCTGTCTAAGTTCAGAAAGAACAAGAGACACACAGCTCCTGATAGCTGCCTGACGCCATACATCAGTAATGTTAGGGGGAATGGGGAAAAAAGAGACAGCTTCGAATGTGTGATAACCTGATCGTGTGAAAGACTCTTAGCCACACACACACACACACACACACACACACAGTCTTTTAAAAATGTAGCAGTCATTTTGGTGTTCAATATCTATGCTAATTGGCATACTCTTTATGTGGAAAATGACAATAACACTTGAGCTGAATTGTTGAGTTGAGTTGTGTTATGTTGTGTTGAGTTAGTAAAATAGGTTGTTGAGTTTAGTTGTGCTGTTGAGTTGAGTTGAATTGTGTTGAGTTTTGAAGTTGTGTTGTTGAGTTGTGCTGTTAAGTTGAGTTGTGCTGTGATTGTTGAGTTGTGCTGTTAAGTTGAGTTGAGTTTTGGTGGGGGTGTTGAGTTGGTGAGTTAAGTTGAGTTGAATTGAATTGTGTTGAGTTTTTGAGTTGTGTCGTTAAGTTGTTCTGTTGAGTTGAGTTGAGTTGTGCTGATGAGTTGTTGTGTTGTTGAGTTTTGTTGAGTTGAGTTGTGTTCAGTTGGTGAGAAAAGTTGTGTTGTTGAGTTGAATTGAATTGAATTGTGTTAAGTTGCTGAGTTTTGTTGATTGAATTGTGTTTAGTTATTGAGCTGTGTTGTTGCGTTAAATTGTGTTGAGTTGTTGGGTTAAGTTTAGTTGATTAAGGTAATAAAAAGGTTTGCCTTTTAACTGAATTGGTTGAGTTTTAGCTATGCTCGGTCCCTTAACACACAAGGTCTTGCGGTCAGTAATTGATATTGAAACCTCAATCATTTATTAGCATGTTGGTCTGTTAAGTAAAACCTGCAGTGCCTGAATTAGAAATGGTCATTCAGCTGTAGTGAACATGTTCCTATCGTATCGAGTTCATTACATTCTACAGAGTCTGAATCTGCAGTAAGGATTAATATATGGTTTATTATGTAACTGCCAGACTAGCGTAGCCTTTTAGCCTTAATAAAGTCCACAATCATTCTGAGGCGTGTTCATATGTAACCCTACTGTATAGACATTCCCTAAAGTGTTAATGAAAAAAAAGATAGAAAACTTTAAATACATGCATTGTTTGAATATGACCAAATGTAAAAGAAAATCTATTAGATAGAAGACAAACTCTCTTGAGAATGAAATGATCTATATAAATATTGATCTCTAGCCTTCTAGATCTTTCCATTCACCCGTTCAGACATCAGCAATACAGGGGGGAAAACGATTTACGCAGCCCTTTATAAATATTTACCAGCAGGAATATTAGATCTATAAAACAGTCTAGAATAAAATAAGATCTTTAGATATGTAGCAGGGCACAACCTGCTTATCATGCATTTTCAAAAAACACGAGTGCCATCAAGATGGTGGATTTCTGAGTCAAAACCACACAATGTGACTGGAATGGTGGTGTGGGTGGGGTGGGTTAGGAAAAAAGAGGAGAGAGAGAGAGAGAGAGAGAGAGAGGGAGAAAGAGAGAGAGAAAGAAGGAAAGATAGAGAGAAAGAGAGAGACAGAGACAATGAGAGAGAGAGAGAGAGAGAGAGAGAAGGAAAGATAGAGGAAAAGATAGAGGCTATAGAGAGAAAGAAAGAGAGAGATAGAGACAATGACAGAGAGAGAGAGAAAGAGAGAGAGAATAAGAGATAGAAATAGAGAGAGAGATTTAGAGAAAGAGAGAGAGAGAGAGATTTAGAGAAAGAGAGATAAAGAGAGAGAGAGAGAGAGAGAGACGACAGAGAGAGAGAGGGAGACAACGCCAGAGAGTGAGAGAGGGAGAGAGAGAGAGAGGACAGAGAGAGAGAGGGAGACAATGACAGAGAGAGAAAGAGAGAGAAAGAGAGAGAGAGCGAGGGAGACAATGACAGGGAGGGGGGAGAGACCGCGAGCGAGAGTGTCTGGCTGCCAGCGGGAGCAGAAACAGAGACATTCCTCAGGTCGTATTTAAATAGCATTGCTCCATTCGAGTAACTCAGCACCCACACTGCTCAACTGCAGGGAAAGGCCTGAAATCAGTCTTTTTCTTTTTCCTTCTTTTTTCATGATGTCCCTATTATCTAAAAGAATGTAGACCACAGCCACTCCTTGTCTACCTCCGCTGCTATAGGCTGTGTTTCTCCTTTCCCGACAGCCAGGATATGACTGGAGCAGAGAAAGACGGGCTTTGCGCAACATTGTTGATCTTACTGAACCAGTTCATTCAGCCCCAGACTGCTGGCATTAGCCCTAAAGTGGATAACAATAAGGTGTCTTAGGACCACTAGGAGTTAAAAAAAAACACTCTGTGAACTGAAGTGGTGGAAAGAATACAGAACACAGTGAAAAAACTGCAACTCCATTAATAATACACTTCAGCAGAAGAAATATATATATATATATTTAGTTTTTCTGAGATAAATATTGCAATATGAAAAAAACCAGATGGTTGAAAAAAAAAAAAAAAGTTAGAAAAAAAAAACTTTTATGGATCTGCACGTTTTTTTTAAAACCGTTGATTTCTGGTATTTTTTCACATAATCTCTAATGATCGCCCTTTAAGACCTGCCGTAAAACAATTCGGGCAGATTGTATCTCACTGTATATTTCTACACACTGTGCTGTTGTTCTTTTGCACCTCACATAAACATATTACTTCATATAAACCTAATACAAATAAGAAAAAAAAAACTAGATCGAGTAGAAGACAGCAGAGTCGCGTGCAATCCACACGACGTCCCCACATGTGACCAACCTTGAGGTCATAGTGCACAGAAGGGAATCTAGCATCCTCGAACCTATAGAACATGTGATCAAAGACCACGAGCCAGAGATTTTTTGTTGTAAACACCTTTAACGCAATTTGTGCAGACTCATTAGAGCAGCCTCAGCACACCTGCCTGTAAGATTCAATTATATTTGGCAAGAACATTATTAGCTAGTTCAGGTGGTTTGATTAGGGTTGGAGCTAAACTTTGCTGCCCCCCAGGGCCGAGTTTTACCCCTGCATTAGAGGTTGAAAACTACGCAACATGCGCAAGTTGTAGGCTTTATCTCAATGTGTAACATCTTCTATTTTGTATGCAATAAAATGACTGCGCTTTTGGTTTGGTGTAACTTCTATTGGCTCCTTAAACAGTTTTAGATGTTGGCTGTTACTGGCCTGGTGAGATTGATTTACACGAATGTGGGATTTTGTATGTGAGCATGTGTCATCCCCAAACTCCTCAACAGCACGATATACAGTCTCACTATTAAGAATCTCTCAGCCACAATGAGAAACAGGTTTGTGATCACTGGAAGCCCAAACACTTTCAGCTCTCGACAGTTGGCTTTATATCCCACCAATGAAATTCTCACTTTTCATCCATTATTCTTTGCAGACAGCTAAATCCTTCACACACACGGCCTGCTTTCAAACTGTACAAACTCTTCTCTAAAACAAGCGGGCTATTGTACAGCAGACAATACAGGACTTTTGATGGCATCCCCTCAAAGGGAAAAATAGTATTTAATGTACAGAGCTTTCTCCTTGAAGATTCAGTTCATAATCTTTACTCTCAGCATGCAAACCTATGTGAAACACTTAAGTGTTTAATCAAGCATTCTGCATCAGTTCAGGAAGAGTTGCTATCTGCCAAATCGGCGATAGACTACAGGTACCCATCAGCCACTGCATGTGTAACTATGTACAGAGGCACCTCGGCAGGCGAATAGCCTCCTTTACGAATTTTTCCTGTAAGAATTACAATTTTGCACGAAATTTGCATCGACATATAAAGCAATTTTGGCATACAAAGAAACGAGCCGTTCAATACGTTGTCAAAAGCGGTAGGGTTTTGTTCAGTCATTGAGCTTTTTTGAAAAGCTAAGTATTTTTTTAAACGTCTCATTGGTTTGATTGAAAAACGCAGCTAATTGGGGGGAAAAGCAACCCAACCCATATCAGCTGATCAGGTCCTAAGCACTCGATTGGCAAAACAGGGCGCCTTATTTAAACACTGATCGCCTGCTTGCTTTGCTGCTTCCTCAGCTCGCTGCTTTACTACCCACCCCCTCCTCATCTCCGCCTTCAACTGTGTGAACTTAAACAATGTCATTTTGTTGTCATTGCTGCATGCTCCGTTCTGGGAGGATTTTGTTCTGCTCTCCTATTTTTTTAATGGGAGCTTTGCCCCCTGAGGATGCTGCTGTTTTCCTGTCTGGGCTTTATATGAAGCTTATGAAAAATACAAGACAAGACAAAATAATTTAGAACAGAGCTATAATGTATGGTTACAGTGTTGGAATATGATAATATTGGTTATATTTGGGGTGGCTGGAACGGATTATCTGTATTTATTTATTTGTTATCGGAAATTTTGCATCGCAATACAAATTTTTTTCGCCTCCAGAATTAATTATTCACATTGGTCTCATTTATTTTTATCTAATCGAGCAGCTTAGGGTTAAGGGCCTTACTCAGGGGACCAGCAGTAGCAGTTCGGTGGGGCTGCATTATAAATTGAACCTATGATTTTCTGGTCAGCAGTGCAAAACCTTGTGTTAATGTCGCTTTCCTGATGCTGCTGATGTGGTTCCTTGTTTGTCGTGTCACCTTTTATAGTCTTGCTCATAATCTGTCTGTTTTGCTATTTTCGTTTGTATTTAGTGTTTGTTCTTGTACACCTCCTACAGTGAAAGTCTGTACCTGTATCTGCCGCCCCCACAAATTCTTGACATGGACAAGCATACCACAGCAATCTGAAGTTTTATCCACGTCCAAACACACACACGGAGCTACAGTGTTAACGGCACTGATTGTAGATTAAACACTGACGGTTATTCACAGCGAAACACCAGATTAAAACTGCTGGAATTAGCCCTAAAGTGGATAACAATGTATGCCAAAATTGCTTAGGACAAAATTGTCTTAGGATCACTAGGAGTTAAAAAAAAAACACTCGGTGAACTGAAGTGGTGGAAGAAGTGGTTGTCTTGTAATTAAACCTTAGATTAGATGCTTTAAACAGAACTGTACCTTATGTCTAAATAAATTGAAAGAAGTGTCCTCGCCATTAAACAATGATAATAATCGTACAAAAAGTAACTAAACAAACCAATACTTTTGCTTAGTTATTAGTGAATATAATAACCTCTTAGAATTTTAAGTATGTTTAGGAATATAGGAGTAATTTCTATTTGATTAACCTAATAAACTGCTTAAATAGTAAATGTTATCTGTCTCTTAAGATGTACACTTTTCAAAAATACAACCCTGAGCTGTGCTAAATCAATTTAAATGTTAGTTTTGACCAACATGCATTTACAGATCCTTTACAGATCTAAACAATAATTACTACACTAAACTATAAAAGTGCACCCGGTTTCACGCTTAGACACGTGGGTTATAAAAATAAGTATATGAAAGTGCAACACTGAGAATGAAAAGCTTGATGAAGAACTGTGAACTGTAGCCATGATAAACTCAACTTATGCTAAGTACTCCCAAATTAGAATGTTACTGCAATTAGATACGGTAAAGCTCACTTCCGTGTCCTTTCTGTGAAGGTTAAGGGCTGCAAAGTGTCTCAAAGGCCCTGCAGTGTAACTTTATATACAAGATTTTCCAGCACAACTTTTACTTTAGTTTGTAACTTTTACATGTTCTTTGTGCAGTTTAGAGATTTCCTGGTATGTTAGGGGCATTGCTAGATTGTTTACAGAGTGTTAGTCTGTATATAATTCTGACCTGGAATAGATGACCTCCAAATCTACCAGGTTATGCTACAAACTTGATGCAGTGCAAAAACTATTTGGATTAACGTTTTCCAACGTTTTCTTTTCGTTTTCTGCCGGTCCTCATTTTGCAGAATAAAAAAAAAGTCAAGGCCACCCCCCACCCACACATAAATACACATTTAAGATGATTTATTTAAATCATTGTAATTCATTAATAGTAATTAACACAAATTTTGTGTGCTGAAACACTTGCTAAAAAAAACAAGTATGAACAACAAAAATGAACAGGTCACTTTTAAAATGAAAACTTTAAAAATGAAGCCTGCAGCCTCGCCATTGTTTTACCATGTAACTATGTTAGTCATATTCTTATTGCAGGAGTGTTGCTAGACATAATGCCCTACTGAGGCACAACCAGCCCACTTTAAGCACTGGTTTCAGTATTCTTTTATAGTCCACCTAAACTGCATGCCGACACTTCTGCATGAAAGTCTGCATGATGCAGTTGCAGTTAAACACAAAGACGCGCACAGGCATGGGTTTTTGCATGCATGTGTCAGTTTGGGCCCCCTTTATCATAACTCCATGCCCCCCCGGGTCATGCCCTAGAGTTTGGCAACAACCGGCTTAATAAATGGCTGGATAGATGGATGAATGGATAGATATATAAATAGATGAAAAAATGAATAGCTGAATGAAGGAATTAATGGATGAATATATGAATGATGGTTGGATGGATGAATAGATGAATAGATAAATGGATGGATAGACAGATATATGGATGAATGGATAAACAAGTGGCTGGATAAATGAGTGGGTGGATGAATAGACGGATGGATAAATAGATAGAGGGAAAAAGCTAGATAGCTTTTAAATTTTTTCAACAATTTTATTTGGGTCTGTTTATTCCCATAAAAAAACAATAAACCAGCAGCTTGAGTTAAACCAGCACAAAACAGATCAGTTAGAAAAAAACTCTTTGGAGCCCAGTCCCAATGCACAGACAACCCTTTGCGGTTTCACTTATATACTTTTAAAATAAGAGGAATAACAAATAGTCCAGGTCCTATTCGTATCTGTACTTGTATTTGTACAGAACACACCTTTACATTCTGTAACAGTCGTTCTAAACAAGAAGTACAGAAGAAAATATCACCCTGATGCTTAACTTCTAAAGTGTACCGATAATTCGGTGCTGCTCAGTTTGCTGCAATACGCATGCACAGGAAATATATGTGTGCCAGAAGAAATCCCTGTCCTCCCCAGATGCTTCTTTAACTGCCTAATTATACATTCATCATCAAAATTCCATCATTGTCCTTGCACTGCATTGAGTCCATGTGAGAGGACATGTGCACGTTTGTATGACAGTGAAACCAAGAATCCCTGCAGGGAAAAAGCCAAGCATAAATAAATAATAATGCCAGAAATTACTGTGGCCATGCACATCATTTTCACCAGCAGAATTTCCTTCTAGCTCTGATAAATGGTATGAAAGTATCAGTTCCTCCTCCAGACCAGCATTTCCAGGCAGGCTTTATGTGTTAGGAGTGTCCCTTTTTAAGTCATCTATTAGCTGGCGCTGGCCTTCAGGACTGGATAGAAGCCGTTTGTTTGAAATGCAGCACTTTTCCTGATCTACAGCTGTGAAAACATGAGGGAGTGTTCGCACCCCTCTGAACGATTTGATGTCAGCTAAAATAAAACCGCAGCAGAATGTAACACTCAGGCCTTTATGTTGTTGCCACTGAAAAGATTATTCCCACAAACAGTGGACATTCGCAGTGGAAACCGCTTGCTACTTTGAGAGCATAGTGATGAAGAAACATTCTCTGATGTTCAATAAAAAAATAACCTCTTCATTACTTATTATAAAGCTTTTTTAAAAAAAATGGTTTATTTGTTTTATTACAATTTATAAAACAGCACTGTCAAAGTCATGACTATTCCTGTTTTTCTAAAGAGATGTTTATTTACAGTATGTCTAAAACAATTTAGTCATTATTATTAATAATAATTAAAACAGTTTTTTTGCTGAATATTCCTTTGAGCTCATATGCCCTAATGTCAGGGCCTGCAACAGCACGGTTTGACTGATGTGGCGCTGTAGCACAAGACTGCAATTTAGTACTCACATCAAATTAGGCACGGCATTTATGAAAATAAGCTGAAGTATAAAAAAAAACAAACCAGTATTATTTTTGGCCCATTTCTGCCAACGCAGACAAAAATCTAACAACATTATACATTCTAAAACCACTAGACCCAAACTTATAACTAAAGATTTTTTTTGGAATGAGCTAATTCTATTCACGTCAGCAAAACTGGGGAAAAATCATACAGCTATCAATGATGACAGTGACAATTAAGACATTTACAGCCTTATCCAGAGAGACCTTAGTACAGCTAAACGATCAGGGGTTAGGGGCCTTTCTCAAGAGTCCAGCAGTGGTAACTGGAAAACAAACTCACAATTTTCCATTTAGCAGGCCAACACCTTAACCACTGAGCTACCACCTTCTTTTTATTATGGACAGAAAGGAAACTTAGAATAAATACAGGGACAATTTTTTTGTTGAATATTCGTTTGAGCTCAAATGCTCTAATGTGAAAGCCTGCAATAGCGTGAATTGACCAGTGTGGTGCTGTAGAGCAAGACTGCAATTCAGTACTCATGCAAAATAAGGCAAGGCATTTATAATCATATTCCAGGGTATAAACAAAGCCAAGACAGTTGACTGGGAACAAGTTTTAGAAACTGCAACGCAAAATGCTGTCTTGTGAAGTCTCAGATATATATTTGTATGCTTTTTTATTCTATTTGTCATTAGATTATTGCGATAGATGTTTGCAGCAGCTCTACAACTGGCACAACACTAGAATATGCAGTCACGTCGTACTTGTATAACAGAATTAAATATGAAAATTAATAAATATATAATAATAAATATGAACATGGTCATCTTCAGTTAGAAATTAGCTAGAAATTAGCTTTCCAGTCAGTGTAAATCTTATTATAAGTGAAATAAATAAACAGCAACATAATTGTCAAAAATTAAACTAATTATTGGTTAGAATTTGTATAACTTAATCATTTGAAATATTGCGAAAGCTGAATAATTAATTACAGCCTACTGATTAATTAGTAAAATAAGTGCAGCCCAATTAAAAAAAAAAACTTTTTTAAACGCTGAAGTGATTTTCTTGTTTTATTAGTCGTTTAATCAGTTACAACAGACATAACTCAATAATTGGACTGCTTGCATAAGCTAAAAAGATTGCTAATCGAACAACGAATCATTGTAATGATCATTAATAAATCAAAATAAATATCAAAATTATTATAATGCGATATATATCTCTACCATTCGAAGGTTTTAGAGGAGATACAAAACATTTGATAAAGAATAAAAGTCTACTGCAAAAAGATTTGTCTGTATTACAAGCTCGCTTGATAAAAAAACAGAATAAAAAACAAAACAAAACAGATGCATTAGCGCAGGACGGTATAGGTTTAGACTGGTAAAAACATGAAAGATAGCCCTGAGGGGGTGATGAAAGTGTATGAGTGAAAAAAAAGAGAGAAGAGATGAAGACACGTCTTCTTTGCTTATGGAGAACACAGCTAACGACAACAGTCTGGACAGACGATGGGAAAAACTCAAACATTTACCCATGAACAAAAGCAGAGAGGAAGAAAAGCTGGGGCTGAAATCAGTATGCAGAGGAGATCGAAGCCTTCCTCATTAACGAATCCTGCACATTTACACGTCCACATTATGTATCCAAGAATGGTCATCTCCTGTCAGGGCTCCGTGCCTCCGTATTAGAGGTGAGGGATTACTGGCAATGTGCCATGCCATAAAAATGCACAAAATGCTACTAAAGTCAAGCGCTTCCCTCATCTTTTTACTAAAATTGGCTTATTACCAGATGATTTTTGGCCCACTTTTGCTAACGCAGAAAAAAATCAAACAACATTACACATTCTAATACCACTATTCCAAAGACTTTTTTTGCACTGAGCTATTTCTAGCTATTTTACCAAACTGAGTAAAAAATCATACAGCATAAACGCAGCTGTCAGTATCAGGCAATGATAATGGCGACAATTACGACATTTTACGGCATTTGGCAGACGCCTTTATCCAAAGCAACTTCCATTTATTTCATTTATACTTTTATTATTCATTGATTGTAAACAGGATCTACTCTATCTTTAATTCCCAACACCTCCAAGCTGCCACTTCTGGGTCCCTAAGGAATGCCCTTAACCCTTATCTGCCCAGTTGAATTAAAAAATAAGATAAAGGTAACATACTCTAGATAAAGGAATTTGCCAAAAATCAATAATGTAACTTCTTATTGAAAGTGTTTTTTTGTTTGTTTTTTTGTGACACTGGTTTCTGTACAAACACAGGTTGTGTTTTTAAATTATGCAAGACGGACATAATTTTGGATGTGGTAACTTAGTGAACCCCTAAGAAAGGCCCCTAACCTCCAATTGCACAGTTATAAAAGACTTTACCACTTTACCACAGTTATAAAAGAGATAAATGTAAGTCGCTCTGGATAAGAGTGTCTGCCAAATGCTGTAATGCTTGTAGGGCTGTAATGATTGGTATGCTTGTAGGGCAAATTTCTGTAAAGTAATTCACCAAAGTCAGGATTAGCAACAGGAGGTTACATTCTGCATGACTTAAAAATAGGAAAAAGTAAGTTTCAACAACAAACGCACACAAGAAATGACGAAAATAACGCAAGCTCATGAGTGAGACATCCCACAAGACTGAAAATGTTATTACAATAGTCACCCACAGAAAGTTTGCCATACAAATGGTCTTTGCTCTGATTTCCTCTATTTCTTAAGTTCAAACAGACCATTAAGAAGTCTTCATAGGAACCAAAGCCATGCTGGGTGATACTGTGGTATATAACTCCTCCCTAAAGTTTCCACTGCCCTGTATCCTGCTTTTTCATTGGCCAGAGGTCAGCGCTGGTGTGTTTTTCAGTCAGAACTCATTTCACACTGCAGGATTTTGTATCGCCGACAGGTACCAAATATTTATCTGCGGCGTGTCAGGGATTCTCTCAGATCGCGTGCTTGGTAATTTACACAGTATGATAACAAACATGTCACTAACATGCACCGATGTTGGCCATTTCTTTGCAATTTCACAAAAACTGTAATAAACTTAATACACTTACTTAAATATACTCATATATATTTTCCTTTTTTTGATATTTCTCTTCTTTCTAAGGTGCCCCAAGTGCTTGAATTTAAAAATTCAATAATTTTGTAAATAAAAACCACTAACTATCTTTAAAAGATGCAAAAACATCTCACACTGAAAAACAACAGTGTCTCGACTAATGTTATATCAGATTTGCCGCAATAAAAGCCTTCAATGGTTCATACAGATGGAAGAAGTCTTTACTGTATAATCTAATATGGACAACACTTAATGGCTCATTTATAGGTTGCTACAGTATCACACTAACAATCATTAAAGGCTGTGATCGTCACAAATCGACACTGGAAAATGGCTGGCAGGCTCAATCATCGTTAGTTTCTGAGATCGGATGAGATTGGCTGTCCTTAGGCTGGCTTGGCTGTAGGTTTATATCATTTCGGATTTCGCTGATATTTATTCTATAGAAAATACGGTAAGATGCCTGTGATTGCATGTACAGCCCTTAAGCCATCCAGTACTTTAATTATAGTCAGCAATATTGCATAGAAAATGAAACAGTGCCTCATCTCAAACACACAAACACAGTCACACACAGTTACAGACAACAAACATAATTTGCTTATCATCCAAACGTGATGGATGAACAGGTCAGCAGAAGATATTAAACAAACCAGAACATTGGAGATGAATCCTACGCTGCATGATTGCATCTTTACTTGTCTGTACATGCCACAGATAATAAACTTCTCAAAGTGTTTTAGCTTTCCATTAAGCCGAATGAGAATTACACACATTTGATCAGACTAAACAGTAACTTATGCAGAAATACAGTCAATTGTTGTGGACTTTTTGGTCAGATGGTGTAATGATGGTTCATTTATTTATAGTAGACAGCAAATTAAATCAGCGTGTATTAAACGACTGACAGCCGGAGTGAAACGCTTACAACATTGTGACAGGCAAATTCTATTCAGTGATATGATTTGGGTTTTGTTATTGGCAATATGGCTTTGTGGATTACACCTGTGTCCGAGCTTCAAATTAATCAAAACAAAACTGATTTCACACAAACTTGCTCGATCAGTATGAGATTAGTAGGAAACACTTGTTCTGAATTTTAAACACGTAGTTTGCGTTTACACTGAAGGCATTTGGCAAACGTCCTTGACCAAAGCGACTTATCTTATTATAAAACTAAGCAAGAGAGATTTAAGGGTCCTGTTTGGGGGCCCAACAGTGAAAACCTGGTGGTGTTGGGAATCAAACCAACAATCTTCTGTTTAGCAGATGAACACCTCCAACACCAAGCTACCACTTCTTAGTTTAAGCTGATAAAAGCAGCAAATTCGGTGTGCAGCTTTGCCAACTGATCACTCAGTGGTAGCTTAGTGGTTAAGGTGCTGGACTGCTAACCAGAAGATTGTGGGTTTGATTCCCAGCACCAACAAGTTACCCCTAAGCAGGGCCCCAACCCGCCCAAATTGCTCAGTTGTAAAAAAGAAATAAATGTAAGTTGCTCTGAATAAGGGTGTGTTCCAAATGCCATAAATATAAATGTAATAACACAAAGGGGGCATTTCAATAGGCTGCCAGATTCAGTCATCCAGGCAGGTTGAGGCCATTTTTAAGGTCGGTCTCTTTTTTATAATTAAAATAAAAAGCAATTAAATATATTTTCACTTAACAACCTTCTCAGCAGATTAGCATAAAAGATTGAACAAGTAACATACAAGTATTTCGTTTGTAAACAAAGCATTGAGAGCCCTGTGTCTGTTGATTTGCTATTTTTTATAAATTGTAATAAAGGTGAAAGTAAATAATCCACGTTATATTAGTGCCATTTTTTATAGACTGCGATTAATGCTAAGATTAATATCTTAGGGAAACCTGGCAAACTTCCACACAGAACTACTTAAGACATCAGTTTCTTTAGCGACTACCATTAGCTTTCAAACGCCTCCCTAGGCACCACCAGAATTCCAACGCCTTCTGAGGGGGGTTACCACCAGCGCCCACTGAGGGGGGTTACCACCCTGTTGGGAATCACTATCCTACATGATTAGTGCCCCCTGCTGTATATACTGTGTGTTTGAATCAACTTTTAAAATAGTTAACGGTTCGTAAAATTCCTCTATTTAGAAATATTGCCTTTTAACATGCATTTAACAGAACAATTCATGTATTTTACTAAATATACTTTAAACAACATAAATGTAGGACATTTATTATTTCTGCCTGTTAGTAAATGCCAGTGGTAAAGTCTTAAACATTGCCCCAACTCATATAAACACTTGATTCCCGGGGAGCTGCGTACGGAGGCCATGTACAGCAGTGCACAACACTATTAATTTGTATGCACATCGGGACACGATAATTAAAATATCCTAGATGTAAAACATTATTCAAATTTATGTCGGTTAAAACTAAAATAGCACAAGTACATAATTAACATAATTTGCAAGCCAAGAATAAGTACCATTTAATTCTTTCAATATAGCTTAGAAACCAGAAATCCTTGCTAATGTTCTCATCAGAATTCCACACGAGCTTTCTGGCAAGAGGACATGCGTTACTGCCAGCATGCCTGAAGCCTCAAGTTCTGCCCATCAGCCTTTTCCTCCGGTAAGCTGTGATGTCTCTTTTGGAAAAAGTTCGGCTTTAGAGAAACTTCTAACATCTTTGTGTTTTAAATCTGGCCAAACTTGGTGTCATGGCACCAATCGGCCCAGGTGGTAGCTTAGCGGATAACCTGGAAGATCATGAGTTTAATTCCCAGCAACATCAAGCTGCCACTGCTGGCTCCCTAAGCATGGCCCTTAGATAGGGCTGTGTATTGGCAAGGGTTTCAAAATACAATGCATATCACATTAGAATAAATTACAAGATATATTGCAATACATATTGTAATACATTGCAAAGACTGATGTTAACTAAAAAGGCTAAAAATACAAAAAATACAAAGCCGGAGCCGCACTTATTTTTTCCTCCATTCTGAGTCAATGGCCGTACAGTATGTGTCATGTGAGGAGGAAGTCGTTCGACATGTACGGTTTTATTCTTAACGCATTAACTTGAATCAATTTAAAACTTAATTTGAATATATATCGATACTTAACGTTACAATATCGATACACTATCATGAAAGAAAATATTGCAATAGTTTGCTGTATCAATATTTTTAGACCGCCCTGCCTGCTCAGTTGGATAAAAAATTTCAATAACTGTAAATCGCTCTGGAAAAGCGTGTGTGCCAAATGCCAGAAATGTTAGAATCCCTTATTTAAAAAAGCTTATATAAAAATACCACAACCTAGATTTCCCTTAAAATTCAGGGCCACCCAGGGAAAGTCCAAATGGATGGCTCAGTCAGCTTGTTTACAGCTCTCATGGGTACGTGGATGCATCACTCTTTCTTCGTCTCTGACTGTGTTTGTCTCAGAGAAAGATTACATTAGGTGCGGATTTTGCTGCATTTCCTCTATGCTTCTCACCAGTGTCCTGCCCTCTGGCTAAAAAAGTCAGCAAAGCCCATTATCACACCTCTGTCCCCTTCATCATTACCCAAAGGATTATATGTGTGACATACGAGTCATCTGACAATCGCCGCCTTTTACCATGAGCTAAGTCAAAAAAAAAAAAAGACAAGAAAAAAAAAAAATGCTACTCCAGGTGGTTCAAGTCTCAAAATAAGGAAACACTTCCTTGTTATGTTTCTTCATCTCTCTCTCCTAAAACAATTACTTCACTTCCTTCCCTTCGACTCTCTCTTCATGCTATCATTTTTAGATCTCCTCGACTCAGAGGCAGCACACACCTGTTTGCCTTCGATGTGAAGAGAGATGCTGCCAGTGATTGCCTGCCCTATCCAGATGTTAAATGGGAATCATTATTGCAGCTGGTATCTCTAGGCTTTTAATGTTTGGAGAATTGAACCTGACAACACTCTGTAGAGCTGCCGCCTCATTCATCAGCGCTGGGATACAGAAGATAAAAAAAAAACCAAAATCAAAAAAACCAGCGCTCAAATAAAATAAGTAACTTACATCCTGCATGAGGACTTTTATTCTGTTAAATTTGGCCAGGATCCCAGTCGAACCACTTTAAAAGCAAGTCAACATGTGATAGCATGTTACACCCACCGATACATACACACAACAAGCTAAAGAAATACTAGGGTCGGTGGCCATGAGGAAAAATCCCTTTTTTTCATCTACAGATAAAAGCTAAAATTAAAATATATGGAAGTTAGCACCAATCAAGCTCAGTCTTGTTTTTTGTTTTTTTTACTCACCGCCACATGAGACAAAATGCCACTCTCTGATATAAAAGAAAAAGTAGAAACATATTATACAGCAGGTCTTAGCATGAGTCGCCCCAGGCTGTAAAAAAGCATTGCCCAGAGCTGCCTAGTGGCCTATTTTATTATAAAGTCGCTTTAGCCTTTTTTAAATATATTTCACTCCGATACCACACACAGACCCGTGTGTCAAACTGTCTGTTTTAACCTCATAATTATATCATCTGAAAGAAAAAAAGACCACGCTTTGATATACTAAAACTTCAAATCTGCAGCGTGTCCAAAAATCACCGTCTATAAGCAAAGCGTGCATCAAGCTACTTCGGCTGATTTCATGTGGTTTCTTCTCCCAGATGGTTTCACCACACTGTGGTCCTGATGACGGCTCGAGCATGCCTCTGAGCCCCATAGCATATTTCAAACCCTTCACAGCCCAGATTGGATTTGCACTCTCTAAAACAAATGGCCACAGCTCGACCCATTGTGCCCTCGAACAGTCTTTACTAGCAGCAGCAGCGGAGCTGATTGATCAGCCTGGATACCCGTTCTCTACCTGCTGTGAAAGCGCTCTCACACCATCAACAATATATTTCCTTTTTAAAGATAATCACAGGGGTATTAACAATTTTATCTGTATTCATTCACACCTTGTTAAACCTTACCTGTTAAACCTAAGACAAACACCTATAGACTGCAGTAGGATAACTTTACAGTAGGAAAATAAACACTTTTACACATTACTAACAGAAAAAAGGCCTTCAGGGACCTATCAATTTACAAGCCAGATCTTTAACCTTGGCTTTTTGAACACGCACATTATTTTATCAGGAGAAGCTGGAATGAGAATGTTTGGCTATAGCAGTGACCTCCTCAAATGCACTTGTCTTGACAGAGGGGCATTTTTTATTAGCAAAGTGGAGAAAAAAAATTTTGAAGGGGAAAAAAACTGACACGGGTAAAAGATAATGCAAAACCGAATAATGAGTGACGTAGGTTGCTGTTTGATTTACCTTCTGATAGAATAAAACTATCCTCTGTAGGCATCTCCTTTATTGTTTGAGGTTGGCTTTCTTCTTCTTCATCAAATTCCTGGGCCTGAGCTGCAAAACATAAATATATACTTACATCTTTAAATCACATACTTATAGTAATTAACAAGCGATTAACATCAGATGTACTAGTGAGAGGCAGTGGTGGCTAAAATGGTTAAGTTGTTAATTGGAAGACCAGGAAGAATTGGGTTTAAGCCCCACCGCCGCCATCATAGCTTCTATCATAGCTGCCCCTGTGCTTTAACCCCAACTTTCTAAGATGGGATATGCGAAGAAACAAATTTCATTGTGCTGTAAAGTGTAGGTGGAAAATAAAGACATTTACATTTGACAATTAACATATTAATTTATGCCATTTGACATTTTTAGTGTTCAACCTAGCAGTTGATGGCTAAGGGTCTTGCTCAGGGATAGCTTGGAATGCTGGGAATTAAACCCACAATCTTCCAATCAGCTGTCCAACCTCTCCCACTAAGTTACACCGCTTCTCCTTTATGTACTTATTATTTATTTATAATTATTGTAGCATTACTGCAAAAGCATTATGCTGCCTTTACACCAAACACGAATCCTAGATCATTCTCGTTATCAGTTAGTAAATGTCAGAAGAGTTGTGTTGATGCAGTAAAAGCTTTCCATACCTGCAAAGCTCCCTTCAAGCGCTCTGCTTTGCTGACTTCCACTCACAGCTATAACCTTGACTGTGTACTCCTTCATAGGATTGAAGTCATTTATTATCGCCCTGCTTTGACCCTTTTTGATTCGAAGCTCAGTCCTCTCTCCATCTATGAGAAGACAGAAATCGTTGACAGAAGGCTCATTAGCATGCATTACTATGCCATTTCATTAACGCTAACAAAGCTATCAAAGCTCATTCCTTATTCCATCTGCTTATTCCAGTCTCAATGTCAGGTGATTGGTGTGGAAGCAATCTGTTTACAGACAATTCTGTGATAAGGATGCTGTTGGGACGTTTGCGGACAAGAATCGAGATGCAATTATCAGCCTGATCATTTATCAGTACATGATTATGTCTGTCCTGACAGGGTTGGGAAAATCGTTTGGAATTTGTCATAATTTGGGACTGAACAGTGGGTTAAATCAAGGGTAAAATGAAAATACTGTATAGTCTGTGTAGTACTGCTTTAATACTTGTTAAAAGCACACCTAAACAAAGACATTAGAAATTCTTCATTCATTTCTGCTTTAAAATTCAGTTTCAAGTCACACTGTCATTTTGTAAATTTCTTCACTAAACGTCCAGTGCGTCTGTGCTAGAGGTTGCTGTTGGTATGTGGTAATTGCACTGGTATAAGGCTCTCGCTGTAATATGCAATATTACTTATTGTTAGATATAATAATCGCTTCATCACTTTGAATAGTGTAATTTATATGTGCTTTAGAAAAGAGTTGTGAACCTTTAAATTAGCATTATTGCAGTAGTATTATTCAGCAGATAGTGTGACGTAAGTGACATAACAATAAATAAAACTACATAAGTAAAAAATTCATGAACAAATTCATGAAAAAAATGCTAAGATTACTTTGTAAATGAATAAAACCAAAAGGTTAATAATTACGGCTGTGTAAAAATATCAAAACAGCTAACTATCGTGGTATTTTTTTTCACAATAATGTATCGATATTCAAATTACTTTTACGTTTACATTAACATTAAATAAAACCCTCAGTTTCAAACGAATTCCTCCTATGCTCCTGTAGTTGTCCTGTCAAAACACAGCTCTAGTAATAATTCTTAGAAGTTACTTTTAAATTTTAGTGAATACATTTAATTTTAGTGAACTTTATTTTCTTTATGAAGCAGAGCTAAAATAAACTGTTTTCACTAGTATTACCATGGGTAACATAAAATGTAAAAATTACAGCATTATGTAAAACATACACCTATACCATACTTACTTTTTTAATGCTGAACTGCCTACAGTTGCCAAATGATTTACTCATGTGATTGTGTACTTTCCCTCACCTATAACAGAAATTCTAAAAAGGGTTGTTAGAAAAAATTTTTTTTAAACTTTAAATATTCATTGTTCTTTCGGATGATATCCTTGTGTAAAGGAATGCAGTGATGCTTTTGGTGATAATACTGACTTAATGTCTAAATCGTATGAACACAGAGTTTGGCAGCGTTATGAATAAGATGCAGATTTCAGTGCTAAAATCTAAAATTCATTTAAAAATTCACTTCTCACTAACGCTGTGTCTCATCCTTAAGGTTGTTAAGGTTCTGTTTCCCCACTTGTCTGCTTAGCTCAACCTCACACGCCCATCCTTTGGCTTCACGCAAGGCACTCTGCTATGAGTCCACTCGATTCCTTTTTCTCTTGGCATTGCCTCTCTTAATCAGACCACTGACCAATGATACTGATTTAAATCCTTGTGGTCTACCGAGTAATCGATTCGATAAAGAAGTGGGTTAAATTGTGCTTGCTCAGCGGCCGCTTGGAGCATGATTGGGGTTAGAGAAGCCCGAAGAGGTTCAAGGGCAGATTACTCTGGTTTTTGCTGATGTGTCAGCATGTTTAACAACAAATGCTGCAGGCAGCAAAGTTTTACTGGGGTGTAATACCTGGTAAGAGAAAATGAAAGTTTCGGTTTCAAAGGCGTCATTACCACAGTTATTCTTTTCTAATGATTTCTGTGGTCCACTTATAATCTTATCAAGATCTCTGACATAAAACACATTATAATTTAAAAGTAATTTGGTAATTTTAAAGTAATTAATGCTCTGTTTGAATAGGTTTGGTAGATTTTTGCCTCGGAAGTAAATGCCCATTGCTATGATTGGATAAAAGTTTTGTATTTTAAATTTTGTTTTTTGTGGTCGGGGCTAAACAGACCGTGATGTTAAAGCAGGCATCGGTCTTGTTCTACAGAGGCGGTGCTTATCCACACTATTACGTTATAGAGTAGAACATTTCAAAATCTGTCAATTTGGCCGACTGCCG
Source organism: Bagarius yarrelli (assembly GCA_005784505.1). Taxonomy (NCBI): domain Eukaryota; kingdom Metazoa; phylum Chordata; class Actinopteri; order Siluriformes; family Sisoridae; genus Bagarius; species Bagarius yarrelli. The sequence continues at coordinate 16,133 of VCAZ01000195.1, read as the reverse complement.
TCAATAAAAGCTGTTTTTAAAGTCAATACAGAAGTTTTTGAGTTCTGAAACTTACAGGATGTTTTAATAGCACAAATGCATCTTATATGTCAAAAGATCAAGGGAATTGTGATTTTCCCATTTATGACCCCTTTAACGTTGAAGAGACATTTATGAGGAAATCAAGCCATCTTTAATGACCGAGAATAGATATGCAATAACACAGATGCTTCCAGCTGAAAATGAATCTTCATTGTTTTTATTTGGAAATATAACACTAAGTGCAATATCGCCAGCCAAATTCTACAGTTTAATCTTTGTTTAGCTTTGTGCTCAAAAAAGAGCTGAGCCAGATCTAAAAGTGCATCAGGCTATGTGGGGGTTCTTTATCAAGGAAGCCCATTATGTGACCTCTTTCGCACTCTCTCTCTCTCTCTCTCTCCCTCTGTCCTCTTGTCTTCTGTAGAGCAGGGATGACAATATAGTTATGGAATTTTAAACTCACTCACCTGACATCTAATACAGTAAACACAGGATATCATGGCGACCTCATGCTGACCTTTTCAGTTTCCGGCATATCGCTCTGGGCCAAACACAACCCCCTTCGATAAACACCCTGCAGTCTGCGCTTACTGCCTGACTATCGCTATTGAATATCCTTATTCAACCCCTTCCAGCTCATCAATTTCTCATTTCTTCCAATGGAACTAATTCCAGCAATTAAAAACACTGCTATAACAGAAATAATGGTCCTTCCCATCTGTTCATTCTGCTAAATTGGATAATGAGGGATGGTCGCTCAGTCCTGCCCGGTTCAGTAAATGCAGAGGAATGCTGAAGAATGCATTCAACATGTACGGACATGGCCTGGTATTGTCCCTAGGAAAAGGATTTGTGGCCTTTTACAAAAGGCCGAGCTTAGAGACCCGAGGCTTATAAGCCCCTGATCCTCACAAAGCTTTGCTACAAGCCAGGGGTTGCTCCTTTGTCCGTGTTACCCAAAGCTGGTCGAAAACAAGCCCTGCTTCAAGTGTTTCAAAATTTGTAGTCATTCGGGACACCCAATAGGGACAAAATGTTTCGCTTTGGTTTAATTACGGTTATTATGCATATAGTATGTGTATATTACAGAACATTCTACGTAAAACAGATTGCAGTATCGTGAGCTGATCTAACACATACAACCACCCCCTTTTTTTTTAGAGGCCTTTACTGTGATATCCAGCTGTGATAATGGGCAGCTCTATATGCACCATCAGGTTAAATGGGTAACTGTCAGGATTTAATGTGAACATGTGCAAATTGCTAGCCTGTAAATGTTAAAGGATCTCTTTTCTGTGTCGTACTTAGTTGTACAAACAGGCACTTAGAAGCAAGGAATGAGGAGCAATTTATCACTAACCTCAGACACGTCTATCACCTACCTGGCACACTGCTGTAAATAAATCTATAGCCATCGTATTCTCCCTTTGGCTCTTTCCATAACACATGCAACTTGTCAGGACCCATGACTTTAAAGCGCAGTCTTCGTGGGCCTGGAACTGGAAAAGAAACACATCTTACATACATATCTCATATACATTTTGTTATAGAAAATATTTATGTAATTAAAACAATTTTTTTGTACCTTTTCTATAGACCGTGTGGGAAATACTACTGTAGCATATGTTTACAATCAGGTGCATTTAAACCAAAGACATAATTTTGTATAAATATTTATACTATTTTTACTCTCTGGATATTTTAACATAATCAAAAGAAGAAGGAAGCATCAAGAAGGTGGTGTTAGAGAAGACAATATTACTTTTTTAACCTAGTTAGAAACTACTACACTCTTAATAGCCAGGGACGGGTATTAAACAATTTTCTGTCAAATCTTAACAATTTTACTACATAATGTGCATGCATTACTTTGAACACTTTCATTTTTAAACACATCCTAGGGTTTAAAGAATAATCATAATTAAGGAAACACCCAGTAAAAAAATGTAGCTTTTGGATTGTCAGTAATTCAATACCCATCCCTAGCTAATAATTTCACAGAGGAAAGCCAGCCCAAGAAGCACCATGTCACCACCCTTCTATTAGTAATACATTTTTTCGCCCTTTGAAAGCTGATAAAAGGTCAGGTCTCCAAAAATAATTAACCATTAGAGGGCAGCTAATCCCTCTGACTAAAATCGTTTTTTGAAAAAGCCGTAAAGCGTTATCTAGGCGCTAAGCCACTACGCCCAGTGCACACGCATTCCTGCTTAATCACAGTGAAACCCCCAAAGCACCAAGTCATTCACTAATATATTCTACAGACAGATCAGAAGAAAAGGCCAATCGTTTCTTTACATGCTGCCACGCTAAGAATGTCTAGCATACTGTACTTAACATGTGAGCATGTAAACGATATCGAGAGGAAAGTGAAATACGACACCAGCACTACTTTAAAGGGGACGAGATAAAAAAAAAAAAACTACTGCTCTAAATTCACCAACCTGAATTTTGAAGATTGAATTTCTGCTGCAATTTGTTCACTGATGAGAGCAGAAATCTCTCTTCTCAAGAGACCATCAAGTCCGTACTCATTTTTGAAGAGACCATCAAGTCCACACTCATTTCTGAAGAGACCATCAACTCCACACTCATTCCTGCACTCTCAAAAAAGACTTTGGGGGGATGCGGAACTGAAATCCGCTTCTATAAGACCATGCTGCAAACATTTTTATATAAGTCAGGGTGGTGGAGGAAAAGTGTCTCGAAAGGAGTGCTATTTCAGATGAAGGGACATGATGTACACCACTGTTATGCCCATTTCCTGAGTCAATTAGTTGTAAAAGTGTCCCTGGCCGGTAAAATGCCCCCCTGACCAAGTGCTTGCCTTTGAAGAACGCTTATAAGACTACTGAATGGGGTAATGTTAACAAGCAACAACTTTTGGTCTTGTATCTTTAGCGCATTAAAAGACTCACTCACACAAATCCACCAGCCTTTGATGAGCTTATATTTCATCTATATGGAGACATTAACATTGACTCCAAATCCGCAGGCTGCGTTTATCGTCACTCTTCCGCACAGGCTTTAAATGACATGGGCCGCTTTTGAACTTTAATCTTTTACCAAAACGGAAATCCCTGCTGGAGGAATTAAAATATTAACGGCTACAAAAGACAGATGGGTCATGACTGTTTCTTGACATGTTTCACGAGTTATTAACGAGATGCAAAGAAATCTGTGCAAGGCAAAGCGATGGATGATGCGTTCCAAAGAATTGTGTAAAATCATAACCATTTGAGTAATATGGGCTACTATGATGTATTATTTCAAAGGTTTAGGGTAAAACATTGTAGGTTTGCTGATGATTTCATATAGTCGGCTTAGAGATGCGGTTTACTTTGATTTGTGTCACATTTCATCACAACTGGAAAACACTGCTGGATATTACAGCCTTCCCTTCCCACACAGTCTCATCACACTCTGCTCCAAAAGGCTTTTATTAACATCTGATACTCTCCATTCATATTCAGCAAGTTCCGCACTACATACTTTTACACATTTTTTATTCTGTCGATTTGCTCTCTGACTTTAATCAGGGGCTGCTGTTCAGAATACCAAAGTGCCACACATCCCCTCAGTCTATTTGGTAGATCTATGCTGTACTATTTCATGGTTATTTTTTTGTTTGTTCTCCCAAGTATATACTTATTTACAGAGAAGCTCAGAGGAGGGAAGTGGTAGCTTAGTGGTTAAGGTGTTGGACTGATGATCAAAAGATCATGGGCTCAATTACCAGCCCATCACCAAGTTTCCTCTGCTGGAGCAAGGCACCTGACCCTAAACTGGTTTGTTGAATTAAAAAAAAAAGAGGGGGATAAATGTAAGTTACTATGTATATGAGCATCTGCAAAATGTGGATTATCCGGAATCACAATAAAAGCCTTTCACTTTTTTGTCTTCTTTCTTTTGGTAAAGGAAATCAGTGCTGTCGCAGTGTTAAACAAAAGGGAGATGAATAGAATCAACAATTCTTCATTTTATCATATAGACAATTAGATACTGGACAACTGCAGACCTGTTTGTCGATTACTGCACACCAGCAAAAAAGCAAGAATGAGAGAGAGAGAGAGAGAGAGAGAGAGAGAGAAAGAGACTGAAAATAATTCATAAGGTTATACCTTGCGGTAGTCTGGCCTCTTGCAAGAATACAAGACTCCTTCGAAGCAGATCAACCAATTATACACTAAAGTCCTCCTAAGGGACCCCCCTTACTCCTCTGTGTCTTTCCCTCTGCAGACTTTTTATAGACTTTTCAACAGTCCGGAATTTATACCGTTGCAATATCCAAATAGCACCACATTGTGGAGGCTTGGATGCTGCTTTTTAATAAATCTCAATCAATATAAATAGCAGAACTGTTTGCATACAGTCCACCATACAGAGTTCAACAGAAATGTTAAGACAAAATCAACAGCCAACCCGCATGATGAGTGAGGTAAGAAATTCCTCAACTGAACCTGTGGAATCAAGCAGCCTATTATCAGATACCAGTACTTACTTTGCCCCTTTGTAGGTTCTGGAAACTGCACTAGTGCCAGAAAGATTAGTTGCCACCACACCATCATTCTCAGTCTGACTACCTGCATTCTTTCAGACGAGCAACCAGTGAGCCTCTCCTGTACCTACAGAGAGGAAGAAAGAGAAATAAAAAAGGGCAAAAGCTGCTACTTTGAGACAAGACCAGAAAAGGGGCAGGGACATGATATTCTGTGGGTCAAAAACACTAAGGACATTGTTGTGATGTAATGAACGGCATGAAGAATACACCGCTATTGTTGTTCATGAGAACAAGCAGACCTGTCCGTTCTCTGGTCATTCACCCTAAGGGCTGGATGAAGATCTGTAAACGCAGATGTCTGGGCTTGCCTAAGAGGATTCTTTTTAGTTTCAGCACAGGACTATATTAGGGTCAGATAATGATGATAATGATGATAAGTCAGAGAAGGAAGTAGCTAAATGACTACATTTGCCATTGTAGGCTGTTCATGTAAAATGATATCAGTGAAAACTAATTTCATTTCTGAAGTCAGTTAGCTTCAGGGAAAAGTCTTGCTTAAAGGCAGGTTGGAAATTGTAAAATCTGCAGAAATTATCTAAAACAAAGTCCTAATCACTACATAAATTTATACTTACATAATTGATTGTATATTATTTCAAATCGTCTTAATTGTGTGATTACAGTGAGCCATAAGTGATTAAAATGGCGTTTTGGGAGAAAATGCGGCATTTTAGTCACCTGCTACAAAGACTACTCACTTTACACAATAATAATTAATTCCATATTATTATTATTATTATTTTACAAAATTACCATTTCTACCTCAAAGACTCAACCTCTGGAGAGGACAGAAGTGTAAGAAGGGTTAATCTTTAACTTAAACCCATAAAATCTAACAAAAGCCTGTTGCTTGAATTGCTTGAACTTTTAGATATTTTGTCTGGTTTTTCCTCCAATATCGCTAACATACTATCAATGTTCTCTCGTGATGAAAATAAGAACGAAGCTGCCTTTTGTTGCAGTTTTATTTACTGCCCTTACTCAAAGAATCGAATCGAATCGAGTCCAACGAGTCGATACAGTACGCGGTCTTACCTGCCACACCATACAGCTGAAAGGCAAATTAATCCGATTTCATCCAATCCTGATCATGAGGCAAATAACCAATAGGTTTAAACGCTGCCTGGTATTCCTTTTTCGTCTCCGTGCCCAGAGTTAGCTCCGAACGCCAGCTTCGTGGTGTGACTGTGACTGTGTGTGTGTGTGTGTGTGAGTGTGCGCGCGTGTGTGTTTAGTCGGTCCTTACTTATCCGTGCCTCCTCCTCAGCACTTAACCTCGCTCCATCCAAACAAAACTGAGATAAAGAGGTGTCAGCATAAAAACTTGAGCTATCGAACCACTTTACATCCTCAAACGTGTCTGAACTGGTCTTAATTATAACCTTTGTTCCAACCTAATTTACTAACACTGATTTATTACTGATATGGATATATCAATGGTTTTGAATAATTTATCACATGTGGACCAAATACTTGGCTTTCCTTTAGATTTTACTTTAAGATTTGATGTAGTTGTGGTTTTCTACCTATCATGTTATTCTAAAAATAATTTATAAATAAATTTTATTTTTTCCAAATATCTGCTATCATTGTCCCAAAATAGACATGCCTTCTAGTCTGGAAAGTTTGTTCAGATTTGGATTGTTAGTCATTTGATAGACACACCAATTCAAGTTCTTATAAATCAATGTGAGGAGTCGTTACATGCTTATAGTCGTAACATTGCTTTCAAGCAGTTCATTTGAAAGTTATGACAAGACATGGAAGGGTTTGCTGTTTAAAACCCCATAAGTTTAATGTCAGGAGGACATTACCAGCACAGGAGGAGTGTTTAGTATGTGATCTCACAGTCAAATAGAAGATAAAACAAATATATTGTGTGGTCTTGGTCTTGGCTAGATAATGAGCTAGACCGTGTTGAATACAAAGACTTATGTTAGTATTAGAACATGTTGAATGCAAAGGCTTATGTGATAGTTTTAGAATGATAGTTGACAATTTGGGTTACTGGTGTGTCTGAGCGTGATGTTTAGACCACTAGCAGCAGGCAGTCAACTTAATAAGCAAAGCAAAAATAGACCAATGTCGATAAAAGATATTAAAACAGCGAAAAAATATAAAAAGATTGTAATGTTAGAAAAGAAATTTTATCTGCTTCTTAAAAATGTAAGTGAAATTAACTTACAGATAGCCTTTCTTTTTAATTAACAAGCAGTCAGGTTTTTGATTTTTGTAACTTTTAAACACAATATCCGACTATAAAAAAAAGAACTGACTTTACATAAATCAATAATATGGTTTGCAAGTAAACAAAAGTCAATTTTGTAAATGTAAAAAACTTGCTTTGCCATTGATGTTCACAAATTAATTTATTTTCATTTACCCATTTCTCAAGATACATTACCAAGATAAATATGGAGGTCATTCTGTTTTTGATCTATTTTTATTTTTAATGTGCCCAAACAACTGGCCAGTATAGGTATATATTCACCAAAAATTCCAGATAAACATAATTATGTAAAAATATAATTAGGGAAAGAAAATGTAAGACTTTGTATGACGTGACTACCAACTTGGCCTCTGAGAAAAGCCCTTAAGCCTTAACTGCTGATTTGCAAAAAAAAAAAAATGAAATAAATGTTTCATCTTAAATCATTTATTCGTTTTCCAATCTTTTTTGCTTTTTACAGAACAAATGATAACGGCTTTACTTTTACAGACATTTGTCTGTTATATGGAGTCTTCTGTGACCGAAGCTTTGCACTGATGCTCTGCCTCATGGCCCTGATAAATAAACAATGAACAGCAGTCACAGAGCTGAACAGAAGTGGACAGTGCTACACCATATGGTCAGTGAAATCCTAAGGAAGAAAATGTCATCAGCAGGCATAAATCTGGCTAATTTAAACTAAATAATTCTTGGCTCTGCTGGGGTGTAGGCATATTATTAGGTGATACTAAACATCTCAAGAAAGAAAAAATGCTTTTAGGTTTTTAAAAGGTTTAAAACGATTGCAGTATTTAAGTCATTTTTGAGACATACTCAAATAAAATGGCACTGTCTGAAATGAATGAAGCGTTCTGCTAACACCAGACTATGATATTAATTATAAATACATTAATAATTAATACATTTATCTTTTATAAATGCTTCGACTGAGATTGTTTAAACTTTATAACACATAAAATGAGTAACATATGACTATACATGAGCCCATGGAGAGGCTTTATATGATTTATACAAGAAATCATAAGTTTAATATTATCATGTATGTTTTCAAAAGGGGGCTGCTCAGTGGCTCGGTTGTCACTTTGCCAGATCACAGCTTGTGTTTGACCATGAGATACTGTGTGCAGGGATTTTTCCCATGTCTGTGCGGACTCCTTGGTTTTTACACTTTTCTTCCACCTCTTAAACACATACTGGCAGGTGGAATGACCATAGTAACTTGCCTCCAGGTATGAATTAGTGTGTGAACGTGTGGTTTTGAAAGACTGGGGTTCCATCTGGGTTATAATTCCTTCCCTTTGCTTAGTGTCCTGCCCTGTGCTTAGTGTCCCCAGGATAGGTTGTGGATCCAGCAAAAACTCAATACTTTTTTCTGTTTTGGCACCAAGGGAATGGAAGGTACTTTCTATTCATGTAAGAACAGCTGAGTCACTGGCCATCGATTGAAGGGACGATTGATATTTAAAATTAATAAAAAGGTGGCACTCTTTTTCCAACAGCTTTTGGGTTGTTAAACTTTGTGATCTAGTATTGATCAGTTTAATGAGGAGACTTAAAGCATTTTTGTACTTCGCTCCAGATAAAGGCTTCTGCTAAATGGTGTCAATGCAAAACACATTGTATTTAGAAGTGTTCAGAAGTGTTAGAGTTCCTACGGAACATTACCTTAAAATCTTCAGCGACAACAGCACACAGTTCCTAAAGTTATAATAGGTCTATCATTTTTTATTGTACTTGTTTGTACGTTTTAATTTCCCAGACTCGCTCTGTTGCAGCTTGTTTTTTATATGAAGTGTTTCCCACACATCTGGAAAGTTTAGGCTTGGTAACACCTGGTTCCTGGGCTGAGTAATGAAGCTGCAAACTCAACTACTTCTGAGTGGTCTATTCCTAAATGACAAGCCAAACCATAATGAAGGATTGAGGGCTAATCAGTGGCTGCATTCATCAGGCTCAAAAAGAACCCTACGCTGCTCTATGTCTTATAATTAAGCGTGGGACAGAGCACGGACGAGCACTCAGCATGACTCTAGAGATGCTGCAAAGCACAAAATGTACAGCACACTACTCACACACACACACACACACACACACACACACACACACACACACACACACACACACACACACACACACACATACTAGACAGATCAGCAGAAGGCTAGTCAATAATTAAATGCAACAAAAGTTAGATAAGTTTAATAACTAGTATATATATTGTAACATGAATTATTGATTTTTAGAGATTTGCTGATTATAATGGTCCAATTTACCCAAAGTTAGTTGCCCATAGGATTTCATCTGACGTATGGAATCAGTTCTTCATATGCTGATCTATCTTAGGCTTGCATTAAATTACAACTTGAAAAAGCATTCTCCCTTGCCTTATTTGTTTTATGACCCGTTTCAGGACTTGTCAAGACAACTATCCCACCGTGTACAGTAGCATTTCACAAATAAAGTGCAATAAAGATAGTCCATATTCAGCACTCAAGGTGAGCTGAGAAAAGAGAATGAAAGCTTTAAGATATAAGGCATATCCTGCCAAGTTATCCATAACCATCACTCAAATCTTAGAAGCTCACAGTTCAATCTGTATAACATCCCCTAATGTAACATTTCACAAACAAGCACAATAAAGGTAATCTAAGCTTCAGATTACTTTTTCGGTGATGATATCATCTCTATAAAGCTTCCTTTTAGCTATGTACTGTATCATCTAAGAGATACTGTATAAGGCAACCATCATGGTAAGTATGAAAGTTTTCTAAAGCCATCAGTCAAAAGTTGCACATCAACAGTGAAGGATATTAAATTCCGGACCATTCACTAAAGCTTGTGCAATATTTTATGTGTTGCCCAGCCTGGCAGTAGTAAAGGCAAGCTGACAGGACAATACACCAAGAGATAATTTGCAGGGTAAAGTGTTTCCAGAGAGGTGCCAAAAGGTTTCTAGGAACTACCAGAGAGAGAGAGAGAGAGAGAGAGAGAGAGAGAGAGAGAGAGAGAGAGAAGACAGAGAGAGAGAGAGAGAGGAGAGGGGAAAGGCCTGTCAGTACAAGCGATAATTGACATCTGATAAGAATCAGTCATCAGCTGTAGGTGTGACTCTGTAACCAATTGAACAGGGAGCACTGAATTCCAACCCCTTTACCTTTTCTTGTGTTCTCTGGTCCAACATTCTTTAATGTACAAATTTGTTTTATTTGTACATATTTACCACTTAATTTATATACTTCAATTTAATTATATTTGGATGGCCCTTTTAACGTTGACCCAAATCAGCTTTCCAAAAAAATTTGGAGCAAAAATTACAGTTTAAACTTTATTTTATATTTATAAGCGATGATCAAGCCTATGGGGCACAGAAACATTTCTTGATATCAGGAAAAAACTGCTAAAGGAACCACACACAAAGGACCCCAGAGGTTGTAATTTTAAATAATATCTGCAAACACATCATGTAAAATAGCCTGCCACTAGGACCTCTCTATATATACAATACTATATAGGGGCTTTTAAATACTGTATATTTACTGTAATCTCTGAATTATAACTGTGTAATTAAAAACTGAACAGAACGCGCAGAGAAAAGATGGCGTAAATATATATTGAAATTGTTAAATAGAACAGAGCACTTTTTCAACCAAATTTACATAAGAAATATACAGCCAAGCTTTCATCTTGAAAACTGTTGACAGTATTGTGATGTTTAAGGGGTCTCTTGTTTGTTTTAATTTGCTGAGTTTTACTTTAGTAACCTAAATCTGTCTGTTTTGGTGTCTTATGCTTTGAACTTTTGTAAATCCCCATCAATGGTTTGTACTGCACTGATATTCTGTCCTGTCCATGTAGTCAATTTTTTTAACCACAGTCAGACACCTTTAAATATGGGTCCCCGTTAGTTCAGCAGCTAAGGAGTCTCTGCTCTTGCCACTATGGTGTGCGTTCAGTTCCGGGTACGTTTCCACTGAGGGGTTAACACTCAGTGACAGTCTCAAGCCTAAATAAACTGGAAGGGTTACATCCGGTGTAAAATCTGTGCTAAATTTTGGATATGTAGATCAGATGAATTACTGCAAAACAGAAGACCTTGACAGCTAACAAAGTAGTGGAAAGTAGTTGCTCACAGGTTAAGGTGGTTAAGGTGCACTCATACCTGGAAGACCGGGGTTCATTTCCCATCACCAAGCAAGCCACCACCACCACTGGGCCGCTGAGCAAGACCCTTAACCCCAATTGCTTAGTTGTATAAAAAAGAGATAAATGTACCTCGCTCTGGATTAGGGCATCTGCCAAATGCTAAAAATGTAATAAAAAACAAGTTAACCACTATAAATGCCTTGGGTTACAAAATTAGCAACATGCAAAAAAGTGCAATACAATCAACTACAAATACAAATTGTATCTTTTTTTTAATATTGCATTTTTGTGTAATTGTGTAATCATGTACTCTTAGGGGCCCCCTGATGGCCATGGTGGCCCTAAGCAGCCACTTAGTTCGCTTATGTCTTAGGACGAATCTGAAACTTTTAATTGATTTTATGCTGAAAGTAAGAATTGGTGTTTCTATTTGCACTTACACCCCTCATTCGAAGGATTTCAGAAATTCATTGACTTTACAAGATCTGTTGCTATAAATCTAGATATGATGTACAGAAGAGTTCCATTGTTTCTCCCAGACTCAGTGTCTTCAAATTTCTAAAAGATCAACAGTGTATTTTTTAAAGTGCTGGAAGGTAAAGTGGCTCAGACATTTTTGAGTCAGGCATTTAAAGTCTAAAAGCTTTTAAGACCTTTAAGGTTTTGAGACCTCTGTTTAGAATGCTGGGATTTACAGTCCTTTTACAATCCCTTTCCACTCTGATTCTGTACCTGCACAACCAGAAACCTAAAGAGATGGCTGACTTTTTTTACAGGTTTAAAAGTTTAGATTGGTGAAACATTGCTTCTGTGTATAAAAAACTGTAACAAACACAACAACATGATTTCAAACGTTCTTAAACCCCAATAAAAACTTATATGCTAATAATCATAATTGTGATTATATACTTGAGACATAAAATAAGACGTGATATGTATCCTAAATAACTACATTCCTAAATACTTTAAATACCTTTGACATTACAGTTGTATTCTGTAATACATCAATTTCATAGATCGAAAGCCAGTTTTGGGAACATTGATGCTGCATCCAGTGGACTTCAGTAATTTACTATTGTACCACTCTGATATGTATCATGTCATATATGGCAATGAAAAAAATAACTTGTTTTACAACCTAACAATCTAACATACTATACTCTATCTTAAATATGCAAAACACTACCTAACATTAACCTTATTGTTTACCCATCTGAGCAATTAAGATTTTGGTCAGGGGCCCAACAGTGGCAGCTCGATGGCACCGAAAACTGATCCTACAATTTTCCCATTAGCAGTGTAACACCTTAACCACTGAGCCACAGCTTTCTCAAAGTGGTTTGTTATATCACAGATGGAACCTGCAAAAAAACCCCAACCCAAATTGCTTTCTAAAAAAACATTCTTATGAGATAAAAAACACCACTAGTTTGTTGAAAATCTATATGTTGGAAAACGTTTCTCTCTGGGTGCAATGCACTGCTGACCTCTTGTGGTGAAAATACTGTAAGACATATAAGCAATGGACCTCTAAATAGGCTGGTACATGTTAATGACGCTAAGAGGCTAAAAAGCAAGCTCCATGTTTTACATCGATAATTTTGTAAAAAACCTTTGGAGCACGTTTAAAATTTGCTGTAAATTTATTCTAATCTGCCTAATGCCGTTGTGTGCAATACATATTTAAAATTCAGATTAATTACTACTGTATGTTAAGATAAGTTGATAAGGGGTATTGATGTTACATTGAACATGCCTGACGTTTAATCAACCCAATAACTCCGGAGATGATAAAATAAGAAATGTTACCACTAATGTTATGATATGTTTCACATTATGAAAAAAGGGATTCAGCTGCGTGTTAGACACTTTCACTGTAGCTACCCTGCAAACAGTTACATATTAGCTAAATATAGTAATTACAAATGTACATTAAACAAGATTATTAAACATTTTAAACTGTTTCAACTTAAACTTAAATTGACTTGATTTATTGGCAGATCATTTTACTAATTTGTAGCCGTTACTTTTATAACAAAATGCTAAATAATAAAAATTAAAGCATGAAATTAACTGCAAATGATAGGAATAGTTTAAATTATCTGATATGTGGTTGATCATATTACTGTATTATTCTTTTCAAATTGTCTATTGATATACCGTTTTTTCAAAGTGTTTAGGTGATGATGATGATGATGATGATTTTGAACTGGTCATAAAGTTAACTATGAAAATCACAGACATATAAAATGCATAATTTCCCATATTTTATTGAGCATCAATATTTATCATCAAAGATTATATATGGCTGAAAATTGGCCTAATTCCAACACCTGGAAGGTAAGTAAATTCTGTAGGTGTTTTGAAATATGAGCGATTAAAATCCTTAGTTATCGACTGTTTGTTATCCATGCTATGATGAACTGTACTGCAACATCGCAACGGCGTGTTACTGTAAGCGTCACTCAGCTACTTATAAACCTTGCACAAGCCTGAACGAGTTTCTTGGTCATTACTTAAATGCTACACAGAAAACATTTAGGAAACAAATCCTGTACTCAAGAAGCATATCGTAAATCTATGCTGAATAATTTCTTCAAACTGTACATAGTTTGTTACAATGGTATGTTTTTTTCCCTGCTCCTCTGATGCACAAACAGGAAGTCATGACACTGAAGTAGAAGTAATAGTGATAAAAACCAATGAAGGATGTCCGATGACCGGCTTACTACCGCCTTTTTTTCTTAAACATTCTGCTAAAGATCCTATAAAGCTCACTGACACTGTGAACAGAGTAACACATAATAAGTAATCACTAATAGGGTACTAAATAAAAAGTAAAAAGAAGGGCTGAAGAACCTGTCTAATACTGCACCGTAATAACCTTCATGACCACAGTTCTTAGTCCTGTGAGGATGAGAGAACCTGGAGAACAAAGTTCGAGACAATAGTTTAACCATGTAGAAACTGTGACTGAAGGGTATGTAACAGATATTACTATGTTTAAAAGATTTTTTTTTCTTGTTGACCATGTTTCTTGCTAACTTAAAGTAATGAATCTATATGTCTGCCTGCCTTTCCACTGTCTATCTATGTCTATCTATCTATCTATCTATCTATCTATCTAAAACAAAGCCTTCTTATACCAACCCTTAAAATTTTATAAGTGTTACTTACAATGTTCAGAATGACTAATGACCGGACCAATAAACAAATTCAGGCAAGTTGGAGTGACGTTAAAAAATAAAGTAATATTTTGAAGAGAAAATTTTGCAAATATTTAAAAAAAAACTGTGGGCTAGTTGAGCTAGCCTCATAAATATTTGATTTAGTTATATATATATATATATATATATATATATATAATATATATATATATATATATATATATATATATATTTATTTATTTGGGTGTGTATAATTTATATTTGGGGCATCAAATTAATTTTATAGATATAATCCAGCTAATTTAACATCACTCTGCATCTTGCTAGAGTTGAAGGCCCAGAGTTACTGAAGTGTTACATCTTTGGAGGCCCGCTGGGATCTCTTTAAGCTATTGCACAAAAAATCTTCCTGTTTACTTGCACATCTCTTACCTGCACATTTTATAATTGGTCTAATTAATGAGCCATACAGTGTTCTGTTTTTGTTCTCTGTGTTGGACTGTCTGGGTAATGTTTGGCATTGTTATTTGCACTGTCTGTTTTGCACTGTTGTACCAGGTTGCACACAATGACTTTATGTTGCTGAGACATTTTATTCTTAGTCTTTAGCTCTTTGATGTTTAGTTTAGTAGCTCCTTGTTGGTTATTTTGTGTAATTCTGTGTTGTTTTGTGTAGCACCACGGCCCTAGAGAAACGTTCCATTTCAACTGTGTACTGCATCTGCTATATATGGTTGAAATGGCAATAAATCTTAAACTTGAGCTATTCATATTTAATCATTTTTTCTTTCGTGCAGTGCTGTGGTTTTTCTTCTAGTTATTTTTTGCGTTGTAGAAGCATTGGTAGACATGGATATATCTAAGGATGGTGAATGGAGTATAATACTCATTGAGTCCCCATAATGTAAGGATGATGTTATTGAGATGTGCTTAATACAGTGAAAGTATATGGCTGTACCAAGATTCATAGTAGGTGGGGAGATCCTACAGGAAGACACTCCTGTTGCTTGAAAACCAGTAATGATATTGACCAGAAACTGTACCACCAGAGATAAGGATTCCTGATGTGGTAGGACCACGGAGGGTAACTTTACCTGAAGAATAGAGTCAGATCTTTTGTGGCTGAGTCTGTGTTCCAAGAAAACTTGTTTCTGCAACAGGAAGGGAATTACTGGAGAATTGAAGGCTATGTTGGAGCCAGGTCAGTCTCTAATGTAATGTTATTCTAGACCTGGTGAATGCTATGATGCCTGTGTTCATGTGCCTAATGACCCCTTGAGCTACAGGACATTAAACAGTGTTTTCAGGAGTGAAACCAGTGCCTTTCGGAGGGGTTAGGGTTAGAAGAGTATGACCCCTGGATGGAGGCAGGCGATTCAAATGTGATTAGTAAGTGGCAGAGTGCTGATTCAGTGAAAAGGCAGTGTATTGTTGAAAACTTGAAAGGACCAGCCTTAAACATATTCCGGTTTCTGAAGGTTAGTAATCCATCCGCTATAGCTTCTAATAAGGCTAGGGATGGTAGTTAAGTAGTAGTTGCTGCTACCTCTGTTCAGTCTATTACATTTTGGTCTGAATTAAACAGTATAAAGCAAGAGATGAGTGCACTTGTCCAAGCTTTTAAAGGCAGGTCACCATCTACACCTGTTTCTACACCTTCTCCCAAAAGCTAGTGGCCCAATATGTCATGTAGAAGATGTTAGCGGTACAGAAGTTTCCAATAAGAAGAGCACATCCAAGATTTCTCGCGGCCTGGAAATTTTTTTTTTTTGTGGTAGGTGTGGTGAGGATGGCCACACAAAGAGAAAATGTCAGGGAACTAAAAAATCTGAGAAAAGTAAATTAAAAGATAATTAGTAGGTTGTTGGGGAAACTTTTAAGCAGTCCCGTGAAGGAGCGGCACTGGACTCCTATTTCACCTCGTTCCATTTCTTGTCTGTAAAAGAAATTGCCATTCTTTTGGGGACAAAACCAATATTGTAAAACATTGTTCAAGGCTTGTGGGCAGAAG